>OX328108.1:42553145-43230645 GCA_946811185.2 Hippopus hippopus | reverse complement strand
TACCTCGACGGTAATAGATCTAGCTCATTTATTGAAACACACATAGAACTTTGCATATAATACTTGAGTTCATGCCCAACTGACTTTGTGCTCAAACTTTGAATTTCATTAGTGCTTCTACAAGTACAACAATGAAAATTTAAGACTTTCGTTCAAAAAGAATAAAAAGAAGAGAAGTTCAAAAAGTTGAAATGTTGCTCTGTGAGGTGTATCGACTCAGATCTGTGCAATTCTGAAATTTTATGCTTCGCTGATTTGAGCATGAAAAAAGTATTACAGGCACTTACCCATATGACTGTATACGAAAATTGCCATAAGAGAGACCGATTTACCTCTTAGACTGTCTAAAATTATAATTAAAAAAAAGGTCTGCAAAAGCTTTTGATATAGATGAGTCTAAAACTTTGACTTATACTGACCGTAAAGGCAACTTTTCAGCCGGTTTCAGCGCTTAAGGACGTAAAACCACCGATGTATGGTCAAGTGTAAGTTTTACTTTCAATATGTAGTGTATTCATCGGCCTCTTTGATCTTTGTTCCTCAAACGGCTATCTAAAATGGCTTGAACAATACTTACTGATTTCATTCAGTTGAATACCTAACATGAAAGGTTTACCTACGGAGAACAATAAATAGATTATTTATAACAAATTACAACTCGAAACACTGTTATGCAATATTTAGAGCTACTTTTGGCTCATGCAGACCATAAGCTAACACACAGGAGGGCCATCATGACTTTGTATCATTCAAATGCCTTTTAACTTAATGTGGCATAAAATCAACTGGCATCAAAAGAGGATATTAAACCCTAAAATACTCTGTACGGCTTAAGTTTTGATAGAAAAATTAATTTAGTCCGAAAAAAAAGTTCATATCTTTTTTCACAGACCAAGACAATGTCAATGTAAAAAAGCGGGTCTAATCAAGTCTCAATAATACAAAAAATCAATGGACTCTTACAAAGAGCACTTTGACCAGATTTCCAAAACTCCACAGAAAAACATTTTTTCTAGGGCATGAATGGTAAAGTTTTGAAACAAACAATAGAATGACATAGACATCACTTCATTTTAAATATTTGATTATCTGTCCATTTACATCAGAATTCTTACGAACATGAAAGTTCGCAACAAATGCATAGCTCAAATACAAATCGCACCTGGCGGGATTCGAACCCGTGCGGACAAATAATCCTCGTTTATCGAGGTTTAAAAGACCAATACCATAATCACTGAACCAAAGAGAATTCTCCCTAAAGCAGTTGTTAGGTATTGTATTTAAATCGGGATGAAGCTATGCATGAAGGAGTGGTCTCCCGTAACAGAATAAATTATCACTGAAAACTAAACTGAACGCTTTCTATGAAAAAAAAAGTCCTTGAATAAAATATAACTGTACCTATTACCAATTGTACCAGCGCAGTTTTAAAAAAAATAATTTATCTGCCTTATTTTACCTGAAGAGCACAATGACAGGATGATTTCTGAAAGTATTTATCTTCTTTTATAAAAACTTTGCAGAAATCATCCTGTCATTGTGCTCTTCAGGATTCCTCCAAACAAAATGATTGTCTTGAAGAATTCGGTTGCTACAGCAACACAACTAAAAGATTTTGAAAATGTTTAAAAAAATCTTCTTCTCTAAATTAGCATGTCTGATTAAGATAAGGCTGTACGAGCTCTACTGAAGATGTTTGAAATAACAAATTAACACACGCATATACTTTAGACATGGGGCATTGACTTCAGCTTGCTGGCCTTTGACCAGTAGAGCTCGTACAGCCTTATCTTAATCTACATTCAGAGTTTACAGCCTTATCTTAATATACATTCAAAGTCTTCAAAAGAACATATATTTGTCGGTTGGTATATTGCATTGAAATTTCATAATGCATGTTAAAATTGGCTCATACAACGTAGTCAACTCTTTTACCGTTTACCGTTTTCAAATGAGATAGGGTTAAAACGGCCCACTTCCAAAACGGTTCATTTCAAAACGGACACTTTACCGCAACGGCCCAATGTTATGGGTACCAAAACGGCCCACTGTTTTTTTTTTTTTTTTATTTCCACCAATTTTGACAGAGTGAATTTTATAACTTTCTTTACTCTTATCTATTTTGAAATAATGGATTTTATTTATGGAGCTTGGGCCTCGATTCTCCATACTTGTGTGGGTTGTACTCTGCATTCCTATCCGATGTTATAATGTGAGTTCATTTGTCTTTCCCCCCCCCCCCCCATCTTTTCTCATGATCAAGTGGAATTCTTCTAAAAATTGTATACGCTGTGGTTTGCTTTCCTACAGTCTTTTTATCTCGGTTATGCACAAATTACTTATGTTGAAAATGACAGCTCCAAACATTCTAGAACGGATACATCTCTGTACGTGTTTCAATAAATTCGTAGCAGGAGACCATCTCGCTCGACACACATGGTCAAGAATCATGTTATAAGTAAATTTTATAAAACTAAATAAGTGAATTGTATAAAAGTAACTGTGTGATCCAAATGACGGTTCTTCAATGGGTTTTAATGAATGACAAAAAAAAAAGTGGGCCGTTTTGGTACCGGGCCGTTTCGGCACTGGGCCGTTTTGTACCGGGCCGTTTTGGAAGTGGGCCGTTTTGACCCCAATCCTTTTCAAATCAATACCATGTTTTAACAGGCTTGAAAAAGACGGCTATTGAAAACATTGTGTTGAAACAAGGAAAATGCTGGAAACCAGCATTTCTTCGTTTTCTTACAATCAAAGACAAATACTACCATTTGGGCCCTCTTATTTTAAATTCAGCACATTCTTTCGATGTGATAAATTATTTTGTCGTATGGCAAAGAGTTTGTTAACACTTAGGCAGCTAAGCGCGACTTACTGACCTTTTGCGGACGGTGTAGATCAAGATCAGACTGCTTGGATCTACACTGTCCGAAAAAGGAGATCTTTTTCTCCCCAAAAAATAAATTTGAATGGCATCCTTCCGATTTTTACTATCGGCTTGAAAGTTTCATTTGATTTATTTAGCAGGATAAGGGTTAAATCCTGAACTATTGAAATGAAGCTGTTTAAACCTTACGCTACTGAGTGCGACTCAATGACCTTTTGCGGACAATGTAAATCAAGATCAGACTGCAAAGAACGTGCAGTCTGATCTTGGATCTACACTGTCCAGTAAGGAGATGGCTTTCCTCAACAATAGATTTTCCTCAGATGTTAAACTGTCGGCTTGAAAGTTTTATTTCACTTATTTAGTATAATTAGAGATAATACCGTTAGCCAGCTAAAACTTTGCAATTTCAATGTTTTGGCCGGAATGATCATTTAAAGGAGTAGACTGTTTAGGTCCAAAATTAGATACATAAAAGGAGAACAAGATATAGTTTGAGCTCTAGATAGCAGTTGAAAACTGCATCAAAAAAAACATATCGTTAAAACATAGGATTTTTTGATAATGTGTTAAGGGAGTGTGATTGTTACAGGCAGACATGTTTCAAGCATATGACAATAAAATGTATACTATTGCATTTTGTTGCATGTATTTCAGCAGTGTCGCATTTTTTTTTAACTGATGAGGGATCTTAACTTGATTTAACAGTCAGTGCTTTGATCATAAATGTTTGTGTGTTTGTTTACAACAAAGTAATTAGTTCCAATAATCTCTGTTCTCTGCTAATATAGTTTTTCTTACAAATGCTAATCAGTGGCAGCAAAATGAATTTTCTTTGAGTGAAAAATGCATGTAAGTCAAGGGAGTTAGCAATTTGCTGAAATAATTTTGGCCACTACGTAGTTTTCTTCAGAAATTGTTGCAGAAACGCGCATTTCTAATGAGTATAGTTATTTAGCTTAACTTATGTATTCTGTACATAGTACATGATACTCATTTTTATCTCGCAGGTTTTCTATGGGACAGCCTGTAAGAAGAGAAAAAGATTATGTCTGTTGAACCTAAATTCCAAAGGAAGCGAGACAGTGATCCAAAATTGAAGGAAAGAATCGAAAATACGGCATTTGAAGACGGTCCGAATGAAGATACGGTAAAGAAAACAACATTCACAAATTAACAAGCATTTTCTCCTTTTTCCACAACATTTTCTATCATTTAAAAGGGAAATCTCTTCATTTGAGGAGTCACCGTCACATTTTAATTGTTTAACTGCAAATGCGCTCACTTTGGTAAAATACAGAATTTTGTCGTTTGGTAAAGAACTAAATGAAGGCAAACACTGTCTCTTATTAGTGTTTTTAACGATGAAACAACATATTTTATTTCATGCTTCTCGGTAATTTATTTGGAAATAATGGTGGATAATATGGTTTGATAATTCATGGTTACGACCAGTGAAATTAACTGTAAAAATATCTGTAACTCATCAAATGAAGAGGTAAACAGTCATATGTTGTCTAAATAATACATTTCCCCCTTAATTAGGGTTTATGTCATCAAAATGATGACTTTTAAGAGGGGTTGTGTTACGGTCGATCACTCCTTCCTTACTGCGTGGCTTCTTCCTATTTAAAATCAATACCTAGCAACTGTATTAGGGAGAATTCTCTTTAGTTCAGTGGTTAGCGTATTGGTCTTTTAAACCTCAATAAATGAGGATCTTTACCGCACAGGTTCGAATCTCAGCCGGGGAGATATGTATTTCAGCTTTACATTTATTGCTAACTTACTTATTTGTAAGAATGTATTATTTAACATTTTTTATCAAACGAGTTGACTAAAAGTATATGACATAAGCCTTGGCGAGCGCCATATACATTGTAGTCAACTAGTTTGAAAAAATTGTAATACTTAAACTCATAAAACGAATGACAGACAGACCAGTATCCTGCATTATCACCTTCAGTGTATACACAGTTCAAGAGTCCGTGATTACGTATGTTGTTCGGTTTGAAATGTGTACATCCACAAGAAGATAGCCATGTGATTTACATCGAAAGCAGAATGAAAGAAATTAAAGGAGGAGTCAACTGAAATATTTCCAAAGATTTGTTGACTTATTCTGCATTTCTTGTTGTTATCAAAAATGAAAATCAGAACACTTTCCACATGTATACGTGATTCTTACGCTCATAACTATAAAAAATAAGCAGAACTGGGACCCACAAAATCAATTTAAAAAAAAACTAGTGTATTATCAAAAAAAAGTCATGGGTTTAATACACTGCTGGAGGCTTAATGAGATAAGTAAGGTTATAAAACTAAAGTTTTTTGTAATAAAAAAAGTCAAGTGCCTGTGGTGTAGATCAAAATATCAAACTGTGTTTTTCATTAGCCTGGTCATGTTTGCTTGTTCACGACGGCACATTTGAAAAAAATTGCAGATTTTCATTTAGCGAAATCTGGCAAACAGTTTGGCCCAAAGTTCTATTCTAGATTGGAACCTTTGAACACTCTTGAAATAGTCAATCAAAAATAATGAAAAGTGCACGCGCAATGTAAGTTCCCATGGTTTGAAGGCTTATAAGATTTTCATTGACAAATGAAAAACATTTTTTGTAGTACAAGTTTATTAAAAAATTTGTGTAGATATAAAAATCTGTATAAATAGTTCATAAATGTTCCTGTGTACAATTATGTAAGTAAATGTTGTAACTGTAAATTATACAAAAGTGTTTACATCAGCAGAGGGAATATACAAGAAAAGAATAGAATATCTTGTAATCACGAGATAGTATCTAATGGCCAAAGCTAAACTATCTCTAGGCAACAAGTTAATCGTCTTATTAACCCTTATCCTGCCGAAAAAAAAAATGTTGACAATTACACAAAAATATCTTGCTAAATGTACGGGCATTTGGCTCGACTTATGTGACCCAAAGCACCGATAAATAGCGGAGGGTGTACGAATGTGCAGGCCGATCTTGCTCTGCACTCTCCGCAAAAGTCGTATTTGGTCGCAAACGGCAGGATAAGGATTAAAACTGTTTAATTATCCCTCGACCACATAATAGTTGATTCGTGGCCACAAGATATATGTACTTTAGCAATGCTGTGGCAAAAGGGAATTAAATGCATCTCTGTCATGCATGATGCCAACCAAGTCATCATGGTATTATGGATCCATGAAATCTATTTCACATAACAATCGGCTGAATAATGTCATAGAATAGTCTTTTGACATACAGAAAATTGACTAATAGCAAAATGTTTCGACCAAGGTTAGTCTGCGCTAACTACACAGGCTGACCCGGATGGATACTGTTTACAGATGCATTAAACTCCCTATTGCTTGAGCATGACTCATTTATTCACTGAAGAAGAGCCACTCCATGACATTTGCTTTTTTTGCATAATCAACCCATGGCTAGGCGCTTATTATTTATTGCCACTGGACAATTTAGTTGTGATCACGAGTTAATCATATCATCCTTGTGACTTCATATCACATGAACACACAATATTTTCAGTGATTGCAAAGCAATTAATGCAAGGCCACAAGTTTATCATCTCACAGTCATGAGGTAAGCAAGAAGTGGCAATGAGTTAAATAATTAAAAGGCCATAAGATAGTCATGCCATGTCCAATAGATAAAATAAAGTGGTACCCTCTGTGTTGTAATGCACTACAATAATAATAATACAAAAATATGTTACTACCGCGGGCAACTTTCGTTGTCTATTCTTAACTCAGCACCAAATGACAAAACTTTAGATTCATCCAAACTGAAAGCATTTGCAGACGACAAATCACAAGTGGTTAAAACCAAGGTATTTGTCTTTGTTAAGGAAGAATACATAATTGGAAAAGGAGAAAATGCAGTTTACAATCGTTTCCTTCTTTTCTCACAATGTTTTAAAAGGAAGAAAGGGAGAAAACGCTGGTAATTTGCGTTTACTCCCCTTCCAACAATTCTTCTTTACCTTTCACAGACAATATACCATAACTTGAACCAAATTTGATTAGTCACTAGCAAATGCTTTCATTACAGATGAGTTAAAACTTTTTCGTTCTGGCAAAGGCTCAAAAACTCGGAAAAAATTCACAACTATTTCCAATTCATCTGTTTGACCATATGGTGTTATCAAAGATAATTTTAGGATATGACATAAGCTTGCTTTTTAGATATAAACTTAATTAAACAAGTCTATAGAAGGTTATAAAGCAAGCATTTGGTGGGTTTAAGAACATTTCTTCTTTTTGAATTTGACAAGTTTAATAACATTTTCCCATTTTGATAAAGTATTTATGTAAATTAAAAAGCCAACAAATATAAAACAATATCTCAAGAAAAATAGTTCATAGCGTTGAAAACATTCAAAGACTATCAGCCTGGGTTACAATCCAACATTTTTTTCTTTCTATATATGCGAACGTTACTTTGTCAAAAAAATTATGGAACCAATACTTGTTGCACTTGTTAGTGTTTAACTCATTTACAAAGTAACATGACTTTACATCCTTGCAAAAGCCTACAAATGTCAGATTCAGATACATGTATATGTAACTAAAGAAATACAGTTCATACTATGGGCAGACAAATATCTACATGTACACATTTAATGAAATTGACATGAATGAGAACTATTCGCTCTTTGACATGTGTGAATATGTATGTCCAGGGCGAAAAAAGAAAGTGCCACAGAAGCTTATACATGTATATCACATAACTTTTAATCTACAGTTAAAAACCATAGCTTTGTTAAATTCATAAATTATGACAGTTAACTCATTAAGATGTACTTCAGCAATGACATTGGAAGAAGGTGCATGATTCTCATCTCTGAATAAAAGCTCTTGATTTTCAAATCACATCTGTTTCACCATACGTGTATCTTTAAATATACTGTTGACCAAAATTTGTAAATAGAAATAAACTGAAAACAAGAAATTATTTTCAATTTAGATATGTGTCAACATAATTGTCACTGAGAAGTATTTTAGAGTTAAATTCAAGAACAGAATAACAAGCAATCCTGAGGCGTAACGGCCCTAATAGAGAAGGCTTTTGAAAACATTGTGGGAAAGGGAAAAATGCTGTTTACCAACATTTTCTCTTTTTGCCCACTATGTTTTCTTCCCTTTAACAGAAAAATCCAAGTGTTTGAGCTACATCAAATTTGTTGTCAGGAAATCTTGCACTACAAAAGAGTCTAAAATTTTTATCAAGACTGCCCGCAAAAGCAACTTAAGTCGAATTCAGCACTTTGACTCTTTATCACAAAATCCAGAGCCTTAACGACCTTGAAAGAGAAGGTTTTTGAAAGCATTTTGGGAAAAGGAGAAAAAGCTGCTTACCAAGCGTTTCGTCCTTACTCCAAAGAGTTTCCAACCCTTTCAAAAAACAATTTAAACGTTTAACCCTTTGCCACACAATCTCGAGTTTTAACAACCCTGAGGAATCTAGCTTATGAGAACTTTGTGGGAAAAAGAGCAAATGATGCTTACCACCATTTAGTCAATTTCCAGCAATGTTTTCCATCCTTTCTCTTCGAACTTTTTCCTTTTGAGCTACACTTATCACCTGAAAATGCTTTCAATTTGGATAAGTCCAAAATTTTGTTATTTGTAAAGGGTTAAGTCACCTATGATTTTTCATCTGGAAATGCCTTCAAATTTGGACAGGTCTAAAACTTTGTCTGATGGTAAAATTATAAGGATTAAAATAACCTATCCACCGTCAACTGTAAGTTGTAGAGTCATTTAGTAGTTAGCATTCTTTGGCATCATTGATCTTTGTTCCTCAATAGGCTATCTAGAATGGCTTGTAGAGCAGTCCTGTAAAACAAGAAAAAATTTTATCACTGATTTCTTTCCACTGATCATCTAACATAATAGTTTCAAAATAACATGACTTCCACGTTGGAGTGTTTGATATTCAACCCTCAATATACAATTTACTTCAACTTTTTGCCAAAACAACACAACTCTAGACTTGTCAAAATTAAAAGCATTTGCAGACTACAAATTAAGTTCGAATCACATGATGCAATTCATCTTCAAAATAATAGGAAACACTACGAGAAAAACAGAAATGCTGATTTACAGAAAATTCTTCTTTTCCCCACAATATTAAAATAAATTTCCTCCTCGACCTTTCTAAACGAATCGGAGTTTAATGATCCTGACAAAGAAGGCTTTTGAAAAGATTGTCGTTTAAGGAGAAAATACTAGTAGCCAGCATTTTCTCCTTTTTCCACAATATTTTAACCTTCTCTAAGATATATTTCAACATTTGGATCACGTTTGAATTATCGTCTGTAAATGCTTTGAATTGGTGCTCAATCCATTTAATATTCCTGAGAAAATTGAATACTGCACAATTTAAAAATGTTTATTCTGTTTTCAATATTTCGACTTTTGCCTTTATCAAGACATTTGACGTTAAATAAATTCCTTCTAAATTTCGTGACTCTCTTCACACACACATTTTTAAAGAATTCAATATAAGTTGTTGTCATGACTATTGGCGAGTTCTGATTGGCTGATTTTTTCCCATAGCTTCATGAAAACAAAATTCATGCAGTCCCGGGACTACTTTTCTGTCAAAAGTTTATTCTTTTTCTGAATATCACAAACTGAAAAAAATATCCGACATATTCATAAAGTCTAAGAGAAAACTTAAAACTCATTGTCAGTTTACAAGGTACGAATTATCTTTTTTCAACTTAAAAATTAAATTTATGTAGGATATAAAAAACCAGCAATATATCTACCAACTTTGAAATGTTCAATGCTACAATGACGTCATAAATTACACATTTTTACGTCATGAACGAGCCGCTGTCCGGTGCTATGAAAATTTCAATCAACGAAATGCGTATTAGAATGTAGAAACTGCAATACTGGATTTACATTTTCATGTAGGTTTGAACAAAAACCACTTAATTACACTTTTGTCTGAAAACGCTTCGCAATTTCATACAGTATGATAAGGTTTTTTTTCTCCATACCTCCATGAAAACGAATCCTAGAATGAAACGACGTTGTCATTGACGACTTGACATCATTTGAAAAATTGATGGTTTTTGGTGTATAAACGTTGTTTGATGCCAATTTGTCACTGTAATACTGTTAATAGGGTACTAAAACTGTTCTTCACATGGCAGCTATTCGATCCAACCGTGGCTAACATCTGGATTCATATTCTTTCTTTTAACTGCAGTTTTATTTTTTCTGCCCCATGTAAGTTCTCTAGTACAGTTATCGGTGCGTCCTTCTCTGAGTGACATTTCATTCCAAAGTGATAATTGATTGGTTTGTCTTTCTTGAGCTTTATGTCTCGTAGATGCTCTGTCATCCTATCCTGTAATTCCTGCTCTGTTTCAGCCACATACACAATTGATTGGCATACCGTGCACAACATTCCATACATAACATTGCGGGTGCGGCAATTAACATCTGTAACATATGGTTGTACACAGTCTGCCTTTCGGTGTCATGAAATTTCTCCCTGTGAATCAGATTGCACATTCTACACTTTGGTTTACAATTTGTCTGGGCTATCTCCAATGCTTCATTTGTTTTTCCACGATTCAGAGCACGGGTTCATGTATCTTTTACATGCCACTAAGGGTGGATCCTTGAAAATGTCTTTCATTTTGTCTGAGCGATAGAGTTCTTTCATGCGTTTTCTCACAATTTTATTAACATTGAGTAGAAGATTTGAATATGTCATCACTAAAGGAACTCTTCTGTCATTTCTTTTACTTTCGTATTGATTTAACAATTCTTATCGGTCTAATCTATCCACTTTCTGCAGTTGAGACGCAATCAATCTACCACTATAGCTCCGCTTTCTAAGGTGTACTTTCAGATTCTTTCTATGCCTCTCATAGTCTACACTCTTCTCACATATTTTGCAAATCCTGAGTCCAAGACCATATGCTAATACATGTAATTTCTCTACATTCGGGGGACAGTTTGATGGACTGTTTAAATATAATTGTTTGTCTGTTGGTTTTATGTAAAGGTCTGTGTAGATATTTCCATTCTCGAGCTTGACCCATGTATCTAGCAACTCAATATGCCGTTTTTCGTATCTAAGTTGTACTATGATGTGTTTTTGTATGCTGTTAGCAAAAGCTGCGTAGTCTTTTAGCTCTGCCTAGCTCC
Source organism: Hippopus hippopus (assembly GCA_946811185.2). Taxonomy (NCBI): domain Eukaryota; kingdom Metazoa; phylum Mollusca; class Bivalvia; order Cardiida; family Cardiidae; genus Hippopus; species Hippopus hippopus. The sequence goes on along the minus strand of OX328108.1, from coordinate 43,219,582 downwards.
CTCTCCATACCACAAAACTATCATCAATAAAGCGTTCACAGAAGACTGCTTGGATTTGTGCTGTTAACAAAGTTTCATCCTACTTCCTCATATAGGTACATGCAAAATTCTTACCGAGCCTCGAACCTATAGCTACACCATCTCTTTTTATATAATTCTTAACAAAACTATTCTATCTAGCACAGTTCTTATCATCCCCAACACCTCATCAGTAGCTATGAGTGGTCTAAATTTCATTGCTAGAGCTTTCTCACAGACTGTCAAACCTTCCTCACGTGGCACAGATGGATATAGCTTAACCAAATCAAAGCAAAATAACAGGCTGTTATCTGGAAGTGGTTTATCAATTTCTTTTAGTTTTCGGATGAAATCCGGTGTATGACGTATAAAAGAAGGTGGTTTCTCCACAAATGCATTTAACCCATACTCTGCAACTTCTGCAAGGTTTTCTGTCGGTGTACCTTTTTTATCTACTTTTAAACGAAAAGGGGCATTTGGTTTATTAGCTTAGGGTTTCCCTTAAGTTTCCCTGGCTGGACCTTTATGTATCTAGGTATAAGGTACTGTTTAAGATCACTCTAAATCATACCCTCTTTGTGCATCTGATACAGTAACCGTTTTGAATCAGTGCTATAACGGATAAACTGGAAAGTTCAGCTAGATGCAACAGATGAAGAAGAAATGAGATTGAAATAGGAATGTGATGATGCTTCATTAAATCTCATAGATTTTGCGAGGAAGATCTGTTCACGTAAATGTTCTGACTCACAGGAAGAAATCAATCTACTTTGTGAACCAGTTGATCAATGTAACTCAAATGATATTCAAGAGTGGGTATTAGAAGAAAAAAAAGACGGAGAGGTTTTAATGACAATAAATACTTGAAATTACAAAATCCTCCTTCTATGAACGACAGACATGAGAATAATTACAGAGTGACTAATATTAAGAAGGATGGCAATTGTAGCTACAAATGGTTAAGTCACCATATAATGGGTTCACAAATGGACCACGGAAAGCTTCGTAGAAAACTGGTGCATTTCGTGTGATTCAACATGGAAAAATACCAGCTCTTAGTTGATGGTGATTTTGAAGTCTATCTCCAACATCAGTCATGTATGAAAGAGAGAGTGCTCACTTGGGCCACAGAAGCAAAACAAACAGCAGCAGCTGACAGATATGGCATGGACATCTTCGTTTCAAAAAAAGTATTTTTAATGAATGATTTAAGTTCTCTGGTAAAAGTAAAGAGAACCCTTGTTCCAGTTTGCTTATGAATTTGCCCACTGCCAGAAAATACTCATTTTAGCCTGGTAAGACTTGGACAAATGAAACCTGACATATGTATATCAGAAATTCACCACATTCTGAGTGGGACTGGTTTGAATTGACAAGCAAAGAAACAGATCATATACTGGACAACCACTTACCAAATGAGCATGCACCTATAAAATCAACCCAATTCCCTGATAGTCCCCCCTTTCCAAACGGTAAAAGACATAAAAACCAACCGAAAAATACATCTACTACGAAAAGGAACAGATCTGTTGAAAAGATTACTAAAAGTGAGCCTAGGAAATCAAAATCCCCAATCATAGCTGTGACAAATCTATCAAGTTATTCCCTCACAGAAGCCGAGATGTCCCTTTTAGAAAAAGGGCTCAAGTCCATTCCTAGCAGGCACAATGTTGATGAGAAGCTTTTTGTGGATCTAGCGGAATGGGAAAGGCACATGAGGTTAACTGAATTTTTCTACGAGAAGAATAATGAGGAAGTTATGCCAGTAGAATGAGAGAAAAAGTTCAAATTCAAGGAAAAGAGTTCGTTTACACCACCATCAGGGAGAGGCAGACACATAGACTTGTGAAAAATTACATTGTGGCAAATTTTGAAAAGATGGACAAACTGAATATTTCCAAGGATGAAAATGACGCCTATTATGAGTTGCTACAAAATAAGAATATCATAATAAGGCCTGCGTATATGGGTTCTGGCATTGTAATAATAAATAAGGATGACTACATTGAATCATCACAAAAGGAAATGGGATGCAGCAGCTCATATCAGGAGACAGTTTCTGACCTGACTGTAGATATTCAGAAAAAAAGTAAAGGGCTTAGTGTATCAGATGCGGAAGTAGGGTATGATTTCGAGTGACCTTAAACAGTACCTGATTCATAGATATGTCCAGCCACGGAAACTTCTTAGGGAAACCCTAAACTACATAATCAAAAATGTTCGTACAATAGTAGATAAAAAAGGTACACCTACAGGAAAAATTAGAAGTTGCAGAATATGAGTTAAATGAATTTGTGGAGAATTCACCTTCTTTTATACACCAGATTTCATCCGAAAACTAAAAGAAATTGATAAACCACTTCCAGATAACAGCCTGTTATTTTGCTGTGATGCGGTTAACCTAAATCCATCTGTGCCACGTGAGGAAGCTTTGACAGCCTATGAGAAAGCTCTAGCAATGAAATTTAGTTCACTCATAGCCACTGTAGGGGTGTTCGAGATGATAAGAATAACTTTGTTTTAGGAGATAAGAATTATATACAAAGAGATGGTGTAGCTGTAGGTTCGAGGCTCGGTAAGAACTTTGCCTGTTCCTACATGAGGAAGTGGGATGAAACTTTGTTAACAGCACCAATTCAACCAGTCTTCTATGAACGCTTCATTGATGATGGTTTTGTGGTACGGACAAGGAGCGAGGCAGGGCCAAGGACTTTGAAGCTTTTGCTAACAGCATACACAAAAACAGCACAGTAGAACTTACATGTAGATACAATAAACGGTAGACTGAGTTTCTAGATACATGGGTAAAGCTCGAGAACGGACAGATCCAAACAGACCTTTACATTAAACCAAATTTCATGACACCCAAAGGCATGCTGTGTACAATCCCGTCACAGATGTTAATTGCCGTACCCATAATTTTGTGAATGGAATATTGTGCACGGTATGCAAATCAATTGTGTATGTGTGTGAAACAGAGCAGGAATTACCGGATAGGATGACAGAGCATCTCCGATACATAAAGCTCAAGAAAGACAAGCCAAGCCGGCCAATTCTCACTTTGAAATGAAATGTCACTCAGAGAAGGACGCACCGAGAGCTGTACTAGATAAATTACATGGGGCAGAAAAAAATAGAACGGCAGTTAAAAGACGGATTATGGATCCAGAAGTTAGCAACGTTTTGACCGAATGGCTGCAATGTGAAGAACAGTTTTAGACCCTATCAACAATATTACAGTGATAAATTGGCGCCAACGACGTTTAAGGGCCAAAAACTATCAACGTTCAATTGACGTCAAGTCATCAGTGATGACGTCATTTGATTTAAAAATGCGTGTGTGAAAATAGTCATGAAATGTAGAAGACATTTATTTCACGTCAAATTTCTTGATAAGGGCAAAAACTGAAATATTGAAAACAGAGTAAACAATTTTAAATTGTGCTTTTAATTTGGGCAAGTCACACATTTAATCGTCTGGTGAAAAGTTAAGGGTCATTAAAACATTGTTGTTTAGAAAAGGGTTTAGACATACTGAAAACTCCTACTTCTAACACAAAGGAAACACTTCATAACTCTTCATCAGGAGACAAAATCTTAGACATGTCCGAATAGTAAGCATTTGCACAAGACAAATGAAATGTGCCTCAAATAAAACTATTTGTGTTCGGAAGGATGCAAATGTGTGTGGGCAAGGAAGAACTCTTTAGACTCAGCCCGAAGAAGATTCAACCCCAGTGGAAATATACCGGATTAAACTCATCCGCAAGAATCATCAGCCATGCACTTCTTAGCTTAAATGATTGAATGGATGGATGGATGGATGGATGAGTGGATAGATAGATAGATAGATAGATAGGCGGGCAGGCAGGCAGACAGACAGACACACAGACAGTTTTCTGTATAAAATATAATGACAACATAAAAGCACTCTACATGAGATGAAATGGACATATTGAAATTATGTCAAATTATATCTAAATACAAAGGATGACATAAAAAGGGGGTTATTTCCATTGCATTATAAAGCAACAATATACCTTGAGGACTGAAACTATACGAGTTGGATATTGACTCTCCAAAAGCACGCTAACACAACACTATAATTATCGGATCTAACAACTCCATCCAGTAAAGATATACATTTCAGAATAACCTTAAAGTGTAAATTCACCCAATTTCTCTCTAACTGCCACATTAAATTTGCAGACTGCACCATTCTGTCATGTTTTTAAAAGCCCTCTTTCAAAAGGTTAAAAAAAAACAGATAATTGTTTGGTAAAAGGTCAAGAATTAAAGTTTACCCACCTGCAATACAAGCTGTCAGAAAACATGCCACATTACCACAGATCATGGCTCTCACCACCATCTTTGTTATATCAGATTTTCTCGATGGCACCAGAGAGCCAAGACCACCAAGTGTGATGCCAATGGCTCCAAAATTTGCAAACCCACACAGAGCATATGTAGCTATAACTTCTGATTTTTCCTAGAAATAGATTGAAAATTACGGAAATAACTTTTTAGAGGTATTTTCATGTCAGAAATCAGTAATTTATGTAATATTTGTTTACTTGAATCTAGTTTTGCATTGCTCTCAGTCACATGACAGTAAAAAATAATGAAAGGAATACAAAATATTTTACTTTCGATAATATACTGTCATAAAAGTTTCTTCCCCTTAACCTCCAACCAAACCAATCATCAAAAAAATCAATGTTTAAAAACCCTGAGGAAAAGGCCTCTTGAAAAAGTTGTGGAAGAAGAATCAAATGCAGATGACAGCATCTTTTCATTTTCCCACAATATTTTCTACCCTTTCATAGAAAAGTTTAATCATTGTAGCTATTTTTCATTTTGTCGTCTGTAAACTTCGGGCAAACTGGAATTTTGTTGTGTGATAAAGCGTTAACACTTAAATAATTTTTCTCTGTGTTTAATGTCCTTTTAATGACCTTTTCACGCTTTAATAGACATTTCCAAGTTTTAACAACCCTGAGAAAGAAAGCTTTTGACACCATGATGGGAAAAGGAGGAAATGCTGATAACCAGCATTTTTTTTTCTTTTTCCATAATATTTTCCAGCCTTTCAAAACAAATCCTATCCTTTTAGACATATCTGATTTGTGGTCCGCAAAGGCTTTCAATTTGGGTAAGTCTTTTGTTGTATGATAAACAATAAGATTATACTTATGCTTATAGTGCACTTATCCACGTATTTCTGGAGGTCTTTGATAGCACTATGTACAATATTCTTTCCAAGCTACACAGTCATTGCCAACATTATGACTAAATATTAGTCATTTAGGGAGGAAGGAATCCTGTTCCAACAATTATATGTTTGTAAGGTAATTAGCAACATTTTAAACAATATTTTAATTATACCATGGTGACCAGAGCACTCAGGCACGCTTTCCTGGAGTTTCATTTAACAACACTCTTCACAAGCCAATGACCTCTTTCCCACTTAACCATCCGTAAACAATTATCAGGGTTCAGAGAGAAATTAATCCAGTCATAATTACTATCATTAAATTTTGTAAAGAAATTGGCCAATCTGGGGATTTAAACCAGCAAACCCTGATTTCAAGCCCCGTTCTGATACTGACTCTGCTGCCGGATTGGCTCTAGTGCAATGCCTTCCTTCAATCCTTTGCTGCAATTTTTAAAAATCTGAGAGTTCTACTCAACAACCCCTGAATAACTATCCTTGCATATTACTTCTTATCTAGCAAGGCTCTGATTCCATTTTTACCCTTCACCAAACAATCCTCTGAAGACCTCCAGGAATAAGCCTTTTTTAAAACATGTTGGGAAAAGTAGAAAATGGTGGTTACCAGCATTTCCTGTTTTTCCTACAATGTTTTCTATCCAACAAAAGATAAACTCAACTATTTTCCTAAATCTACTTTGTCAACCAATAATACCTTCAATATGGCAGAGTCTAAAATTTCACCATCTGGTAAATAGTTGAACACAATGAATGCCTACAAGTTGTATAGATTACATACAGTGAACAAGCCACGCCTAAGCAGCCATTTTTCACTATGATGGATCAACAAAATCATCCAAAAACCTCCAAAACAGCTTCAACTAAAGATCTTAAGGACCGAATTGCAAAAAAATTCAAAAAGCTACTTTGGAAAAACAGAATTTTAAAATTTTTTTCAAATATTTTGGAGCTATAAACATACTCCTATTCAATCATAACAATACACTAGATCTAGATATGAATATAAAAAACATAGTGAAAATAGCATTCTGACAACAGTTTGTACTCACTGATATGATACCTCCTTTTAAAACATCACCAGTTATATTCAAATGAATATCACTGTCGTCCCAATACCAGGCTGTTGTGTTAAAAACCTCGGTGTAGTTATTCAGTGCTGCGCGATTATTAATCAGATCTCGAAGTTGGCCGTAGGCGATGAATTCATTGGTAAATGTCTTTACACCTGAAAAGAATTTGTGGTTTCCGACCATACTTTTTTGTGATATTTCAGTTCTTGGATCTACACTGGCAACTACTTTGTTACATGGTCTTGCAATAAAAGAAAAACACACACCTTGGAATAGCAATGAATAAGCGTTTTTTTTACAGTGGAAAAGGTCCACTTCATTAATATAGAGTAATATTCATCAATCATTCTGAAAAATATTCTTTGTCTTATTCTCCAAGATATTCAAAATTTGGAAGTAATATAAATTCTTGGCCCATATTCACAAACCATTCTCAAAAAAGGTTTTTAGTCTTATGCTGAAGACTTTTTTAAATTTGAAAGTAACACAATTTCTGATTGGCTATACCAAATCGTTTAGTTTATCAAAGTTGTGTTACTTTCAAATCTAGAAAATTTAAGAGAATTAGACATAGGGTATTTTTCAGAAAGATTGGTGGATATGGACCCGATTGGCTTAACAAGAAGTTTAGTTACTTTCATACTAAGAAAATCTTGAAGTATAAGACGGAGAACGTTCTAAGAATGGTTGGCAAATACTGACCCAGAGCACCAAAATTTAAAAAAAAATTCATATACATGTATTGATATGGTTCAATATTTACAATGGCCAGATATATTATCCTTCCAGCTGTAGGTCAAGGGTCAACTTTGTCTCGACATTTTGTATGAACGTGGTAGTGCATTATTCGTGAACATATGGATAGACAGACTGACATACTGATTGAAGGACACTACCAGATCAAAATAGCTGACCATGAGTGCTTTTGCGTTCTAATCAGCTAAGATAACTTTATAGATTTTTTCAAATTTTGAAAATTAACAACAATAAAAATATTTGTTTTATATGAACCGTAGAAGAAGCCAGAACACTCTAACAGATTGATTAACAATTTAATATTTTACAGACAGGGGACTGAAACTATGCAATGACATAAGCACTTCTAGCCCTTCAACCATAGTGCCTAAGTCGTTTTCTATTAGAGGAATTTCGGTATGTTATGTTATACACACCTATCAACTCTGCAACTTTTCGACAATCTGCCGTCTCTGTTCCCATGAAGAATGAGACAGGGTATAGCACATATGAACATATAAACTGAAAAGAACGGGTACAGAAAACGTGAAAGAGCAAGGTATATAAGAACAAATACATTGAAAGCAAAGGAATACTTATCATGAAAGAGTATGGTATATTATGAACATATACACTGATGAGAAAGAGTATGGTAAATAATCATAAACAAACATGTACAAATTGAAAGGTATGAGTTCAGTAAACAAGATACAGTAAGGTGTTAAACTATGACCATTTTAAGCAAAAAAAGGATTATGGCAAAGAAGAGTATATATGAACACATAAGCTGAAAAAAAAGGGTACAGTGGACAGTAACAAGTAAAGTATATATGAACAAACCACAAATTAAATGAAAAGAGTGTGGAAACGAGAATAACTAAGATATATAATTCTGAACTTAAAAACTTAAAAGAAAAAAGTATGGTTCATAATGACAGAGTATATGAACCAAAGCAGAAAAGGTTAAAGCACATATGCCCCTTTACCACACAAATCACATGCCACACGACAAAAAATTAGACTTGTCAAAACTGGAAACACTTTCTAGACGACAACTTATTTTTGGCTAAAATGATAAGCCGGAAATCATTGTAGGAAAAGAAGAAAATGTTGGTTACCAGCATTTTCTCCTTTTCCTACAATGCTTTCAAAAGGTTTCTCACTCAGGGTCGATAAATATCGCAATTGTGTGGTAAAGGGTTAAATGCATGTCTCCTGAGTGCCATGTTTAATTATATACCAACAAATTTCACAGATGAAATACATCACAAGTGCATAACATCAGACACTACAGAAAAAAAGGATGTTGTAGATTGCAGGTTCACATCATATATATATATATATATATATATATATATATATATATATATATATATATATATATATATATATATGTGTGTGTGTGTGTGTGTGTGTGTGTGTGTGTGTGCGCGGGTGTGTGTGTGTGTGTGTGTGTGTGTGTGTGTGTGTGTGTGTGTGTGTGTAGGGGGTGCGCTTTTCCCCATTTTAAAAGTAAATAGGTTTTAATAATCTTTCCTTACAAATTACATGTACTAGCTCTCTTCGATAAAAAACAACTGAAAATATAGTTTTCAACAGCTTAAAAGTATCACCAGAAAAAAAGTATATTTTATTTCTACAAATATGACAGATGAAAAATTAATGTGCTACAAACAATGGTAATATCTCTTTTGAAAGTTAAACAGTTTTCAGTTAAGAGAGAAAATACTCTTACAGCACATTTATCTCTGTTATCTGTCTTCCAAAACTTCTTCTACAAACATGAAACGTTTTCCTAACTTTAGGTGAACAAGAAATACCTCAAAGGTCAAATTGTCAACACCTGCTCGATCACCAAACCAGGTCAATGTTGCATTAAAGAAAGCTAGCAAAGACAGGAAAGCCAGCACATTCGTTGCAACAGCTCCAATAATTCTAATACTTTGAGTTGCTCCATTGGATGCAGCTTCTACAATGTTATGTTCTTTTCTGGAGATAAAAAATTCAAAAGAATTTAACCCTTAACCAAATGATAGTATTTGCAGATAACAAAATGAATTTGTTTTCTGTGTCAAATGCAACTAAATTTTTCTGATATCTCTGTTACTACTGAAATTTTTTATATTAAACTAGGGTTAGGTGTTAACTATTAACAATGAAATCCGTATCAGAAGGGTAGGTAAACCTCAAAATACTTTTGGCACAGGCACTTTGTCAACTTGGAATTTTCATTGAAAGTGCCTCTTTTTGACCTGTCAAAATGCATGAAAAAGATGCTATTGAAATTAAATAACAAGTAGACCACATGCAGGTGCTAACACTTGGCTATAAGTGCTTGATTCTCAGTGAAAATTTTAAGTCGAAAGAGATGCATAACTGTGTCAAAAAAACTTTAATAGTTACCTGCCTTTGTTGTATAGGTTCCCCTTTTGATAGTTAACAACTTGTCCAAGTCTGAGATAAATATTATCAGTAATAGTAATAACAGGTTGACTGATTGACTGCAATGTGTTTAACGCCGTTTTATACATTCTTTCAGTTATATGGCAGCGGCTAGTGCACCTATCCATGCTTTCCTTGAGTCTCTTTTACCAGTACTCCGCACAATTTTCTTTCCAAGCCACTGGCTGCTTTCCAACATAACCATCGTCGAAACAATGATCAGCGGTGGAAGAGGAATGAATCCTGTCGCAATGATATCATCAATCCTCAGAAAGAAATTGGCCGTGCCAGGGATCTAACCCCATGGTCTCAAGTCATGCACACTACCGACTGAGCTACCAGGGCTCGGCAGTAATAACATGGATATTGCAAAATGTCAATTTTTTTTTGCACGATGACGCTGACAAGAAGAAAAATGCTGGTTTGAGACATACAAATCTGTTAAACAAGTGAATATGAATTTTAAAAAAAAGAAACATATATACATTCAACCCTGGGGGATGATCGCCTGCATTAAATGATCCCCTGCTGTAAACAACCACCTGAAATTCCTCCAGGTGGAGGACTTTCTGGACCATTTTACCCCCAAAAATGACCTTTGAATTTCCTACAAACCTAAAAAATGAATGTCAGACTGTTCACGTTTTTCTGCCATAAAGAATCTGTTGTTAAATTCTAAGAAGAGATCCAATACCACACACATTTCAGTATTTTCCATCATGCTCTTCAAATCAGTTACTTTAATTTGCGTGCACACCTCAAAATACCATCTTGACAACCATCCATATACAAAATACTCCTGTCATAAAACTCCAAGAAAATATTATGAATTCCTTTGGTACACCTATACTTGCATATATAGAGCAGAGCAAAACAGTACACCTTTAATTGGACCAGAAAATCATTAACTCACTGATAAAGAGTTTACTGCAGGTGTTAAGTTTATGTCAACATGGCTATATAAATCCTTGCAGTGCTAGACTGACAGCGTGCAGATAAAAATGAAGGTGGTTTGGATTAGCATGACCACAAAATTTTTCTGAGTAAACCGTTATTTTGATTGTTTGTTTGATCTTTGATAAAAAGTCTGCAGGGTAGAAAGTTGAAAAAATTGGCAACGTACCATAGATTGCTGATGTGCCAATTTTTATGTCTTAATCTTAAGATTATAAAATATTAATTGTGATAGTTGGTCAGCTATTAAGAACTGGTTAGGTAAAAACAGAGAATTTTTGTGTGTTAATGGGGACGGGGGAGATAGGAGGTTCAAATGAAACAATAAAAAAATTGATTTATGATTGCTGAAAAATAAACTGTACATGCAGACAAAGTGATACGTGTTTATTTTTTTGTAATAAATCTTTTTCAAGTTTGTATATTTACCCCTAGGCTGCTGAGCGTGACTCACTGACCTTTTGCTGACAATGTAGATCCAGATCTTGGATCTACAATGTCCGATAAGGAGATGTTTTTACCCCAAAAATAACTTTTTAACAGCAACATCTGGATTTTACTATCTGCCTGAAAGTTTCATTTTACAAATTTAGCAGGATAAGGGTTAAGTTTCTCAGTATATTAATATGCTACTGTTGTATATTCAGAATGGTCTAAAATGATTCTAAAAATTTCAAGGACAATATGCAACCCTGCAATAAGAGACCACCTGCTGTAAGAGACCACTTTTTGGATTTTCCTTGAGTGGCGTCTCAAACAAGGTTCAACTGTATACATTTTGAACTACAAGTATTACTCTTACGATACAGAAATGTGATTATTAAATAAAGGATCTGACATTTTTTGGCTTTTCAGGATAAAATTCAATTGATCATTGGAGCACTAAGTAAACCCAAAACATGTCTCCAGTCTATGATTGAGATGCCAATAATAGCAATTTCATGGTTGTTTGTGTCTTAAGTGTTCAAGAAAAGCAGACACTGTAGATCAATGATCAGGATACACAGTTTGTGCAGTCTGATCTTGAGGCAAAGGCTTCTACATTTGTGAAAGCACTTTAAGGTTTAAAAATGTCCAGAAAAAAAATGTTATTAAGGCTGCCAAAGGCTTGTTCAATAACATGTTCCTTTACTTGTTTAATGAAATCAAACATCTCAAATGCCAACTTATGTCAGTGTCTATATGGCTTTAATTGGCTTTAATCATTTACCAAACAATCTCAAGTTTTAATGACCTGAGGAGGATGACTTTTGAAAACATTTCTACCCTTCATGGAATAAAATTTGTCATAAGTATAACATTTCATCATTTGGTAAAGAGAGTTAATTCGCGGAAATATGTTATTGGAAAAGGAGCAAAGGCTTGTTCTAGACAAATACCGTTGATGTTTTTAGAAATTATTCCCCTGCAAGATTATGAAAGCAAAAAAAAAAACGGTCCACATTGAATGCATTTACAGATGACAAGCTAAATATTGCCCAACCAATGGAATTATTCTTTGACCACGGTCAAAATATTGTAGTACAGACAAAAATGGTGGTTACAACAATTTTCCTATCTTAAAGCTTTCTTCCTCAGGATACTTAAAGCTTAGGATTGTCTGGTAAAGGATCAAATGAAAAAAGAAAAAAAAAAAAAAACATTTTGCTTACGATTTTTCCATTTTGTCAAAGTCTTTCGTTGATCCGACAGATATTTCTGTTTCTGGATATGATAGTTTTGAGATAGCCAGGGCAGCAGGAGCACTCATAACACTTGCAGACAAGAGATGATTGGCAGGTACCTGTAGATGGAAAAACTCAAATCATCAAAACTTTCTATCATTTTGTAGCAAGAAACATGTCAATACTAGAACTTGTTTTTCTACAAAAAAACATATGTCTCCCCTCTTTTTGGTGTCAGAAGGATTGATATGTGACCAAGGCAATTTCTAACTGTAATAATGGTCATTTTTCTCTAAGGGTTCTCGAGTTATAGAGCGGACGCGAAATTGTACATAAAATGAGTAGGGAAAATAATCAAAGGGAAGTAACTCGAAAAATACAATAGTCAGAGTTATGGTTATTGTGCATGACACTTTGTTTCATGGTGCTTTACAAATGTGTGAAGTTTTATCAAAAAATCTTAAAAGGTTTTCGAGTTATAGAGCAGACACGATTTGTGACGGAAAATAATCAAAGGGTAATAACTCGAAAAACACAAAAGCCAGAGTTATGGTTCTTGTGCATGACACTTCGTCTTATGGTGCTTTACAAATGTGTGAAGTTTTATCAAAAAATCTTAAAAGGTTTTCGAGTTATAGAGCGGACACGATTTGTGACAGAAAATAATCAAAGGGAAATAACTCGAAAAATACAAAAGCCAGAGTTATGTTTCTTGTGCATGACACTTCGTCTCATGATGCTTTACAAATGTGTGAAGTTTTATCAAAAAATCTTAAAAGGTTTTCGAGTTATAGAGTGGACACGATTTGCCTACATTTGAGCCACATTTTATAAGTCATCTGCGGTTACTTTCAATTTTGACAAAATTTTGCACTTGTCCAAATTGAAAGCATTTGCAGACGACCAATAAAATGTAGCTCAAATCATACAAAATGTCTTTGATAGGGTGGAAACATGGCGCGAAAGGGAGAAAATGCTGGTTACCAGCATTGTCTCATTTTCCCAACAGGTTTTCCAAAAGACTTCCTCCGTAAGGTCGTTAAAACCCGGGAAAGGGTTAAGAAACTGTGGTGCTTGTAAAACTTACGCCAAAACTAATATAGGCTCCAAGCACACTGCCAGCTATGGTGGCAAACCCTCCTGTCATAACTGCATGGAGTTCAGAATTTGTCATATCTTTCAAAAATGGTCGAATCATCAGTGGGGACTCAGTCTTTCATGTAAAGATACAAAGAATCATCACCAGAAGAAATTCAAAGAAAGATGATCATGTAATACTTAACTCTTTACCAGGGGATCAAATTGCGGACTCATCTGTTTGCAGATGACATTTGCAGATGACAAATTAGATGTATCTCAAACAATTGGACATGTACTGGCATTTTATTATTTTCCCACAATGTTTTTAAATGCCTTCCTTCTAAATGTCCTTAAAATCAAAAGCTTTTTCTATATAGAGCTAGACCGGGTATTTCCGAACAGTTAAGCTCTTCTTTCTTTTCCAAACATTATCTTTCTATAAACTGCAGTGATTACCTAGTAACAACCTGTTAAAGTTCCTAACATAGAGAGGCCGTTACAGAACCAGTCAACACTGCCAAACACAGACGTCGGGTATTTCCAAGCATTCCGTTTTTTTTTTTTTTTTTGTGTGTGTTTTTTTTTTTCAAAAAAAAAAGTCTTGAGGATTACAACATACCAACGCTCTGGTTGCTGAAATGTAAGTTGGCTAAAACTACATGTATATAGATCTACACAAAAAGTCGATTACGTCTACATAAAAATTTTAACTCCTTATTTTCAGAACACAACAAACAATGCAAACCGAAAATCAGATAAATCAATCTGAGCAAAAGGAAATTGGTCTATATTGATCTTAGTTGTCTTCAATGTAATAAACATTAAATTTAAAATAATTAAACTCGGATATATCAAGCTCTAAATTACATGCATTTTATTCTTATGATCGCTAACTATGCCAAAGAGATTGTCAATTCTTTTTCAATCAGCTTTAGTTCATAGATACCCTTGCATGTAAGTTAAGGTGAGAGCTTTTCCGAACACGCTTCTGACAGTGTAATGTGTTTATATGCATATTGCAATTATAAGAAAACTCATATATCAAGTCGAGGGAGAAGCAGGAGCAATTTACTTTTTTTCGCAATATACATGTATATCTAAAAATCAAGAAACTGGTAATTTCCTGACCTTTGACCTGTCTACTGTAGGAAATTACTGATTTTTCTTTGGATATTTCTGTATCCTTCAAAACTTTAAAAAATGTCAAAGAAGAGAAATATTGCATTAAGTTTGTGACATCAGATGGTATTATTATTGTCTCCAGGAGGATGAGACAGTTCTTAAAATCTCCTTCTGAATTGCCGATAGTTCGGAAATAACTGATTCCGCTCTATATAGATTAAACATTCTTGATTTATAGACGAAAAATAAGTTAACTTTAAAAATAAAAAGAAAATAACGTACTTGTAATAAAATGATTTTGTTGATTCTATTCAAAGATTGTTTTCATTTTTATTCAATTTCATTTGAATATTTTTCATGCATTTTCAGAAGTTAAAAAGAAAGGGGGCATTTACACTTTATGTATTATGATATAGTAGCAATGCATGCCGGCATCAATGCCTAGCTGTAAGTTCCTTGCTTGGTGAAAATTCTTAGTCGAAAAAGGGATATAACTGTGTCAAAAATACTTAAAGAAAAAGTTACCTGCCCTTATAATACTGGTTCCCTATCAAATAGTTAACCTTTAAAATGCCTTTCACTTTTCCATTTGCTATTGTGGCTACAGAAGATAAATATTAGACTGTACAAAATGTGCAGTCTGATGTTTAATCTACACTGTCTTCTTAGTTTTAACACTATAAATAAAAGCAGTTATCAAAATGCAATTAATTTGGTCTTGTTCCTAGTTTTGAATAAGGCCTTTGGGTTCATTCAATGCTGAAAGGGTTAACTCTTTACCAAACAACAAAATTTTAGACTGGTCCAAATTCCAAGCAATTGCAGATGACAAAATAAACATTCCTAAAAAATTAAAACTTGCCTTTAGGTTGCTAAGAAAACATTGTGGGAAAAGGAGAAAATGCTAGTTACCAGCATTTTCTCAAAGACCATTTTTTTCTCAAGGTTGTTAGTTTAGTTTAAACATATTTATTTTACATCGATTGAGAAACAAGTTCTTACAACTTATACTAATCTCTCTCAATTCTGCTTCCTGGGAATAAAACCAGTACTCGCGCCAAATGTGTGGGCCAATGAAAAACCCCTTAGTTGACACCCGCTCCCGGGTCTCGAACTCGGGACCTTTTTGGGTATGAGGCCGACGCTCTACCTCACAACCACGGACACCACACAAGGTTGTTAAAACTCAGAATTGTGTGATGAAGGGTTGAAAACTTGCCCTGGCCCTAAATATTTTCAGAAGTGACAAAGATTCTATAAAAGTTTAAAGTTCTGAGGCAGACGACACAGACAACAAGGCTATGAGAATACCATGGCATTTTGTTTGAAATCTGCCAAGCTAAAAATAATACAATACAGGCAAAGGAGTCATTGCCAAGTTAAAGTAAGTCTCCTACCATACTGACAAAGATATTGGCAGCAGCATTTATAGACTCTGCTGGTGTAGTCCCCATACAAAAGGCAAGAAAACGACCAATAACCTTGACAATGGCTTGCATCACTCCAAGGTAGTACAACATATTGATGACAGTGAAGAAAAATACAACAATCGACAGTACCTGAAAAAAGACAACACAAGAATATGTGAGTTTGGTATGCTCACAGCCAGTATTTCTTCATAGAACTACGATACTTCTACATGACATATTGATGATACAATTTAGTGCCATGGCATAAAGAAAGCTCACCTTTAAGGTGTGAAAATCACCAGAGTGAGTGAAAATCTAATCTGTATGTAATTCATAATGGCTATATCACACTAAAAAACAATTGAATATAGCTCAAATGATGATTTCTGGCTTCAATAGGGTGGAAACAACATTAATAATACTCAAAATTTGATTTTTTTAAATTAAAAGTAGAGATAAACACTGTGGGAAAAGCAGACAGTGCTGGTTACCAGCAATTTCCTCCTTTCTCCCGATGTTTTCAAAGGCATTCTTCTTCAGGATCAACAAAACTCCGGATTTTGTGGTAAAGGGTTAGAGAGTGTGCATCTCTTGTTAAAGAGTGGATGAAGAGACAAAGGTCAAGAATACCTTCATGGCAAAGAAATGATCTTCATATGAGTCACCAAACACAAAGACTATTCCAGCCACTGTATATTCTAAAAACTCTGTCACTCGATCACCAAGCCATTTAAAGATGTTGTACCCCAGTTGAGTGCGTAAAATAAAAAGTGCAAATAAATACTGCAGCGCCATTCCCCAGAATACTGTATGCCAGTTAACCTGTCAAAATTAGAGTTTCCATGTTAAAACGAAAAAGAAAAAGTAAGAGACCAATGCTTAAAACATAGGAAAAATCAGTTTCCAGCAAAATTATCTGGAAGAAAATTGTTCCATTTCCATTAAATGTGCTGCTAGGGTTAAGTCACCAATATGTTTTGAAAACATTATGATAAAAGCTGAAATTGCTCTAAATGAGCAATTTGATCCTTTATTATATACCATTATATACCAGTAAATTCTGCAGCTGAAGTACATGCATTGCAATCGAATAAAATAACACACAGACAGAAAAAAATCTATCTCTACACAGTCTGAAATAAGGTTCCAAATATGGTATGCAGACATAACTTGCGCACAGACTGCGCATGCAAAGATTTGCAATTTGATTAGTAAAAATGTTTTGCTAAAATGTACATCCCCATTCATAAAAAAAAAAGAGTTACTACCCTTCACACCATTAATTGCTTTATTTCACAAATACCATTTACAAATACTGCAAACAGTATTTGTTTACCGTTTCGGATAAAATCTCAATATTGTTGAAAGTTGTAGGTATATAATAAAAGGAATATTATGTTTTAGTAACTTTCCTGGTACTGGTATTTTGCTTCTTGCCGTGTAACAAAATTTTGACATCTTGCTCGACCTTCAGTCTTGTGCGATATGATATTTTCTTACACTGCTCGAATCAAATAAAGCACCAGAAAAGTCACTCCAACATAAAATTCCGTAATTATAACCATGTTTTCCAACATGAAATACATCATAATACATGTTTTTAGCTGCGCACTTGTCACCTGTCTGAACACTCTTCACTTACAAACCAAATATACTCTGAAACTTCTTAGTGTGCCAGACTCAAATGTATCAGCTGATCAATAAGCCATTCATGAGTATCAACATCTGAGCTCCACATAACTGTTGAATTAACTGTGGGGAAAGGAGTATACAACCATTTTCAAACCAATATCTCAAAAATACATCATGATAAAATATGGGAAATATAGAATTGGCACTCACTGAGCAATATGCCCCTTTCATTCAAAATGTTTTTGTACTCAAATATGTGTGAGCCATGCTCTGGGAAAAGGGAATTTAAAGCATGATGCTTTATACTAAGCAAATCCTAATATAATTATGGATCCATGAAATCTATTTTGTCTGACAACCAATTGAACCCTAAGGTAGAATGGCCCTTGGACACAGAAAAAAATTACTAATAGTAAACAGTTTTGACCTATGCCAGTCTGGGCAGACTGCGCAGGAAGACATGAATTAACACTTTTTGCAGATGTATCAAACTCCCATTTTCATGGAGCATGACTAATATCATTATGGACAGTTTTCTGATCATTGCATGCTGAAACATGTACTATTTTCATTTTTTTTTTTTTTTTTATTTATTTATTTTTTATTTTATCTTATTTATTTATTTATTTTATTTATTCATTTATTTATTTATTTTTTTTTTTTTCATTACTTATGCTTTCTACTCATTTTGTAAGATTTGGAACCTTATAAACTTTGCTACATATAGAAGCAAAATGTCAAAAGAAGAAATTGCTTATTTAATATTTTTTCCTTTTGTATAAAAGTTTTCAACACAGGATGAACTAAGGTCGTCTGCAGGAGGCAATGTTTCCACTTACCTTTGCGGGGTCGACTGAAGTCACGTAAAAGATGAGAATGTACAAGGCCAGGCCACCCAGTGTTACCAAATTTTCAGGATGGTCAATAGCAATATCTATGATTATGTAAACAACCACAACTGCAACTACTGCAAGTCTTAAAAACCTGTAAAATAGACAAAATACCTTTTAGTCCATACGAACCTTAAAAAAGAAGACTTTTGAGAACACTATGAAACAATAGGGCCATGAGAGCCCTAGAGTTGCTCACCTGAGCCCTTTTTACCCAAAATGACGCTTTTCTAATCCCCTCTAAGGTATCAAGACATACTTTCCAACAAACTTTAATGAGAATTGGACTGAAAATGTGGCCTCTAGAGTATATACAAGCTTTTATCTCAGTGGCCTCTTTTTTTGAGCTATGTGATCAATTTTTTGACGAACTTTTATGAGTAATGGACAGAAAATGGGGTGTAAAGAGCGCACACAAGATTTTCCAAGATCTCAGCTGGTGACCTAGTTCTTAACCCAACTTGATCCATTTTCAACACCATCCATAAGATCATCCAGACAAACATTCTGACCAGCTTTTTCCAGTATCTGACAGAAAATATTACCTCTAGAGAAAATACAAGGTTTTACAAAGATTTGACCAGAGTACCCATCTCCTAACTCATCCAAGATATCACCAAGACAAAAATTCTGACCAGCTTTCATGAGTTTTGCACTGAAAATGTGGCCTTTATAACATATACAGGGTTTTTTAATGATCTGACCTAGTTTTAGACCCAATAAGACCCATTTTTAAAACTGTCCAAGATATTTTCACAACAAACATTCTGACCAAATTTCATGAGTAACAGACATAAAGAGTGTACATTGCTTATTCAAAGGTGTGACCTGGTGACTTAGTTTTTTACCTTTTGTGTTTGGTTTAATGGTGTGTTACGCCGCTTTCAATATTATTTCAGTTATATCACGGCGACAGCTCACATTTTCATTCATTTTCTGGGCTTCAGTAGTACTAGGCTGGGGCTCTGAGGTGTCTTGTCCAAGGACACTCCTGTCAAAACCCACTGGAACCAGTGAGGCTTGAACCTGGTGCCTCCATGTCACTAGTCCTACACTTAACCACACAGGACCCCTGACCTTTTGTGACCCATCTTCTAGCTCATCTGAGATACCATTAAGACAGACAGTCTGACCTACTGTCATGAGTATTGGACTGAAAATGTAGCTTTTAATGTGTACACAAGATTTTTCTAAGATTTTAACCTGATGACCTAGTTTTTTACCCCATGTCACCTATTTTCAAAGTCCTCCGCGATATCACCAAGGCAAATATTCTGAAGAAATTTCATGGGCATTGGACAGAAAATATAGCCTCTAGAGTGTACACAAGATATTTCTTATATTTGACCTGCTGACCTAGTTTTTGACCTGATGTGACCCATTTTCAATTTCATTTGAGATATTATCAGACAAAAATTCTGACCAATTTTCATCAGAATTGGACAGAAAATGTGGCCATTAGAGTGTGTACAAGGTTTTTTTTTTAAAGATCTGGCCTGGTAACCTAGGTTTTAACCCCTTGTCAACCATTTTCAAACTCATACAAGATATCATCAACATGAACATTTCTAAACAAATTTCATGAGTAGTGGACAGAAAGTGCGGCCTCTAGAGTGTACACAAGATATTTTTTAGATATGACCTGCTGACCTAGTTTTTGCCATGATGTGACCTATTTTCTATCTCATTTAAGATATTATCAGACAAAAATCACCAAAGTGTGTACAGGTTTTTCTTTTTTAAAGATTTGACCTAGTGACCTAGTTTTTCAATCCATGTCACCCATTTATAAACTCATCCAAGATATTATGAAGACAAATACTCTGCATCAGTATTGGACAGAAAACGTGGCCTCTGGTGTGAACACAAGGTTTTTCAAAAGTTTGACCTGGTGAACCAGCCTAACCCATTTTCATATTTGTTCGAGATATCATAAAGACAAATACTCTAACCAAGTTTCAAGAGTATCCGACTGAAAATTTAGCCTCTGGGGCGTGCACAAGGTAAAAGTTGGTGACGAACGACACATGAAGGATGGCAAAGACAGCATAATCACAAAAGCTCACAAAAGCTCACCTTGAGTAATTTGTATTAGGTGAGCTAAAAAGGAAAAAAAGCTGGTAAGCAACATTTTCTCTTCCCCCACAATGTTTTTCTACCTTTTAAAAACAAATTTCAGTTTTTTAAGAAAGATTTATCTTGTCTTCTGTGAAGGCCTTTGATTTGGACAAGCCCAAAACTTTATCCTTTGGTCATGAGTTTAACTTTTGCAAGACAATCACACAATTTTATTACCCCCCCCTCCCCCAAGAAGAAGTCTTTGAAAATGAGTGTGGGAAAAAGATCTATTGATTGATTTCATGGTATTTAACAAGTTGTTCTCTAAATAATTTCAGCTATTTTGTGACAGCTAAGGCACCTATCCAGACTTTTCTGGAATTTCTGTTACCATTACTTTCCACAATATTCTTTCTGGCTGCTTTTCCACACAACCATTGTCAAAACAATAATCAGCTGTAAGAGAGGAAATAATCCTGTCCTAATGACTATCATCAGTCCTTGGATAGGAACTAGCCGAGCTTGGGACTTCTGGGGCTCTGCTTGGAAAAGGAGAAAATGCTGGTAACCAGATGCATGCTTAACACAGGTTTGACTGTAAATTAATACAGATAAGTACAGAATTTACCACTTAATGATGACAAAACACAATGCTACAGCTTTACTGTTTCTGACATCCTCCGTGGAGTCCCAAAAACTGTCAATTTGTTTATCGTACACTCTACAGAAAATGACGAGCACAATCAGTAGAACAGCAAATATTGTGAAACCAAGAAGCCTCCATGATCCTTCATCTCCAAATCTGGAAGAAATATTATAAATTCTACCCTATACCAAAACCTTCTCAAGTTTGAACAACCTTAAGAAAGAAAGATTTCGAAAACATCCATTTCCCACATTGTTCACTGCCCTTTAAAAGAGAAAGATTCTTATATTTTAGCAACTTATTTTTTCATCCTGAGCATGTACTCCCTATTTGAACAAGCCTACAGTTTTGTTGTTTGTTAAAGAGTTTATTCATTACCATTTAACTCTTTACCATACCACTCAGAGTTTCAATGACCCTGAGAAAGACGCCATTTGAAAATATTGTGGGAAAAAGGAGAAAATGCTGATAATCAGCATTTTCTCATTTTACCAACAATTTTTTCTGCCCTATTACCGACACATTCCATCATTTGAGTCACATTTGATGTCTATAAAAGACTTATCATTTGGACAAGTCTAAAATTTTGTCTTTTGGTAAAGAGTTAAATGACACATTTTACAAGCCTGGCCAGGTAGTTCAGTAGGAAATGTGTATCTTACTCATGACCTGGTGGTTGCGGGTTTGATACCAGGTTAAGGCAAACTTTTTTTCTGGTAATTTTTTGCCTTTCACCTGAATTGCATGTGAGAAAAATAGTCAGTGAAAGGAAGTTGTGTCTGTACTGATGTGAGAAAGCCAGGAAACACATATGTGGGTGCACTGATCTTTGTGATGTGACCTAAGCTGTTAAACGGACTTAAAATCCAATGCAAACAAATTTAACAGCCCTGTATTTGATAGCTGTTTCAAAATAGGAAAAGGAAGGAAAGGGGGCAATTGTTGTGAGTCAAAATGGTCTGAATAGCAGGGGATAAACTTCAAAGTTACAAAAATAAGATATTGGTCATGTCATATGTTAATCTATTTGGGCAATGCTTTGTGAAAAGAGGGTTTAATGCATTTGCACAAAGTATAGATCAAGGTCAGCTGCACAGTCCTAGCAGGCTAATCTTGTTGGAAACTTTTTGCTGTTGGTCAATTTCTGCATGTCAAAGGACCATTCTACCTCATGACTCAGTTGACTGTTAGACAAAATTGGTTTTATGGATCCATAATGGTGTGATGATTTTTCGTGACTTGCTTCATATAATACATCACAGAGATGCATTAACCCTTTACCGCACAATGCCAACTTTTAACGACCCTGGGAAAGAAGCCTTTTGAAAACATTGCGGGAAAAAGGAGAAAATGCAGGCAACCAGCATTTTCTCCTTTTCCCACAATGTTTTCTACCCAATCAAAAAAATTGCACCATTTGAGCCACAATGATATTGTCGTCTGCAACTTCTTTCAATTTGGATAAGGCTAAAATTTTGTCGTCTGGTAAAGGGTTTAACCACCTTTTGAGCTAGAGCATGGCTCACATCATAAAAACACAGGGTCCTTGGTAGAAAGTTATGACAACCCTACTTACCTGTAATACAAGGCATATCCTAGATATGCAAAATACCACAAGGCTAAAAATATAGCCAGAGACGTCAGAAGAACCTTTTTATGAGTCTTGCAGCTGTCGATTATAGTGGTTCGCACCACAATGAGGGTCCTGTGATACCCATTGTAATCAGTTGTATCAAGATCCGAGTGCTTGTGTCCGTTTTCTACTGTAACTTTGATGCTGTCAGGATTTTTCTGGGAAAGAAAAAAATTGTGTATAAACACTTTGTCACATTTGAGCCGATCAAATTGATTAGGGATTTTCTGACAGATAAAACAAATGATTATCCCATGGTGAGGACTAGATCTTTACAAATTTTTATAATCTAATCAAAACCCGCAAGTTTTTTTTACAGTTATTTTGATAAATACATTTTGTAGTTTTATCTTTACAAACATGGATTTAGATATATTGCTTGCCTTCAAAGATTACATTTAAGGTGTGCTATTGAAAGAAAATATCTGTTGAAAACATGAAAGATGTCCCATTTCCATATTACTATTACACTTCTTATATGATTACTCTTTTGATTGTATGGTGTTTAACACCGTTTTCAACACTATTTCAGGTTTATCGCAGTGGCCAGTGCATCCATCCTTGCTATCCTGGATTTCTTTTACCAGTACTTCCCAAAACATTCTTTCCAAGCCATTAGCTGCTTTGCCACATAACTTTCATCGAACCAAAAGATCCTGTCACAATGACTATCATCATTCTGAGAAAAATTGGCCGTGCCTGGGATGACTATGACACTGGGGCTCAACCTACACAATTAAAAAGCCTGTTAAAATTTTACAAATTATGAATAATTTAAACTAAAAATTGAATTTAGACTGATTTGTATAAATGCCTTACCCCTTAACCATACAATACCCAGTTTCAACAACCCTGGGGAAGACGGCTTTGGAAAGCAGAAAAAACGCTGGTAATGTTTTCAAAGGCCTCCTCCATCAAAATCGTTAAAACTCGTTATTGTATGATAAAGGGTTAAACTGTAGCTTAAATTTAGGTTGGTTTACAGCCACAGAAGTAGTTTTCTTTACCGTATCTCCATTTGGATTATCTTCGAAGGCTATATTTTCAATTCCTTCCTTCAATTTGGGATCACTCTCTAGCTTCCTTTTGTATTTAAGTTCAACAGACATAATCTATTTCTCTTTTTGCAGACTGTCCCATTAAAAACCTGTGAGAATAAAATATATATCTTGTCTACTATAAAATTCACAAGTTTAACTCTTTACCAGAAGACAAGATTTTAGCCTTTTTCAAACTGAGAGAACTAGCAGATGACAAAAAAAGTATGGCTCAAAATCAGAAACTTGCCTTGGAAAGGGTAAAAACATTGTTGGGAAAGGAGTAAATGCTGGTTACCAGCATTTTCTCCTTTCTCTACAATATTTTCAAAAGCTGTCTTCCCAAAGGTTATTAAAAATCAGGATTGTGTGGTAGAAAAATAAGTAAATAATTTTACTCATTACAAATGCATGTTTCTACAACAATTTCTGAAGAAAAGTAGACAGTGGCTAAAAGTATCTCATCAAATTCCAAATTCCCATTGACTTACATGTACTTTCTATTCCAAGAAAATTAATTCTATTCATTCCGATCATGCATTTTTGAGGAACTATATTCACAGAAGGCAAGATATTTACTCCGTGGTAAATAAACACACAAAACTGTATGACTAAAGGACTGGCTATCAAGTTAAGATCCCTCAAAAGTGAAAAACATGACAACACTGCTGAAATACCTGTACAAAAATGCAATTTTGATTTTATAGTCACATGCTTGAAACATTCCCTTAAACCTATACAAAACAATCCTTAACAACCCTTGGGAAAGAGGGTCCCTTGAAAAGGTTGTCGGAAAAGGAGAAAATTGGAAACTACCATTTCCCCTTTTTCATCACAAGGTTTTTCAAAGCATTCTCCCTCAAGGCTATTAAAATTCAGAATTGTCAGGTAAGGTAAATTGTTAATTACCAGAAAAAAAATTTATGACTTGTCCAAATTTCATTGCAGTGCACCAACGTACGTAATGTATGCTCCTTTGTCGAGTTTGAATGTAGATCAAGATAAGACTGCAAAGAATAAATGGTCTTGAACATAAAGGGCAGGTTGCATAACAAAGGTTTATTTAAGACTGGAACAAGGCCTAACCCAGGTCTGAGGAGACCAGGATTTTAACCCGGTTTGCATAAAACTAGTTTAGCTCGAGTCTACCCAGCCCCCGTCTATCCAGACTAGGTTTAGCTATCCTTCAGGTTGGACTAAATGATGGGTAGATTTTGTTTAGCTCACCGATGTTGTCTAGACAACGACATCATTCTGCACGTGATTATGCACGACGGAGTCTATATACAGGTTTGAAGGCACCGCTATTCAGTACGATCTACTGCTAGTGGATCAACATGAAGAGCCGTTACTTTTTTTAAAACTAGATTGTAATCATTTCTGGATCCGAGAATGCAGAAATACGAAAAAAAAAAGGTTGACCAAGATCAGACAGCACAGATATATATATCTTTGTATATATCAGATATACTGATCGATCTCTTAGTACAATCCCCGTCTAAGTACGCTCTATGAAAAGATAAAAGTATGAGAATAACTCTTTACTAGACAATAAAATTCTGACTCGTCCGAATTGAAATCATTTGCAGACGTCAAAATAATTGTGGCTCAAATGATGTTTTTTTTTTTTTTTTTTTGGAAGAGTTGAAAACATTGTTTGATAACATGCTTGGTACGAGCATTTTTCCATTTTTCCTTTTTCCACAATATTTTCAAGTCCGTCTTCCCGGAAACCATAAAAACCAGGGCTTATTTTATAAAGTGTTAAGAAGTGTCTCTGTCCAAAATAATCAACCATCACAGCCTTTCATGACGTTGCAATAATCGGTTGAATTTGTGTGAGGCCTAGATTAAGATCAGATTGTGTAGTAGCTGTATACTGGTCTTGCACTAAACTGTCCTCATTTTGATCGTAAATGAGGATGCTGGGAGGCTCTTAATCTGCATTTGAAACGTATTTATAACCCTTTGATTTATAAAGTCCTATTCTGAGGGAGATAGGAAGAGTTCATTTATTCTCTTTACCCGGACAGTTTCATTTTTCCCGAATCTATCTAAAAACAAGTTGCTTAAGAAGCGAAAGGTATGGACTGAGATGTGTAGGCTGATGTTTGTCTATATTGTCCAGCCAAATGGAAAATTAAAGGTCAGCAATGCACATATTTAATAATAATTTCGGTCATTGTTCATCTTATTTACCCATACTACATCAGAGATGCTGGTAAGGATGGTGTCTTCTTCGGATGTAGAACAATTTGGTCAGATAGATATTTTGGCAAGTTATTCTAATCACATTAGACTGTGACACCCGTCCATTGTCAAAAAAATCATTTGTTCCTTTTTTCGGCACGATGTTTGTACACGTGTTTGAAAGAGAAAAAAAAAAAACTTTGCTAGAAAATGACTCGTTACGAGCAATGTCTCTTTTTCCCACGTTTCCAAATGCATTTTTATAAATTTTTTATTCATTGATCCAAAATCCAAAGCTTAACATAAGTTAAAAAGGAGAAAAAAAAAGGTGTTTTGGGGTTAGATCCTGATATGTGTGATTGATCTTTATGGTTTGATTGATTGAATGTTGTTTTTTGCCGTATTCAACATTATTTCAGACATATCACGGCGACAACTCTCATATTTGAAATGCCCTGGGTTTTCACTCGAACTAGGCTTGGGCTGAAGTGTCTTTCCAAGGGACTCCTACAAAAAACCCAGCGCTTCGAGTAACCATATTGTACCCAAATATTTTTCATCACAAATCATCCTGAGGCAAATCGTCCAAATCGCCCTGCACAGGCTAATCCCCATTCTGACATACCGGTATTAGATCAAAATAGAATATTGCTTGCCATCTTCTCTTTCTAAAGTGAAATAAGTTACGATTTTTACCTTAAACTGGAGCTAAAACCTACCTGTATGCAGGTTTAGATTTCGCATGATTTCGAAGTATTGCAACGTCATGAAAGGCTGTGATGATTGATTATTTTGGATAGAGACACTTCTTAACACATTACAAAATAAGCCCTGGTTTTTTATGGCTTCCGGGAAGACGGATTTGAAATCATTGTGAAAAAAGGAAAAATGCTCATACGAAGCATGTTATCAAACAATGTTTTCAACTCTTCCAGAGACAAAAAAAAAAATCCATCATTTGAGCCACAGTTATTTTGACGACTGCAAATGTTTTCAGTTCGGACGAGATCAGAATTTTATTGTCTGGTAAAGAGTTATTCTCATATTTCATAAAGAATTCTACGATTGTTTTATCTTATAATGGAGTGCACTTAGACGGAGACTGTACTAAGAGATTGATCGGTATATCTGATATATACAAAGATTTATATATCTGTGCCGCCTGATCTTGGTCAACCTTTTTTTATTTTTTTATTTTTTTATTTTTTTTATTTTTTTTTATTTTTTTTTAATTTATTATTTTTTTTTTTTCGTATTTCTGTAATCTCTGATCCAGAAATGACTAGTTTTAAAAAAAAGTTACACCAGCAGCAGATCGTACTGGATATCGGCGCATTCAAGCCTATATATAGACTCCGTCGTGCATAAACAGGTGCAGAAGTGTGTAGTTGTCTATACAACAGCGGTGCGCAGAACAAAATGTACCCATCGTTTAGTCCTACCACGCGGATAGCTAAACCTAGTCTGAATAGACTGGGACTAGGTAGACTCGAGCTAAACTGGTTTTATGCATACCGGGTTAAAATTCTGGTCTACCCAGACCTTGGTTAGGCCTTGTTCCAGTCTGAAATAAACCTTTTTTATGCAACGGGCCCTTAGGGTGAAAATGTTTTTAGATCGCTGCTTATCAGTAAATATTGCTTGAAAGTACTGCCAACAGTTCTGTCACTAATGGGCTTCTGTAGTCTTCACACGTAATGTATCTTTTAGAAGTCTTCACTGCAACTGAATGGTGTGCCCATTAGCTAACTAAATCAGACCATTTTGTAATCAAAGCGTTGAGAACGCTGATGTGGCATTTGTCAAGGAAGCCACTGTGAAGAATAAATAATTTGAAAACAGGAGGGCCAAGATGGCCCTGGATCGCTCACCTGAGTCAATAGGCGAAATTCACTCCACGTGCGTAATTCAATTTCTGACCAATTGTCTGGTCAATTGAGCTTAAAATGTGGCCTCTGGAGCGTCCACAAGGAATTTCCTGAAGTTGACCTAGTGACCTAATTTATCACCCGATGTGACCCAATTTAGAACTCGTCAAAACATTTATCAAGACAAACATTCTGAACAGTTTTCAAGTTAATTCAGCAATAAATGTGGCCTCTAGAGTGCCCACAAGGTATTTCTTAAATTTGACCAAGTGACCTAGTTCATGACCCCAGGTGACCCAATTCCAAACTCACCCAATATTTCATCAAGACAAACATTCTGACCAATTTTCAAGTCAATAGAGGAAAAAATATGGCCTCTAGAGTGCCCAAAAAGTATTAGTTTAATTTAACCTTGAGACCTAGTTTATGACCCCAGGTGACCAAATTTTGAACTGACTGAACACGTTGTGCTCAGGTGGGCTAACAAACTTAGAACAGGTTCACTACATACCAAATAACAAAGCTCTATGCTTTCCAGTTTTAGAAAAGAAGAATTTTA
The DNA here is from genome assembly GCA_946811185.2 of Hippopus hippopus. Lineage (NCBI taxonomy): Eukaryota > Metazoa > Mollusca > Bivalvia > Cardiida > Cardiidae > Hippopus > Hippopus hippopus. The sequence continues at coordinate 43,191,342 of OX328108.1, read as the reverse complement.
AAGTTTTCCTTCTTTGTTCCTTTGTTCGAACTTGTAACCCCCGGGGCAGGGCCAGTTTTGACCCCAGCGGCATCACTGAACAAACTTGGTAGAGGTCCACTAGGAATTGCTACATACCAAATATCAAAGCTCTACACCTTCCAGTTTTAGAGAAGAAGAATTTTAAAGTTTTCCTTCTTTGTTCCTATGTTCGAAATTGTGACCCCTGGGGCGGGGCCAGTTTTGACCCCAGGGGCATCATATGTACAAAACTGGAAGAGGTCCACTAGGAGATGCTAGATGCCAAATATCAAAGCTCCATGCCTTCCAGTTTCAGAGAAGAAGAATTTTAAAGTTTTCTTTCTTTGTTCCTATGTTCGAACTTGTGACCCCCGGGGCGGGGCCAGTTTTAACCCCAGGGGCATCATATGAACAAACTTAGTAGAGGTCCACTAGGAGATACTACATACCAAATATCAAAGCTCTACGCCTTCTAATGTCAGAGAAGAAGATTTTCAAAGATTTTGCTATTTTTTTCCTTTCTGTTGCCATAGCAACCAGAGTTAAGGGTTGAATTCAATCTCTTGAACAACTTTGGTAGAGCTTCACCCAAGAAACATCCCTGACAAATTTCACCAAGATTGGCCTAGCGGTTTAGGAGGAGAAGATGTTTTTAAAGGAATTGTGGACAGACGGACAGATGGACGCCGGACAATGACCGATCACAATACCTCACCTTAGCACTTCGTGCTCAGGTGAGCTAAAAAAAAGGGGGGAAATATTATTTAAATATTAACTTGAAAATCAACCTCCTAAGCAAATTAATACGATTACTGGTGCCTAAGTTTGCGTTATTTGTGTATTGGTGGTCTCCCTTTGATCTTTCAAGAGGAGTCAGGAGTAACGTCCCTTGACGGAAGGATGCACGATGGGTAGAGAGAGAAGCCATGTAAATATATTGAATTCAATTAAGTTTATACCTGAATACTATGATTTTGAGATATCTTTGGCCGTCAGGACCTAATTTCCAACATTACAATAAAGTTTTCTTCCTGTAAATATTCATGCACAATCAAATGAATAGCGTGCAATCATGGGACGAACAAGCCCAGGGACGAACTGGTTTTGGAACGAACAACCCCGAAAGCAAAGCGGTCAGAAGACAAATTTTGTGCATATCATTGCGCCAATAGAAGGCCATGAAGAGGTGAAGCTATTTTTACTCAAAAAGAAGTATTTCCACGATCGATAGCCTTTTGCAGTTTATTTCAATACGCCATTTCCAATTATATATCTGAGTGCTATTGAAAAACTCATTTGTCTTGAAAAATTGAGTTTAATTGGGTTTACTTCCTTCGGTTTTGGACAAAATACCATACATGGTCTTCAAAATTCAATATTGAACATTTATTATTTATCTCATAGTGGCATTGTCTTCGACAAATGCCACAAAAATTGCTTTTAAAATGTTTAAGTTATTTCAAGTTGAATTGCATGCAATCATTTACTGGAAGCACATAGGACTCAAGACCTGGCAGTCGTTGGTTCAAATCCCGAGCTTGGTGAGTTTCTTTCCAAGGATTGATAATTGTCATTGCAACAGGAGTCATTCCTCTATCACCCCTTATCAATGTTTCGACGATAATTAGATGGGAAAGAATGATGAAGTACTGGTGAAAACAGGAAAGCATGGATAGCTGCACTGTGCTGCAATACAACTGAAATAATGCTAACAAGAGGGCTATAATGGCCCTGAAGTCGCTCATCTGAGCCTTTTGACCGTACATGATCCATTTCTAATCTCTTCCAGGGTATTATGACAAACATTTTGACAAACTTTCATTAGTATTGGACTTAGAATATGGCCTTCAGAGTGTACACAAGGTTTATCTATGAGATCTAGTTTTTGACCCCATGTGACCCATTTTCAAACTCATCCAAGATATCATTAAGACAAACATTCTGACCAAGTTTCAAGATTATCTGACTGAAAATACATTATAGAGTGAAGGTTTTTCAAAGATTTGACCTAGTGACCTAGTTTTTGACCCAGTGTGACCCACTTTCAAACTCGTCGAAGCTATCATCAAGACAAATAGTTTGACCAACTTTTAAGGGTATTAGGGGAAATGTGGCCCCTAGAGTGTGCTCAAGATTTTTCTAGGATTTGATCTAGTGACCTAGTTTTTGACCTGAATTGACCCATTTTCATACCTGTTCAAGATATTATCAAGAAAAACATTCTGACCAAGTTCTTTAGTATCGGACAGAAAATGTGGCCTCAAGAGTGTACACAAGGTTTTTAATGATTTGACCTAGTGACCTAGTTTTTGACCCGACATGACCCATTTTTAAACTCGTCTAAGATATTATCAAGACAAACATCCTGACTAAGTTTCATGAAAATTTGACTAAAAATGTGGCCTCTAGAGTGTACTCAAGGTTTTTCTAAGTTTTGACCTAGTGACCTAGTTTTTTTACCCAACATGACTCATTTTCAAACTTGTTTGAGATATCACCAAGACAAATACTCTGACCACTTTTCAAGAGTATTGGTTTGAAAATGTGGCCTCTAGAGTGTACACAAGGTTTTTCTAAGATTTGACCTAGTGACCTAGTTTTTGACCCGTAAAGACCCATTTTCAAACTCATCTGAGATATCATCAAGACAAACATCCTGACCAAGTTTTATGAGTATTAGACTTAACTCTTTACCAAACAACAACATTTTAGACAGGTCCAAATTTAAAGCACTTGCAGACGGCAAAAAAATGTAACTCAAAAATTGAAATTTGTTTCCAGCAGGGTAGAAAATATTATGGGAAAAGGAGAAAATGCTGGTTACCAGCATTTTCTCCTTTTTCCACAATGTTTTCAAAAGGCTTCTATCTCAGGGTCGTAAAAACCAGGGATTGTTTGGTAAAGGGTTAAAATGTGGCCTCTAGAGTGTACACAAGGTTTTTCTAAAATTTGACCTAGTGACCTAGTTTTTGAGCCGACATGACCCATTTTCGAACACGTCCGAGATATCATCAATACAAACATTCCGACCAAGTTTCATGAGTATCTAACTGAAAATGTGGCCTCTAGAGTGTACATAAGGTAAAAGTTGACAACTCACGACGAACGACACACGACGGACGACGCACGACGGACGCCGGACACAGCACGATCACATAAGCTCACCTTGAGCACTTTGTGCTCAGGTGAGCTAAAAAGGGCCTTTAATACCATACAATCAATTTAAAGGACATTTTCCTCCTTTCCCCTAATTGGTTTCCACCTCTTCAGTAGCAAAACCCATCATTTGAGGCAAATTTAATCTGCTGTCTGCAAATGCTTCAACTTGGACCAGTCTAAAAGTTTTGAGTCATTATATTCTTACATACTGTATTTTCCGGACAATAGGACGCAGCCTTTCTGTAAAAAAAAAAATGGAAACTTTCAAGTGTGTGGCCTATAAGACGAAGCGGCTTACAAGTTAATTTTATTTTTCTAATCGGTCTTTTTGTGCAGCCTGTAACACGGAAAATTAAGGAAACCAGCCCACGATTGCCCACGAAGGCGCCACTTTGGTTCACGCCCCTAATGTATTTTTCGAACACTAACATCTTTAACTGGAAGAAAAATTAATATGCTTGCAAACTTACCAAAGTGTTAAAACTTGCAAAAACCCCAGTTTTTCACACCTTCTGATTGATAATGTCGGTTGGTACCAAACAGTGGTTAAATGCCGATGCAATTAAAGGCACTGTTTGGTGTGTACCGTCAATTAATCGATCGAAGTGACAGTTTGACAATTTCGAAATTCCATAACTCTTAGGCTGCTAAGACGACTCACTGACCTTTTGCAGACAATGTAGATCAAGATCAGACTGAAAAGAACGTGCAGTCTGATCTTGGATCTACACTGTCCGATGAGGGTATATTTTTCCAAAAAAAATAACTCTGAAACAGCAACATTTGAGTTTTTACTATTGACTTGATAGTTTCGTGTCAGTTATTTAACAGGATAAGGGTTAAAACATTCGACAAGGGATGAATGATAACGGTCTCAAGTCCTCTGAGAGATTTAATCTGCAGAAGGGGAAATCATTCCAATGGAATGAGAGAAAAAAAAAAAACAGATTAATTTGTTTCATGTGTTTATCATAATAAATACACTGTTATATATACATGTATCCATAGATGGATGACATTATACATTAACCAAGCATATCAGCCTCGGCCCATGTGCCAGAGCAGCCTATATGATAAATTTTATTTCTAAAATGGTTGAAATGAAAGGGTGCGGTCTATACAGTGCAGCGGCTTATTGTCAATAAAATACGGTACATATTAAATTTTTATACATGTATACAGATTGCGACTTTGACATCATCCTAGATCAATCGATATTTAAAGAGGGTTTGTACAGGAGAATTATCAGAAAATTATCAATAAGGTCTGAGAGCACTGAAATAAATGGATGGTAGCCGTACTCCAAACAACTCTGAGAGCCTAAAAAGCTGGTGGATGGTAGGTATAATCCATACAACTCTGCTCAGACAATAAGTATATGGACGGTGGCCACACTCCATACAACTCTGGGTGCATTGAAGCAGTTAATGGTAGATATAACCCATACAACACTGCTCAGACTATAAGTAATTGGACGGTGGCCACACTCCATACAACTCTGAGGGCATTGAAGCAGTTAATGGTAGGTATAATCCATACAACTCTGCTCAGACAATAAGTATATGGACGATGGCCACACTCCATACAACTCTGAGGGCATTGAAGCAGTTAATGGTAGATATAACCCATACAACACTGCTCAGACTATAAGTAATTGGACGGTAGTCACGCTGTAATATATAAACAAGTCTGAGAGAACATACGTATTAAAGTGGATGGTAGCAACAGTCCATAGAGATTACTGAGAGAATTTAAGTCAATGAATTGTATCTACACTCCATACAACACTAAGAGAACATAAGTAAGTGGATAGCAGCCACAATCCATGCAACTCTGATAAAATATAGTTTGGTGGATGGTAGTCACTCTCCATACAACATTGAGAGACCATAAGATCGTGGATGGTAGCCACACTTCAAACAACTTTTAGGGCACTAGAAATAAATAGATGATAGCAACTCCAAACAATTCTGAGAGCATAGCAAGTAAGTCGATGGTAGCCACACTCAACACACTTCTGAGAGAACATAAGTAAGTGCAGCCACAGTCCACTCAACACTGACAGTACAATAAAAAAGTGGATGGTAGCCACACTCCAGACAACACTATGAGCATAAAAGAAAGTGGATGGTAGCAACACTTCAAACAACTCTGAGAGAAAATAAGTAAATGGATGGTAACCACACTCTATAAAACTCTGATAGCGTAAAAAAGTAAATGGATGGTAATCAAACTCCACACAACTCTGAGAGACTCTAAGTGAAAAGATGGTAGGCACAAACCAAACAACTCTTAAAGAACATAAGTAAGTTGATAATAGCCACACTCCATACTATACTGAGGGCACATAAGTAAGTGGATGGTAGCTACTCCGATACTACACTGAGAGCACATAAGTACATGTCAGTGGATGGTAGCCACATTTCACACAACTCTGAGAGCATAAGATTAAACAGATGGTAGCCACACTCCACACAACTCTGTGAGCATAAAAGTAAGTGACTTTAGCAACACTTCAAACAACTCTGAGGGCATATAAGTAAGTTGGTGGTAGCTACACTCCATACTACATCAAGAGCACATAAGTACATATCAGTGCATGGTAGCAAAATTACACACAAATCTGTGAGCATAAAAGTAAGTGGGTGTAGCAACACTTCCAATAATTCTGAGGGCACATAAGTAACTTGGTGGTAGCCATACTCCATACCTCACTGTGAGTACATAAGTACATGTCAGTGGATGGTAGCAGCACTCCATATAATTCTGTGAGCATAAATGTACACGGATGATAACAACACTTCAAACAACTCTGAGGGCACATAAGTAACTTGGTGGTAGGCACACTTCATACAACTCTACAAGCATAAACATAACTTGTTGGTACACACACTCTCTAAATCTCTGAAGGCATAAAACGATGTGGATGGTAGACTTAAACTCTGACAGCTTATTAGTTAGTGTATAGCAGCAAAACTTCACATAGTTCTGAGAGACTATAGATGAGTAGGTAGGAGCCACACTCCATACAACTCTGAGTGCACCTAATAAGTGAATGGTAGCCCACCTCCATACAGATAAGTGGATGGTAGCCACATGCACGAAGACTCTTGAAGCACACAGGATGTAAGCAACAGCATGGTTGTCATTTTCCATACAACTAAAAGAACAAAAGAAAGTGGATGGTAGCAACACCCCATAAGTCTAAGAGAACATAAATAAGTGGAAACAACTATGACAGCATAAAAGTACATGGATGGTAGCCGTACTCCAGTCACTCCATACAACTGTCAGAACAGAAAAAGTCAGTTGATGGTACTCAAGGTAGGTATACTTCATACAACACAGACAGACCATAAGTGTGAGTCAGTGGATGATAGTCCCACTCAAAACAGTTCTGAGAGCAGATAAGCCAGTGGATGGTAGTAGCCCCACTCCATAAAATACCAAGAGAACATAAGTAAGTTGAGGCAGCCACACTTTATGCAACCCTAGGACCACATAAGGAAGTGGAGAGTAGCCACACTCCATACAACCCTAAGACCACATAAGTACGTGGATAGTAGCCACACTCCATACAACCCTGAGACCACATAAGTAAGTGGATGGTAGCCACACTCCACACATTTTTGAGAGAACATAAGTCAGTGGATGGTATAAAGAAAAAATTTAAAAAACCTTAATAAATTTCTCCCTTGAGGTTGGGTCAAATAACAAAGAACTGCGTTTCACGTGTAAATCCTGACATGCTATACAGAATCAAGGAAGTAAATTACAAGTCTCAGGATTTACATATCTGTTTTTGTGCAAATACTATATGGCTTGCAACATGCGAAAAGGGACATTCAGACATTTGCGTGAAGTGTCATCTCAGATCAGCCTGTGCAGTCTGAGCAAGCTATTCCGTTTTTATGTAATTTTCTGTTTTTTGCAAGTCTACTGTAGCATAAAATCTATTGTAGTCGTAAAGTGCCGTCTCGGCTAATCCGATATGAAACTTTCATCAAATGTCCGAAAGCCCCTTTTTGCGTGTCGGAGGCCATATCATATACTAGTACTTATTTTTTAATGTAATCCTTACAGCATAAGGTAAATAAAAAATATTTTTCCAGTCATTAACCATTTATAAAAATAATCCTGCAGTGTTTTAAACCACCCAAAGGAAGAAAGAACATGTCATACAAAAAGAGAAAAGTCCAAGACCCAGCATTTATTCCACTTTCAGAAATGTTTACTTTCCATGGACATTTTTCACAACTTAAGCCACATTTGATTTGTTTTCTGCAAATGATTTCAATATTGACCTGTCAAAATGTTTCTACATTGGATAAAGTGGCAAATGATATATTGTAGTATCAAGCTTCTCAGCTACCTCATATTTTTATATATTTCAATTCATTTAACTCTTTACCAACAGGCCAAGCCCTGTAGCTCAGTCTGTAGCATACAGGACTTGAGAACAGCTGGTTAGATCCCCGTCTAGGCCAATTTCTTCGCGAGAATTTTTGACTGGTCTAAAATGAAAACAATTGCAGACAACAAACTACATGTTGCAAATTAGGAAATTTATTTCTTTCCAAGTATTAAAAACACTGTAGGAAAAGGAGAAAATGCTGGAAACCTGCATTTTCTTCTTTTCCCACAATGTTTTCAAAAGTCCTGTTCCTTTGACAAAAAAAAACTCGGGATTTTGTGGTAAAAGGTAAACCCTTTACAAGATTACATACTTTGACATGCCCAAATCAAAAACACCTGCAGATGACAAGTGTTGCTCAAATGGTTTGATTTTTCTCTAAAAGGATGGAAAGCACTGTTTGAAAAGGAGAAAATGCTGGTTATAATCACAATTTTTTCAGTCTTTTCCGCTTAGAATCATAAAAACATGGGACTGTTACCGAACAATAAAACCATGATGGCCCTGTATCGCTCCACTGGCTAATTAGTAAAAAACCATTCATATCAAACATTGATTGCAATTCTAGACCCAATGGTTTCGAACAAGAAGACTTACAAAGTTTTTTCTACAGAGCCCTTGTGAAAGTTGTAACCTCAGGGCAAAGCCACATTCAACTACAGAGCTATGGCTACTTAAATACTGGTAGAGGTCCACAAGATAAAGCCAAATGCCAAATTGCTCATTAGGAAGAAGATTTTCAATTTTTCCTCAATACAAAGCCCCTGTAAAACATGAGACCCCTGAGGCTGGGCTCATAAATGATCAAAATTTGATAGCCCAAAGATTTATGGTTAGGAGCGAAAAGATTTCAAATTTTCACTATAAAAGCACCTGTTAAATTCATGGTCCATTTGACACCAGGGCTTTGATTTGAAAAAAAAATTGAAAGAGGCAAATTATATGATAATACTCACAAAATATTGTATCATTATTTCACGCTTTCCGGTAGGTTATCGAGAAATTTCAGTGAAATATTTTTCGATATTTCATGGTTATGATCAGTGACAATACCGATTTTTATATTCTAACTCTTCAATTGAAAGCGGAAACAGTTTTTCCAGTGCACTAGTTACCTAGGTAAAATGTGTGTGCCTCATAACCAGATGGAAAACATGACATAATTTACCCTACATTTCTCGCGCTTGACGTAATATTGTAATGCGTTGCTATGCGGAGGGGGTACCCCACGGGGAATAACAGAAAAGAACTGTACTGGATTTTGATTAAGTTCCCCCAGAAAGGGTTAAAAGCATGAAATGAATAGAAAATTTGTTTTTTTCGGAGAAAGATGGAAATTTATTTCATCTCATGAACATCATCAGTAATATTTTCACTCGTGGCTGCGCAACTCGTGAAGATATTACCGATGATGTTCATGAGATGAAATAAATTTCCATCTTTCACCGTAAAAAACAAATATCCTCTATGTATCTACAGGTCAGGACAAGAAGATCTCAAAAGTTTTCAGTATATCAGCTTGTATAAATTTCTGGGGCGGGGCCTATTTTGACACTAGAGCTATTATTTGATCAATCTTGGTAGAGGTCCATTGGATACATATACATGTACAATTTAGTAGTCCTAGGTCTTATGGTTAGGAACGAGAAGATTTTTAAAATTTTCATGATACAAGCCCATGCAAAACTTTTGACCTCCCGGGGTGGTGCCGATTTTGACCCCAAGGCTATAATTTGAAGAGACTTGGTAGAGGTCTAATAGATGAAGCTACATGCCGAATTTGGTAGCTCGAGGACTTATGGTTATGGACAAGAAGATTTTCAAAGGTTTTCAATATTTTTCAGTTTGTTGCCATGGCAACCAGAGTCCATTCAGGGATCAGATTCTTTTTCTTTTTCAGAAATTCTGAAGAGGACCGTGGTAGGATCATTTCTGTGAAGTTTGGTCAATATTGGATCGGTTGTCACAGAGAAGACATTTGAAATAAAAGTTAACGCACATGGTCTAGTTAAAATTTGATATCTTCATTTTTTAGCAATGAAACTGCAAAATAATTGTTCATATTCAGAACTTAATATTCTCTATCTGCAAAACAAGCCAAAACCAAACCTATCGTATTGCATCAAAGCAAGCCCTCCCCTATCATTATCTTATCTCTTTACAAACAACAAAGTTTTAGAAATGTTCATATTGACAGGTTTTTCAGACGACAAATTAAATCTGGCTTAACCTTTTTTCTCTCAATCTCAAATTTTAACAACCTTGAGAAAGCTTTTGAAAACATCGTGGAAAAAGGAGAAAATGCTGGTAACCAGCATTTTCTCCTTTTCCCGACAATGTTTTCTACCCTTTCAAGGACAAAGTTCATCATTTGATCCACATTTCTTTTGTCATCTGCAAATGCTTTCGAATAGCCTAAAATTTTGTTATGTGGTAAAGGGTTACATGTTGGGTTTTGTCTCTGAAAGGGTAGAAAACACTGTTGGAAAAGGAAATAAATGCTGATTACCAGTGACAATTGCATTGTCACCCTTTTGCATCACATTTTGTTCTGTCATAGATAACAAATGCTTTGAACACGGGGCAAGTCTAAAATTTTGTCATCTGGTGAAGAGTTATTCTTTTCTTATACAACAGGTAAATTGTCTTATATAGAAACCAAAATATTTTTACCAGTGACAAAAGATTAACCATTTACAAAACAACCCCCAGTTTATGGCAACCCTGAGGATAAAGGCTCTTGAAAAGACGGGTGGAAAAAGCCAACATTTTCTCCTTGTCGCACCATGTTTTTCCACCCTTTCAAAAAGTGAATCCTAGTAGCTCAGTCAGTAGCATACAGGACTTGAGAACAGGGGCCGCTGGTTCGATCCCCAGCTTGGCCAATTTCTTTCTCAGGATTGCTAATAGTCATTTCAACTGGATTCATTCCTCTCACCACTGACCATTGTTTTAACGATGGTTGTGTTGGAAAGCAGTCAGTGGCTTGGAAAGAATATTGTGCGGAGTAATGGTAAGAGAAACTCCAGGAAAAGCATGGATATAGGTGCACTGGCCACTATAATATAACTGAAATAATGTTGAAAACGGCACTAGACACAAAACAATCAATCAACCACCCTTCCAAAGACAAATCCAGCCATTAAGACACGTCTAATTTGTATGCAAATCCCTTCAATTCAGAAAACTCCATGAGTTTGCTGTTTGGTATCAAAAGTGTTCTCTTCTCAGACAACAGGATAGTAAACTAGGCCACAAGGACAGATTTGTTGACAGATTTAACCCTTAAAGCACCAAATAAACCCAACAGACACTTTTAGTTCAGAAATAAGACTATGACATATATGTGGTGCCCATGGTTCTGAGGTAGAGCATCAGCCTCATATTCATAAGGTCCCGAGTTTGATAACCAGGAGAGGGTGTCAACTTTGGAACTATTTATTGGGCATTATGTTTGGCTCAAGTACTGGTGTAGTTCCATGGAAGCAGAATCAAGAGAGATTTTGTATGAGTTGCAAAAACTTGTTTTTTCAATCAATGTGAAATACATGTAAATATGTCAAAACTTAACTAAGTTAATAGTACCTAATTAAGTGCAATAGCAATTCAAGGTTCCTTTTTGCCAGAACATCTCAGTTAAGCAAACAGTGTAGATAATGTTTTGTCCAGTCTGATCTTAATCTAGACTGGCCACAAAAGCAACAAAAATTGTGAAAGGCGCTTTATGGGTTAATATGGCTCAAATGACAGAATTTATTCTGGAGAGGGAGAAGAAAACATTTTGGAAATGGAGAAAATGCAGGTTACCAAGTCAAAGTACACAAAATGAATATTTCAGTCAAATTTGTTTTTTTAAGTAAAAAACATATACAACATGTGCAAATAATTACTTACTGCAAGCAATCCTTTATCTGAATCCTTAGGCTGCTAAGCGCAACCCAAGAACCTTTTGCTGACAGTTTAGATTCAAGATCAGACTGCACGATCTGTGCAGTCTGATCTTGAATCTACACTGTCCGATAAGGAGGTATTTTTCCCCAAATGAATAACTTTACCTATATTTGGGTTTTTACTATTTACTTGAAAGGAGTTTTAAAAAAAATGCTCTTTTAGAAGGTTAATGACACATGCCTACTATGTTCAAGTACATACTTTGTAGTCTATTCTACCATTATTTGAATGTGTGATATAAATGATATTTATTTAACCATGTTAGGCAAATATCATTTCAAGGCTGTGAATTCATCTCTACCAAACAACAAAGTTTTATCCTTGTCCAAAGTGAAAGCATCTGTAGACGACAAAATAAAAACAACAGACTTGTCTGTCATGTATAAAACATTGTGGGAAAGGAGAAAATGCTGGTTACCAGCATTTTCTCTTTTTCCAACAATGTTGTCAGGGGTCCTGCGTGGCTCATAGGTAAAATGTAGGTAAAGTGGAGGCCCTGGGCTCGAACCGCACTGGATCCATTGCGTTTTTCGTGGGAGTGTCCTTGGGCAAGACACTTCAGAGCCTAGTGCTGGTGAAACCCAAGAAATGAATATGTGAGCTGTAGCCATGATATGACTGAAATAATGTTGAAAACGACGTAATGCACCATTCAATGATGACCTTTTGGTAAAATGAAGACATTGCTCACTTTCTCAACTCATCACAGCGTCCCAACAACAACTAATCATCTGAGTTTGTTATTTATTTATCATTCGATGACAAAATTTTAAACTAGTCCAAACTGAAAGCATTTACAGACTACAATTTCAATCTGGCTGAAATGATTTTCTGTAAAAAGGAACAAGAGAAAACTATTTTGCATTTTCTTCAAAATTCCTGCTCAACAACTTTCTTTCCAAGGATTGATTTGGTCATTGTGCTCACCGCTGATCATTGTTATAACACTGGGTACTTGGGGAAGCAGCCAGTCGCTTGCAATGAATGTTGTGTGGAGTACTGATAAAAAGAAAATCGAAGAATGCATGGATAGGTGCACTGGTAGTCTCAATAATGAGACGCTACGGTGATTTTTTTCATATTTGGACATTTATTGTACAACCAGTCAAAAAGTAAAATCGCCTTTCGGGACAGTTATCTGTACTAGGTACACTGGCTGCCGTTATATAACCTAAATAACATCGAAAATGGTGTCAAACACTGTGATTAGGAGCAATGAAAAACTTATAACTGCCTGGACATTGGCTACCAAGATCCCAGCAATGAAGGAAAGCAGTTTGAAATACATTTTCATATCACCGATTCAAAGCGTAACTGATAAGACAAACAGGTATTTATGTACTGAATATAATTAACTCTTTAATAAATCAGACAGCACAGAATATCAGTCTGATCTTGGATTTACTCTGTTTGCTAATTTGAAATGTATTCTGACAAAACAGACAAACCTTGAAATTGCAATAATGCAGCCATTTTTTCCTCACTGGCAAGGATCATTCTGTTAATTTAGTAGGCTACTCTAAAGCATTAATGATATACATGTATAGGTAAAAATAAAATAGGTCCACCTTGGTTTAGATTTTTAACACTTGATCAAACAACTCCAAGTTTAACAACCTCGAGTACAACAGGTTTAGAAAAGCATTGTGGAAAATGGAGAAAATGCTGGGAACTCAGCATATTCTCCTTTTTCCACATTGTTTTCTTTCTCAATGACAAGTCTCATCATTTGAGGCTTACACATGTACATTCATTGTCATTCAAAGGCAAACCCTATCATTTGAGCTCCAGAAGGTATTTTGTCATCTGCAAAAACTTTCAATTTGAGTTAGTCTAACTCTTGTCGTCTGGTATTAAAAGAGAAATTAAACACAAGAGTAAAAAGAATTCAAAGATAGTCTGTAAAAGATTTTAAAAATGTCTTACTTTTCTGTTTACACTTTGTAGTCCGACACCCACTTGAAAACTGTTTGAAGTAAGAGACTGTAAACTGTTTGTTTACGGGAAGTTTGACACAGAAACTGTATTCAGAGACCTAGTTTACGTTTTACATTTACCTGTTGAAAAGTGAATCACCCTCCACATAAATATTCATAAAGTTTACCCTTTACATTGCAATCCGGAGTTCTAACAACCCGGATGAAAAAGCCAACCCATTTTTCCCACATTTTAGTAAAAATAAAATAGAAAGTAAAACCATAATTGTAATAAATAGCAGAAACTAAACCTGCCTAAACATCACTCCTAGTCGGTCTCAAGCCTAGGAAAAAAGTAACGGGTTTCATAAAGCATAATACAAGATTGGTAATGCAGCCAAATATTTTTCTTTAGTGCCCCCATCCCCACATCTGAAAATGCTACCTACGGGCCTGACCAACGGGCTATGCGGCACCCCTCTTGACATCCAGGATATCATCCATTAATACAATAAGAGAAATTAACCAAACTCTGGCAAAATGGGGGTTAATGCATCTTCGTGATTCATTGTACCTAGCAAATTGTCACATAATTCTGGATCTATAAAATTCGTTTTGTTTACCAACCGACTGAATCATGAGGTAAACTGGTCCTATGAGCTGCAGAAAATTGACCAATAGCAAAAAGTTTGGATCCAGGTCAGCCTGTGCGGACTGCGCAGGCTGACCTGGGTCGATACTTTTTGCAGATGCATCAAGCTCCCTTTTCACAGAGCATGGCTCAAATATCATTGATGTAATTTTTGGTGGTCCTGGGTCCTTAATCAGATGTTTTCACAGGTTTGCCCATGTCAAAGCTTGTAGCAAGACTCACGTTTAAAAGGACTCTCCAGATGTCTCAAGACAACTTGCTTATCAAAACCCGACCTGATACGTCGCTTTCCCATCCAAAATTGCATCCCCTTCCCGACTATTCATCAAAAGTTGAACCCTTTACGAAGCAAATCTGGGTTTTAACGACCCTGAGGAAGAAAGCTTTTGAAAACACTGCTATTAGGAAAGAATGACTCACACCATTCCTTATAGCCTGGGTTCCAGTCCGTTCATTTTTCTTTTCCTTTTCTAACATTCGGACTTTACACTGTCAAAAATAAGGGCCTGGAAACATTGGAAAACAGATCGCAGTGACATCTACCTTAATCCATTTCACAGTGGGTTAAAGTAGATGTCGCTGAAATCGGTTTTCGAGCGTAAATGACTACAAATAGATACAGATAATTCCAAAAACGTCGGTTTGATAAAATTCCTGATTGTGAGCCATCTCTGAAAATATTGACAACAAAATTTCAAACGGGTTATTCACGAACCCCACAATGACTTTGGAGGATAGCTTGACATAAACAAGGGTTGTTGAAGGTTGCGATGTATTTTTTTGGCACCGACAGGTTTGGGAAAGTCACCCGTATGTGAAATCAACCCTGTTGCATTTGAATTGCTCTATAAATGCGCGAAAACATCGTTTTCAACGTTGCGACGTCACACGATAAACAAGTCTATACTTAGATTACCTGCACAATTCATGGTTATAGGGAACCCTGCAGTGTCTCGGTAATAATAATGGAAGCAATAAACAGATAGCTGCCAAAGATTTATAGCAGACCGCGATTAAGAGAGCATGCTATGGAGTAATTAAGAAATTATTACCGCCTGGACCCAGGCTACATTCCGTAATGATTTCACCATGATCAAGGTCATAAAAAAAACAATTGATGAGTATCGTTTATCGGTTTCTTCTTAATGACCTCATTCCGTTAAGCATACCATGGAACAATGGGGATTGCTCCTGCTGGGGAATGGGTTACGCCCAATTTAAAAAAAAAAAAAAAAAGGCTAGAAAAAATTTGTTGGGATTTTCTTCCGTAATCTTTTTGTTATTGAGTTAAGGACTGAAAACTGATCAACTGAGACCCTAAAGTCCTAAAGCTACGCAGAGCGGGCTGGGCCCCTGTTTAAACGCAAATGTGAGCAAAGTTGGGTTTCGACAAACGGTAAGAGGCATGAAGTGTATAACTTACCGTAGAAGGCTCCGGAATGTACCTGACGCGTGAAGTATTTCAAGGATCATTGCTTCTATTCCGTTTATCGTTTATTGTCTAGTAAAGGTGGAAAAGCATCGACTTTTAAGGCAAGCAGTGCAAATCCATTGGCTGTAAGGGCTATTACTAATTTGGACAAAAGTCAGTAGACCCCCTGATACGAGAGACTGTCTATCAAGGAAAAAAAATTAAAAAATACATCTAACCGGGGAATATCGTACTTAAGTAAAAATGCTTTGATTTATCCCTCTATCGCATACTGACGTAGAGAGAAAATATTTTCCCTTTTTTTGTGCCACAAGGACGTATTTGTACAGTTTGGGACTAACTTTTTCATCTTTTGATATACATGTAAATTGTGGGTAACAACCAATCGATGTTGAAGAAGAATTTTAACTTTTCCATGGAACAAAGAGATCGACTCCGAAGATGATGCAACTTCGTTCAAACAATCGCTAAATTACGTAAGACAAATTGAATTTAAGGATCATGACTCTTATACAAGTGCATGACGCGCACTTTTAAAATTTTCTAGGAAGGTTTATTCGCATGATTACAACAATGTCGACCTTTTGGTCTGCTACAAGCTTTTTTTTGAAAGAAAACGGAAGTAGTCGCATACCGCTACATGAGAAGATACTTTGAATTTTCCTACGGTAGAAGAATGACCGCAATATCTCTGTTCCCCACTCGGTTTAAATGCACGCTTAGACAAGGAATGGGATATTTAGCTCGGGTTTGGACCTTGATCCTCAGCTAAGTACATCAGGCGTGCTTTTAGAGAAACTTTCGATCCGCTTGGCTCCGTAGTAATGACTTTTTCTTTTTTGTTTCGCCACTAACTTTTTTAACTCTCGAAATAAGTTAAATATATCCGCGGACCGATTTTACAGGAGATTTTGAATTTTCTAACGGTACAAGAAGGATGGCGAAGGCTATTTTTTGATGTAGTGTAATAAGATCAATGTAGATCAAGATCAGACCATGTGAGCCTAAGTTTAACCACCTTCTGATTCTGAATATTTATTATCAAATGTATGTTGAAACAGTGAAGGACAAGATCAGATAATACTGTTAAAACATTCTAGATCACGATCACGTATGGTATGCAAAAAGGGGGTACATGGAGTTATGTGAAGTATCAGGGCGTAACTGAAGAGTGACTCTGCCGGTGAGTAAGCCAGATGGCACGAAGGTCAAATTGACAAAATGCGTGCGTACCTATGTCAAGAACAATAGATACGGGGTTTGACATTTCCAACTTCAGAGCGTGCATCACGTCCACCTAGTTTTGCCGAAGCTGGCGAATCTTATTCCTCTAGTTTTCTCTTTTTTCTGCCTGTTTGCGGTGTGCTCGATTTCAAGCGACATTGCGCCAGTGTAATTTACTCTTGGCTTGTTGGACGGTCCTTTCTACAGCTGTCACAGGCTGTATAGTTATAAGTTTTGTTTTCGCAATCCTGGTTTGCTCTCTCCGATAAATGTAACTTTCGCTTTATACATCGGTTGAGGTGGATTATGTCTGCTGGCTACCTTTTTAAAATACCTATTCTTATTGCCAGGGTTAAGGACATATTTCTCGACCATTGCACGGCTATTGACTTTACTCCTATGGCAGTTTGATCCGACGTTGACTCCCTGGAGTCGCTCATTTCTAGTCCATGACACGTCCCAACACTTCTCTTGCCTCCTAGCCCACTTTTACAGTTGTTGCATTTACACCTTACGGGGAAAGAAGAGGTATGAAGTTTGACTTAACTATGCATCATGTATGACCTGCTTTGAAGTGAAATGAATACATGTTTTGTACAGTCTGATATTAACCTACACTGTCCGCAAAAGATCTTTGACTTGCGGTTAGTAAGCTTAAGGGTCAATTTTCAGATCTTACACACATTTCATGCATGACGTCATATGTGACTGTCAGAACCCGGGTCGAATTTTATTCAAGGACATTACCACGTGTGCATTCATTTATGGTTTTGGATTTTCTGACCAACAACTAGCAATATATCGTTATGCGATGCAAAGAACCTGGCATTCGCTGGCTTTTGAAATAAAATTTCATTAACTTGTCTAAGATGAGGGTTGTTATTCTCGCAAGAATTTATCTTATTACTTTTAGACGAGTTCTACATATTTTTTCTAAATGAGTTTTATAAAATTCTACCTCAGATGCCAACTTAAGTCGAATTATATCTTTAAGGGCTTTTAAATCAGTAATGAAAACCCAATCTTTGCTATTTAATTGTACTTCTTGTTAAAATTGCGAATACCGAATGATGTAGATTACGGGCAATTGTGTGTGTGTGTGTGTGTGTGTGTGTGTGTGTGTTCTTTTAACTCTCTCTACAACCTACATGTAAGTTCATATACATAGAGGATCTTACATAAGTGCTTACGTTGTTACGGGAGATAACTCCCTTCCTTACTGCATATCTTCATCCCGTATAAATTCAATACCTAGCATTTGCGCTATGGAGAATACTCTTTAGCTCAGTGGTTAGTGCACTGGTCTCTTAAAGCTCAATAAATGAGGATCTTTACCGCGCAGATTCGCATCCCAGTCGGGACGGTTTGTATTTCAGCTATGCATTTGTTGCGAACTTTCCTGTTTGTAGGACTGTATTAACATTTTTATCAAACGAGTTGACTAAGATTATATGGCATGAGCCATGGCGAGCGCCGTACACATTTAAGTCAACGAGTTTGAAAAAAATATAATACTTAAACACTAATATGACATTCCTATTTATCACATAAAACGAATGACAGACAAAACAGCATGGATCCTGCATTATCACCTTCAGTCTATTCACAGTTTCAAGGGTCCATGATAACGAATGCTGTTCGGTTTGAAATGTGTAAATCCACAAGACAGCTCTGTGACATTTACATCGGAAGTAGTATGAAAGAAATTAGAAACAGGGGTCTATTGAAATATTTCCAAAGTAATAATAAAAATCAATACATTTTCCGCATGTATACCTCTTTGCAAAAGTGCGTCGTCATTGTCCCCTAAATGGCAAAGAAATACAATTCATGCATGTGTTGAGTTTGCATTTGCTTGCTTCTTACGCTCATAGCTACAAAAATATGTAGAACTGGGACCATAAAATCGATTGAAAAACTAGTGTATTATCAAAAATGAGTCATGGGTTTAATACACTGCCAGAAGAGACTTCATATGATAAATAAGGTTATAGTGGTAAAGATTTTTGTATTAAAAAATCAAGAGCCTATGGTGTAGATCAAAATATCAAACGGTGTTTGTCATGAGCCTGATCTTGTTTGCTTGTTGATAACTGCACATTTGGAGAATTTTAAGATTTTCATGTAGCATAATCTGATGAACAGTCCCAAAGTTCTATTCTAGATTGGCTCCTTTGAACAGTCTTGTAATAGTCAATCAATTGTAATGAAAAGTGCAGGAGCACTGTAAGTTCCCAGGGTTGGAAGGCTTAAAAGATTATAAGATCTCCATTGACAAATGAAAGGTATTTCTGTAGTATAAGTTTGTTAATAAAAATTTGTGTAGATATAAAAAATCTGTATAAATAGTTCATAAATGTTCTTGTGTACATGTATGTAAGTTTGTTTGTTTGAATGGTGTTTTACGCCGCTTTCAACATTATTTCAGTCATATCACGGCGACTGCTCACATATTCATGTTTTCCTGGGCTTCACCTGTACAAAGCTGGGCTCTGAAGTGTCTTTCCCAAGGACACTCCTGTGAAAAAGGACATGTATGTATGAAAATTTAGTAAATGTTAATTATATACAACTGTTTACGTCAGCAGAGGGAATTGACAAGAAAAGAATAGAATATCTTGTAACCACGAGATAGTATCTAATGGCCAAAGCTAAACTGTCTCTAAGCAACATGTTAATCATCTTATTAACCCTTATCCTGCCGAAAAAAATGCAATATTTTGCTAAATGTTCGGACATTGGACTCGACTTTTATGACCCAAAATACCGATAAATAGTGGAGGGTGTAGAGCAAGATCAGACTGCACATATGTGCAAGTTGAATTTGCTCTACACTCTCGGCAGAAGTCATCTATGGTCGCAAACGGCAGGTTAAGGGTTAAAACTGTATAATTATCCCTGGACCACATGATAATTGATTCGGCCACAAGATATATGTATTTTAGCCATGCTCTGGCAAAAGGGAATTTAATGCATCTCTGTCACGCATGATGCCAACCAAGTCATCATGGTATTATGGATCCATAAAATCTATTTCACATAACAATCGGCTGAATAATGTCATAGAATAGTCTTTTGACATACAGAAAATTGACCAATAGCAAAATGTTTCGACCAAGGTTAGTCTGCGCTAACTACACAGGCTGACCCGGATGGATACTGTTTACAGATGCATTAAACCCCCTATTGCTTGAACATGACTCATTTATTCACTGAAGAAGAGCCACTCCATGACATTTGCTTTTTTTGCATAATCAACCCATGGCTAGGCGCTTATTATTTATTGCCACTGGACAATTTAGTTGTGATCACGAGTTAATCAATATCATCCTTGTGACTTCATATCACATAAACAAACAATATTTTCAGTGATTGCAAAGCAATTAATGCAAGGCCACAAGTTTATCATCTCACAGTCATGAGGTAAGCAAGAAGTGGCAATGAGTTAAATAATTAAAAGGCCATAAGATAGTCATGCCATGTCCAAGAGATAAAATAAAGTGGTACCCTCTGTGTTGTAATACACTACAATAATAATAATAATACAAAAATATGTTACTACCTCGGGCAACTTTCATTGTCTATTCTTAACTCAGTACCAAATGACAAAACTTTCGATTCATCCAAACTGAAAGCATTTGCAGACGACAAATCACAAGTGGTTAAAACCAAGGTATTTGTCTTTGTTACGGAAGAAAACACAGTTGGAAAAGGAGAAAATGCCGTTTACAATCGTGTCCTTCTTTACTCACAATGTTTTAAAAGCCGTTTTGTCACAATAATTCAAAAGCCGTTTCCCTCAGGGTCAATGGAAATTGGGTAGTTTGGTTACTGCTTCATCCAATTCTATCTTGTAACTTCCACAGCTGGCCATATGATTGGCAGAGACAAATCAACTCAGCCAATCAGACAGCCTGTCTTGGATTCATTTACTGGATTAATATTTGGAATGGTTCCACACACTGTTCTTTTACTGAGACAATATAGAAAAAAAACTTAAAGATCAAGTAATTAATGCACCTGAGGTTAGTTTGTATGAATTACCAATTTCCCTATTTTGACATGCAAATTTAAAACATTACATTTAAACCGATGGTGTAGCCTGAATAATGTTACCTAAAGAAATAATTTTAAAAGGCTTGAGCCTGCAAGCCAAGCATTTAATACAACTGCTCTATTAAAGGAAAAGAACACAGCAAATTACCTAGCACATTTCAAAAATTAAAATGACAAATGTTAAAATAACACACATGTAATTCATTGGAAAACAACTATTTGTACAAACCAAATTTAATCTTTTACCACAGAGTCCCAAGTTGTAACGACCCTATGAGAGATTTTTTTTTGAAAACATTGTGGGAAAGGGAGAAAACGCTGGTAAATTGTGTTTACTCCCCTTCCAACAATTCTTCTTTACCTTTAACAGATAATATACCATAACTTGAACCAAATTTGATTAGTCACTTGCAAATGCTTATGTTAAAACTTTTTCGTTCTGGCAAAGGCTCAAAAACTCGGGAAAAAATCACAACCTATTTCCAGTTCATCTGTTTGACCGTATGGTGTTATCGAAGATAATTTTAGGATCTGACATAAGCTTGCCTTTTAGAAATAAAATTAATTAAACAAGTCTATAGACGTTTATAAAGCAAGTATTGGGTGGGTTTAAGAACATTTCTTCTTTTTGAATTTGACAAGTTTAATAACATTTTCCCAATTTGATAAAGTATTTATCTAAATTTAAAAGCCAACAAATATAAAACAACATCTCAAGAAAAATAGTTCATAGCGTTGAAAACATTCAAAGACTATCAGCCTGGGTTACAATCCAATATTTTTTTCTTTCTAAATATGCGAACGTTACTTTATCAAAAAGATATTATGGAACCAATACTTGTTGCACTTGTTGGTGTTTAACTCATTTACAATGTAACTTGACTTCTACATCCTTGCAAAAACCTACAAATGTCAGATTCAGATACATGTATATGTAACCAAAGAAATACAGTTCATACTATGGGTAGACAAATATCTATATGTACACATTCAATGAAGTTGACATGAATGAGAACTATTCGCTCTTTGACATGTGTGACTATGTATGTCCAGAGCGAAAAAAAGTGCCACAGAAGCTTATACATGTATATCACATAACTTTTAATCTACAGTTAAAAAATCCATAGCTTTGTTAAATTCAGAAATTTTGATAGTTAACTCATTAAGATGTACTTAAGTAATGACATTGGAAGGAGGTGCATGATTGTCATCTCTGAATAAAAGCTCTTGATTTTCAAATCACATCTGTTTCACCATACAAGTATCTTTAAATACACTGTTACTGTTGACCAAAATTTGTAAACAGAAATTATAAATGAAAACAAGACATTATTTTCAATTCAGATATGTGTCAACATGTTTGTCACTAAGAAGTATTTTGGACAAAAATCCACGCACTGAATACCAAGCAATCCTGAGGCGTAACAGCCCTAACAGAGAAGGCTTCTGAAAACATTGTGGGAAAGGGAAAAATGCTGTTTACCAGCATTTTCTCTTTTTGTCCACTATGTTTTCTTCCCTTTAACAGAAAAATCCAATTGTTTGAGCTGCATCAAATTTGTTGTCAGGAATTGCTTGCACTACAAAAGAGTCTAAAACTTTGATCAAGACTGTCCGCAAAAGCAACTTAAGTCGAATTCAGCACTTTGACCCTTTATCACAAAATCCAGAGTCTTAACGACCTTGAGAGAGAAGGTTTTTGAAAGCATTTTGGGAAAAGGAGAAAAAGCTGCTTACCAAGCGTTTCGTCCTTACCCCCAAAGAGTTTCCAACCTTTTCAAAAACAATTTAAACGTTTAACCCTTTGCCACAAGATCTCGAGTTTTAACGACCCTGACGAAGAGGGCTTATCAGAACATTGTGGGAAAAAGAGAAAATGATGCTAACCACTATTTAGTCCATTTTCAGCAATGTTTTCAATCCCGTCTCTTAGAACTTTTTCCTTTTGAGCTACATTTATCACCTGAAAATGCTTTCAATTTGGATAAGTCCAAAATTTTGTTGTTTGTAAAGGGTTAAGTCTCCTATGATTTTTCATCTGGAAATGCCTTCAAATTTGGATAGGTCTAAAATTTTGTCTGATGGTAAAATTTTCAGGATTAAAGCCACATATCCACCGTCAACTGTAAGTTGTAGAGTCATTTAGTAGATAGTATTCTTTGGCATCTTTGATCTTTGTTCCTCAATAGGCTATCTAGAATGGCTTGTAGAGCAGTCCTGTAAAACAAGAAAAAATTTTATCATTGATTTCCTTCGTTGATCATCTAACATAATAGTTTTAAAATAACATGACTTCCACGTGAACGTGTTTGATATTCAAACCTCAATATACAATTTACTTCAACTTTTTGCCAAAACAACACAACTCTAGACTTGTCAAAATTAAAAGCATTTGCAGACTACAAATTAAGTTCGAATCACATGATGCAATTCATCTTCAAAATAATAGGAAACACCATGAGAAAAATAGAAATGTTGATTTACAGAAAATTCTTCTTTTCCCCTACAATATTACAATAAATTTCCTCTTCGACCTTTCTAAACAAATCGGAGTTTAATGATCCTGACAAAGAAGGCTTTTGAAAAGATTGTCGATTCAGGAGAAAATACTGATAGCCAGCTATTTCTCCGTTTTCCACAATGTTTTAACCTTCTTTAAGATATATTTCAACATTTGGATCGCGTTTGAATTATCGTCTGTAAATGCTTTGAATTGGTGCTAAATCCATTTAATATTCCTGAGAAAATTGAATACTGCACAATTTAAAAATGTTTATTCTGTTTTCAATATTTCGACTTTTGCCTTCATCAAGACATTTGACGTGAAATGAATTCCTTCTAAATTTCGTGACTATCTTCACACACATATTTTTAAAGAATTCAATACAAGTTGTTTTCATGACTATTGGCGAGTTCTGATTGGCTGATTTTTTCCCATTGCTTCATGAAAACAAAAGTCATGAAAAAAATATTCGACATATTCATAAAGTCTAAGAGAAAACTTAAAACTCATAGTCAGTTTACTAGGTACGAATTATCTTTTTTCAACTTAAGAATTAAATTTATGTAGCATATTAAAATTCCAGCAATATATTTACCGACTTTGAAATGTTCATTGCTACAATGACGTCATAAATTACACATTTTTACGTCATGAACGAGCCGCTATCCGGTGCTACGAAAATTTCAATCAACGGAATGCATATTAGAATGTAGAAACTGCAATACTGGATTTAAATTTTTATGGAGGTTTGAAAAAAAACCACCTAATTACACTTTAGTATGAAACCGCTTCGCAATTTCATACAGTGTGATAAGGTTTTTTTCTCCATACCACCATGAAAACAAATCCTAAAATGAAACGACGTTGTCATTGACGACTTGACATCATTTGAAAAATTGATGGTTTTTGGTGTATAAACGTTGTTTGACGCCAATTTGTCACTGTAAGACTGTTAATAGGGTACTAAAACTGTTCTTCACATGGCAGCTATTCGATCCAACCGTAGCTAACATCTTCTTCATATTCTTTCTTTTAACCGCAGTTTTATTTTTTCTGCCCCATGTAAGTTCTCTAGTACAGCTATCGCTGCGTCCTTCTCTGAGCGACTTTTCATTCCAAAGTGAAAATTGATTGGTTTGTCTTTCTTGAGCTTTATGTCTCGGATATGCTCTGTCATCCTAGCCTGTAATTCCTGCTCTGTTTCACCCACATACACAATTGATTGGCATACCGTGCACAATATTCCATACATAACATCGCGGGTGCGGCAATTAGCATCTGTGACAGGGTTGTACACAGTCTGCCTTTCAGTGTCATGAAATTTCTCCCTGTACATCAGATTGCACATTCTACACTTTGGTTTACAATTTGTCTGGGCTATCTCCAAGGCTTTACTTGTTTTCCCACGATTCAAAGCATCTCATGGGTTCATGTATCTTTTACATGCCACTAAGGGAGGACCTTTATGTATCTAGGTATAAGGTACTGTTTAAGATCACTCTATAATCATACCCTCTTTGTGCATCTGATACAGTAACCGTTTTGAATCAGTGCTATAACGGATAAACTGGAAAGCTCAGCTAGATGCAAAAGATGAAGAAGAAATGAGATTGAAATAGGAATGTGATGATGCTTCATTAAATCTCATAGATTTTGCGAGGAAGATCTGTTCACGTAAATGTTCTTACAGGAAGAAATCAATGTACTTTGTGAACTAGTTGATCAATGTAACTTAAAGGATATTGAAGAGTGGGTATTAGAAGAAGAAAAAAAAGACGGAGAGGTTTTAATGACAATAAATACTTGAAATTACAAAATCCACCTTCTATGAACGACAGACATGAGAATAATTACAGAGTGATTAATATTAAGAAGGATGGCAATTGTTTCTACCGATGTTTAAGTCACCATATAACGGGTTCACAAATGGACCACGGAAAGCTTCGTAGAGAACTGGTGCATTTCGTGTGATTCAACATGGAAAAATACCAACTCTTAATTGATGGTGATTTTGAAGTCAATCTGAAACACCAGTCATGTATGGATGAGAGAGTGCTCACTTGGGCCACAGAAGCAGAACGAACAGCAGCAGCTTACTGGTATGGCATGGATATCTTCGTTTCAAAAAACGCCTTTTTAATGAATGGATTAAGTTCTCGAGTAAAAGTGAAGAGAACTCTTGTTCCAGTTTGCCTATGAATTTGCCCACTGCTAGAAAATACTCATTTTAGCCTGGTAAGACCTGGGCAAATGAAACCTGACATATGTATATCAGAAATTCACCACATTCTGAGTGGGATTGGTTTGAATTGACAAGCAAAGAAACAGATCATATACTGGACAACCGCTTACCAAATGAGCATGCATCTATAAAATCAACCCAATTCCCTGATAGTGTCCCCTTTCCAAACAGTAAAAGATATAAAAACCAACCGAAAAATACATCTACTACAAAAAGGAACAGATCTGTTGAAAGGATTACTAAACGTAAGCCTAGGAAATCAAAATCCCCAATCATAGCTTTGACAAATCTATCAAGTTATTTTCTCACAGAAGCCCAGATGTCCCTTTTAGAAAAAGGGCTCAAGTCCATTCCTAGCGGGCACAAAGTTGATGAGATAAAGCTTTTTACGGATCTAGCAGACTGGGAAAGGCACATGAGGTTAACAGAATTTTTCTAGGAGAAGAATAATGAGGAAATTATGCCAATAGAATAAGAGAAAAAGTTCAAATTCAAGAAAATGAGTTGGTTTACACTACCATCAGGGAGAGGCAGACACAAAGACTTGTGAAAAATGACATTGTGGCAAAATTTGAAACAATGGACAAACTGAATTTTTCCAAGGATGAAAATGACGCCTATTATGAGTTGGTACAAAATAAGAATATCATAATAAGGCCTGCAGATATGGGTTCTGGCACTGTAATAATAAATAAGGATGATTACATTGAATCATCGCTAAAGGAAATGAGATGCAGCAGCTCATATCAGGAGACAGTTTCTGACCTGACTGTAGACATTCAGAAAAAAAAAGTAAAAGGCTTAGTGTATCAGATGCGGAAATAGGGTATTATTTCGTTGTGACCTTAAACAGTACCTGATTCCTAGATATGTCCAGCAAAGGAAACTTTTTAGGGAAACCCTAAACTACATAATCAAAATTGTTCGTACAATAGTAGATAAAAAAAGGTACACCAACAAAAAAATTAAAGAAGTTGCAGAGTATGAGTTAAATGAATTTGTGGAGAAATCACCTTTTTTTATACGTCATACACCAGATTTCATCCGAAAACTAAAAGAAATTGATAAACCACTTCCAGATAACAGCCTGTTATTTTGCTTTGATGTGATTAACCTATATCTATCTGTGCCACGTGAGGAAGGTTTGACAGCCTGTGAGAAAGCTCTAGCAATGAGATTTAGACCACTCATAGCCAATGAAGGGGTGTTGGAGATGATAAGAACTGTGCTAGATAAGAATGACTTTGTTTTAGGACATAAGAATTATATAAAAAGAGATGGTGTAGCTATAGGTTCCAGGCTTGGTAAGAACTTTGCCTGTTCCTACATGAGGAAGTGTGATGAAACTTTGTTAACAGCACTAATTCAACCAGTCTTCTATGAACGCTTTATTGATGATGGTTTTGTGGTATGGACAAGAAGCGAGGCAGGGCTAAGGACTTTGCAGCTTTTGCTAACAGCATACACAAAAACATCACACTAGAATTTTACATGTAGATACAATAAACGGTAGATTGAGTTTCTAGATACATGGGTCAAGCTCGAAGATCCAAACAGACCTTTACATTAAACCACATTTCATGACACCCAAAGGCACCCTGTGTACAATCCCGTTATAGACTGCCGTACCCATAATTTTGTGTATAGAATATTGTGCACGGTATGCAAATCAATTGTGTATGTGTGTGAAACAGAGCAGGAATTACCGGATAGGATGACAGAGCATCTCCGATACGTAAAGCTCAAGAAATACAAGCCGGCCAATTTTCACTTTGAAATGAAATGTCACTCAGAGAAGGACGCACCGATAGCTGTACTAGATAAATTACATGGGGCAGAAAAAAATAGAACGGCAGTTAAAAGACGGACTATGGATCCAGAAGTTAGCAACGTTTTGACCAAATGGCTGCAATGTGAAGAACAGTTTTAGACCCTATCAACAATATTACAGTGATAAATTGGCGCCAAACGACGTTTAAGGGCCAAAAACTATCAACGTTCAAATGACGTCAAGTCATCAGTGATAACGTCATTTGATTTAAAATAGTGAAAATAGTCACGAAATGTAGAAGGCATTTATTTCACTTCAAATTTCTTAATAAGGGCAAAAACCGAAATATTGAAAACAGATTAAACATTTTTAAATTGTGCTTTCAATTTGGGCAAGTCACACATTAAGTCGTCTGGTGAAGAGGTAAGGGTCATTAAAACATTGTTGTTTGGTATAGGGTTTAGACATACTGAAAACTCCTACTTGTAACACAAAGGAAACACTTCATAACTCTTCATCAAGAGACAAAATCTTAGACATGTCCGAATAGCAAGCATTTGCACAAGATAAATGAAATGTGCCTCAAATAACACTATTTGTGTTCGGAAGGGTGCAAATGTGTGTGGGCAAGGAAGAACCCTTTAGACTCAGCCCAAAGAAGATTCAACCCCAGGGGAAATATACTGGATTAGACTCATCTGCAGGAATCATCAGCCATGCACTTCTTAGCTTAAATGAATGAATGAATGAATGGATGGATGGATGGATGGATGGATGGATGGATGGGTGGATGAGTGGATAGATAGATAGATATAGATAGATAGATAGGACGGCAGGCAGGCAGACTGACAAACAGACAGTTTTCTGTATAAAATATAATGACAACATAAAAGCACTATACATGAGATGAAATGGACATGATATTGAAATTATGTCAAATTATATCTAAATACAAAGGATGGCTTAAAAAAAAGAGGTTATTTCCATTGCATTATAAAGCAACAATACACCTTGAGGACTGAAGATATATACGTGTTAGATA
The DNA here is from genome assembly GCA_946811185.2 of Hippopus hippopus. NCBI lineage: Eukaryota > Metazoa > Mollusca > Bivalvia > Cardiida > Cardiidae > Hippopus > Hippopus hippopus. Next base: position 43,162,980 of record OX328108.1, on the reverse strand, counting down.
TTGACTCTCCAAAAGCACGCTAACACAACACTATAATTATCGGATCTAACAACTCCATCCAGTAAAGGTATACATTTCAGAATAACCTTAAAGTGTAAATTCACCAAATTTCTCTCTAACTGCCATATTAAATCTGTAGCATGCACCATTCTGTCATGTTTTCAAAAGCCCTCTTTCTAAAGATTTCAAAATACAGACAATTGTTTGGTAAGAAGTCAAGAATGAAAATTTACCCACCTGCAATACAAGCTGTCAGAAAACATGCCACATTACCACAAATCATAGCTCTCACCACCATCTTTGTTATATCAGATTTTCTGGACGGCACCAGGGCTCCAAGACCCCCAAGTGTGATGCCAATGGAGCCAAAATTGGCAAACCCACACAGGGCATATGTAGCTATAACTTCTGACTTTTCCTAGAAATAAATTGAAGATTACAGAAATACCTTTTTTTGAGCTATTTACATGTTAGAAATCTTTAATTTATGAAATATTTGTTTCTTCACTTGAATCTAGCTTTGTGTTGCATTCAGTTACATTTTAATGACAGTGAAAAATACTGAAAGGGAAGCAAAATGTATTACTTTTCATAATATACTGCCATAATATGGCTTGCAACATGCGAAAAGCGGCATTTCGATATTTGCATAAAGTGTCATCTCGGATCAGCCTTTGCAGTCCGCGCAGACTAATCCCAAAGGTCACTTTCCGTTTTTATATAATTTTCTGTTTTGCGCAAGTCTACAGTAGCACAAAATCTAATGTAGTCGTAAAGTGCCGTCTCAGTCCGCGCAGGCTGATCAGAGATGACACTTTACGCAAATGTCCGAATGCCCCTTTTAGTGTGTTGCAAGCCATATAGTTTCTTCCCTTTATCCTCCTTTCAACCCTTTATCAAACAAACTAAGCGGTGTTTAAAACACCCTTGGGAATAGACCTTCTGAAAGCGTTGTGGAAAAAGAATTAAATGCCAGTTAACAGCATATGCTCCTTTTCCAACAATATTTTCTACCCTTTCATAGAGAACTTTAATCATTATATACCCCATCTACAAAGTAGAGGGGGATATACTTGTTTCATTAAGTCTGTCCATCCGTCCGTCCATCTTGTTTCTTGTCTGTGTTCTAACTCAAAAGCCATTTGACTTAGGACCCTAAAACTTATACAAGTCTTCCTAATGATCTAAAGAGATGCTCTATAGTTTTGGGGTCACAAGGGTCAAAGGTCAAGGTCACAGGTAAACGTTGTTTGAAAATAATTTCTGTGCTCTAACTCAACAGCTGTTTGACCTAGGACCCTGAAACTTAATACAAGTGTTCCTACTGTTTCTGGGTCACATGGGTCAAAGGTCAAGTTCACTGGCGATCTTTGTTCTTAATATCATTTCCATTGCCTGATTGTGCCTCTTCAGTGATAACGAGCTGGTGGAGGGTATTTGTCAGCTTTGCGACAGTTCTAGTTTTAGCTATTTTTCATTTTGTCGTCTGCAAATGTGTTCACTTTAAGCAAGTCTGATATTTTGTTGTGTGATATACTGTATAAGTGGAAATTTTTGCGATGTGGAAACTTTTCTGTTCGCGTAATTTACTACAGGTATACCAACAAATAACGAGTGTCTTGAATTCGCAAACATTTCGCAAAATGTCAGTTATCGGTAATTCGCAAATTTTTCGACATGCGTATGTATCCACGTATACAGTACATGTAGCTGTAGCTTTAAAATCATTTCTCTCTGTGTTTAATGTCGTTTCCAATATAATTTAAGTCATTCCCAGATAATTCTATATTTTCACAACCCTTAGGAAGAAAGCTTTTGAAATCATTTTGAAAAAAATGAGAAAATATTGATAACCAGCATTTTCTTCTTTTCCCACAATGTTTTCTAGCCTTTCAAAGACAAATACTATCCTTTAAGACATATCTAATTTGTTGTTCACAAAGGCTTTCAATTTGGACAAGTCTAAAAGTTTGATGTATAGTACCAATGAGATTATACTACAGTCCGCCTAAAAATGTGTGTGTGTTTTTTTTTTTTTTTTTTAACCAGTTCTACATGTATAAACAATATTCTTTTCAAGCTACACACTCATTGCCGACATTATGACTAAATGTTTGTCATTAAAAGGTGAATGAATCCTGTTGCAACATTTGTTTGTTTGTATGATGTTTGTCATTTAGAGGGGATTGAATCCTATTGCAACATTTATTTTGTTCGTATGATGTTTATCGTTTAGAGGGGAATGAATCCTGTGGCAACATTTATTTTGTTCTTATGGCGTTTGTCGTTTAGAAGGAGAATGAATCCTATTGCAATGTTTGTTTTTTTGTTTGTATGGTGTTTGTCGTCTAGAGGGGAATGAATCCCGTAGCAACATTTTTTTTTTTTTTTTTTCTTATGGTGTTTGTCATTTAGAGGTGAATGAATCCTGTTGAAACGTTTGTTTTGTTTTTATGACTTTTGTCACTTAGTGGGGAATGAATCCTGTTGCAACGTTTGTTTGTTCGTATGGTGTTTGTAGTTTACAGTGGAATGAATGCTGTTGCACTTTCTGTTTGTTCGTATGGTGTTTGTCTTTTTAGAGGGGAATGAATCCTGATGCATTATTTATTTTGTTCTTATGGTGTTTGTCATTTAGAAGCGGAATGAATCCTATTGAAATGTTTGTTTGTTCGTATGGTGTTTGTCATTTAGAAGGGAATGAATCCTGTTGCAACATTTATTTGTTATTATGGTGTTTGTCATTTAGAGGGGAATGCATCCTGTAGCAACGTTTGTTTGTTCGTCTGGTGTTTGTCATTTAGAAGGGAAAGAATCCTGTAGCAACGTTTATTTTGTTCTAATGGTGTTTGTCATTTAGAGGGGAATGAGTCCTGTTCATCGTTTATTTTGTTCGTATGGTGTTTGTCATTTAGAAGGGGAATGAATCCCATTGCAATGTTTGTTTGTTTGGTGTTTGACATTTAGAGGGGAATGAATCCTGTTGCAACGTTTTTTTGTTCAACTGGTGTTTGTCACATAGAGGGAAATGAATCCTGTTGTGACATTAATTTTCTTCGTATGGTGTTTGTCATTCACAGGGGAATGAATCCTGTTGCAGCGTTTGTTTCTTCGTCGTTTGTCACATAGAGGGGAAGGAATCCTGTTGCAACATTTATTTTGTTCGTATGATGTTCGTCATTGACAGAGGAATGAATCCTGTGGCAACATAATTTTTTGTTCTTATGGTGTTTGTCATTTAGAAGGGAATGAATCCTGTTGCAACGTTTGTTTGTTCTTATGGTGTTTGTCACTTACAGGGGAATGAATCCTGTTGCAACATTTATTTTGTTCTTATGGTGTTTGCCATTTAGAAGGGGAATGAATCCTGTTACAACATTTGTTTGTTTGTATGGTGTTTGTCACTTAATGGGGAATGAATCCTGTAGCAACGTTTTTTATTCTTATGGTGTTTTTCACTTACAGGGGAATGAAACCTGTTGCAACGTCTGTTTGTTCTTATGGTGTTTGTCACTTAGAGGGAACGAATCCTGTTGCAACATTTATTTTGCTCTTATGGTGTTTGCCAGTTAAAAGGGAATGAATCCTGTTGCAGCGTTTGTTTGTTTGTATGGTGTTTGTCATTTAGAGGGGAATGAATCCTGTTGCAACGTTTGTTTGTTTGTATGGTGTTTGTCATTTAGAGGGGAATGAATCCTGTTGCAGCGTTTGTTTGTTTGTATGGTGTTTGTCATTTAGAGGGGAATGAATCCTGTTGCAACGTTTGTTTGTTTGTATGGTGTTTGTCATTTAGAGGGGAATGAATCCTGTTGCAACGTTTGTTTGTTCGTATGGTGTTTGTCATTTGGAAGGAATGAGTCCTGTAGCAATGTTTATTTTTTTATTTTATTTTTTTTTCTTTTTTTTTTTTTTTTTTTTATGTTGTTTGTCATTTAAAAGGGGAATGAATCCTGTTGCAACGTTTGTTTGTTCGTATGGTGTTTGTCATTTAAAGGGGAATGAATCCTGTTGCAGCGTTTGTTTGTTTGTATGGTGTTTGTCATTTAGAGGGGAATGAATCCTGTTGCAACGTTTGTTTGTTTGTATGGTGTTTGTCATTTAGAGGGGAATGAATCCTGTTGCAACGTTTGTTTGTTCGTATGGTGTTTGTCATTTGGAAGGAATGAGTCCTGTAGCAATGTTTATTTTTTTATTTTATTTTTTTTTCTTTTTTTTTTTTTTTTTTTATGTTGTTTGTCATTTAAAAGGGGAATGAATCCTGTTGCAACGTTTGTTTGTTCGTATGGTGTTTGTCATTTAGAGGGGAATGAATCCTGTTGCAACGTTTGTTTGTTCGTATGGTGTTTGTCATTTTGAAGGAATGAGTCCTGTTTTAACTTTTGTTTTTCCGTATTGTGGTTGTCATTATGAAGGGAATGAATCCTGTTACAAATTTTGTTTGTCCGTATGGTATTTGTCATTTAAAGGGGAATGAATCCTGTAGCAATGTTTATTTTTTTTTTTTTCTTATGTTGTTTGTCATTTAAAAGGGGAATGAATCCTGTTTCAACGTTTATTTTGTTCGTATGGTGTTTTCATTTAGATTGGAATGAATCCTGTTGCAATGTTTGTTTGTTCGTTTGGTGTTTTCATTTAGACTGGAATGAATCCTGTTGCAACGGTTATTTTGTTTGTATGGTGTTTGTCATTTAGAGGGGGAATGAATCCTATTGCAACGTTTGTTTGTTCGTATGGTGTTTTTCAGTAAGAAGGGAATGAATCCTGTCGCAACGTTTATTTTGTTCGTCTGATGTTTGTCATTTAGAGGGGAATTAATCCTGTAGCAACGTTTATTTTGTTTGTATGGTGGTTGTCATTCAGAGGGGAATGAATCCTTTTGCAACGTTTGTTTGTTCGTATGGTGTTTGTCGTTAAGAGGGGGAATGAATCATGTTGCAAAGTTTGTTTGTTCGAATGGTGTTTGTCATTTAGAGGGGGAATGCATCCTGTAGCAACGTTTGTTTGTTCGTATGGTGTTTGTCATTTAGAGGGGTGAATGCATCCTGTGGCAGTGTCAGTTTGTTCGCATGGTGTTTGTCATCTAGAGGGGAATGAATCCTGTAGCAACATTTATTTTGTTCTTAAGGTGTTTGTCATTTAGAAGGGGAAAGAATCCTGTTGCTATGTTTGTTTGTCATTTAGAGGGGAATGAATCCTGTTGCAACATTTACAGTAAAACTCCTTTATTAAGACCACCCGTGGTACTTTTAGAATTTGGTCTCAATGGTGGGTCGTCTGATTTCCGGGTTTCATACGCCAACATTTTGAAATAAACCCTGGCTCTGAGTAGACTTGTGCAGGGCTAAATGATACGAATAGTGTCTGCATTTCATTTAGGGAAGCCTAAGTACACAAATGAAAATTACAAAAATATTTCCATGTTTGTTGAAAACTTATAAGTTTCTTGAATTTTATTAAGTAAATCCACACGTAAAAGCATTACAGTTCATAATTGCCTATTTGAAAACAATCATAACCAGGTATGTACACAAATTAACTACATGAATCTGAAGACTAAAGAATCTAATGTAACTGATAGAACTTGTCATATTCTCATTTTTGATCTGCTTTTTTACTTCGTGTAGTCTTAAGAACACATATTACAAGTGCCGATTTTCATGTTAAAATAAAGTTTTTAGAATATGTGTTGATCTTTGAACGTTTGGTGTCTACTCCCCCCCCCCCTTTTTTTTTCATTTTTATCCGAGTTGATTATTCGAACAGTCCTGCTTATCGTCGGTCTCACAGTCGTCGTGGTCACTTGTTTACAAGTGCATATTCGTTACGGTATAATTACAGTATGTACAGTGTCAAAAACAAAATGATAATCCCATCTCGATCACCACTTAACCCAAGCGTCTTCGATAAATCGTGATTACCCGGATGTTGACATGCATCTCATCTGGGTAAGTGATGTGTGATAAATGCTTGATTACCGCATGAAAGCCAAATCGATTGGTTTAAAAATATCAATTCACAGGTCGATTGACGATGTTACGTAGCATCCTGATCAATTAACACAATCATGTTACAATCAATGGTCAATAGTCAAACAAAAGACCGATAATTGATTTTCAGTTCTATCGGACCCAAGAATATTCGTACATGTGGCACAGTCTGTGGTTCGCGATTACGGACGCATGAAAATTAGCTGGTTGTAAAGAAGTTTTGGAAATTGAGAAGTCGTTTCACGGGGTTAAGATCCACAGGTAAATTCATATTGGTACTGAAAATGTTGGTTGTACTTTCAGAATAGCGGGCTCCTCGTATTTCCGGGTTCGTGGTCATGGATCTTTAATAAGGAAAAATTCCGTTCTGACAAAAATAGTTAGTAATAGCGGGTTGCTCGTTTTGTCGGGGTGGTCTTGAGGAGAGGTTTTGCTGTATATTGTTCTTCTGGTGTTTGTCATTTAGAGGGGAACGAATTCTGTTGCAACGTTTGTTTGTTCATGTGGTGTTGTCATTTAGAAGGGGAATGAATCCTGTAGCAACGTTTTTTTGTTTGTATGGTGTTTGTCATTTAGAGGGGAATGAATCCTGTTGCAGCATTTCTTTGTTCGTATCGTGTTTGTCATTTAGAGGGGAATGAATTCTGTTACAACATTTATTTTGTTTTTATGGTGTTTGTCATTCAGAAGGAAATGAATCCTGTTTCAACTTTTGTTTTTCCGTATGGTGTTTGTCAATTAGAGGGGAATGAATCCTGTTGCAACATTTGTTTTCTTTTTATGGTGTTTGTCATTTACAGGGGAATTAATCCTGTTGCAATATTTGTTTTCTTCTTATGGCGTTTGTCATTTAGAGGAGAATGAATCCTGTTGCTACATTTGTTTTCTTCTTATGGCGTTTGTCATTTAGAGGGGAATGAATCCTGTTGCAACATTTGTTTTCTTCGTATGGCGTTTGTCATTTACAGGGGAATGAATCCTGTTGCAACATTTGTTTTCTTCTTTTGGCGTTTGTCATTTACAGAGTAATGAATCCTATTGCAACATTTGTTTTATCACTATTTTAAACAATATTTCAACACCTTGTATATCATGGTGGCCAGTACACCAAAGCATGCTTTCTCGGAGTTTCTTTTAATAGTGCTTCACACACTACTCTTCACAAGCCACCGACTATGTTCCCACTCAACCATCGATAAAACAATGATCAAGATTAAGAAAGGAATGAATCCTGTTACAATGACTATCATCAAATTTTGAAAATAAACTGGCTAAGCTAGGGATTCAAACCAACAAACCCTGATTTTAAGCTCTGTCTGCTACCGACTGTGCTACTGGACTGGCCCTGTTGCAATGCTTTCCTTCAACCCCCGATGGAATTTTGCAAAATGTTGGAGTTCAACTCAAAACTGCTAAATAACTATCCTTGCATATTACCTCTTATCTACTACAGCCCTGATTCTATAGTACCCTTACTAAACAAACAATGCCTTGTTTTAAAGACCTCCAGGGATAAAGCTTTTAAAAACATGTTGGGAAAAGTGGGAAATGCTTATAACCAGCATCTACTCCTTTTTCTAATGTGTTTTCTTTCCTATAAAAGATGAATTCAACAATTTTGCTAAATCTTCTTTGTCAACTGAAAATGTTTTCAATATGCTTTCAATATGGTAGAGTCTAAAATTTAATCTTCTTGTGAATAGTTGAATGCAATGATTGCACCACACAAGTCATGCAGAGATAAAGCAATGCCTAAGAAGCCATTTTTTTTTCTTTTTGATGGATAGAAATTTTATCAAAAAACTCCAAAACAGCCTCACCTATCCAAACGCCTGTTTTGGAAAAACATGATTTTACTTTTTTCAAATCTTTTGGAACTAAAAGCATTCTCCTATGCAATCATAAAGATATAAATATTCTAGATCTGGTCAAGATAGCAGTCATTTTATCCTGACAACGGTTTGTACTCACTGATATGATACCTCCCTTTAAAACATCACCAGTTATATTCAAATGAATATCATTGTCGTCCCAATACCAGGCTGTTGTGTTAAAAACCTCGGTGTAGTTATTCAGTGCTGCGCGATTATTAATCATATCTCGAAGTTGGCCGTATGCGATGAATTCATTGGTAAATGTCTTCACACCTAGAAATAATTTGTGGTTTCCGACAATACTTTTTTGTCATTTCAATCCTTGGATCTACATCGCCATCTACTTTGTTACATGATCTGACAATAAAAAGCACCTTGAAATAGCGATGTATCAGCTGTTTTTAACAGTGGGAAAGGTCCACATTTCTAATTTAGAGTCCATATCCATCAACCATTCTTAAGAAAATTCTTTGTCTTATTTTCCAACATTTTCAAAATTTGAAAGTAACAGAAATTCTGGGCCTATATTCATAACAAATTATTAAAAATATTTTTAATCTTATGCTGAAGACTTTTTAAATTTGAAAGTAACACAACTGCTGATTGGCTAAATCAAATGGTTTAGCCAATAAGAAGTTATGTTACGTTTAAATCTAGAAAATTCTTGAGAATCAGACAAAAAATATTCCTAAAAATGGTTGGTGAATACGGACTCTGATTGGCTAAACCATTTGGTTCAGCCAATCAGAATATTTGGTACTTTCTAATTTAGAAAATCCTGGACAATAAGATGGAGAATGTTCTTGAGAATGGTTGGCGATTACCGACCCAGAACACCGAAAGTTAAAAATTTTTATATACATGTACTGATATGGTTGTATACTTAAAGTGGCCAAAAATATTACCCATCTAGTAGTAGGCCAATGCCAGGGTCAACTTGCTCTCATGGTTATGAATAACACTAGTGCATCTGATATTTGTTATGCATGGATACACAGACAGACTGACTGACATAATGATGGAAGGATACTGACAGACATAAATAGCTGGCAATGAGTAATTCTGAATTCTTATCAGCTGAGATAACATTCAAGATTTTTTCAAATTTTGAAAATAAACAACATCAAAAATATTTGTTTAATATTGACCTTAGATGAGGCCAGAAAAATTCTAACTGATAGTTGAACTTTTTACCATTTCAGAGACAGAAGATGGAAACCTTGCCATGACATAGGCTCTTCCTGCCCTTCAACCATAGAGTCAAAATCGATTTCTATCAGATGAATAATGGTATGTTATACACACCTATCAACTCTGCAACTTTTCTACAATCTGCCGTCTCTGTTCCCATGAAGAATGAGACAGGGTATAGCACATATGAACATATAAACTGAAAAGAAAGCGTAGATATGAAACAGTAAGGTATAGATGAACATATACGTTGAAAAGAAAAGGAAACCGTAACCATGAAAGAGTATGGTATATTATGAACATATACACTGAAAACAATGAGTACAAATTGAATGGTAAGAGTATAGTAAAACAAAATAGAGTAAGGCATTAGAATTATGAACATATTAAGCAAAAAGAAGGATTATGCCAAAGAAAACAGTGAGGTATACATGAAAACATAAGCTGTAAAAACGTGTATAGTAGTCTAGAACCAGTAAGGTGTATATGAACATAACTAGAAAGTAAATGAAAAGAGAGTGGAAACAAGAAAAAAGTAAGATAATTATGAACATAGAAACTAAAAAGAAAAAGTATGGTACATACTGAAATAAAAGGGTATAGTGCAAATAATAGAATATAAACTAAACCAGAAAGAATAAAGCACATATAACCCTTTACCACACAAATCACATGCTTAGACACTTTACCACAGGATAAAGATTTAGACTAGTCAAAATTGGAGGCATTTTTTTTAGACGACATATTATGTAGGGCTAAAATGACTGGATTTTTCTGTGATAGGCTAAAAAACATTGTGGGAAAAGGAGAAAATGCTGGTTACCAGCATTTTCTCCTTTTCTCACAATGTTTACAAAAGGTTTCTCACTTTGGATCGTTAAATCTTGGAACTGTGTGGTAAAAGGTTAAATGCATGTCTTTTGAGTGCCATGATTAATTATATATATAGAGGATAATCAACTGGTGGTGTGTAATATTAAAAATCTGTCACTTGAATGGGGTGTGATGCGGTTGAAAAATGAGTCCGAAGGACGAGTTTTTTAACTGTATCAAACCCCATTTGAGTGACAGATCTTTCACATCACATACAACCAGTTGATTATCCTATTCATTATGTTCCAAATTCTCTCTTTGTTTGCTAATAATTATCAAGAACGGTAGGTATACATAGGACTTTTCTTTACAAACACATGATCCATTTTCTTTGTTGACTGAGGCAGCTGACACAACAGATGACGTAACGCTCGAGGGTTAGCGCGTAAATTACGTTATCTATCTCTCCATTTGAAGGCATGTATTGTTTTGCACCTTTACAATTTAAAACCAGCCATATGAAATTAAAGAAGAAACAGTTAACCCTTTCCCACATGACAAGCTTAAGACTCCCAAATTAAAAACATCTCCAGATGACAAATACTAAATTGGTACAAAAGACCTTTGGTTTTCTGATAGGACAGAAAACATTATTGAAAAAGGAGAAAGTGCTGGTTGGTAGTATTTTCTCGTTTTTCCACAATATTTTCCGAGAGCTCTCTCCCACAAAAGTTATCTTCTTTTCTCGAAATGTTTTCAAAAGATTCCTCCTGCAAGGTCGTCAACTCAGGAATGTTTGGAAAGACTATACTCAAAATCTTTTCACTTTGCTATTGTTTACTAAAGATGTTTGAAGCAGAGACAGAAACATTAGACTGTGAGCAATATAGGGAAAAAGTAGTTCCGGCAAACATTCTAAAACTATATCATCCCTAGTGATCATATTATATCATCACTAGTGATGTTAATCACTGTGAAAATAATGAAAAGATAATACACTGATAAATCCCAGTAATTCACTGATAGGAATATAATAAAAACAAATATTTCAGTTGAAATACTTGCATCACCAGGGGATTACATCAAACATCACAGAAAATAAATTGGATGTAGTAGATTGCAGGTTCAAATCCCAATAATTGGATATATGCACACATGTCCATGTCTTTTGTTTTTGTTTGTTTGTTTTTTTTTTTTTTTGTTTTTTTTTTTCTTTTTCCTGTTTTCCTCGATTTCAAAGTAAATAGTTGGGGTTTAATATTTCGGTACAAATTACATGTACCAGCTCTCTTCAAAAAACAACTGAAAGTCTAGTTTTGTATAGCTTTAAAGTATTACCCGAAAAAAGAAACAGATTTTTTTTTCTACAAATGACTTTTTAAAGCAATTGTAGATGACAAATTAAATGTGCCAAAAATTACGCTTAAGGAGAAAATAGTGCTTACAGCACTTTTTTCTCTCTTTTTTTTTTTTTTTTTTTCTCTCTCTCTCTCTATTTTTAAATCAGCTTTCTTCGAAAATTTTTTCTAAAAACATGAAAGATTTTCGTAACTTAAGGTGAACAAAAATTACCTCAAAGGTCAAATTGTCTACACCTGCTCGATCACCAAACCAGGTCAATGTCGCATTAAAGAAAGCTAGCAAAGACAGGAAAGCTAGCACATTTGTTGCTACAGCTCCAATAATTCTAATACTTTGAGTTGCTCCATTTGATGCAGCTTCGACAATGTTATGTTCTTTTCTGAAAATAAAAAATACAAAAAATTTAACTCTTTATCAAATTTCAAAAGTAAAGAATCTTCATCTTTGTAAGTATTTGCAGAAGACAAAATGAATCTGTTGTCTGTGTCATCTGCATTGAAACTGAGTTTTTTCTATCTATGTGACTACTACTAAAAATATTTACTTCAGGCAAGAGCTAGCTGTTAATCATTAACAACAAAACCCATATAAGAGGGGCAGATAAACCTCAAAATATTTTTGGCACAGTTATGTCCCTCTGTCAACTTGGAAGTTTCTTAAAAATGCCTTTTTTTTTTTGTCCCCTTTTTTTTTTTTTTTTGTCAGAATGCATGAAAAAGATGCTATTAATTAAAAAACAAGAGCACCGCATGCACTTGCTCTGCTGCAAGCGCTGGACTTTAAGTGAAAATTTAATGTTTAAAAAGGGGCATAACTGTGTAAAAAAATACTTTGATGGTTACCTGCCCTTTTTGTACAGGTTTCCCTTTTGATAGTCAACAACTAGTCTAAGTAAATATCTTCAGAAATAACAGAGATATTGCAAAATTTCAAAGATTTCGCGCCACGATGACGACAAGGCTATGACTATAACTCTTTTTTTTTTCCTCCTAAAACAGCCGAGCTACAAATGGAAGTAATCTTTGAAAAAATCAATTGGCTCATTTTATTACATTTATACATTTTAATATTATTTGGAAAGCTTGACTTATTTTCCCGAATTAACTTAAGTATGTTTCATCTGTAAAATGAATGGCTGCAATAAAGGGATTTGTCTTTAAAGGTGCAGAAAACATTGTGGTTGTGGAAAAGGAAGAAAATGCTGGTTTGGGACATACAAACCCGTCAGAGAAGCAAATGTAAAATTTCAATACAAATGTACATATAGGACTAAATACCGAACTGCCACTATCATTCTTGAGAGAAAGTAGAGATTTAATGTAATGGATTTGATATTTGTTAGTTTTTGAGGTAGAGTTTTATTAAATCCATAACCAAATGACAAAATTTAGACTGGACCTAATTGAAAGCATTTGCGGACAACAAATTAGATGCAGCTGAAATAGTGATTTCTGTATTTGATAGGATGAAAAACATTGTGGGAGGAGAGGAAATGCTGGTTGCCAATAACTTCTGGAGTCTTCTCTTTTAGGGTCGTTAAAACTCTGGATTGTGTGGTAAAGAGTTTAATTCGTCCGAAAAATGTTTTAGCTTTCCCAAAGGCTTGCTTAATAACATTTTTGGTACTCTCTTGATAAAGTTTTATCTCAAATGCCAACTCATGTCAGATCCTATATGGCTTTAACCTTTATCAAACAATCACGAGTTTTAACGACCCTAAAGAGAAAGACTTTTGAAAACATTGTCAGATGAGCAGAAAATGCTGGTAACCAGCATTTTCTCCTTTTACAACAACATTTTCTATTTTTCAAAGTAATTTTAATTTTTGAATTATATTAAGTTTGTTGTCTGCAATTGCTTTGAATTAGGATGCGACTTACGTTTTGTCCTTCGGTAAAGAGTTAATTCTAAGAAAAAAATTTAATGGAAAAGAAACAATCACTTTTTGAATGCAAATACGTACCCTTGATGTTTGCAAGAGTTCCCATGCATGATCATAACAAGAGCACTGCATGCTGGTGCAAATGCTTGCCCGCAATTGAAAGTCGAAAAAGGGGCATAACTGTGTCAAAAATAGTTTGATGGTTACCTACCCTTGCTGTAGGTAACCATCAAACCGTCAAGTTCTAAGTAAATATCTTCAGTAATGACAGAGATATAGAATGTCAAAGTGTTTGAAAATGTCAAGGTTTTTGCGTGACAATGCAGATGACACCAGGTCTATGACAGTACCTTTAAGTTTCCTTCCAAAACGATTGAGAAAAAAAATAGAAGAAAAATTGTCCAGATTGAAAGCATTTACAGATGGCAAATGAAACATTGCTCAAATAGTGAAATTATTCTTTGACTGGGTAGAAAACATTGTGATAAATGAAGAAACTGCATTTTACAAATTTTTTTCCAAACCTTTCTTCCACGGGGTAGTTTAAGCGCTCGAGGTTGTTTGGTAAAGGATTAAATGAAACAGAAACTATTTTTGCTTACGATTTTTCCATTTTGTTGAAGTCTTTAGCTGATCCGACAGATATTTCTGTCTCTGGATATGACAGTTTTGAGATAGCCAGTGCAGCAGGAGCACTCATGACACTTGCAGACAAGAGATGATTGGCAGGTACCTGGAGATGGAAAAACTTCAAATCATCAAAAACTTGTATCATTATGCAGTGTAAAACATGTCAATAAATGCCAAGTTTTCTATTAGTTTCATTTCTTACATGCCATGAACAAAATATCTCGCACCTTTTCACAGTTTTGCTGGTTTTTAGCAGAGAAAATAAAAACTGGATGAATTTCAATGAAAAGTTCACAACTTATCACACTGTTGCTTTTGTTGCCAGCGTAGACCAAGATCAGACTGCATCAATTGTACCAGGATCTTGCATCTACTCTGTTAACTATGCTGAGATGTTCTAAAGAAACCAGCCATAAAATTGCAATAAAATAAACCAGCCATAAAATTGCAATGAAAAACACAAACTGAGCATAAGAGTATACCAGTAATAAGCATTGTTCTTTTCCCTCAGTGTTTTCTAAACTTTCAAAGACATATATTACGCCAGTATTTGAGCTACATTTCATGTTAAAATACAAATGTCATTGCTGACATTTAAGCGACATTTTATGCGTTGTCTGGGGTTGTTTCAATTTTGGTAAGTCTCCAGTTTTTCACTTGGTGAACTGTACATAAAATGTGATACTTCTATAACTTACCCCAAAACTAATATAGGCTCCAAGCACACTGCCAGCTATGGTGGCAAACCCTCCTGTCATAACTGCATGGAGTTCAGAATTTGTCATATCTTTTAAAAATGGTCGAATCATCAGTGGGGACTCAGTCTTTCATGAAAAGATATATAGGATCTGGCATGAGCTGGCATTTGAGATAAAATTTTAGTGAACAAGTCTACAAAATTGTTATTAAGCAAGCCTTATGCGAGCTTAATAACATTTCTTGTGGACAGGTTTAATAAAATTTCGCCTCAAAAGCCAAAGAATGTCAGGGATTTGTTTTTCATGACGTAACTGTAGCTTAAGAATTACAGTTGATGATGTGTTAAAACATAGGCCTACACTCATATGTGTATTGAAATTTACATGAATCATATTTGTTTCTTTGACAGATATGTACATCAAAGACAAAAAAATAGTTCAATAGAAAATTGCATATAGCAGTTTTGTATTACATCTAAAGATACAAAAGTCTGCAGTTTTGACAGTCAATTTCACACAGGAATCTTGGTCAGCAATGTTTTAGAAATGAGCCATATAATAACAGTGCAATGACCAAATACAACTATATTTTCTTTTCTCACACATGTGTAAGACAAGAAAATTCGTAATGGTTGCTTTACATTGAAAACAAGGGGAGTTAGTGATAAAATTGGTTCTTCATTAGATAAATTTCAAAGTGCCTTTCACAACCATAGTTGCTTTTCGCCTAGTGTAGATCAAGATCAGACTGCACAAAACGTGATCTTCGATGTACGCTATAGACAAAAGCAACCATCAAATTGCAATTAAGTGGGTCTTATTCCAAGTTGATTATGGCCGTTGGATTTATTTGGCACTTAAAAGATTAACAGCTAGCACTAGCTATCTTCAGGAATAACAGAGATAAAGAGGATATTTGTGGGGGTTTTTTGGGTGAAAGAATGAAATTTATTTCATCAAGTGAACATCATCGATAATATTTCACAAGATGAAATTAAGTTATGATCTTTCACTGAAAAAAAAACCAAAAATTCTATTTATTTAATGTTTCTTATTCCATTATTGTTGGGACTTTCATAAAAATCCAGTACAGTTGTTTTTTGGTGATTCCCTGTGGCGTACCTCCCCCCACATAAAAACTTATTACAATATTATGTAAAGTGCATGAAATGTAGGGTAAATGCGCCTAAATTACGTAATATGTCCCTGTAGTTAAATGGCACACACTGTTTACTTAGGTAAGTAGTGCACGGGAACTACTGTTTCTGCCTTCAATTGAAGAGTTACAGAAATATTTACAGTAAATTTCACTGATTGTAACCATGAATTATCAAGCCTTATAATCCAGCATTATTTCCTGATAAACTATCGAAAAGCATCAAATAAATAAGAAAAATTCACAGTTTCTAGGCAGACAGGTTTTGTCTAGTTACACACCATACATGCATAAACACCATACAATGCTAAACAATCAAATGTCATTTCGCCAGGCCCCTTTGCATCCAATTGTGTGCATACAGAATTTTCACATTAAATCTTTTGTGAACCAATCAGGATGAAATAAATAAAATAAATCAGTATGAAATCTAGTCACTGCCCATAATTTCTGGTGCCACTCTTTGATTGTGCGTTATAAGGTATGCATCCTGTCATGAATCTATGACTTGCATTATATGGTGTGTATTTAGCAACGACCTATGCAGATGCCACATATTACATGTGTAAGGCAATACCTTGATATTATCTTTGAAAACAGCCAATCTAAAATGAAATTATACAGACAAAGGACTTCTTGCCAAGTTATAGAAAGTCTCCTACCATACTGACAAAGATATTGGCAGCAGCATTTATAGACTCTGCTGGTGTAGTCCCCATACAGAAGGCCAGAAAACGACCCACAACCTTGACAATGGCTTGCATCACTCCAAGGTAGTACAACATATTGATTACTGTGAAGAAAAATACAACAATCGACAGTACCTGAAATCAGACGAGACAAGAAAATGCAAGTTTGGTGAACTCATACCCCATATTGCAATTTTCATAGGAATACTGATACTTCTGTAGACATTACAAATTAATGATACAGTTTAGTGCCTTTGTATACAAAACACACCTTTGAGATGAGAAAATTACCAAAGTAGATGGACTCTGATATGTATACAAATAGTAGAATCTGACATAAGATAGCATTTGAGACAAAAGTTTATCAAACAAGTCTAGAAAAATGCATTTAAGCAAGCCTAAGTGAGTTTAATTACATTTTTCCTTATGAGTTTATTACCATGTATCTAAACAGCCAACAAATGTCTCATTCTTTTTTTTTTTTTTTAATAACAATTAGATTATAATTATTAGATCTATGCAAAAAACAAACATATCTATGAATGAGGATTGCTAAATACTTGAAAGGGGTGTGCCCCAGAGAAGAAAAAAGAAACTGGCAAATAACTGCTTGATTCTATATCTGAAAATAACAAACCACAGTCATTACTTTTGACAGATGAACTGGCAAAGAAATTCTTGTCAGGCATGTTTTGGAAACAGCAGGCAGTAATACATTTTTGGACTTCCTTTAACAAATGATACACCTAATGATCCTATAACATAATTATATTAAGATCTTATCTTAGCCATGTGTAAGATAAGAAAATTCGTAATAGCTCTATTACACTAAACAAGAGCGCCATGATGGCCCTGTATTGCTCTAACTAGCTAATATGTACAAAGAATAGACACTAAACGTTACAATTCTAGGCAAAATAAACAAGAACTACAAAGTTTTCTCTGTAAAAGCCAATGTGAAAGTTACCCCAGGGCGAGGCCATTTTTAATCATCCAGCTACAATTACTTGTATCTTGGTAGTGGGACACAAGATACAGCCATATATCAAATAATACAGGTCTAGGTGGTATGGTTATAAATAAGAAGATTTACAAAGTTTCCCCAATATAAACCTCAGTAAAAACAAAAGAGGTCGGGCCTATTTTGATTCAAGGGGTAAATTCAGAAGTGATCTACTTGATAAAGCTGTATGCCAAATTTGGTAGCCCTAGGCCTTACAGTAAGGAACAAGATTTTTTCAGTTTTCACTGTGTAAGTCCATGTAAAACCTGTGACCTTCCCCCCCCCATAGAGCCAATTTTGACCAAAGGACTATGATTTGAAAAATCTTACTACAGGTCCATTAGGTGGAGCTACATGCCAAATTTGGTAGCACCAGGCCATATGGTATAGAACCAGAAGATTTTTTAAAATTTTCACTATAGAAGCCCATGTAAAACTTGTGACCCCATGACAGGACCAATTTTGGTCCCAGAGCTATAATTTGAAGAATCCAGGTTGAGGTTTATAAGATAAAGCTACATGCAAACTTTGGTAGCCCTAGGCCATATGGCTTAAAACCAGAGGACTTTTAAAGTTTTCACTAAATATGCCTATATAAAACTTGTGAGCCTCAGGGTGGTGCCAATTTTGACCCCAGGGCTATAATTTGAACAAATTTAGTAGAGGTCTATTTAGATAAATTTGGTAGCCCTAGGCGTAATGGTTTTGGACAAAAAGGTTTTCAAAGATTTTCAGTATTTTTCAGTTATGTTACCACGGCAACCAGAGTGTTTACAGGAAACTTATTCTTTCAAGAAGAGGTCTATTTTTGAGTTTGGTCAAAATTGGATGGGTAGGTTCAGAGAAGAAGATGTTTGAAACAAAAGTTAACACACAGACCGACATATGGATGCACAATGGACACGGGGCCATGACAAAAGCTTGCTGGCCTATGGCCAGTTGAGTTAAAAGCATGTAGCTCAAAGAATGATTTCTAGCTTTAATAGGGTGAAAACAAGATAAGCATTGCTCAAAAATTGAAATTTGTGTTTAAAAGGGCAGAAAAACAGTGTGAGAAAAGAAGAAAATGCTGGTTACCAGCATTTTCTCTTTGTCCCCAGTGCTTTCAAAAGCATTCTTCTTCAGAGTCAATAAAACTCTGAAATTGTGGTAAAGGGTAAAAGAGTGTGCATCTCTTCTTAAGAAATGGATAAAAAGACAAAACTCTTACCTTCATTGCAAAGAAATGATCTTCATACGAGTCACCAAACACAAAGACTATTCCAGCCACAGTGTATTCTAAAAACTCTGTCACTCGATCACCAAGCCATTTAAAGATGTCGTACCCCACTTGTGTGCGTAAAATAAAAAGTGCAAATAAATACTGTAGCGCTATTCCCCAGAATACTGTATGCCAGTTTACCTGTCAAAATTAGAGTTTACATCTTTAAACAAAAACAAAAAAGTTTGACCAATACTCAAAACACACAAAAATAAAGTTTTCTGCAAAAATGATCTGAAACAAAGTAGTTCCGTTTTCTTCATATGTGTTACTTGGGTTCAGTCACCAATATATTTTGAAAGTATTGTGATAAAAATACTCATTTAGAGCAATTTCTTCCGTTATCACTTTGTTTTTCAAAATACATCAAAATACATGTATTATTGAGCCATGCCCTGGTAAAAGAGGGCTTTAAGTATCTTCATGCTGCACTATACCATGCAAGGCAACACAGTCATAATTTTGGATCAATCATATCCATTTTTTCTGACAAATGACTGAATCCTGAGGTAGAATGGTCCTTGGACATGCAGAAAATTGACCAAAAGCAAACAGTTTCAGTCCAGGTCAGCCTGCGCCGACTGCGCAGGCTGACCTGGGTTGATACTTTTTGCAAATGCATTAACCCTTTTCATAGAGCATGGTTCATTTAGTTGAGCAATTGTCACCAGACTGAATACTCTTCACTTACAAACCAAATATACCCTGAAACTTCTAAGTGTGCCACACTCAAATATTTCAGCTGATCAATAAGCCATTCATGAGTATCAACATCTCCGCTCCAGATAACTGTTGAATAAACTATGGGGAGAGGAGCTAATAAATCTAAATACAACCATTTTTAAACCAATAAATCAAAAAAACTTAAAGTAATAAAATATGAAATACGGAGAACTTGCACTTACTAAGCAATGTCCCACTTTCATTCAAAATGTTTTTCCATAATTAAATATGTATGAGCGATGCCCTGGGAAAGGGAGGTTTAAAGTGTGATGCATTACACCAAGGAAATCCTAACATAATTATGGATCCATATAATCTATTTTTCCTGACAACCAACTGAACCCTATGGTAGAATGGTCCTTCGGCATGGAGAAAATTTACTGATTGTAAACAGTTTCTATGACCGTGTCAGTCTGCGAAAATTGCACAGACACGGGTCAACAGTTTTTGCAAATGTATTATAAAATCCCCTTTTCATAGATCATGACTCTTTTTTATTATACTCAGTTTTCAGATTGCATTCTGAAACATATACTATTTACATTTTTTTTTTTTTTTTTTTCTTTTTTCATTGCTTATGCTTTCTACTTATTTTGTAAGGTTTGAAACCTGACAAACTTTGCTACATGTGAAAGCAAAGTGTCAAAAGAAGAAATTGCTTGATATGATAATTTCTCTTTTTGTTACAATCTTTTCAAAACAAGCCCCCAGCAGATGAACGAATATTGTCTGAAGGGAGCAATGTAACAACTTACCTTTGCGGGGTTGACTGAAGTGACGTAAAAGATAAGAATGTACAAGGCCAGGCCACCCAGTGTCACCAGATTTTCAGGATGGTCAATAGCAATATCTATAATTATGTAAACAACCACAACTGCAACTACTGCAAGTCTTAAAAACCTGTAAGATGGACAAATGGACCTTTTAGCCCTTTACCAACAATATCGTGTTTTAACAACCCTTATAGAAGAAGACTTTTGAAATCGATGTGAAACAAGAGGGCCATAATAGCCCAAAAGTCACTCACCCGATTCTTTTTGATCTAAAATGGACCTCTTTTGAGATGTCAAGACAAAAATTCTCACACACTTTCATAGTATTGGACTGAAAATGTGGTCTCCAGACCGTACACAAGATTTTTGTTAGATTTCACCTGGTGGCCTAGTTTTTGACCCAACATGACCCATTTTCAAACTAATTCATGACATCATCAAAACAAACTTCTATGAGTATGTGATTGAAAATATTGCATCTAAAGTGTATACCAGGTTTTATAAGGATTGGATCAAGTGTCCCATTTTCTAACTCGTCCGAGATATCATCCAGACAAAATTTCCGCCCAACTTTCATGAGTATTGAAATGAAAATGTGGCCTCTAGAACATATACAAGGTTTTTCAAAGATGTGACCTTGTTTTAGACCAGAAATGACCTATTTTCAAAATTGTCCAATAACTCATCAAATTCAGATTGATTTCATGAGTATTGGACAAAAAAAAATGTGGCCTCAAAGATGTTCAGATGCTTTTTCAAAGGTCTGACCAGATGACCTAGTTTTTTACCCTATGTGACCCATCTTCTAGTTCATCTGAAATATCAAGACAAACATTCTGACCAACTGTCATGAGTATTGGACATATTGTCCCCTAGAATAGGCACAAGGCTTTTTTATTATTTGACCTGTCACCTAGTTTTTGACCTGACTTCACCCATTTTCAAACTTTTCTGTGCTATTATCAAGACAAGCATTCTGAACATGTTTCATGAGTATTGGACTGAAAATGTAGCCTCTAGAAAGTACAAAAGGTTTTTTTAAAGATTTGACTAAGTGACCTAGTTTTTTACCCCATGTCACCCATTATCAAGTTCATCCAAGATATCATCAAGACAAACATTCTGAATAAATATCATGAGTTTTGGGCAAAAAATGTGGCCTCTAGAGTGTACACAAGAGTTTTCTAGGATTTGAGATGGTGACCTAGTTTTTGACCTGATGTGACTGATTTTGTAACCCATCCAAGATATAACCTGGAAAAAAATTCTAACAACTTTCGTGAGTATTGGACAGAACATGTGGCCATTAAAGGTGTGCACAAGGATTTTAAAGATTTGACCCAGTGACCTAGTTTCTCAACCCATGTCACACATTTTCAAACTCATCCAAGACACATGTCTTATCAAGACAAATACAAAAAATGTACTCTGATTAACTTGCATCGGTACTGAACAGAAAATGTGGCCTCTCGTGTGAACATAAGATTTTCAAAGATTCGAGCAGGTGACCTGATGTAACCCATTTCAAATATCAGATATTATCAAGATATCAGAAATAGAAGACGAATTTCATTTTATTCTTGGTTGTAAAGATTTTCAAGATTTAAGGGTTAAGTTCATCAAGAAATTTTATCGTACAAGGCCTAGTATAATAAAGTTTGTCCATCAAGGATTAAATCAGTTTTAATTAATTTAGGGAAATTTATTTTCCATGCAAAGAAACAAAGAAACAATTTTCTGAGTTCTTCAACTTAATTGAATTATACTTAACTGAATGATACAAACTACTTTTTTTTCTAAATATATCCCATGTAAGCCCATTCTCCATATAACTTCTTACTTATTGTTTATCTGTATATCTATTGAAATATCACGTGATGTATGATTTTTTAACTTTATGTTAAAAATGACTATGTACAACTAGTATTCGTCATTAAAATGTGTGTTCTATTCTGTTCTGTTTATCAAGAAAAACATTCTGACCAAAAATAGATGAATATCGGACTGAAAATGTAGCCTCTAGATTGTACACAAGGTAAAAGTTGATGGTTGACGACACATGATAGACAAGGGACACAGCATGATCACAAAAGCTTACCTTAAGCACCTTAACTAACTCTAGTATACATGTAACACAAGCAAACTTGTAAGTGCTTAAGTCTTTACCGAACGACAACATTTTGGACTAGTCCAAATTGAAAGCATTTGCAGACAACAAAATAAGTGTGAATCAAAAATTGAAATTCGATTTGATAAGGGCAAAAAACATTGTGGGAAAAGGAGAAAATGCTGGTTACCAGCATTTTCTCCTTTTCCCACAATTTTTTCAAAAGCTTTCTTTCTCAGGGTCGTTAAAAGTCAAGATTGTGTTGTAAAGAGTTAAACAGAAATCATATGTCTAGAATTATGTAGATCAAAGATTAGACAGCTTATTCTGTGCAGCTTTATCTTTATCTAGTCCGTCAAACATTAGCGCCATGCTCTTGCAAAGGGGGATTAATCAGGTGAGCTAAAAAGGAGAACAAGCTGGTAATCAGCATTTTCTTTTTTTTTCCCCCACAATGTTTTTCTATCCGTTTGAACACAAATCTAAATTTTTGAGTAATGTTAGCCTTGTTGTCTGTGAAGGCTTTTGATTTTGACAAGCCTAAAATCTTGTTGTTTGGTAGGAGAGTAAAACCGCTGCCAGGCAATCCAACATTTTTATGACAGCCCCCCCCCCCCCCCCAAGAAAAAGCTTTTGAAAATCATTGCCGGAAGAAAGATTGATTGATCGGTTGCATGGTATTTAACGCTATTTTCAACATTATTTGAGTTACATTACAGCAGCTAGTGCACCTATCCAACTTTCCGGGAGTTTCTGTTACCATTATTTTGCACAATATTCTTTCTGGCTGCTTTCCCTCATAACCATTGTCAAAATAATGAGCTGCTGTGAGAGAGGAATGAATCCTGCCCAAATGACTTTCAGCAATCCGTGGATAGAAATTGGCCAAGCTTGAGGACTACCAGGGCTCGGCTTGGAAAAGGAGAAAATGCTGGTAAAAAGATGCATTCTTAACACAGGTTTGACTATAAATAAATACAAATAAGTACAGAACTTACCACTTGATGACGACAAAACACAACGATACAGCTTTACTGTTTCTGACTTCTTCTGTGGAGTCCCAAAAACTGTCAATCTGTTTATCGTATACTCTACAGAAATTGACAAGCACAATCAGGAGAACAGCAAATATTGTGAAACCAAGAAGCCTCCATGATCCTTCATCTCCAAACCTGGAAGAAATGTTAATCTTACTCTATATCAAACACTCTTAAGCTTTAACAGCCCCTTTAACAACCCAACAAGAAAGGTTTTGAAAGCACTCTGAGATAAAGATAAAAGCATTTTCTTCTTTTTCCACAATATTCATTGCCCTTTAAAAGAAAGATTCCTACATTTGAGCAACTTATAACTCATCCTAAGCATAAGCTCCCAATTTGAACATGCCTACAGTTTTGTTGTTTGGTAAAGGGTTGATTCATTAAAATATAACACTTTACCAAACGACAACATCTTGACTCTTCGAAATTAATGCATTTACAGACGACAAATTCGAAAGTGATACAAATGAACCCAAATTCTTTGACGATGTAAAAAAAGTGTGGGGAAAGGAGAACAAAGGTTGATACCAGCATTTTCTCTTTTCCCAACAATGTTTTTATAATCCTTCCATTTAATTCTTTACCAAACGAACTGGAACAAGTTGAAAACATTTGCAGACGACAAATAGTATATATACTCCTCATAAAAAGTCAAGCAACAAAATCATTTTTTTTTTTTTTTCAGTCTTGTGAAATATTTGATCAGTTAACTTTAAATGCGAAGAAAAAGCATGTTATTTGCATGTGCAACTGGCGATTACTTTTTACACTTTACCGTCAGAAAATAATATGTTTTTCTTCCCATTCAAAGTTAACTGGTCAAATATTTCACAAGACTGAAAAAAAGGGAAATGATTTTGTTGCTTGATTTTTTATGGAGAGTATATCGATAAAATGATGATTTCGCTTCTTGATATGGTAGAAAACATTATGGGAAATGGAAAAAATACCAACATTTTCTCATTTTCCCACAATCTTTTCTAAAGTCAAATCTACTAGGGTCATGAAAACTCGGGACTGTGTGGTAAAGGGTTACATAACACATTTTACAGCCCTGTATTTGATATCTTTTCAAAAGTGGGTGATTCCTGTGAGTCAAAATTGTCTGTGTTGCCAGGTTAACTCCAAAGGTACGAAAATAAGATAATGGTCATGTTATACGTTAATCTATTTGCGCAAAGCTTTGTGAAAAGAGGGTTAAATGCATCTGCAAAAAAATCGACCCAGGTCAGCTGCACAGTCCATGCTGGCTAATCTCGTTGAAAACTTTCTTCTGTCGGTCAATTTCTGCATATCAAAGGACCAGTTTTCCTCCTGATTCAGACGATTGTTAGGCAAAATTGGTTTTATGGATCCATAATGATGTGATGATTTGTTGTGACTTGCTTCGTATAATGCATCACAGAGATGCATTAACCCTTTAACGCACAATGCCGACTTTTAACGACCCTGGAAAAGAAGCCTTTTAAAAACATTGTGGTAAAAAGGAGAAAATGCTGGCAACCAGTATTTTCTCCTTTTCCCACAATATTTTCTACCCTATCAAAGAAAAATTGCACCATTTGAGCCACACTGATATTGTCGTCTGCAACTACTTTCAATTTGGACAAGGCTAAAATTTTGTCGTCTGATAAAGGGTTAAAGCACCTTTTGAGCTAGAGCATGGCTCATGTTAAAAAACACAGGATTCTTGGTAGAAAGTTATGACAACCTACTTACCTGTAATACAAGGCATATCCTAGATATGCAAAATACCACAAGGCTAAAAATATAGCCAGGGACGTCAGAAGAACCTTTTTATGAGACTTGCAGCCGTCAATTATAGAGGTCCGCACCACAATGAGGGTCCTGTGATACCCATTGTAATCAGTTGTATCAAGATCCGAGTGCTTGTGTCCGTTTTCTACTGTAACTTTGATGCTGTCAGGATTTTTCTGGGAAAGAAAAAATTTGTGTATAAACACTTTGTCACATTTGAGCCAATCAAATTGATTAGGGATTTTCTGACAGATAAAACAAATTATTATCCCATGGTGCAGACTAAATCTTTACAAATTTTTATAATCTAATCAAAACCCGCAAGTTTTTTTTACAGTTGTTTTGACAAATACATTTTGTAGTTTTATCTTTACAAACATGGATTTAGATATATTGCATGCCTTCACAGATTACATTTCAGGTGTGCTATTGAAAGAAAATATCTGTTGAAAATATGAAAGATGTCCCATTTCCATGTTATATTACTTTTACAATTCTTATATGATTACTCTATTGATTGTATGGTGTTTAACACCGTTTTCAACACTATTTCAGGTTTATCGCAGTGGCCAGTGAACCCATCCATGCTATCCTGGAATTTCTTTTACCAGTACTTCCCAAAACATTCTTTCCAAGCCACTGGCTGCTTTGCCACATAACTTTCATCGAACCAAAATATCCTTTCACAATGACGATATCATCATTCTGAGAGAAATTGGCCGTGCTTGGGATGACTATGACACTGGGGCTCAGCCTACACAATTAAAAAGCCTGTTAAAATTTTACAAATTATGAATAGTTTAAACTAAAAATTGAATTTAGATTGATTTGTATAAATGCTTTACCCCTGAACCACACGATACCCAGTTTCAACAACCCTGGGGAAGACGGCTTTGGAAAGCAAAAAAAAAACGCTGGTAATGTTTTCAAAGGCCTCCTCCATCAGAATCGTTAAAACTCGGTATTGTATGATAAAGGGTTAAACCTTAGCTTAAATTTAGGTTGGTTTACAGTCACAGAAGTAGTTTTCTTTACCGTATCTCCATTCGGATCATCTTCGAAAGCTGTATTTTCAATTCCTTCCTTCATTTTGGAATCACTCTCTAGCTTCCTTTGGTATTTAAGTTCAACAGACATAATCTATTTTTTCTTCTTACAGCTGTCCCATTAAAAACCTGTGAGAATAAAATGTATCTCTTGTCTACTATAAAATTCACAAGTTTAACTCTTTACCAGAATACAAGATTTTAGCCTTCTCCAAACTGAGAGAACCTGCAGATGACAAATAAAGTATGGCTCAAAATCAGAAATTTGCCTGTGAAAGTGTAGAAAACATTGTTGGGAAAGGAGAAAATGCTGGTTACCAGCATTTTCTCCTTTCTCTACAATATTTTCAAAAGCTTTCTTCCTACAGTTAATTAGAAATCAGAATTGTGTGGTAGAAAAATAAGTAAATAATTATACTCATTAAAAATGCATGTTTCTACAACAATTCCTGAAGAAAAGTAGACAGTAGCTAAAAGTATCTCATCAAATTCCAAATTCCCATTGACTTACATGTACTTTCTGTTGCAAGAAAATTATTTCTATTGCTCCTTATCATGCATTTTTTAGGAAACTATATTCACAGAAGGCAAGATATTTACTCTGTGGTATATAAACACACAAAACTATGACTAAAGGACTGGCTATCAAGTTAAGATCCCTCAAAAGTGAAAATATGACAACACTGCTGAAATACCTGTAAAAAATGCAATTTTGATTTTATTGTCACATGCTTGAAACATGTCGGCCTGTCGCAATTACATTCCCTTAAACCTATATAAAACATTCCTTAACAACCCTTCGGAAAGAGGGTCCCTTGAAAAGGTTGTGGGAAAAGGAGAAAATTGGAAACTACCATTTCCCCTTTTTCATCACAAGGTTTTTCAAAGCATTCGCCCTCAAGACTATTAAAATTCAGAATTGTCAGGTAAGGTAAATTGTTAATTACCAGAAAAAAAAATTATGACTTGTCCAAATTTCATTGCAGTGCACCAACATACGTAATGTATGCTCCTTTGTCGAGTTTGAATGTAGATCAAGATAAGACTGAAAAATTAAATGGTCTCGAACATAAAGGGCCGGTTGCATAACAAAAGTTTATTTAAGACTGGAACAAGGCCTAACCCATGTCTGTGTAGACCAGGATTTTAACCCGGTTTGCATAAAACTAGTTTAGCTCGAGTCTACCCAGCCCCAGTCTATCCAGACTAGGTTAAGCTATCCTCAAGGTAGGACTAAATTATGGGTAGATCTTGTTCAGCTCACCAATGTTGTCTAGACAACGACACCATTCTGCACGTGATTATGCACGACGGAGTCTATATACAGGTTTGAAGGCACCGCTATTCAGTACGATCTGCTGCTAGTGGATCAACATGAACAGCCGTTATTTTTTTTTTCAATTAGATTGTAATCATTTCTTAATCAGAGAATACAGAAATACGAAAAAATAAAAAGGTTGACCAAGATCAGACAGCACACGCACGCACGCACGCACGCACGCACGCACGCACGCACGCACGCACACACACACACACACACACACACACACACACACACACACACACACACACACATATATATATATATATATATATATATATATATATATATATATATATATATATATTAGTACAATCCCCGTCTAAGTACACTCCATGAAAAGATAAAAGTATGGGAATAACTCTTTACTAGACAAAAAAATTCTGGTCTCGTCCGAATTGAAATGATTTGCAGACGTCAAAATAATTGTGGCTCAAATGATGATTTTTTTTTTGCAAGAGTTGAAAACATTCATAACATGCTTGGTACGAGCATTTTTCCTTTTTCCACAATATTTTCAAATTCGTCTTCCCAGAAGCCATAAAAACCAAGGCTTATTTTGTAAAGTGTTAAGAAGTGTCTCTGTCCAAAATAATCAACCATCACAGCCTTTCATGACGTTGCAATACATCGGTTGAGTTTGTGTGAGGCCTAGATTAAGATCAGATTGTATAGTAGCTGTATACTGGTCTTGCCATTCGGCTGGACAATATAGACAACCATCTGCCTACACATCTCAGTCCATACCTTCCGCTGCTTAAGCAACTTGTTTTTAGATAGATTCGGGAAAAATGAAACTGCCCGGAAGAATAAATGAACTCTTCCTATCCCGCTCAGAATAGGACTTTATAAATCAAAGGGTTATAAATACGTTTCAAATGCAGATATGGAGCCTCCCAGCATCCTCATTTACGATCAAAATGAGGACAGTTTAGTGCAAGACCAGTATTCAACAACTATGCAATCTAACCTTAACCTAGGCCTCACACAAATTCAACCAATGTATTGCAACGTCATGAAAGGCTATGATGGTCGATTATTTTGGACAGACACTTTACAAAATAAGCCCCGTTTTTTATGGCTTAAAGGATGACGGATTTGAAAACATTGTGGAAAAAGGAAAAATGCTCGTACCAAGCATGTTATCAAACAATGTTTTCAACTCTTCAAGAGAAAAAAAATCAATCATTTGAGCCACAGTTATTTTGACGACTGCCAATGTTTTCAGTTCGGACGAGATCAGAATTTTATTGTCTGGTAACGAGTTATTTTCATATTTAATAAAGAATTCTACAATTGTTTCATCTTATCATGGAGTGTACTTAGATGGAGATCGATCAGTATATCTGATATATACAAAGATATATCTCTGCTGTCTGATCTTGGTCAAGCCTTTTTTTTTAGTATTTCTGTATTCTCTGATTCAGAAATGATTACAATCTAGTTTTAAAAAAAATAACGGCTCTTCATGTTGATCCACCAGCAGCAGATCGTACTGGATAGCGGCGCAATCAAACCTGTATATAGACTCCGTCGTGCATAATCACGTGCGGATTGGTGTCGTTGTCACGCGCTGAAGAAAATCTACCCATCATTTAGGGCTACCTGGAGGATAGCTAAACTTAGTCTGGATAGACTGGGGCTGGGTAGACTCGAGCTAAACTAGTTTTATGCAAACCGGGTTAAAATCCTGGTCTACCTAGACCTGGGTTAGGCCTTGTTCCAGTCTTAAATAAACCTTTGTTATGCAACCGGCCCTTAGGGTTAAATATTTTTAGATCGCTGCTTATCAGTAAATATTGCTTGAAAGTACTGCAAACAGTTCTGTCACTAATGGGCTTCTGTAGTCTTCACACGTACATGTATCTTTTAGAAGTCTTCAGTGCAACTGAATGGTGTGCCTATTAGCTAACTAAATCAGACCATTTTGTGAAAATTGTTTTTAAAATGTTTAAGTTATTTCAAGTTGAACTGCATGCAATCATTTACTGGAAGCATATAGGACTCAAGACCTGGCAGTCGTTGGTTCAAATCCCGAGCTTGGTGAATTTCTTTCCAAGGATTGATAATTGTCATTGCAACAGGAGTCATTCCTCTATCACCCGTAATCAATGTTTCGACGATAATTAGATGGGAAAGCAGCCAGTGGCTTGGGAAGAATGATGAAGCACTGGTGAAAGCAGGAAAGCATGGATAGGTGCACTGTGCTGCAATACAACTGAAATAATGTTAACAAGAGGGCTATAATGGCCCTGAAGTCGCTCACCTGAGCCTTTTGACCAAACATGATCCATTTCTAATCTCTTCAAGGGTATAATGACAAATATTTTGACAAACTTTCATTATCATTGGACTTAAAATATGGCCTTCGGAGTGTACACAAGGTTTATCTATGTGACCTAGTTTTTGACCCCATGTGAACCATTTTCAAACTCATCCAAGATATCATCAAGACAAACATTCTGACCAAGTTTCAAGGTTATCTGACTGAAAATACAGCATAGAGTGAAGTTTTTTCAAAGATTTGACCTAGTGACCTAGTTTTTGACCCAATGTAACCCACTTTCAAACTCGTCAAAGCCATCATCAAGAAAAATAGATTGACCAACTTTTAAGGGTATTGGGTAAAAATATGGCCTCTAGAGTGTGCTCAAAGTTTTTCTAAAATTTGATCTAGTGACCTAGTTTTTGACCTGACATGACCCATTTTCATATCTGCTCAAGATATTATCAAGAAAAACATTCTGATCAAGTTTCGCTGGTATCGGACTGAAAATGTGGCCTCAAGAGTGTACGCAAGGTTTTTTAATGATTTGACCTAGTGACCTAGTTTTTGACCCGACATGACCACTCGTCCAAGATATCATCAAGACAAACATCCTGACTAAGTTTCATGAGTATTGGACTGAAAAAGTGGCCTCTAGAGTGTACACAAGGTTTTTCTAAGTTTTGACCACAGACTTGATTCTTATAAACATTGTTGAATTGTTGAAAAAATTGAGATAATTTACTTCATATAGTGTCTTTGTCTTTGACAAACCCTACAGTTACTCATTAGTCATTGCCCCATCCACAAATTGAAAATGTATTTTCTTCAAAAATAAGGCTGGTGACCTATTTGTTTTAAGCCTGATTCTTTCAGTTTAGTACATGAATATTATATACAGAAAAAATAAGAAAAATCTGAATGTTAGAACATTGAAAAAAATAACTTTAAAGGATACTCTTTGTTTTTTGGGTTTTTTTCCAAAATAAAGGTGTTTTAGCCATAAGTCAAGGGTACTTTTTTTTTTTTTTTTTTTAAAGATTGATACTCAGTATACTCTAAATTATTTTTTTCATTAAATTTGATGTTTCACCAATACAGTGACATAAAATTTGCTTATAATTGTTTTCATTTTGAAAAAATATAAATAGACTTAATTTTCATAGGTGTACTAAAAGAAATATTCATAGAATTTTCCCAAAGCTGGTGACCCCATTTTTTTATCTCCTGTTTTTGAAGATCAGATAATATACTATCACCACACAAAGTTTCATGAAATTCTGAATGTTTTCAAAAAATGGTGAAACTGTAGCGATCGTCTTTAAAGGCACTGTTTGATGTGTACCGTCAATTAATCGATCGAAGTGATAATTTGACAATTTCGAAATTCAATAACTCTTAGGCTGCTAAGACGACTCACTGACCTTTTGCGGACAAGGTAGATCAAGATCAGACTGCAAAGAACGTGCAGTCTGACCTTGGATTTACACTGTCCGATGAGGGTATATTTTTCCAAAAAAAATAACTCTGAAACAGCAACATTTGAGTTTTTACTATTGACTTGATAGTTTCGTGTCAGTTATTTAACAGGATAAGGGTTAAAACATTCGACAAGGGATGAATGATAACGGTCTCAAGTCCTCTGAGAGATTTAATCTGCAGAAGGGGAAATCATTCCAATGGAATGAGAGAAAAAAAACAAACAGATTAATTTGCTTCATGTGTTTATCATTATAAACATACTGTTATACATGTATATACATGCATCTATAGATGGATGACATTAAACATTAACCAAGCATATCAGCCGCGGCCTATGTGCCAGAGCAGCCTATATGATGAATTTTATATTTAAAATGGTTGAAATGAAAGGGTGCGGTCTATACAGTGCAGCGGCTTATTGTCAATAAACTACGGTACATATTTATACATGTATACAGAATGCGACTTTGACATCAACCTAGATCAATCGATATTTAAAGAGGGTTTGTACAGGAGAATTATCAGAAAATTATCAGTAAGGTCTGAGAGCACTGAAATAAATGGATGGTAGCCGTACTCCAAACAACTCTGAGAGCCTAAAAAGCAGGTGGATGGTAGGTATAATCCATACAACTCTGCTCAGACAATAAGTATATGGACGGTGGCCACACTCCATACAACTCTGAGGGCACTGAAGCAGTTAATGGTAGATATAACCCATACAACACTGCTCAGACTATAAGTAACTGGACGGTAGTCACACTGTAATAATACTTTCCAAGTATTAAAAACACTGTAGGAAAAGGAGAAAATGCTGGAAACCTGCATTTTCTCCTTTTCCCACAATGTTTTCAAAAATCCTATTCCTTTGATGTTGAAAAAACTCGGGATTTTGTGGTAAAAGGTAAACCTTTTACAAGATAACATACTTTGACAAGCCCAAATCAAAAACACCTGCAGATGACAAGTGTTGCTCAAATGGTTTGATCTAAAATGATAAAAAGCACTGTTTGAAAAGGAGAAAATACTGGTTATAATCACAATTTTTTCAGAAGTCTTTTCCGCTCAGAATCGTAAAAACATGGGACTGTTACAGACCAATAAAGCCATGATGGCCCTGTATCGCGCTACTGGCTAATTAGTAAAAAACCATTCATATCAAACATTGATTGCAATTCTAGGCCCAATGGTTTCGAACAAGAAGACTTACAAAGTTTTTTCTACAGAGCCCTTGTGAAAGTTGTAACCTCAGGGCAAAGCCACATTTAACTACAGAGCTATGGCTACTTAAATACTGGTAGGGGTCCACAAGATAAAGCCACATGCCAAATTAATAAAGGTCAAGGTCGTATGGTCATTAGCAAGAAGATTTTCAATTTTTCCTCAATACAAAGCCACTGTAAAACATGAGACCCCTGAGGTTGGGCTCATAAATGATCAAAACTTGATAGCCCAAGGATTTATGGTTAGGAGCGAAAAGATTTCAAATTTTCACTATAAAAGCACATGTTAAATTCATGGCCCATTTGACACCAGGGCTTTGATTTGAAAGAAAATTGAAAGATGCAAATAAGATGATAATACTCACAAAATATTGTATCATTATTTCATGCTTTCCTGTAGGTTATCGAGAAATATCAGTGAAATATTTTTCGATATTTCACGGTTATGACCAGTGAAAATACCGATTTTTATATTCTAACTCTTCAACGCGGAAACAGTTGTTCCCGTGCACTAGTTACCTAGATAAAATGTGCGTGCCTCACAACCAGATGGAAAACATGACATAATTTACCCTACATTTCTCGCGCTTGACGTAATATTGTAATGCGTTGCTATGCGGAGGGGGTACCCCACGGGGAATAACAGAAAAGAACTGTACTGGATTTTGATTAAGTTTCCCGCCCCCCAGAAAGGGTTAAAAGCATGAAATGAATAGAATATTTGTTTTTTTCGTTGAAAGATAGAAATTTATTTCATCTCATGAACATCATCGGTAATATTTTCACTCATATTACGGATGATGTTAATTCGATGAAATAAATTTCCATCTTTCACCGTAAAAAACAAATATCCTCTATGTATCTACAGGTCAGGACAAGAAGATCTCAAAAGTTTTCACTATATAAGCTTATATAAACTTCTGGGGCGGGGCCTATTTTGACACCAGAGCTATTATTTGATCAATCTTGGTAGAGGTCCATTGGATACATATACATGTACAATTTAGTTGTCCTAGGTCTTATGGTTAGGAACGAGAAGATTTTTAAAGTTTTCATTATACAAGCCCATGCAAAACTTTTGACCCCCCCGGGGTGGTGCCAATTTTGACCCCAGGGCTATAATTTGAAGAGACTTGGTAGAGGTCTAATAGATGAAGCTACATGCCGAATTTGGTAGCTCGAGGCCTTATGGTTATGGACAAGAAGATTTTCATAGGTTTTCAATATTTTTCAGTTTGTTGCCATGGCAACCAGAGTCCATTCAGGGATCAGATTCTTTTTCTTTTTCAGAAATTCTGAATAGGACCATGGTAGGATCATTTCTGTGAAGTTTGGTCAATACTGGATCGGTTGTTTCAGAGAAGATATTTGAAATAAAAGTTAACGCACATGGTCTAGTTAAAATTTGATATCTTCATTTTTTGGCAATGAAACTGCAAAATTATTGTTCATGCTCAGAACTTAATTTTCTCTATCTGCAAAACAAGCCAGAGGCAAACCTATCATATTGCATCAAAGCAAGCCTTCCCCTATCATTATATTATCTCTTTACAAACAACAAAGTTTTAGACATGCTCGTATTGACAGGTTTTGCAGACGACAAATTAAATCTGGCTTAACCTTTTATCTCTCAATCCCAAGTTTTAACAACCTTGAGAAAGCTTTTGAAAACATCATGAAAAAAGGAGAAAATGCTGGTAACCAGCATTTTCTCCTATTCCCGACAATGTTTTCTACCCTTTCAAGGACAAAATTCATCATTTGATCCACATTTCTTTTGTCATCTGCAAATGCTTTCGACTAGCCTAAAATTTTGTCATGTGGTAAGGGTTACATGTTGGGTTTTGTCTCTGAAAGGGTAGAAAACACTGTTGGAAAAGGAAATAAATGCTGATTACCAGTGACAATTGCATGGTCACCCATTTGCATCATATTTTGTTCTGTCATAGATAGCAAATGCTTTGAACACGGGGCAAGTCTAAAATTTTGTCATCTGGTAAAGAGTTATTCTTTTCTTATACAACAGGTAAACTATCTTATATAGCAACCATAATATTTTTACCAGTGACAAAAGATTAACCCTTTACAAAACAACCCCCCAGTTTATGGCAACCCTGAGGATAAAGGCTCTTGAAAAGACGGTTGGATAAAGCCAACATTTTCTCCTTGTCGCACCATGTTTTCCACCCTTTCAAAAAGCGACTCCTAGTAGCTCAGTCAGTAGCATACAGGACTTGAGAACAGGGGCCGCTGGTTCGATCCCCAGCTTGGCCAATTTCTTTCTCAGGATTGCTAATAGTCATTTCAATTGGATTCATTCCTCTCACCACTGACCATTGTTTTAACGATGGTTGTGTTGGAAAGCAGTCAGTGGCTTGGAAAGAATACTGTGCGGAGTAATGGTAAGAGAAACTCCAGGAAAAGCATGGATATAGGTGCACTGGCCACCGTGATATAACTGAAATAATGTTGAAAACGGCATTAGACACAAAACAATCAATCAACCACCCTTCCAAAGACAAATCCAGCCATTTGAGACACGTCTAATTTGTATGCAAATCCCTTCAATTCAGAAAACTCCAAGAGTTTGCTGTTTGGTAAAAAGTATTCTCTTCTCAGACAACAGGATAGTAAACTAGGCCACAAGGATAGATTTGTTGACAGATTTAACCATTAAAGCACCAAATAAACCCAACAGACACTTTTAGTTCAGAAATAAGACCATGCCATATACATGTATGTGGTGCCCATGGTTCTGAGGTACAGCATCAGCCTCATATTCATAAGGTCCCGAGTTTGATAACCAGGAGAGGGTGTCAACTTTGGAACCATTCATTGGGAAATATGTTTGGCTCAAGTACTGGTGTTGTTCCATGGAAGCAGAATCAAGAGAGATTTTGTATGAGTTGCAAAAACTTGTTTTTTTCAATCAATGTGAAATACGTGTTAATATGTCAAAACTTAACTAAACTAATAGTACCAAATTAAGTGCAATAGCAATTCAAGGTTGCTTTTTGCCAGAACATCTCAGCTAAGCAAACAGTGTAGATCATGTTTTGTGCAGTCTGATCTTAATCTAGACTGGCCACATAAGCAACTATAGTTGTGAAAGGCGCTTTATGGGTTAATATGGCTCTAATGACAGAATTTATTCTGGAGAGAGAGGAGAAAACATTTTGGAAATGGAGAAAATGCAGGTTACCAAGTCAAAGTACACAAAATGAATATTTCAGTCAAATTTATTCTTTTAAGTAAAAAACATACATGTGCAAATAATTACTTACTGCAAGCAATCCTTTATCTGAATCCTTAGGCTGCTAAGCGCAACCCAAGAACCTTTTGCTGACAGTTTAGATTCAAGATCAGACTGCACGATCTGTGCAGTCTGATCTTGAATCTACACTGTCCGATAAGGAGATATTTTCCCCCAAAAGAATAACTTTAAAATAGCTATATTCGGTTTTTACTATTTACTTGAAAAGTTTCAATTTAGTTATTCAACAGGTTAAAGGTTAATTATTTCATGCTTTCCGGTAGGTTATCGAGAAATATCGGTGAAATATTTTTCGATATTTTATGGTTACGACCAGTGAAAATACCGATTTTCATATTCAAACTCTTCAATTGAAGGCGGAAACAATTGTTCCCGCGCACTAGTTACCTGGGTAAAATGCGCGTGCCTCACAACCAGATGGAAATATGACGTAATTTACCTTACGTTTCTCGCGCTTGACGTAATATTGTAATGCGTTGCTATGCGGAGGGGGTACGTCATGGGGAATAACCGAAAAGAACTGTACTGGATTTTGATTAAGTTTTGCCCCCAGAAATGATTAAAAGCATGAAATAAATAGATTATTTCTTTTTTTCGGTGAAAGATGGAAATTTATTTCATCTCATGAACATTATCGGTAATATTTTCACGAGTGGCGCAAATATTACCGATGATGTTCATGAGATGAAATAATTTCCATCTTTCACAGTAAAAAACAAATATCCTCTATTTATTTTCAAACACTGCTCACTACAGGTATCAAATAACCTTTACTGTAATCATCTAGAATAGCAAAGGGTTTAAAGTGTGGTCATTATCTCTTTTTTCAATTAGGTTGAGGAATTTGAAAAGATGTGACAGTCACGTGACAATATACCATTGATATACAAAATAGATAAACAAACAAAGGATCATATCCTTAAACTCTTTACCAAACAGCAAAATTTTAGACTGGTCTAAATTGAAAGGATTTGCAGACGACACATCAAACATGGTGGTAATTGTCTTTGAAAGAGTAAAAAACCTCGTCCGAAAAGGGAAAAATGCTGGTAACCAGCATTTTATCCTTTTCCCACAAGGTTTTTAAAAGGCTATTCCATCAGGGTCGTTAAAACTCAGAATTGTTTGGTAAACGTTTAATGTTTATTAGTGGGATCCTTCATTCATGTCATCTAACTTTTCACCGACCGACAAATTTTATACTCAACAAACTAACTCTTTGCAGAACGACAAGGTTTGTACTCAACAAAATTGAAAGGATCTGCAGACAACAAATTAAAGGTAGCTCAAATGATGATTTCTGTCTGTGAAAGGGTAGAAAACAATGTGGGAAAAGGAGAAAATGCTGGTTACCAGCATTTTCTCCTTTACCAACAATATTTTCAAAGGCCTTATTCTCCTGGGTCATTAAAACTCGGGATTGTGTGGTAAAGGGTTAACTCTTTACTAGGCAACAAAATTTCTGAATAGTCCTAATTCAAAGCATTTCCAGACAATAAAATAAATGTACATGTATCTGAAAATTTGATATGTATTTTGGGAAGGGTAGAAATCACTGTGGGAAAAGGAGAAAATGCTGATCACCAGCATTTTCTCCTTTTCCCACAATGTTTTCAAAAGGCTTCTTTCTAAGGGTTGTTAATCATACGATTGTGTGGGGTAAAGGAGTAACACTTTCCTTCACCAGAGCTTTTCATTAGCCTCTTCCAAATTCGAAATATTTGCTGATGACAAAACTGCCACAGATAAGCATAAGTTCTCTGATAGAGCAGACATCAGTTTGGGAAAATGAGAAAATGCTGCTTATTGAGCATTTTCTCCTTCACCCACAATGTCTTTTAAAGGCTTCTTTCTATGGGTTGTTAAAACTTGAGATTGTGTGGTAAAGGATTAATCTATGGTATACCTGGCTAAGTGATTAACTCATTATTAAACAACACTTTGCTTTGATATACCGATGAAAAGGCTTTTGAAAACATTGTCGGAATAGGAGAAAATGCTGGTAACCAGCTTCTTCTCCTCTACCCACAAAGTTTTCTCATATTTTAATGACGGACCCAATCATATGAAACACATTTAATATAAAAAAAAAAATTATCACCTAGAATCGCTTTTAATTTGGACAAGTCTAAAATTTGGCCACCTGGTAAAGTGCTTTGTGGTATAGTAAAGTTATGGTGGATTTTTATCATCAGGAAATCCTGTTACCATCCTTGCAAGTGGTGTTGGTCATGTGGGAGTGTCCTTAGGCAAGGCAAAACAGAGCCCACACCTAATACTGGTGTCACTCAGGAATGACATGGATCATAAAAATGTTGCCATGTCGCTCTGATATGTCTCTACTCTTAACCAAACAACAAAAAGTTTAGTCCTCTTCAAATTGAAAGTAATTGCTACTTAAAATCTTATATGTAGCTCAGATGATAAGATGTGCCTAAAAGTGAAGAAAACATTGTGGGAAAAGGAGAAAATGCTGGTTAATAGCATTTTTTCTCTGCCCACAATGTTTTCAAAAGCTCTTCTCCCCAGGGCCGGTGAAACATGGGAGTCTGTGGTATAGGGTAAAACTGATGATTGACAAAATTGTTTTTTTACACCACTTTCAACAATATTTAAGTCATATCACAGCAAAGGTTCACTTCTTCATATGTGTCTTTGGTTCTACCCAGTACTATTAAAGGCCCAGTAAAGGCCAAAATATCAAAGCAGAGGTTATAAATACATTTAAATTTAGATCATACCATTTAAACGTATGGAAAATATTGTGGAAATGACAGTCTGTTATCATGTGGTCAGGCCATATGTCAGTCGTTGGTAAAAAAAAAAAAGTTTTAAAATCAGGCAAAAAGTAAACAAAAGACACAGCTATCTGGCAGGTTTTAACCTACATGTAGTTTTGAAATTAATTTCTCTGTCAGCGGCTAACACTTGGACCAACCGAACAATGACAAACTGTCATCTTCATAATAATTTCCATGCTTTTAAATGGTATGATATAAATTCAAATGCATTTAAGCACCCGCTTTGTTTACATTTGGCCTTTATTGTTACTTTAAAAGTCTCTGAAGTGTCTTATTGTATTTCATGGTGCTTTCAACACTGTTTCAGTTATATGGCGGCAGCCAGAGCACCTATCCATGTTTTCCTGGATTTTCCTTTACCTGTACTCTGCACAATATTCTTTCCAAGCCACTGGCAACTTTCCCACATAACCAGCGTCGACACAATGGTCAGCTGTGAGAGAGGGATGAATCCTGTCACAATGACTATCATCAATCCTCGGACAGAAATTGGCCGAGCCAGGATCTAACCAGTGACCCCCTGTTCTCAAGTTCAGTATGCTACCGACTGAGTTACTGGGACTCGGGTATGAAGTGTCTTAGGGGGCCCTGTTGGAAGCTAATTCCATTATTTAATCTGCATTTAATTTGTTGCCTGCGGGTTCTTTCAAAATGGAGGAGTATTAAAAAAAAATGCTCTTTTAGAAGGTTAATGACACATGCCTTCTATGTTCAAGTACATACTTTGTAGTCTATTCTACCGTTATTTGAATGTGTGATATAAATGATATTTATTTAACCATGTTAGGCAAATATCATTTCAAGGCTGTGAATTCTCATCTCTTTACCAAACAACCAAGTTTTAGCCTTGTCCAAATTGAAAGCATCTGTAGACGACAAAATAAAAACAAAAGACTTGTTTGTCATAGAGTATAAAACATTGTGGGAAAGGAGAAAATGCTGGTTACCAGCATTTTCTCCGTTTCCAACAATGTTTTCAGAGGTCATGCGTGGCTCAGAGGTAAAATGTAGGTAAAGTGGAGGTCCTGGGCTCGAACAGCACTGGATCCATTGGGTTTTTCGTGGGAGTGTCCTTGGGCAAGACACTTCAGAGCCTAGTGCTGGTGAAACCCAAGAAATGAATATGTGAGCTAGCAGTGATACGACTGATATAATGATGAAAACGGCGTAATACACCATTCAATGATGACCTTTTGGTAAAATGAAGACATTGCTCACTTTCTCAACTCATCACAGCGTCCCAACAATAACTTATCATCTGAGTTTATTTATTATCCGATGACAAAATTTTAAACTAGTCCAAACTGAAAGCATTTACAGACTACAATTTCAATCTGGCTGAAATGATTTTCTGTAAAAAGGAACAAGAGAAAACTGTATTGCATTTTCTTCAAAATTCCTGCTCAGCAACTTTCTTTCCAAGGATTGATTTAGTCATTGTGCTCACCGCTGATCATTGTTATAACACTGCGTACTTGGGGAAGCAGCCAGTCGCTTGCAATGAATGTTGTGTGGAGTACTGATAAAAAGAAACTCGAAGAATGCATAGATAGGTGCACTGGTAGTCTCAATAATGAGACGCTACGGTGATTTTTTTCATTTTTTCATTTGGACATTTATTGTACAACCAGTCAAAAAGTAAAATTGCCTTTCGAGACAGTTATCTGTACTAGGTGCACTGGTTGCCATTATATAACCTAAATATCATTGAAAATGGTGTCAAACGCTGTGATTAGGAGCAATGAAAAACTTATAACTGCCTGGACATTGGCTACCAAGATCCCAGCAATGAAGGAAAGCAGTTTGAAATACATTTTCATATCACCGATTCAAAGTGTATCTGATAAGACATACAGGTATTTATGTACTGAATATAATTAACTCTTTAATAAATGACAAAATTTTACACTTGTCCAAACTGAAAGAATTTGCAGGTCTCCTACGAAATGAATCTATCTTGAATGGTAGAATTTGTCTGCCAAAGAGTGTAAAACAATGTCAGAAAAGGATAAAATGCTGGTTGCCACTACTCTCTCCTTTACACAAACTGTTTTCAAAAGTCTTTTACTCAGGGTCGTTGATACACTAGACTGTTTAGTAAAGTGTTTACTTTCAGAGAGGTCAGCAGTAATTGTGTTACTTTTGCAAACAGTGCAGATTAAGATCAGACAGCACAGAATATCATTCTGATCTTGGATTTACCCTGTTTCCAACTTTGTAATGTATTCTGGCAAAACAGACAAACCTTGAAATTGCAATAATGCAGCCATTTTTTCCTGACTGGCAAGGATCATTCTGTTAATTCAGTAGGCTACTCTAAGCATTAATTATATACATGTATGGGTAAAAATAAAATAGGTCCACCTTGGTTTAGATTTTTAACACTTGATCAAACAATTCCAAGTTTAACAACCTCGAGTAAAAAAAGGTTTAGAAAAATTTGTGTAAAAAGGAGAAAATGGTGGGAACTCAGCATATTCTCCTTTTTCCACAGTGTTTTCTTATTCAATGACAAATCTCATCATTTGAGGGTTAGACATGTACACTCATTGTCATTCAAAGGCAAACCATATCATTTGAGCTCCAGAAGGTATTTTGTCGTCTGCAAATGCTTTCAATCTGAGTTAAGTCTAACTTTTGTCGATTGGTATTAAAAGAGAAATTAAACACAAGAGTAAAAAGAATTCAAAGATAGTCTGTAAAAGATTTTAAAAATGTCTTACTTTTCTGTTTACACTTTGTAGTCCGACATCCACTTGAAAACTGTTTGAAGTAAGAGACTGTAAACTGTTTGTTTACGTGAAGTTTGACACAGAAACTGTACTCAATGACCTAGTTCACGTTTTACATTTACCTGTTGAAAAATAAATCACCCTCCACATAAATATTCATAAAGTTTACCCTTTACATTGCAATCCCGAGTTTTAACGACCTGGATGAAAAAGCCTTTTGAAGACAATGTGGAAACAGAAGAAAATGCTGAATTCCAGCATTTTCTTCTCTTCCCACAATGTTTTATGGCCATTCAAAGACAAATCAAATCATTTGAGTTATTTTTGAAGTGTCGTCTGCAAATACTTTCAATTTGGACAAGTCTATATTTTTGTCGTTTGGTAAGGAGTATACGACGTAAACATAGTATTGATCCACGAGAGGTGTGTAAGCTTGATGTATTGAAATTGTTTCAGTATTATTTCATGGCCAACCCATTTTTCCCACATTTTAGTAAAAAAAAAAAATTAGAGATTAAACCTGCCTAAACATCACTCCTAGTCGGTCTGAAGCCTAGGAAAAAAGTAACGGGTTTTATAAAGCATAATACAAGATTGGTAATGCAGCCAAATATTTTTCTTTAGTGCCCTCACCCCCGCATCTGAAAATGCTACCTACGGGCCTGACCAACGGACCATGCGGCACCCCTCTTGACATCCAGGATGTCATCCATTAATACAATAAGAGAAATTAACCAAACTCTGGCAAAATGGGGGTTAATACATCTTCGTGATTCATTGTACTTAGCAAATTGTCACATAATTCTGGATCCATAAAATTCGTTTTGTTTACCAACCGGCTGAATCATGAGGTAAACTGGTCCTATGAGCTGCAGAAAATTGACCATAGCAAAAAGTTTGGATCCAGGTCAGCCTGCGCGGACAGCGCAGGCTGACCTGGCTCGATACTTTTTGTAGATGCATCAATCTCTCTTTTCACAAAGCATGGCTCAAACGTCATTGATGTAATTTTTGGTGGTCCTGGGTCCTTAATCAGACGTTTTCACAGGTTTGCCCATGTCAAAGCTTGTAGCAAGACTCACGTTTAACAGGACTCTCCAGATGCCTCAAGACAACTTGCTTATCAAATTCTGACCTGATACATCGCTTTCCCATCCAAAATTGCATCCCCTTCCCGACTATTCATCAAAAGTTGAACCCTTTACGAAGCAAATCTGGGTTTTAACGACCCTGAGGAAGAAAGCTTTTGAAAACACTGCTATTAGGAAACAATGACTCACACCATTCCTTATAGCGTGGGTTCCAGTCCGTTCATTTTTCTTTTCCTTTTCTAACATTCGGACGTTACACTGTCAAAAATGAGGGCCTGGAAACATTCGAAAACAGATCGCAGTGACATCTACTTTGTATTTGAATTGCTCCGTTATCTCCCGCTAGATGGCATTCTACAAATACACATCTATCTTTTTTTAACCACCGTCTGATTCTGAATATTTATTATCAAATGTACGTTGAAACAGCGAAGGACAAGATCAGATAATACTGTTAAAACAGTCTAGATCACGATCACGTACGGTATGCAAAAAGGAGGTACACGGAGTTATGTGAAGTATCAGGGAGCAACTTAAGAGTAAGCCAGATGGTACGAAGGTCAGATTGACAAAACGCATGTGTACCTATGTCAAGAACAATAGATACGGGGTTTGACATTTCCGGCATAAGAGCGTGCATCACGTCCACCTGGTTTTGCCGAAGCTGGCGAATCTATTCCTCTAGTTTTCTCCTTTTTCTGCCTGTTTGCGGTGTGCTCGATTTCAAGCGACATTGCGCCAGCGTAATTTACTCTTGGCTTGTTGGACGGTCCTTTTCACAGTTGTCACAGGCTGTATAGTTATAAGTTTTGTTCTCGCAATCCTGGTTTGCTTTCTCCGATAAGTGTAACTTTCGCTTTGTACATCGGTTGAGGTGGATTATGTCTGCTGGCTACCTTTTAAAATACCTATTCTTATTGCCAGGCTTAAGGACATATTTCTCGACCATTGTACGGCTATTGACTTTACTCCTATGGCAGTTTGATCCCGCGACGTTGACTCCCTGGAGTCGCTCATTTCTAGTCCATGACACGTCCCAAAACTTCTATCGCCTCCTCGCCTACTTTTACAATTGTTGCATTCACATCTTAGGGGAAAGAAGAGGTGTGAAGTTTGACATCTAAGTATGCATCATGTATGACCTGCTCTGAAGTAAAATGAATACTAGTTTTGTACAGTCTGATATTAACCTACACTGTCCGCAAAAGATCCTTGACTCGCGGTTAGAAAGCTTAAGGGTCAATTTTCAGATCTTACACACATTTCATGCATGACGTCATATGTGACTGTCAGAACCCGGGTCGAATTTTATTCAAGGACATTACCACGTGTGCATTCATTTATTGTTTTGCATTTTCTGACCAACAACTAGCAATATATCGTTATGCGATGCATAGAATCTGGCATTCGCTGGCTTTTGAAATAAAATTTCATTAACTTGTCTAACATTAGGGTTGTTAATCTCGTAAGAATTCATCTTACTACTTTTAGACGAGTTCTATATATTTTTTCTAAATAAGTTTTATAAAATTCTACCTCAAATGCCAACTTATGTTGAATTATATCTTTAAGGGCTTTTAAATTAGTAATGAAAACTCAATCTTTGCTATTTCAATGTACTTCTTGTTAAAATTGCGAATACCGAATG
This sequence comes from Hippopus hippopus, assembly GCA_946811185.2. Classification (NCBI taxonomy): domain Eukaryota; kingdom Metazoa; phylum Mollusca; class Bivalvia; order Cardiida; family Cardiidae; genus Hippopus; species Hippopus hippopus. The sequence continues at coordinate 43,119,149 of OX328108.1, read as the reverse complement.
ATGTAGATCACGGGCAATTGTGCGTGTGTGTGGGGGGGGGGGAAGGGGTGGGGGGGTGTTCTTTTAACTCTCTCTACAACCTACATGTAAGTTCGTATACATAGAGGATCTTACATAAGTGCTTACGTTGTTACGGGAGATAACTCTCTTCCTTACTGCATAGCTTCATCCCGTATAAATTCAATACCTAGCATTTGCGTTAGGGAGAATACTCGTTAGCTCAGTGGTTAGTGCACTGGTCTCTTAAAGCTCAATAAATGAGGATCTTTACCGCACAGATTCGCATCCCAGTCGAGACGGTTTGTATTTCAGCTATGCATTTGTTGCGAACTTTCCTGTTTGTAGGTCTGTATTAACATTTTTATCAAACGAGTTGACTAAAATTATATGGCATGAGCCATGGCGAGCGCCATATACTTTTAAGTCAACGAGTTTGAAAAAAAAATATAATACTTAAACACTAATATGAATTCTATTTATCACATAAAATGAATGACAGACAAGCCAGTATGGATCCTGCATTATCACCTTAAGTCTATTCACAGTTCAAGGGTCCATGATAACAAATGTTGTTCGGTTTGTAATGTGTAAATACGCAAGACAGCTCTGTGACATTTACATCGGAAGTAGCATGAAAGAAATTTAAAAAAACGGTCTATTGAAATGTTTCCAAAGTTTTGTTGACTTATGCTGCATTTCTTGTCATCAAAAATAAAAATCAATACATTTTCCACATGTATACCTCTTTGCAAAAACGCGACGTCATTGTCCCCTAAGTGGTAAAGAAATACAATTCATGCATGTGTTGAGGTTGCTTTTGCTTGCTTCTTACGCTCATAACTACAAAAATATGTAGAACTGGGACCCAAAAATCGATTGAAAAACTAGTGTATTATCAAAAGTGAGTCATGGGTTTAATACACTGCTGGGGGAGGCTTTATATGATAAATAAGGTTATAATGGTAAAGTTTTTTGTATTAAAAAATTCAAGTGCCTACGGTGTAGATCAAAATATCAAACGGTGTTTGTCATGAGCCTGATCTTGTTTGCATGTTCATGACTGCACATTTGGAGAATTCTTTAGCATAATCTGATGAACAGTCCCAAACTTCTATTCTAGACTGGCTCCTTTGAACAGTCTTGTAATAGTCAATCAATTATAATGAAAAGTGCAGGCGCACTGTAAGTTCCCAGGGTTGGAAGGCTTAAAAGATTATAAGATCTTCATTGACAAATGAAAGGTATTTTTGTAGTACAAGTTTGTTAAAAAAAATTGTGTAGATATAAAAATCTGTATAAATAGTTCATACTCGTAAATGTTCTTGTGTGCATGTATGTAAGTTTGTTTGTTTGAATGGTGTTTTACGCCGCTTTCAACATTATTTCAGTCATAGCACGGCGACAGCTCACATATTCATGTTTTCCTGGGTTTCACCAGTGCAAGGCTGGGCTCTGAAGTGTCTTTCCCAAGGACACTCCTGTGAAAAAGCACATGTATGTATGAAAATATAGTAAATGTTACTTATATACAACTGTTTACGTCAGCATAGGGAATAGGCAAGAAAAGAATTGAATATCTTGTAGTCACGAGATAGTATCTGATGGCCAAAGCTAAACTATCTCTATGCAACATGATAATCGTCTTATTAACCCTTATCCTGCCGAAAAAATGTAATATTTTGCTAAATGTTCGGACATTGGACTCGACTTTTATGACCCAAACTACCGATAAATAGTGGAGGGTGTAGAGCAAGATCAGACTGCACATATGTGTAAGTTGAATTTGCTCTACACTCTCGGCAGAAGTCATCTATGGTCGCAAACGGCAGGTTAAGGGTTAAAACTGTATAATTATCCCTGGACCACATAATAATTGATTCGTGGCCACAAGATATATGTATTTTAGTCATGATCTGGCAAAAGGAAATTTAATGCATCTCTGACAGTGATGTATGATACCAAGAAAGTTTTCATGGTATTGTGGATTTAAATCTATTTCTTAAAACAATCGGCTGAATAATGCCGTAGACCAGTCCTTTGAAATACATAAGATTGACCAATAGCAAAATGTTTTGACCGAGGTTAGCCTGCGCTTACTTAAATAGTTGTACGGTCAGGTGGCAGGGGACTTGGAAACTTGTTCACGGCTGTGGTGAATCATGTCGCCCCCTCGCCTGCGAGTGGGCGACATGATTCACCACAGCCGTGAACAAGTTTCCAAGTCCCCTGCCACTTGACCGTATAACGAATTTATTATACTGCAAAGTTTTACCATCACAATGTGTGTTAAGCGAATTTTACCTGTTTTTTGGTTTCAAAAATTGAGTACGCTGACGAAGTTGAATTTCCCTTCTAAGTGCCCCAATTTAATGAAAACTGACGTCACTAGGAACTGACGTCACTGAAACCTTGGTAAAACATGCTAAAACGTGCAGTTTGGCGCATAATCTTGATGTTAATCTTAATCGAAGCCGCCAGTTTGGATGTTGTGTTGAAAGTGTAGTCATGAATACAGGGCTCCCGAAAGGGAAACTGCTTTTACGTTGGTTTTGCCAGTGTACTCGTACATGAGATATATATATTCGGGGCAGATTATCCAATCAGATCACGAGAAATTTCTTTGTAGTATAATAATACAGGCTGACCTGGGTCGATACTTTTTGAAGATGCATTAAACCCCCTATTGCCTGAGCATGGCTCATTTATTCACTGAAGAAGAGCCACTCCATGACACTCAATGATTGCAAAGAAATTAAAGCATGGCCACAAGTAAATCATCACACAGCCATGAGATAAGCAAAACGAGGCAATGAGTCAGTTATCTATTAAAAGGCCATAAGATAGTCCTGCCGTGTCCAAAAAAAAGAAATGTTTGAATTCTTTTTGAATTTGACAAGTTTAATAACATTTTCCTAATTTAATAAAGTGTTTACCTAAATTAAAAAGCTAACAAATACGAAACAAAATCTCAAAAATAATAGCTCATAGCATTCAAAATATTCGAAGACTATCAGCCTGGGTGACAATACAATAATTTTTCCTTCCAATTTTATTTTTTCAACCAATATTTATTGGTGTTTAATTCATTACCAAATAATATGACTTCTGCATCCTTGCAAAAGCCTACAAATGTCAGATTCAAATATATGTCACTTAAGAAATACAATTCATACTATAGGAAGACAAATGTCTACATCTACACATTCAATGAAATTTACATTAATGAGACCTATTCGTTTCTTTGACAGGTTTGAGCATGTATGTCAAGGGTGACAAAAAAGTGCCACGTAAGCTTATACATGTAGATCATATAACTTTTAATCTGAAGTTGAAAAACCAAAGCTTACTTAAAATTATAAATTTTGACAGTTCACTAATTAGAATGTAGGTCAGCAATGACATAGGAATAAGGCACATTATTACAGAGCATTGACCAATGACAGCACCAATTACTTATCTAAAACACGTGTAAGATAAGAAAATATAGAATGACTATGTTTCACTGAGAATAATGGCATTTATGTCATAAAAGAAAATTTGTAATCTAAAGATTTTTTACCCAAACAGACTTCAACCAATTCAGCCAACAATTAACATGTTGCTATGTATTTCTTGCAGTGTTTTATCTCATCTCAAGCACTAAATAACAAGCAATCCAGAAGTGTAACGACCCTAACAGAGAAGGCTTTTAAGAACAGAGTAGGAAAAGGAGAAAATGCTGGTAACCAGCATATTTCTCCTTTTGCCCACTATGTTTTCTACCCTTTCAAAGAAAGATCCAATTGACTGAGCTTCATCAAATTTGTTGTCTATAAATGCTTGCATTACAAAAGAGTCAAATTTTGACCCAGACTGTCCGAAAAAGCAACTAGACTCTTTACCCCACAACAACAATGTAGACTTTTCCAAACTGAAAGCACTTGTAGACGGCAGAAATTGTCTTTAACAGGATTTGAAAGAAGAATATTGTGGAAAAAGGAGAAAATGCTGGTTAACAGCATGTTCTTCTTTTCCCACAATGTTTTCAAAAAGCTCCTTCCTCTGGCTGGTCAAAACTAGGGAGCGTGTGGTAAAGGGTTAGCTGGTGTCGGCACTCTAATCACAAAATCGGGAGTCTAAACAACTTTGTGAAAGGTTTTGAAAACATTTTGGGAAAGGAGAAAATGCTGGATACCAGCATTTTGTCCTTGTCCCAAAGTGTGTCCTATCCTTTCAAAGAAAAATCCAACATTTAAGCCCCATTTAATATTTAGTCTGAAAATGCTTTCAACTTGGACAGGTCTAAAAATTTGCCTGTTGATAAAGATTTAAGGATTAAAGCCACCAATCCCTGGTCAACTGTAAGTTGTAGATTCACTTTGTAGTTAGTATTCTTAAGCCTCTTTGATCTTTGTTCCTCAATAGGCTATCTAGAATGGCTTGTACAGCAGTCCTGTAAAACAAGGAAAAATTTTATCATTGATTTCCTTCCGTTGATAATCTAACATAATAGTTTAAAAGTAACGTGACTTCCACGTTAAAGTGTTTGATATTCAACCTTTAACTCTTTTCCAAACAACACAACTCTAGACTTGTCAAAATTGAAAGCATTTGCAGAGTACAAACTAAGTGTACCCACATGATGCAATTCATCTTCAAAATGATAGGAAACACTGTCAGGAAAATAGAAATGCTGTTTTACAGCAAATTCTTCGTTACCCCAAAAATGTTATTATAAATTTCTTCCTTGACCTTTTCTAAACAAACCCTAGTTAAATAATCCTGACAAAGAAGGCTTTTGAAAAGATTGCTGTGTAAGGAAAAAACACTGGTAATCAGCATTTTCTCATTTTTCAACAACGGTTTTACTATGTCTAAGACATAATTATTTAAACATTTGGATCACATTCAAATTATCATCTGTAAATGCTTTCAATTCGTGCTAAATCCACTTAATATTCCTAAGGGAATGAATAGTGCACAATTTAAAAATTTTTATTCTGTTTTTAATATTTTGACTTTTTGATATTTTGACTTTTGCCTTTATCAAGAAATTCGACGTGAAGTTAATGCCTTCTATATTTCGTGACTATTTTCTCACACATTTTTGATGATTCAATATTAGTTGTTTTCATGACTATTTGGCGAGTTCTGATTGGCTCCTTTTTTTTTTTTTTTTTTTTTATATATATAGCTCCATGGAAACAAAATTCATGCAATGCCGAAACAACTTTTGCTGACAGAAGTTTATTTTTTCAGTCTGAATATCACAAATTGAAAAATATACCCAGCATATTCATTAAGTCAAAGAGAATATTTTTTTAAAAACTCACGAACCGTTGTCCGGCGCTTTTAATCAATGAAATGCGCATTTTAGAAAGTAGAAACTACAATATTGGATTTAACAAAAAAATGCAGTTTGTAACGTTATCATTTATGTACGTCTGTGTTGTCTGCGATATTGAATTATGAGGAAAGAAGAGAATTTTTTTTTTTTTCGTTTCATGGATGTTTGTTTAAAAAAAGCAACCTAATCACACTATCACACTTTTGTATGAGACCTCCTCGCAATTTCATACAGTGTGATTAGTTTTTTTCCCCAAACCTCCATGAAAACAAAAAGAAATTCTCTATATTCCTTAGATGAAATGACGTTGCCCTTGACGACACGACGTCATTTGAAACATTGATGGTTTCTGGCGTTGAAACGTTGTTTGACGCCAATGTACCAAATTATAATTCTTCACATTGCAGCCATTTGGTCGAACATTGGCTAATTCTGGAACCATATTCTTTCTTTTAACTGCCGTCATATTTTTTCTGCCCCATGTAATTTCTCTAGCACAGCTATCGCTGCGTCCTACTCTTAGTGACATTTCATTCCACAGTGAAAATTGACTGTCTGTCTTTCTTAGTTTTGTGTCTCGGAGATGCTCTGTCATCCTAGCATTTAATTCCCGCTCTGTTTCACCCACATCACAATTGATTGGCAAACAGTGCACAATATTCCATACACAACATAAGTTACATTGATCAACTCGTTCACAAAGTACATTGATTTCATCCTGTAGGTCAGAACATTTACAGATTTTCCTTGCCATACCTATGAGCTTTAATGAAGAATCATCACATACCTTTTTCAATCTCATTTCTTCTTTATCTGTTGCATCTAGCTGAACTTTTCAGTTTATCTAAAATCTTTTCGGAGTAATAAATCCACTATAGCACTGATTCAGAACGGTTAGTGTATCAGATGCATACGATGGGTATGATTTCGAGTGACCTAAAACTGTACATTATACCTAGATACATGTATGTCCAGCCAGGATCTTAAGGGAAACCCTAAACTAATAAACCAAAAGGCTCTTTTCGTGCAAGATAGTAAGATAGTAAAGGTACACATAGAGAAAAAAACAGCAAAAGTTGCAGAGTATGAATTAAATGAATTTGTGGAGCAATCACCTTCTTTTATGTGCGATACACCAGATTTCATCCGAAAACTAAAAGAAATTGATAAACCACTTCCGGATAACAGCCTGTTGTTTTGCTTTGATGTGATTAAATTATACCCATCTGTGCCACGTGAGGAAGGACTGAAAGCCTGTGAGGAAGCGCTAGCAAAAAGATCTAGACCACTCATAGGCACTGAAGAGGCTATGGAGTGATAAGAACTGTGCTAGATAATCATAATTTTGTTTTAGGAGATAAGAGTTATATACAAAGAGATGGTGTAGTAATAGGTTTGAGGCTCGGTAAGACCTTTGCCTGTACCTAAATAACGAAGAGGGATGAAACTTTGTTAACAGCACAAGTCCAACCAGTCTTTTATAAACGCTTTATTGATGATGGTTTTGGCGGATAAACAGGGAGCGAGGCAGAGCTAAAGAACTTTGCAGCTTTTGCTAACAGCATACACAAAAACATCAAAGTAGAATTTAGATACGATAGACGGTAGACTGAGTTTCTAGATACATGGGTCAAGCTCGAGAATGGACATATCCTTAAGGACCTTTACGTGAAACCAACAGACAAACAATTACATCTTAACAGTTCATCAAACTACCCCCCGAATACAAAGAAAGGATTAGTATACGGTCCAGGGCTCAGGATTCGCAAAATATGCGAGAAGGGTGTAGACTACAACAGGCATAAAAAGAACCTGAAAGTACACCTGAGAAAGCGAGGCTAAAGTATTAGGTTGATTGAGTCTCAAATGCAGAAAGTGAATAGATTAGACCGATCAGAATTGTTAAATAAATACGAAGTAAAAGAAATGACAAAAGAGTTCCTTTAGTGATGACATATTCAAATCTTCTACTAAATTTTCATAAAATGGTAAAAAAAACGCATGAAAGTACTGTATCGCTCAGACAAAATGAAAGACATTTTCAAGAATCCACCCTTAGTGGCATTAAAAAGAGATATGAACCTGTGCTATGCTCTAATTCATGGGAAAATAAATAAAGCCTTGAAGATAGCCCAGACAAATTGCAAACCAAATTGTAGAACGTGCAATCCGATTTACAGGGAGAGGGAGAAATTTCATGACACTGAAAGGCAGATTGTGTACAACCCCGTCGCAGATGTTAATTGCCGTAACAACAATGTTGTGTACGGAATACTGTGCACTGTATGCCAATCAATTGTGTATGTGGGTGAAACAGAGCGGGAATTACAGCCTAGGATGACAGAGCATCTCCGAGGCATAAAGTTCAAGAAAGACAAACCGATCAACTTTCCTTTTTGGAATTTTAATGTCACTCAGAGAAGGACACAGCAATAGCTGTACTAGAGAAAGTACATGGTGCTGAAAAATAAAAAACGGCAGTTAAAGAAGGAACAGGGGTCCAGAAGTTAGCAACGGTTCCACCGAATGACTGCAATGTGAAGTACAGTTTTTGGACCCTATCGACAGTATTACATTGATAAATTAGCGCAAAACGACGTTAAAGTACCAAAAACTATCAATATTTCAAATAACGTCATGTCGTCACCGATAACGTCAAGTCAATTAAAACAGCGTGTGTGAAAATAGTCAAGAAATATAGAAGGCATTAATCTCACGTCGAATTTCTTGATAAAGGCAAAGACCGAAATATTGAAAACAAAGTAAATATTTTTAAATTGTGCCTTCAATTTGGACAAGTATCACATTTTCTTCGTCTGGTAAAGAGGTAAGGGTCATTAAAACATGGTTGTTTGGTATAGGTTTCAGACAAAGTGAAAACTCCTACTTGTAATACAAAGGAAACATTTTTTAACTCTTCACCAGGAAACAAAGTATTACAGATGTCCGAATTGTAAGCATTTGCACAAGACAAATGAAATGTAGCTCAAATAATGCCATTTGTGTTCGGAAGGGTGCAAAAGTCCCCAAGAACTATTAGCCCAGCACTCCCTAGCTTGCAAATAAAGCAACATTATACCTTGAGGATTGAAAATATACGAGTTAGATATTGACTCACCAAAAGCCCGCTAACACGACAATGTAAAAACCTACATTTAAGAGTAACTTGAACTGTAAACTAAGCCAATTTCCCTTATTTCTATCTTATTTGATTGGTTGTCTGCATCTGTCATGTTTTCAAAAGATTTCTAAAGATTTCAAAAAGCAGAGAATTGTTTTGTACGAAGTCAAGAATTAAAGTTTACCCACCTGTTATACAAGCTGTCAGAAAACAGGCCACATTACCACAAATCATGGCTCTCAGCACCATGTTTGTTATATCAGATTTTCTGGACGGCACCAGGGCGCCAAGACCACCAAGTGTGATTCCAATGGAGCCAAAATTGGCAAACCCACACAGGGCATATGTAGCTATCACTTCTGATTTTTCCTAGAAATAAATCAAATATTACAGAAATTTCTTTTTCGAGATGTTTATAAGTCAGGAATCTTTAAATTTATTTATTTGTTGTTTACTTAAATCTAGTTTTGTGTTACTTTCAGTTATATTTTAATGACACTGGAAAATAATGAAAGGGAGACAAAATATGTTACTTTTGATAATATACTGTCATAATACAGTTTCTTCCCTTATGAACCTCCATTTATCCCATCGTCGAACAAAACAATGTTTAAAAAAGGCATCTTGAAAAAGATGTTAAAAAGAATCAAATGCCAGTAACCTGCATCTTCTTTTTCCACAATATTTTCTACCTTTTCATTGAAAAGTTTAATACCATGAGGAAGAAAGCTTTTGAAAAGATTAGGGGCAAAAAGAGAAAATGCTGATAAGCAACATTTTCTCCATTTCCCACAACGTTTTCTAGCCTTCAAAGACAAATTCCATCATTTTAGCTACATCTAAGTAGACTTTTGGTTTGCGAAAGTCTAAAACTTTGTTTTATGTGAAACAAATTAAATTATATCACAACTTCTAGTGTACCTGTCCTTGTGTTTATGGAGTTTCTTTGCCAGTACAATGTACAATGTTCTTTTCAAGCTACCAATTAAATGTTAGTAATTTAGAGGGGAATGAATCCTGTTGCAACATCTGTTTTTTTGTATGGTGTTTGTCATTCAGAGGGGAATGAATCCTGTTGCAACATCTGTTTGTTTGTATGGTGTTTGCCATTCAGAGGGGAATGAATCCTGTTGCAACATCTATTTGTTTGTATGGTGTTTGTCATTCAGAGGGGAATGAATCCTGTTGCAACATCTATTTGTTTGTATGGTGTTTGTCATTCAGAGGGGAATGAATCCTGCTGCAACATCTGTTTGTTTGTATGGTGTTTTCATTTAGAGGAGAATAAATCCTGTTGCAGCACTTGTTTCTATCACCGTTATAAACAATATTTCACCTGTATCATGGTGGCCACTACACACAAGCATGCTTTCCTGGTATTTCTTTTGACAGTGCTTCACACACTGGTCTTCCTAAGCCACAGATTGCTTTCCTACTAAACCACCGGTAAAACAATGATCAAAGTTAAAAAAGGAATGAATCCTGTCAGGAATGAATCCTGTCACAAATGACTATCATCAAATTTTGAAAATAAATTGGCTAAATTGGGGAATTTAACCAGCAAACCCTGATTTCGAGCCCTGTCTATGCTACCAGACTGGTCCTGATGCAATGCAACTCATAACCCCTAAATAATTACCTCTTACATGTATTTACAAAGGTTTTCATTCTATAGTTTAACCCTTTACCAGATGAAAAAAAAAATAGCCTTGTCCAAATTGAAAGCATTTGCATACGACAATTTCAATGTGGCTCAAATGGTGCAATTTTTCTTTGATACGGTAGGAAATATAGTGGGAAAAGGAGAAGATGCTGGTTTTCAGCGTTTTCTCCTTTCCAGAAAGGTTTAGAAAGGCTTCTTTCCCAGGGTCATTAAATCAGCATTATGCAGTAAAGGGTTAACCCTTTACCAAACAGCTCCTTTGCTTTAAAGACCTCCAGCGATAAGGCTTTCAAAAACCAGTTAGGAAAGGTAGAAAATGATTGTAACCAGCATCTACTCCTTTTCCTACTGTGTTTTCTATCCCATAAAAGTTAAATTCAGCAATTTTGCCAAATCTTCTTTGTCACCTGCAAGTGCTTTCAATATGGTAGAATATAAAATTACATCTTTTGGTAAAAGTTGAATGCAATGATTGCACATTACAAGTCACATAGGTTACATACAGAGAAAAAATAATGCCTAAGAAGCTTTTTTTTTTTAGATGGATAAAAACTTTATCCAAAACCCCCAAAACAGCTTCACCCACAGATCATAAGGATGGAGTTGCAAAGAATTCCAAACACCTGTTTTGGAAAAACAGGATTTTAATTTCTTTTCAAATCTTTTGGACCTAAAAGCATTCTCCTACACAATCAAAAAGTATAAAAAAATATCAACATACTGAACATAGTCAAAGTAACAGTAATTTTTCTGACAACGGTTTGTACTTACTGATATGATACCTCCCTTTAAAACATCACCAGTTATATTCAAATGAATATCATTGTCGTCCCAACACCAGGCTGTTGTGTTAAAAAACTCAGTGTAGTTATTCAATGATGCGCGATTATTAATCAGATCTCGAAGTTGGCCGTAGGCGATGAATTCATTGGTAAATGTCTTCACGCCTGAAAAGAATTTGTGGTGTCCGACCATACCTTTTTCTGATATGTCAGTTCCTGGATCTACACTGCCAACTACATGTACTTTGTTACATGATCTTGCCTAAACACACACACACACACACACACACACACACACACACACACACACACCTTGAAGTAGCTATATATCTGCTTTTTTTTTTAAATTGGAGAAGGTCTATTTCACTAATTCAGGGTCCATATTCATCAACCATTCTTAAGAACATTCTTTGTCTTATTCTCCAAGGTTTTCAAAATTTGAAAGTAACACAAATGCTGGACCCGTATTGACCAACCATTCTTAAGAATATTTTTAGTCTAATGCTGCAGACTTTTCTAAATTTGAAAGTAACACAACTGCTGATTGGCTTAACCAAATAGTTTAGCCAATCAGACGTTGTGTAACTTTCAAATCTAGAATATTCTTAAACCAAATGTATCATTAGCCAATCAGAAAGTTTAGTTAATTTCAAAATTAGAAAATTACAGAGAATAAAAATGAGAACGTTCTTAAGAATGGTTGGTGAATACCGACCCAGAGCATCAAAATTTAAGTTTTGATATACATGAACTAATGTGATTCTATACCGACAGTGGCGAAAATATTATCCTTCCAGCAGTAGGTTAAGGGTCAACTTCGTCTCAACAATTTGAATAATTGTTGTGCATCTGATATTTATTTATGGTATTCATGGATAGGTAAGTAGACTGACTGACAAACTGATGGATGGACACTGACAGATAAAACTAGCTGGCTATGAGTACCTTCGCATTCTTATCAGCTGAGACAACTTCCAAGATTTTTTTCAAATTTTGAAAATTAACAAAATCAAAAATATTTGTTTAATACAGACCTTGGATGAAGCCAGAAAAATTCTAACAGATGGGTGAACTTTTTACTATTTTAGAGACAGAAGGTGGAAACCGTGCCATGACATAGGTTCCTCCAGCCTTTCAACAATAGAGCCAAACTTGTTTTCTATCAGATGGATCATGGTATGCTTTGTTATACACACCTATCAACTCTGCAACTTTTCTACAATCTGCCGTCTCTGTTCCCATGAAGAACGAGACAGGATATAGCACATATGAACATATAAACTGCAAAGAAAAAGTATAGTTAACATAAAAGGGTATGGTATAGATGAATATATACATTGATAACAGATTAGTAAACAACAAAGCGTATAGTATATTATGAACATATACACTGAAAAGATTGAGTACAAATTGAAAGGTAAGAGTATAGTAAAAAAAACCGAGTAAAGCATATAATTATGACCATATTAAGCAAAACAAAGGATTATGGCAAATAATAAAAGAGTGAACATACATGTATAAGCTGAAAAGAGAAGGTATAGTGGACAAGAACAAGTAAGGTGTATATGAACATAACTATACAGTAAATGAAAAGAGTTTGAAAACAAGAATATCAATTAAGATATATAATTATAAACAAAGAAACCGAAAAGAAAAAGTATGGTACATACTGAAATGAAAAGGTACACTGCAAATAAAACTAGAACAGTCGCATACTTCAGCCGGTGCCTTTTTACTGAATGACTGCCCCCTTCCAAAGTCAAAAATAATGAGGACAGAGTTATGAATCTTATGCACTTCACTTGTCCTTAACATGATCTATTTGTATATGAAGTTTGAAATCAATAGCTTTTATACTTTGGCAGTTATGCTTCCGACAAAAGTCTATGTTGTAAAGTAACTAAGGGCAATAACTTAAAAAATAGTGAAGTGACAGTTATGGTTCTTGTTCAATGCACTTGTCCTCACTGTGATCTATCTCAAAATGAAGTTAAAAGTTAATAGCTTTTATATTTTCGAGGTTATGCTTCAGACAAAAATCTAATTTGTAAAGTAACCAATTATTAAAAATAAAGAAAAAAATGAAGACAGAGATACAGTTCTTGTGATCTGCACATGTCCTCAATGTGATCTATCTGCAAATAAATTTTACACCCAATAGCTTTCATACTTTGGAAGTTATTCTCTTGACAAAAGTCTAATTTGTTGAGTAACAACGGGCAATTACTCCAAAAATAATGAGGACAGAGTTATGGAACTTATGCACGGCACTTGACCTGAACACAATCTATTTGTATATGAAGTTCGAAGTCGGAAGCTTTCATACTTTGGAAGTTATGCCCTGGAAGAAAATCTGATTTCTAAAATAACAAAGGGTTATAACTCCAAAATAGTGAAGAGATAGTTATGGTTCTTGTGCCCTCAATATGGTCTATCTGCAAATGAAGTTCGAAGGCAAAAGCTTTTATATTTTTGAAGTTATGCTAACATCCATTTTCAAAAAAAAAACAAAGGGTCATAATTTCAAAAATGATGATGACAGAATCTTATGCACTGCACTTCCATTTAATGTGATCTATCTCCAGAGGAAGTTTTCATTTGAAAGCTTAAATTGTTTGAAAGTTATGCTCTGAAAAATAAAAATCTAACAGGTAAAATAAAAAAGGGAAGTAACTCCAACAATATTGAGGACAGAGTTGAGATTCTTGTGCACTGCACTACTCCTCAAAGTGATCTATTAGTATATGTAGATTGAAGATGATAGCTTTTATACCTTAGTATCTATATTCTGAATATATATCCAAAAATTAAATAGCAAAGGGCAATAATTCCTTACATAATGATGACAGAGTTACAGAGCTTATGCACTGCACTTCTCCTAAATGTGACTTACCTGCACACAAAATTTGAGGCTAATAGCTCTTTTACATTAAAAGTTATGCTCTGGAAAAAAAATAAATGACAATAACTCTAAAAATAATGACGACAGAACTATAGAACTTGTGCACTACACTTCTCCTTAATGTGATATATCTGAACATGAGGTTTGAAGTGATAACTTATACTTTGGAAGGTATGCTCTGGACAAAAATCCAACTTGTAAAATGACAAAGGGCTTTATCTCAAAAAACAATAATGATGACAGAGTTACAGAGCTTATGCCTAAACTTGTCCTCGTTGTGATGTATCTACGAGAAGTTTGAAGCAAATGGCTCTTATACTTTGGAAGTAATTCTCCAGACAAAAATCCAACATGTAAAATAAGAAAGGGCAATAACTCCAAAAATAATGACAGAGTTACGGACCTTATGCACTTCACTTCTCCTCAATATGATCTTTCTGCATATAGTTTGAAGTTGATCGCTGTTATACTTTTGAACTTGTGCTCCGGACAAAAATCCAACATGTAAGATAACAAAGGGCTATACTCCAAAACTAATCATGACAGAGTTATGGTTCTTGTGCACTGAATTTTTCCTCAAAGTAATCTATCTGCATATAAGGTTTGAAGTTGATAGCTTTGAAACGTTGGAAGTTATGTGTTGTACAAAAACCCAACATGTAAAATAACAAAGGTCAATAACTCCCAAAATGATGGTTGCAGTGTTACTTGTCATCACTATTTTTGGAGTTATTGAGCTTTATTATTTCAATTTGATGTTGGATTATCGTCTGGAGCATAACATCAAAAGTATATGAGCTACTGGCTTCAAACTTCATATACAGATAATTCACATTGAGGAGATGTGCAGTGCACGAGATCCATGACTCTGTCATGATTATTTTTGGAGGTACTGACCTATGGTATTTCACATGTTCGATTTTTGTCAGGAGCATAACTTCCAAAGTTTAAAAGCTTTTATCTTTAAACTTCATATGTACAAACATCACAACGAGGAAAAATGCAGTGCATATGATCCATAACTCTGTCATTATTACTATTGAGGTTTTCGTCCTTTGTTATTTTACATGTTGGATTTTTGTCCAAAGCATAACTTCCAAAGTATGACAGCTGTCAACTTCAAACTTCACATGTTGATGGATGACATTGAGGAGAAATGCACGGCTCAAGTTCCATAACTCGGTCATCATTTTGGGGGGATTATTGCCTCTTGTTATTTTATATGTTGGATTATTGTCTGGAGCATAACTTCAAAAGTATAGGAGGTAGTGGCTTCAAATTTTATATTCAGATAAACCACATTGAGGAGAAGTGCAGTGCACAAGATCCATGACTCTGCCTTCATTATTTTTTGAGGTATTGACCTACAGTATTTCACATGTATTTTGGTCAGGAGCATCACTTCCAAAGTATAAAGGCTTTCAAGTTTAGGCTTCATATACAAAGGCTTTCAACTTTAAACTTCATATGTACAAACATCACAATGGGGAAAAATGCGGTGCATATGATCCAGTTATTATTACTTTTGACCTTATTGTCCTTTGTTATTTTACATGTTAGATTTTTATCCAAAAAATAACTTCCAAAGTATGACAGGTATCAACTTCAAACTTCATATGATGATAGATTACACTGAGGAGCAGTGCACAAAATCCATTGCTCTGTCATCATTTTTTCGCAGAATACCCCTTCTTTAATAATTTCTAAAGTATTAGAGCTATTGGCTTCAAGCTTCATATGCAGATAGATCACCTTGAGAAGTGCAGTGCCTAAGATCCATAACTCTGTCGTCATTATTTTTGGAGTTATTTCCCTTTGTAATTTTACATGTTTGATTTTTGTCAAGACAAATGTAGTACATAAGAGTCATAACTCTGTCCTTATTATTCTTAGAGTTATTGCCTTTTGTTATGCAACAAATCGGACTTTTGTCTGGATCATAATTTCCTAAGTATGAAAGCTATTGAGTTTAAACTTGTTTGGAAGACAGATCACATTGAAGACATTGAGTTATTGCCTTTTTTAATTCAACGAATTGGACTTTTGTCAGTAGCATAACTTCCAAAGTATAAAAGCTATCGAGTTTAAACTTCATTTGCAGATAGATTACATTAAGGACATGTGCAAATCACAAGAACCGTAACTCTGGCTTCATTTTTTTTTTGTTGTTGTTTTTAGTTTTTGTTTTTGGTTACTTCACAAATTAGATTTTTTATCAGGAGCATAACTTCCAATGTATAAAAGCTATTGACTTGCTACTTAATTTGCAGATAGATCACATTCAGGACAAGTGAAGTGAACAAAAACCATAACTATTTCTTCAATATTTTTAGGGTAATTGCCTTTAGTTACTTTTGTGTTTGCCGTTTATTTTACATATTTAGTTTTTGTACGGAGCATAACTTTTAAGGTTTAAAAGCAATTGATAGTATTTGCAGATGACAAATGAATCTGTTGTCTGTGTCATCTGCATAGAAAATATTTACTTCGAACTAGAGCTAGCCTATCTATCAACAATGGTACCCATATCAGAAAGGCAGGTAAACCTCAAAATATTTTGGCACAGTTATGTCCCTTCTTCAACTTGGAGTTTTCACTGAAAAGAACTTTTGGACCTGTCAAAGTTCATTAAAATGATGCTATTAAAATTAAATAAACATGAAAGCAATCTTTGCAAAAAATTCCATTAGCTCATTTCATTACATGTGCATATTTTCATTTTATATAGAAAGCTCAAATTATTTTCCTTAAAGGCTAAATAGCGGCCAAAATATCAATGAAGATGTTGATATGCATTTTAAAATAATTCATACTATTTAAAAGTATTAAAAAAAATTTGTGAAAATGACAAGCTGCTATCGTGGGGTGGGTCCAAGTGTCAGTTGTTGGCAGAGAATTGAATTTAAAATCAGGCAAAAAGTAAAAAAAAGATAGAGTCACCTGGCAGGTTTCAATCTAGTTATGAAATTAATTTCTCTGCCAGAGACTAACGATGAGACCTAATCTAGAACAACAGATTGTCACCTCCACAATAATTTCCATACTTTTAAATGGTATAATTTTAAATAAGATGCAGTATAACACCTGCTTTGCTTACTTTTGGCAGCTATCGTTGCTTACTCAGGGTTGTTTTATCTATAAAGTGAATGGCTCAAAGGGATTTGTCTATAAAGGTGCCGAAAACATTGTGGAAAAGAAGAAAACGCTGATTCTGGACATACAATCCTGTTATATAAGTGAATGTAAAATTTCATTACCCATGTAGATGTTATTTTCGAGACAGAGTAGTTTGATAATGTCATGGATTTGACATCTGTTGGCTCTTCAGGTAGAATTTTATTAAACGCGTCCAGAAAAATGTTATCAACATCGCCAAAGGTTAGCTTAATAACATGTTACTATACTTGCTTTATAAAATTTTATCTCAAATACCAATTTATATCGGACCCTATAATGTCTTTAGCCCTTTACCAAACCATCACAAGTTTTAACAGTTTTTGAGTTATACTAAATTTGTGGTCTGCAAATGCTTTGTATTTGGACAAGTCTAATGTTTTGTTGTTTGGTAAACAGTTAATTCTACGACAAATTTTAAGGAAAAAGAAGCGATCAATTGTTCTATGCAAATGCCCTAGATGTTTTCAAAAGTTTTCCCAGCAAGTTCATAAGAATAGAAAAAAAAAAAACTCTCCACACTGAAAGCTTTAAAGATGACATGTGAAACATTGCTCAAACAACGGGATTCTGTTTTTTTGACAGGGTAAAAAACATGATGAAGGGAGAAAATGCTGGTTACAATGTGTTCTACAGCCTTCTTCCTCAATGACGTTTCAGCTCTGGATTGTTTGGTAAAGGATTTAATGAAATATAAGATATTTTGCTTACGATTTTTCCATTTTGTCAAAATCTTTCGCTGATCCGACAGACATTTCTGTTTCTGGATATGATAGTTTTGAGATAGCCAGTGCTGCAGGAGCACTCATAACATTTGCAGACAAGAGATGATTGGCAGGTACCTGGAGATGGAAAAACTTCAAATCATCAAAACTTCTATCATTTTGCAGCAAGAAACATGTCAATGAATGCCAGGTTTTCTGTTAGTTTTATTGTTTACTTGCCATGAACATAATTTCTAGCAGCCTTCCACAATTTTGCTTTTGTTAGCTCTGAGAGGATAAAAAATGGATAAATTTCATTGAAAAATTCATAACTTATCACACCGTTGTTTTTGTTGCCAATGTAGACCAAGATCAGACTGCATTAACTGTACAACAATCTTGCATCTACTCTGTCTACTATGCAGAGATATTCTAAACAAAACAACCATAAACATGCATTGGAAAAAAATGTTTTCCTGGCTCTCTTTGGTTTAACCTTTTAACAAAAGATTTTTTGTTTTTGACACAACGAAGGAAGAAAGTATCTTAAAACAAAGTCGGCATGGGAGAGAATGCCAGAAAAAGTATTTTTCTCTTTTTTCAAATTGTTTTCATGGGAGAGAATCCATAAAAAGTATTTTTCTCTTTTTTTAATTGTTTTCTTACATTTCATAGACAATATTTGAGCTACAGTTCATTTTCAAAGCTAAATATTATTGCCAACATTTGAGCCACATTTTATGGGTAGTCCACGGTTGCTCTCAATTTCACTCTCACTAGGTTAAAAGTTAACTCTTTACCAAATAAAAAAAAATGGCATATGTCCAATTTGAAAGCCTTTGCAGATGACAAATAAAATGTGGCTCTAATAATAGAAAATGTCTTTGATAGGGTGGAAAACATGGTTGAAAAAGAGAAAATGCTGGTTACCAGCATTTTCTCCTTTTCCCACCATGTTTTCCAAAAGACTTCCTCCCTAGGGTTGTTAAACCCTGGGAAAGGGTTAACAAAATTTGATACTATTATAACTTATCCCAAAATTAATATAGGCTCCAAGCACACTGCCAGCTATGGTGGCAAATCCTCCTGTCATAACTGCATGGAGTTCAGAATTCGTCATATCTTTCAAAAATGGTCGAATCATCAGTGGGGAGTCAGTCTTTCATGAAAAGATATAAAGGATCTGACATGAGTTGGTGTTTGAGATAAAATTTTATTGAACAAGTCTACAAAAAATGTATTTAAGCAAGCCTTTGGTGAGCTTAATAACATTTCTTGTGGACAAGTTTAATAAAATTTCACCTAAAAGGCCAACGAATGTCAGATCCTCCTTTTTTATTAATCACATAACTGTACCTTGAGAATTATCCTTTATGTGTTAAAACATAGGCCTACATGCAAATGTATATTGAAATTTACATGAAGCCTGTTTGTATCTTTGACAGATATGTACATCAAAGACAAAAACATAGTTCCAAAGAAACTTGCATGTAACAGTTTTGTTTTACATCTAAAGTTACAAAAATTTGCAGTTTTGACAGTCGATTTCACTAAAGAATCTTGGTTGACAATATTTAGAAATGAGGCATATAATAACAGCGTGTTGACCAAATGCGGCACTATTTCCTTATCTCACCCATGTGTAAGATAAGAAAATTTATGATGGCTACTTTACATTTAAAACAAGTAGAGTTATGTGATGAAAAATGATTCTTCATTAGATAAATTTAAAAGTGCCTTTCACAACCATAGTTGCTTTTCGCCTAGTGTAGATCAAGAACAGACTGCATCAAACGTGATTTTTGATGTACACTATAGACAAAAGCAACCATCAAATTGCAATTAATTGGGTCTTGTTCCTAGTTGTGTACATCCGATGGGTTTACTTGGCACTCTGAAGATTAACAGCTAGCCCTAGCCCTAAATATCTTCAGAAATGACAGAAATATAGAGGATATAGGGGTGGTTTTCTGGTCAAAGATTGAAAATTATTTCATCAAGGGAACATCATTGGTAATATTTTCAAAAGATGAAATAAATATCAATCTTTCACTGAAAAAAACAAAAATTCTATTTATTTCATGCTTCTAACTCTTTTATAGTTGGGACTTTCATCAAAATCCAGCACAGTTGCTTTAAGTAATTTCCCGTGGCGTACCTCCCCCCAATATAAGACCTTATTACAATATCAAGTAAAACACAAGAAATGTATGGTAAATGCGCGTAAATAAGGTCATATTTCCGTCCAGTTAAATGGCACACACTGTTTACCTACGAAAGTAGTGCACAAGAACTACTGTTTCCACCTTCAATTGAAGAGTTTCGGAAATATTTACAGTAAATTTCACTGGCTGTAACCATGATTTATCAAACCTCATGATCCACCATCAGTTCCTGATAAACTACAAAAAAGTATCAAATAAATGAGAAAAATTCACGGTTTCTATGCAGACAGGTTTTGTCTAGTTACACACCATACATGCATTAACATCATACAATGCTAAACAATCAAACATCATTTTGCCAGGCCCCTTCTACATCCAATGGTGTGCACACAGAATTGTCACATAATATCTAATACAAACCAATAAGGATGATATAAATAAAATAAATCAGTATGAAATCTAGTCGCCGCCCACAATTTCTGATGCTAATCCTTGATTGTGCGTTATAAGGTGTGCATCCTGTCACTAATCTATGACTAGCATTATATGGTGTGTATTTAGCAACAACCTACGCAGACGCCACATACCACATGGGTAAGACAATACCTTGACATTGTCTTTGAAAACAGCCAAGCTAAAAACGAAACAATACAGGCAAAGGACTTCTTGCCAAGTTATAGAAAGTCTCTTACCATACTGCCAAAGATGTTTGCAGCAGCATTCATAGACTCTGCTGGTGTAGTTCCCATACAGAAGGCCAGAAAACCACCCACAACCTTGACAATGGCTTGCATCACTCCAAGATAGTACAACATATTGATGACAGTGAAGAAAAATACAACAATCGACAGTACCTGCAATCAGACATAATAAGAAAATACAACTTTGGTGAGCTTACACTCGATACTTCCATTTTTTTCAGAGAAATAATGATACTCCTAGATGACGGATTAATGATACAACCTAGTGACATTGTATAAACATAACTCACCTATGAGGTGAGAAACTCACCAAACTGAGTGAAAATCTGATCTGTAAGGAACCTGACATATGTTGGTATTTGAGACATAGAGGATATTTGTTTATTTTAGCAAAAGATCGACATTTATTTCATCGAGTGAACATCACACATGGTGCAGTCACGTGTTAAAATATCATGAATGATGTTCACTTGATGAAAAAAATTCGAATCTTTCACAGAAAAAAAAAATATTCTATTTATTTCATGCTTCTAACCCTTTTATGTTGGGATTTTCATCAAAATCCAGAACAGGTGTTTTGCTTACTTCCCCTGGCGTACCCCCTGTAATGTAGGATACATGCACGTGAATTACGACATATTTCCATCTAGTTGAATGGCCGTAACCATGAAATATCAGACCATATTTCACCATGATTTTTTGATATACTACCGAAAAGCATGAAACATAAAAGTTTGTTTAACAGGTTCAGGAAATTTTATTAAGCAAGCCTTGGTGAGCTTGATAATATTTCCCTCGATGAGTTTATTAAAAATTGATCTACAAAGCTAACAAATGTTGATTTTATATCTAAAATTACCACAAACCTCACCTTAAACGCAGTCATCATTTTTGACAAATGCATTGACTAGGAATTTGTGTCTGGTGTATTTTATACTTATTTTATATTTGCTTTAACAAATGAACTCACCGGATAATCCTAGAACCTATCTTATTTCACCCATGTATAAGATATCAAATTAATAATGGCTATATTACACTGAAAAACAATTGAATATATCTCAAACGATGATATTTGGCTTTAATAGGGTAGAAACAAGATAAATAATACTCAAAATTGAAATTTGTGGTTAAAAGGGTAGAAAAACATTATGGGTTGAGAGGAAAATCCTGGTTACCAGCATTTTCTCCTTCTCCAATAATATTTTCAAAAGCCTTATTCTTCAGGGTTGGTAAAATTGTGCATTTTGTGGTAAAGGGTAAAAGAGTGTGCATCTCTTGTTAAGGGAATGGATGAAAAGACAAAGGTTGTACCTTCATAGCAAAGAAATGATCTTCATACGAATCACCAAATACAAAGACTATTCCAGCCACCGTGTATTCTAAAAACTCTGTCACTCGATCACCGAGCCATTTAAAGATGTCGTACCCCACTTGTGTGCGTAAAATAAAAAGTGCAAATAAATACTGTAGTGCTATTCCCCAGAATACTGTATGCCAGTTAACCTGTCAAAATTAGAGTTTACATGTTTAAACGAAAAGAAAAAAAGTAAGAGAACAGTGCTAAAAATACAGGAAAAATCAGTTTCCAGCAAAATGATCTGGAACAAGATTGTTCCATTTCCTTCAAATCCGCAGGGTTAAGTCACCAATATGTTTTGAAAACATTGTGATAAAAGGTGAAATTGCTCTAAATTAGGAATTTCATCCTTTATTATTACTCGAACAAATTGACATGAAATAAATGACCTCTATTACCATATATTACACGCTTGAATTATTGTCCGAACTTAGCTTCGGCTAATTTTGTCTGCATGCGGAACTATGTGCACGTTTTTCAACTCTTTAGGCGGCTAATAGATTTATTTTGTCTTCAAACAATACTTTAAATACCTGAAATAAACATAATTTTGTTGGTTTAAATTGGTAATACGTGGCGGGTGACATAGATCTAAGATACACTGTCTGTGCAGTCTGATCTTGATCTATGCCATCCGCAAAAGCTTCTTATTTTCACTATAGCTTAGTAAGGGTCAAACTCGACATTTACCATTAATAGAATTTCCTTACCGTCTGAGTATACCCGATGATATAAATATTCACTTTTTAATTATTCTTTGCATAAAGGTCAATTTCAGGTCAATATATTCGAGTAATATATACTAGTAACTTCTCTGGCTCAAGGACATGTGTTGCAAGCGAAAAAAAAAAAAACAGAAAAAAAAGTCTGTATCTATATAGTGTGAAATATGGTTCCAAATATGGTATGATCACATAACCCATAAGCAGACTATGCATGCACTGATTTGCAATTTGATTATTAAAGACGTTTCACTGTAATATTCAGCCCCGATTCATAAAAACAGAGTTACCACCCTCTACACCATTAATTGCTTCATTTTGTTTACCTTTTTGAATGAAATGTCAATAAGTACAAAATTTCTGATTGAAAGTTGTTTACAAGTATGTAATAAAAGGAATATCATGTTGTAGTAACTTTCCTGGTGCTAGTATTTGCTTCTCGCTGCTTAAAAAAATTTTGACATCTCGCTCAAACTTTAGTTTTGTGCGATATCAAATTTTCTCACGCGGCACAAATCAAATAGAGGCACTAGGTAAATTACTACAACATAGTGTTCCGTATTTTTAACTATGTTTTCCAACATGAAATTCATCAAAATACATGTACGTGTGTATTTAGCTGAGCATTTGTCACCTGTCTGAATACTCTTCAATTACAAACCAAACATACCCTGAAACTTCTAAGTGTGCTACACTCAAATGTTTTGACTGATCAATAAGCCATTTATGAGTATAAACATGTCAGCAGCAGACAAGTGTTGAATAAACTATACGGAAAGGAGCTATTCAGTCAGTATACAATCATTTTCAAGCCAGTAACTCAAAAATACTTAGTAATGAAATATGAAAAGCGGAGACTTTGCACTGGCTAAGCAATATGCCCCTTTCATTCAAAATGTTTTTCATAATCAAATATGTATGAGCCATGCTCTGGGAAAAGTGGGTTTAAAGCGTGATGCATTATACCACGCAAATTTTCACATGATTATGGATCCATAAAATTCATTTTGTCTGACAACCAACTGAACCCTAAGGTAGAATGGTCCTTGTACATGGAGAAATTTACTGATAGTAAAAAGCTTTGACCATGTCAGTCTGTGAAAATACGATTCCTTTTGTTACGAAGTTTTCAAAACAAGCCACTTGGCAAGATGGATAAAGGTCGTCTGCAGGGGACCATACATAGACTTACCTTTGCGGGGTTGACTGAAGTGACGTAAAAGATGAGAATATACAAGACCAGACCACCCAGTGTTACCAGATTTTCAGGATGGTCAATAGCAATATCTATAATTATGTAAACAACCACAACTGCAACTACTGCAAGTCTTAAAAACCTGTAAAATAGACAAATAGACCTTTAGCCCTTTACCAAACAATATCGTGTTTTAACAACCCTTCAAAAAAAAAAAGACTTTTGAAAACGATGTGAAACAAGAGGGCCATAATGGTCCTAAAGTTGCTCAATTGAGCCTTTTTGACCCAAAATGACCTGTTCCCAATCTCTTTGGAGATGTCAAGACAAACATTCTCACAAGCTTTCATGAGTACTGGACTGAAAATGTGGCCTCAAGAGCGTACATAAGATTTTTCTAAGATTTCACCTAGCTACCTAGTTTTTACACCAACATGACCCATTTTCGAACTAATTCATAATATCATCAAGACAAACATACTGAATAACTGTCATGAGTACTGGACAAGACTGGCCTCCAAAATGTGCACAGTGTTTCTATGATTTGATCTTTCACCTAGTTTTTTTAAACTCACCTGCTATTATCAACACAAACATTCTGAAGAAGTTTCATGAGTATCGGACTGTAGCCTATAGAGAGTACACAAGGTTTTTTAAAGATTTGACCAAGTGACCTAGTTTTTTTACCCCATGTCACCCTTTTTCATAGTAATCCAAGATATCAAGAAAGGTGTTCTGAACAAAATGTCATGAGTATTTGACAAAACATTTGGCCTCTAGAGTATACACAATTTTTTTTTTCTAAGATTTGAATGGTGACCTAGTTTCTGACCTGATGTGACCGATTTTTTACTCATCAAAGATACATGTATCATCAAAATAAAAAAATACTAACCAACTTGTGTATTGGACAGAAAATGTGGCCATTAAAGGTGTAAACAAGGATTAAAAAGATTTGATCTAGTGACCTAATTTTTCAATCCATGTCACCCATTTTCAAACTCATTCAAGATACATCTATTATCAAGACAAATACAAAAACGTACCCTGACCAACTTGCATCAGTATTTGACAGAAAATGGGGCCTCTAGTGTGAACATAAGCTTTTTCAAAGATTTGACCAGGTGACCTTGTGCGACCGATTTTCAAACTTGTTCGAGATATCATCTACAAAAACATTTTGACGAAGTTTCACGAATATCTGACTGAAATTGAAGCCTCTAGAGCATACACAAGGTAAAAGTTGATGATGGATGACACATGACAGACGAGAGACACAGCAGGATCACAAAAGCTCGCTTTGAGCACCTTGAGCTAAGGTGAGCTAAAAAGGTGTGGCAATCCCACATTTTATGACCCCTAAGAAAAAGCTTTTGAAAACCATTGAGGGAAAAAAGATTGATTGATTGATTGATTGCGTGGTGTTTAACGCTGTTTTCAATATTATTTCAGTTATATTACGGCAGCTAATGCACCTATCCAGCTTTCTGGAGTTCCTGTTCCCATTACTTTGCACAATATTTTTCCTGGCTGCTTTCCAACACAACATTTGTCAAAACAATAATCAGCTGTGAGAGAGGAATGAATCCCGTCCCAATGACTATCATCAATCCTTAGACAGAAATTGGCTGAGCTTGGGACTACAGGGGCTCGGCTTGGAAAAAGAGAAAATGCTGGTAATCAGGTGCATGCTTAACACATGTTTGACTGTACATAAATACAAATTTCTTTGACAAGCAAGAAAAGAACTTACCACTTGATGATGACAAAACACAGTGATACAGCTTTACTGTTTCTGACATCTTCTGTGGAGTCCCAAAAACTGTCAATTTGTTTGTTGTACGCTCTACACAAATTGGCGAGCACAATCAGGAGAAAAGCAAATATTGTGAAACCAAGAAGCCTCCATGATCCTTCATCTCCAAATCTGGAAGAAATATGAATTCTACTCTGTACTAAAACACCCTCAAGTTTTAACAACCTTGAGAAAGAAAGATTTTGAAAACATCCTTTTCCCACATTGTTCACTGCCCTTTAACAGAAAGATACCTATATTTGAGCAACTTATAATTCATCCTAAACATGTACCCCCAATTTGAACAAGCCTACAGTTTTATTGTTTGGTAAAGAGTTGATTCATTACCATTTAACTCTTTACCATACCATCCAGAATTTCAATGACCCTGAGAAAGACGCCATTTGAAAATATTGTGGGGAAAAAGAGAAAATGCTGATAATCAGCATTTTCTCCTTTTTCATCAATATTTCCTGCCCTATTACAGACAAATTCCATCATTTGAGTCACACTTGATGTCTGTAAAGGCTTATTATTTGGACAAGTCTAAAATTTTGTTGTTTGGTAAAGAGTTAAATAACACATTTTACAAGCCTGGCCGGGTAGTTCAGTAGGAAATGTGTATCTTACTCATGACCTGGTGGTTGCGGGTTTGATACCAGGTTGAGGCAAACTTTTTTTTCTGGTAATCTTTTGCCTTTCACCTCTGTTGCATGTAAGAAAAGTAGTCAGTGAAAGAAAGATGTGTCTGTACTGGTGTGAGAAAGCCAGGAAACACGTATGTGGGTGCACTGACCTTTGTAATATGACCTAAGTTGTTAAAAGGAATTAAAATCCAACGTAAACAAAGAAACAAACATTTTACAGCCCTGTATTTGATAACTGTTTCAAAATAAGCTGGAAAAGGAAGGAAATGGGGTGGGGGCAATCCTGTGAGTCAAAATTGTCTCAATTGCAGGGGGTAAACTCCAAAGTTACAATAATAAGATAATGGTCATGTCATATGTTGATCTATTTGGGCAATGCTTGGTCAAAAGGGGGTTTAATGCATCTGCAAAAAGTATAGACCAAGGTCAGCTGCACAGTCCGAACAGAGCAGGCTAATCTTGTTGGAAGCTTTTTGCTGTTGGTCAATTTCTGCATGTCAAAGGCCCATTCTACCTCATGATTCAGTCGACTGTTAGATAAAATTGGTTTTATGGATCCATAATGATGTGATGATTTGTTGTGACTTGCTTCGTATAATGCACCACCTTTTGAGCTAAAGCATGGCTCATATCATAAAAACACAGAGTTCTTGGTAGAAAGTTATGACAACCCTACTTACCTGTAATACAAGGCATATCCTAGATATGCAAAATACCACAAGGCTAAAAATATAGCCAGGGACGTCAGAAGAACCTTTTTATGAGACTTGCAGCCGTCAATTATAGTGGTTCGCACCACAATGAGGGTCCTGTGATACCCATTGTAATCAGTTGTATCAAGATCCGAGTGCTTGTGTCCGTTTTCTACTGTAACTTTGATGCAATCAGGATTTTTCTGGGAAAGAAAAAAATTGTGTACAACTACTTTGTCACATTTGAGCCAATCAAATTGATTAGGGATTTTCTGACAGATAAAACAAATTATTATCCTATGGTGCAGACTAGATCTGTACAAATTTTTTATAATCTAATCAAAACCCGCAAGTTTTTTTTACAGTTGTTTTGACAAATACATTTTGTAGTTTTATCTTTACAAACATGGATTTAGATAGATTGCATGGCTTCAAAGATTACATTTAAGGTGTGCTATTGAAAGAAAATATCAGTTGAAAACATGAAAAATGTCCCATTTTCCATGTTATATTACTATTACACTTCTTACATGATTATTTTATTTATTGTATGGTGTTTAACACCGTTTTCAACACTATTTCAGGAATATCGCAGTGGCCAGTGCACCCATCCATGCTATCCTGGAATTTCTTTTACCAGTACTTCCCAAAATATTCTTTCCAAGCCACTGGCTGCCTTGCCACATAACTTTCATCAAAACAATAGATCTATCTATCATCATTCTTCTGAGAGAAATTGGCCGTGCTTGGGATTTGCGCTAATGACTGTGACACTTGGGCTCAGCCTACACAATTAAAAAGCCTGTTAAAATTTACAAATTGTGAATAGTTTAAACTACTAAAAATTGAATTTAGACTGATCTGTATAAATGCTTTACCCCTTAACCACACAATACCCAGTTTCAACAACCCTGGGGAAGACGGCTTTGGAAAGCAGAAAAAACGCTGGTAACGTTTTTCAAAGGCCTCCTCCATCAGAATCGTTAAAACTCGGTATTGTATGATAAAGGGTTAAACCTTAGCTTAAATTTAGGTTGGTTTACAGTCACAGAAGTAGTTTTCTTTACCGTATCTCCATTCGGATCATCTTCGAAAGCTGTATTTTCAATTCCTTCCTTCATTTTGGAATCACTCTCTAGCTTCCTTTGGTATTTAAGTTCAACAGACATAATCTATTTTTTCTTCTTACAGGCTGTCCCATTAAAAACCTGCCAGAATAAATGTATATCTTGTGTACAATAAAACACAAAAGTATTACTTTTTACCAGAGGACAAGGTTTTAGTCTGGTCCAAAGTGAAAGCATTTGAGACAACAAATCAAGCATGGCTCAAAAACTGAAATTTGCCTTTGAAATGGTAGAAAACATTGTGGAAAAATAAGAAAATGTTGGTTACCAGCATTTTCTCCTTTCTCTACAATATTTTCAAAAGCTGTCGTCCCCAAGGTTATTAAAAATGCAGGATTGTGTAGTAGAGGAATAAGTAAATAATTATACTCATTAAAAATGCATGTCTCTACAACAATTTCTGAAGAAAAGTAGACAGTAGCCCAAAGTATTTCATGACATTCCTAATTCCCATTGACGTCTATGTATTTTTTATCCCGAGAAAATTAATTCTACTGCTTCTGATCATGCATTCATGAGGAAAACTATATTCGCAGAAAGCAAGATATTTACTCTGCTGTAAATAAACACACAACACTGTATGACTAAAGGACTGGCTATCAAGTTAAAGATCCCTCATCAGTGAAAATATGACAACACTGCTGAAATACCTGTACAAAATGCAATTTCATTTTGTCACATGCTTGAAACATGTCTGCTGTCATAATCACATCACTTAACACTTCACAAAATAAACCTGTGTTTGAACAATCCTGAGCACTCTTGAAAACATTGTAGGAAAAGGAGAAAAGGATGATTAACTACCATTTTCTCTTTTTCATCACAAGGTTTTTCAAAACTTTCTTCCTGAAGGCCATTAAAGTATTGAAATGTCAGGTAAGGTAAATTGTCAAATCTTTACCAAACGAAAACATTTTAGACATGTTCAAATTGAAAGCAATTACAGAAGACAAAATACATGTGACTCAAAAATTGAAATTTGTTTTGGGAAGGGTAGAAAACATTGTGGAAAAAGGAGAAAATGCTGGTTACCAGCATTTTCTCTTTTTTCCACAATGTTTTCAAAAGTGTTTTTTTTTTCAGGGTCGTTAATTTTGTGAGGTACAGGGTTGAAGAATTAACTACATTTTGTATGCCAATTTTGGACTTGCTTTATGAAATTTCAATGCAGTGCACGGATCTACATCATGCATTCTCCTTTGTAGACCTTAAATGTAGATCAAGAAAAGACTGACAAGAATAAAATGATCTTTAACAGTAAATAATGGGCACAGTTCAATGTATTTAACCTTTTACCACACAATTCCGACTTATCACGACCCTTAGAAAGAAGCTTTTTTTAAAAAAAAATGTGGGAAAAGGAGAAAATGCTAGTAGCCAGCAATTTCTGCTTTTCCCACAATGTTTTTTTCCCTTGCAAGATAAATTTCTTAATTGCTGTAATATTTGAATTGTTGCCTGCAAATGTTGCATTACAAATGCAGGTCTCTACAACAATTTCTGAAGAATAGTAGTCAGAAGCCGAAAGTATTTCATCAAATTCCGAATTCCCATTGACCTACATGTACTTTCTATTCCAAGAAAATTAATTCTACTGCTTCTGATCAAGCATTTATGAGGAAACTATATTCGCAGAAAGCAAGATAATTACTCCTTTTCCCACAGTGTTTTCAATAGTCCTTTTCCTTCAATGTTATTAAACTCAGGATTTTGTGGTAAAAGGTAAACCCTTTACAAGATTACGTACTTTGACAAGCCCAAATCAAAAACACCTGCAGATAACAAATGTTGCTCAAATGGTTTGACTTTTTTTTTTTTTTTTCTCTCTAAAAGGATGTAAAGCATTGTTGGAAAAGGAGAAAATGCAGGTTACAATCACAATTTTTTCAGAAGTCTTTTCCGCTCAGAATCGTAAAAACATGGGACTGTTACAGAACAAAAGGGCCATGATGGCCCTGTATCGCACCATTGGCTAATTAGTACAAACCATACCAAACATTACAAATTCTGGGCCAAATGGTTTCGAACAAGAAGACTTATAACGTTTTCTCTACAGAGCCCTCGTGAAAGTTGTGACCCCAGGGCAAAGCCATGTTCAACTACAGAGCTATGGTTACTTAAATGGTGGTAGGGGTCCACAAGATAAAGCCACATGCCAAATTAATACAGGTTAAGGTCGTATGGTCATTAGCAAGAATATTTTCAATTTTTCCTCAATACAAAGCCCCTGTAAAACATGAGAAACCTGAGGCTGGGCTCATAAATGATCAAAATTTGATAGCCCAAAGATTTATGGTTAGGAGCAAAAAGATTTCAAATTATCACTCTAAAAGCACAGGTTAAATTCATGGCCCTTTTCACGTCAGAGCTTTGATTTGAAAAAAAAAAAAAAAAAATGAAAGAGGCAAGTTAGATGATAACAAAATATTATAGCAGTATCTAACGGTCAGGGACAAGTAGATCTCAAAAGTTTTCACTATATAAGCCTAAAAGTTGTTTCTTCTGCAGCAGGGCCAATTTTAACACCAGAGCTATTATTTGATCAGTCTTTCAAAGAGATCCATTGGATACATATACATACACAATTTGGTAGTCCTAGGTCGTATGGTTAGGATCGAGAAGATTTCTAAAGTTTTCACAATACGAGCCCATATAAACTTTTGACCCCTGAGGTGGTGCCGAATTTGAGCTCAGGGCTATAATTTGAAGAGACTTGGTTGAGGTCTAATAGAATGAAGCTACATGCCGAAATTGGTAGCTCTAGGCCTTATGTTTATGGACAAGAAGATTTTCAAAGGTTTTCAATATTTTTAAGTTTGTTGCAACCAGAGTCCATTAAGGAATGAAATTCTTTTTCTTTTTCAGAAATTCTGAAGAGGACCATGGTGGGATTATTTCTGTGAAGTTTGGTCAAAATTGGATTCGTTGTTTCAGAGAAGATATTTGAAATAAAAGTTAACGCACATGGTCTTGTTAAAATTTGAAAACTTCATTATTTGGCAATGAAACTGCAAAATTATTGTTCGTGCTCAGAACTTAATATTCTCTATCTGCAAAACAAGCCAAAAGCAGACCTATCATATGGCATCACAGCAAGCCCTATCCTATCATTATCTTATCTCTTTACAAACAACAAACTTTTAAACATGTTTATATTGACAGGTTTTGCATATAACAAATTAAATGTGGCTTAACCTTTTATCTCTCAATCCCAAGTTTTAACAACCTTGAGAAAGCTTTTGAAAACATGGAAAAAGGAGAAAATGCTGGTAACCAGCATTTTCTCTTTTTCCCATTAGGTTTTCTACCCTTTCAAGAACAAATTTCATCATTTGATCCACTTTTTTTTTTTTTTTTGTCCTCTGCAAATGCTTTCAGTATTGATTAGCCCAAAATTTTGTCATGTGGTAAAGCGTTACACGTTGAATTTTGTCTCTGAAAGGGTAGAAAATACTGTAGGAAAAGGAAATAAATGCTGATTACCAGTGACATTTCCATGGTCACCCTTTTGCATCATTTTGTTCTGTCATAGATAGCAAAAGTTTTAAACACGGACAAGTCTAAAATTTTAAGAACTGGTAAAGAGTTAATCTTATTTATACAACAGGTAAACAACCCACTATATCAACCAAAAAACTTTTACCAGTGACAAAAAAAATAATCCTTTACAAAATCAAAGCGTTGGAAACGCTAGAGTGGTATTTGTCAAGGAAGCCATTGTGTGGAATTAATAATTTGAAAGAAAGAGAGAAATATTATTCAAATATTTTGCTTGAAAGTCAACCTACTAAGCAAATGAATACCTTTTTGGCTGAAGGGAGAGTACTGGTATATAATAAATGATATTTATTTAACCATGTTAGGCAAATATCATTTCAAGGCTGTGAATTTACCTCTTTACCAAACAACAGAATTTTAGTCTTGTCCAACCTGAAAGCATCTGTAGACAAAAACATTAAACTTGCTTGTCATACAGTATAAAACATTGTGGGAAAAGGAGAAATTGCTGGTTACCAGCATTTTCTCCTTTTCCAACAATGTTTTCAGGGGTCTTGTGAGGTAAAGTGTATGTAAAGTGGAGGCCCCGTGTTTGAGCGAGCTGCACGGGATCCATTGGGTTTTTCATGGGAGTGTCCTTGGGCAAGACACTTCAGAGCCTAGCGCTGGTGAAACCCAGGAAATACACGAATATGTGAGCTGTAGCCGTGATATGACTGAAATGATGTTGAAAGTGGTGTAAAACACCATTCAATCAATCAGCCAACAGTGTTTTCAATAACCTTCTTCCTCGGACTCAATAAAGGTCAGGGTTGTGCGGTAAAGTTTTAAACGACCTTTTGGTAAAATGAAGACATTGCTCACTTTTTAGAGTCCCAGCAACAACAACTTATGATTTGTTGTTTATTTATTACCCAATGACAAGATTTTAAACTAGTCCAAATTGAAAGCATTTACAGACAACAATTTCAATGTGGCTGAAACAATCAAATTGTCTAACATTAAAGGAAAAGGATTGATATTCACTGCAACAAGAATCATCCCTTTCTCATCGTTGATCATTGTTTCAACAATGGTTATATGGGAAAGCAGCCAGTGGCTGGGAAAAATCTTGTGTGAAGTCCTGATAAAAACAAACTCGAAGAATACAGGGATAGGTGCCTTGTCTGCGCATGTCATATTCTTCGAAGATTCGACCTGTCTGCTATGACGCATCACCCGTCCCATATACATGGGAAAAGTAGGGCTTACACCGAAGCTATTACCCAAGCCTGAAGGGGGCTATTTTAATAAAAGGCCGGTGCATAGGTTACAATGCTAGCTGATCATAGCTGAATAAATCGCACCGGGTAGCGTTTTATCGATCAAACGTTTATTTTGAAATTCAAAATAACAGTTGTCGTTTTGAAAAGTATTCCAGTTCTGTATCCAGAATGCCAAAATTAGATAGATTGTATTTGTAGCGGAAGATAATGGGGATAGGTACATTGGCTGCCATTATATAACTGAAATAACATTGAAAATAGTGTCAAACATCTTAATTAGGAGTTACGAAAAAATTTTACCACCTGGACCTAGGCTACCAAGGTCCTAGCAATGAAGGAAAGAAGTTTGAAATACATTTCAGTATCACCAGTTCAAAATGTATCTGATAAGACATACAGGTACAAACACGTATTAATGTACTGAATATAATTAACTCTTTAATAAATGACAAACTTTTACACTTGTCTAAACTGACAGAATTTGCAGACAACAAAGTTCATCTAGCTTGAATGGTAGAATTTGTCTGACAAAGAGTATAAAACATTGTCAGAAAAGGATAAAATGCTGGTTGCCACCACTCTCTCCTTTACACAAACTGTTTTTAGAAGTCTCTTACTCGTGGTCGTTGATACACTAGACTGTTTAGCAAAGTGTTTACTTTCAGAGAAGTCAACAGTACTTGTGTTACTTTTGCCAGGGATCGTATATACACATGTATATAAGATCCCTGCTTTTGCAAACAGTGCAGATCAAGATCAGATAGCACAGAATATCAGTCTAATCTTGAATTTACCCTATTTGCTATTTTGTTATGTTTTCAGGCAAAATAGACAAACCTTAAAATTGCAATAATTCAGCCATTTTTCCTGACTGGCAAGCTGACGCCTCTGGGTACAGAGACCACCAAGACAAAATCAGTTGAAAGCTCCGCGCAGGTTTTGTGCGCAAGTTTAAACTCTCATAATTTCTCAAATACAGCACAAACTAGGGTTTGAACATACCTGTAGCTTGCGTATTTAATAACCCTTTGTTTGAAGTAGAAATATTTCCAAATTAAATGCTGAACATAAGAAAAAACAGCTCATTTTATGTGTTACTCGAGTTGTTGACGTTCCCGAAAACACACAAATGGCCACGCACGATAAATTTCGTCAGTTTTTTTTCCCCCGAGATTTACATGTTATAAGCGACTTTAACAAGCTCTTTAGGTAATGAAAGGTTGAATAATTTGCCTTCCGGACATGTTTGTTACTAAACGTTACTTGCATTCCGCTGCAATACAGATTAAACCGACGAAACAGAAAGTCAGTATAGCGCTCTATCTTTGCTACCGGAAAATTTACGATGGACTTGAGACGGTACGGTGCACTGTAAATGTCCAAATATGAAAAAAAAAAATCACCATAGTGTCTCATTATTGAGACTATTCAGGTAGGCTACTCTAAACATTAATTAACGATATACGAGGGTAGTTCGAAAAATTCTCGGCTTCAACAAGAAAACATCCTCAAAGACAGATTGTTTCTATATTATTTTTCAACATAGTCCCCCTGAACGTCAATGCACTTTGACCACCGATGTTCAAGCTTTGCGATCCCTTCTCGGAAGAAGTCTGCAGTCTGAGCCCCAAGATACCCTTCAACAGCACATATGACGTCATTGTCACTCTCAAAACGGCGGCCCCGCAAGCGGGATTTCAGTTTGGGGAATAGGTAGAAGTCTGATGGTGCCAAATCTGGAGAGTAAGGTGCATGGGGCAACAGTTCAAAGCCGCAACTTTCTGCTTCTGCGACTCCACTTGTGCTGTGTGAACAAGAGCATTGTCCTGGAGCAACAAAACTCCAGCACGTCTGAAATTTTAGGTACACTTATATACGAGGGTCATCCAATAATTAGCGAGACTGTAGTTATTGAAGAAATACCTGAACTAATACTCATCCAATGTTCCTACATTCCTTCATTATAGGCTCCTCCCTTTTCAATGACAGAATTCCGTCGGTGAGGAAGTCTTCTTGTTCCCGTTGCTAGGCAACTAGAGTTAATGCGTCGAATTTGACTGGCCACCTCTACTTCCAGGGCGTCTAAATCCTCAAAACGCACACCTCGCAATGGTTCTTTCAACTTAGGAAAAAGATCAAAGTCTGGAGGACTCATGTCTGGAGAATATGGAGGGTGCGGTAAAATGTCCCAGTTATAGAGCGTCAAAAGTGACGTCATCCTACCTGCCTTGTGACAGGGGGCGTTGTCATGTAGTAGCCTAATGGTGTAAGTTTAAGCAGCTCCGGTCGCTTCTTGCGAATGGCAGGTCTCAAGACAGACATCAGAAATGTACGATAATACTCTTGATTGACTGTTTTAACCCGATCAGGACCCGATTTGCAGCTAATATGCCGTGATTATCATAGGCAAAAATCATCATCATCTTCAAATTTCCTTGTTTTCGCCTGAATTTAATGGGTCTTGGGGACCCCGGCGTGTGCTATTCTGAAGACTGTCTTTTTAGTTCTGGTTCATAACTTTGTATCCAAGTCTCATCTATTGCCACTATCCTGTTAAGAAACATATCACCCTCATTTTTGTATCTTTCCAGTAATTGACGGGCAACATCCACTCTTGCCTGTTTCTGCTCTGAGCTCAGTGCATGGGGTACCCACCTTGCAGCAACACGTCGCATGTACTGACCCATGACTTATCCCAATTTCATTGGCTACTTCTTCGCATGTGTATCTTCGATCAGTCTCCATTACAGCCTTCACCTTTTGGATATTTTCTTCGCTTGTTGCTTCTGTTGGCCGACCTGGGCTGGGTTGCCTCTGCACACTAGTCCTTCCTTCCTTATACTGTGCAATCCACCGGAACACTGCTGCACGAGAAATAGCTTGGTCCCCACAAACTTTTTGTAAGGTTTGAAAAATCTGTTCCAGTGCTACCCTTATAATACTCAATTTTTATATATGCACATTGTTCTTCTGCTGTGAAGCTGGCCATGTTGCAGTTTTTTTTTTTTTTTTGTCACAGAAAGTGACGTCATAATTGTGACGTCATAACGTAACGTCATAATTGTGACATCTAACGTAACGTCATTTGGCGTAATTTTTGTGTTGCTAATATGTTAGGCAATATATGTGCAAAGTTTCATTAAAATCTGTCAGACAATATTTGAGATATGACAACAGTCTCACTCATTATTGGAGGACCCTCGTATGGTGTTCTGCTTTGCCATTATGTGAAACAAAACCAGATTCTCACCATATTTCTGGGTGATGCCGAGAACTTTCTGAACTACCCTCGGACATGTATGGGTAAAAATAAAATGTCCACCTTGGTTTAGATTCTTAACACTTGATCAAACAATTCCAAGTGTAACAACCTCGAGCAAAATAAGCTTTAGAAAAACATTGTGGAAAAGGAGAAAATGCTGGAACTCGGCATTTTCTCCTTTTTCCACAGTGTTTTCTTTCTCATGGACAAATCTCATCATTTGATGCTAGTACAAATAACTGTCCCAAAAGGCTGGTCGCCTCTGGTACGGTGATTTTAAAAATGTCTTACTTTCCTGTTTACGCTTTGTAGTCCGTCATCCACTTGAAAACTGTTTGAAGTACGAGACTGTAGACAGTTTGTTTACGTGAAGTTTGACACAGAAACTGTACCCAATGACCTAGTTTACATTTTATACTTACCTGTTGAAAAATGAATGACCCACCACATGAATATTCAAATATAATTCGCCCATGATAAAGTTTACCCTTTACCTTGCCATCCCGAGTTTTAACAGCACTGATGAAAAAGCCTTTTGAAAACAATGTAGGAAAAGAAGAAAATGCTGGTAACCAGCATTTTCTTCTCTACCCACAATGTTTTCTGGCCATTGAATGACAACTCAAATCATTTAAGATATAGATCTATTTCATGTGTCATCTGCATTTGCTTTCAGTTTGGGCAAGTCTATAATTTTGTCGTTTGGTAAGGAATATACGAGGTAAACATAGTATGATCCACGAGAGGAGTGTAAGCTTGATGTATTGAAATTGTTTCAGTATTATTTCATGGCCAACCCATTTTTCCCACGTTTTAAGTAAAAAAAACAACAGAAAGTGAAATCATAATCGTAATAAATAGCAGAGACTAAACCTACCTAAAACACCGTTCTTAGTCGGTCTCACGCCTATGAAAAATGTGAGAGGTTTTATATAACGTATACAAGATTGTTATTGCAGCCAAATACTTTTCCCTAGTTTCACATTTCCCAACCCCACCCCATCTGACCCGCTTGATAATCAGGATGTTATCCATTAACACAGCAAGAGAAATAAGCCAAACTCCGATACTTTTTGCAGATGCATCAAGCCCGCTTTTTACAGAGTATGGCTCTAATGTCATTGACGTAAATTTTGGTGGTCCCAAGTCTTTAGTCAGATTCTTTCCGTGGTTTCCCCATGTCAAGCTTGAAGCACATTAACAAGAGCGGCAAATTGTCGCAAGATACGCCCGTCCCACCGCTAGTTGTCAAGGGGGTATAATAATCGTAAAGGGCAGGTAATGCAACAAACATGTTTACCAAGTCTCAAGTCAAT
Source organism: Hippopus hippopus (assembly GCA_946811185.2). NCBI lineage: Eukaryota > Metazoa > Mollusca > Bivalvia > Cardiida > Cardiidae > Hippopus > Hippopus hippopus. The sequence continues at coordinate 43,081,732 of OX328108.1, read as the reverse complement.
TTGACTTGAGGTGACAAAGTTCTGTTCCAGACAAGCAAGAAATACTGTAAAAATGAAGATCAAAGTGGAATTACTCGAAATCCGCACTAGGTACAGTTATTGTTCTTGCGCACTGTACTCCGTAATATTGCAACAAACATGCAACCAAGTTTCAAGTCAATCGGACTGGAGATGACAAAATTATGCTCCAGACAAGCAGAAAATGCTGTAAAAATGACGATCAAAGGGAAATAACTCAAAGACAGCACGAGGTAGAGTTATGGTTCTTTTGCACTGCAATCCGTATTATTGCAACTAACACACATGCCAAGTTTCAAGTCAATCGGACTGGAGATGACAAAGTTATGCTCCGGACAAGCAGAAAATGCTGTAAAAATCACGATCAAAGGGAAATAACTCAAAGACAGCACGAGGTAGAGTTATGGTTCTTTTGCACTGCAATCCGTATTATTGCAACAAACACACATGCCAAGTTTCAAGTCAATCGGACTGGAGACGACAAAGTTATGCTCCGGACAAGCAGAAAATGCTGTAAAAATGATCAAAGGGAAATAACTCAGAGGGCACGAGGTAGAGTTATGGTTCTTTTGCACTGCACTCCGTATTATTGCAACAAACACACATGCCAAGTTTCAAGTCAATCGGACTGGAGATGACAAAGTTATGCTCCGGACAAAAACTGGACGCCGCCTGCCGACCCACCCACCCGCCCTCCTTCCATGGGTGATCCCATAATACGTCCCGTCTTCGACGGGCGTATGATAACTCAAAAATTAAGCAAGCAAGAGTTATGATTCATTTGCACTGCACTCCCCCTTAATGAGATCTATCCACCCATGAAGTTTCATAACTGTAGCTAGCATAGTTTTGGAGATATGCTTTGGACAAAATTCAAGTATGAATATAAACAAAGGGAAATAACTCAAAAATTAAGGAAGCAAGAGTTATGATTCCTGTGCACTGCACTCCCCCTTGATGAGATCTATCCACCCATGAAGTTTCATAACCGTAGCTAGTATAGTTTTGGAGATATGCTCCGGACAAAATTCAAGTATGAAAAACAACAAAGGGCAATAACTGAAAAATTAAGCAAGCGAGAGTTATGATTCCTGTGCACTGCACTCCACCTTGATGAGATCTATCCACCCATGAAATTTCATAACCGTAGCTAGCATAGTTTTGGAGATATGCTTTGGACAAAGAATGGGGACGCCGCCCGCCCGCCCGCACACACGCCATGGGTGATCCCATAATACGTCCCGTCTTCGACGGGCGTATAAAAAGGAATCTCCAACTTGCTCACCTAGTCATCCAATCCACACCTACTACATTGCTTTCCCATCCAAAATTGCTCTCCTTCCAGACTTTTCATCAACCCTTCACGAAACATTTCTGAGTCTTAACGACACAAGGGAAGAAAGCTTTAGAAAACATGGTGGGAAAAAGAGAAAATGCTGGTAACTAGCATTTTCTTCTTTTCTCACAATGTTTTCCATCTTTTCCAAGACAAATTTCTTCATTTCAGCCGCGTCCAATTTGTCGTCTTCAAAACGTTTCAATGTGGATAAGTCTGAAATTTTGTTGTGTGATATTTAAAGGCAACCCACCACTTCAAAGGATAATTATGCACTATGTTATCAGCTCCTTACCAAATGAAAATAATATGTGGTAGCCGTGACATAGAGTGTCGGCCTTGTAATCATAAGGTCCCGAGTTCAACTTTGGGATTGCACTGGCCCACACTGCTGGTGTAGTTTTCAGGAAGCAGAATCGAAAGAGATCAGTCTAAGTTGTGAAAACTTGTTTCTCAATAATTATGCTTAAACTTAAAAAAAAAAAAAAAATGGATTTGTTCATATTTTTGGCTCTCTATAGAAGTAGCACACTTCGATAAACTTCTTCCAAAAACAATTCAACTCGGATCTCTGCATCGGTTGGAATTCCGGTTTTTTTTTAAATGGTCTAAGGGAGAAAACTCCCACACGTGTTCGTTTTTATCATTAGCTAGAGTCGCCTCCCTTATAAGTCGGTTAGTCCTTCAGCAAACAACCTCGTGTTTTAACATCCCTTTGGATAAAAAAGCTTTTGGAAAAAGGAAGAAATGCTGATAACAAGCATTTTCTCCATTTCACACTGCGTCTTCTGTTTTATCAAATAAATCCGAGCCACATTTAATGTACATGCCATCATTGTATGTTCAATTTGAGCAAATCTGAAATGTTTCATTTTCCAATAGTTGGGTAAAAAGTTCATGCATATGCCATATGCACGAACTTAATACCCATCTCTGCTAATTTCCTTCAGAGGACTGATGATAGACATTGTTACAGTATTCATTCCTCTCTCACCACTGTTATTCATTTCAACAATGGTTATGTGGAAAAGAAGCCACTGGCTTAAGGAAGAATACTGTGCAAAGTACTAGTGTAAAACTGCAGGATAGAAAGATCGTGAATACAAGTTGTTATGATATAACTGAAATAATGATGAAAATGATACAAACATCTCAAAGTTGTGTTAGCCTCTCTAACAGTAAAAAGGGGTGTAATTACTACACAGTGTTTTATATGTTACTCTTACATCTATGCTTAACATTTTTGTAATCTTTATCCCACATATCTTCTGATTGCCAAACATATCCTTCTGCATTAATGTTCTCCATTTTTTTTTCCCAGATTTTAAGTAACACAACAAAATTTACAAAAGCTCATGAAAATGAATTTAACAGGATTAACTCTTTACCAAACAATCCCGGATTTTCACGACCCTGAGAAAGAAGCCTTCTGAAAACTTTGTGGGAAAAGGAGAAAATGCTGGTAACCAGCATTTTCTCCTTTTCCCACAATGTTTCCCACCCTTTCCAAAACAAATTTAAATTTTGGGGTCACATAAATTTTGTCGTCTGCAAATGCTTCCTATTTGGACAAGTCTAAAATTTTGTCGTTTGGTAAAGAGTTACTAAACATTTTGAAAAGGTGGAATTTTTTTAGATTACCTATTCAATTCAATCACTGTCTGAAATAGATCTGATGTGTTTGAAAAGGCGAAGTAAAGGGAAGTTCTGGGGACTAGCACATTAAAACTGGTCTGATTGCGTGGTAGCTATTCACATTTACAGTTGGCATTTGTGACAGTGGTTCTGTACCAGTGAATTTATCAAATCAGTAAATTCACTTGTGAAAACCGTGAAATTATCAAACCATAATCCGCCATTATTTCCCAATAAACTACCAACAAGAGGGCCATGATGGCCCTGAAGTTGCTCATCTAAGTCTTTTGACCAAACATGACCCATTTTCAATCTCTTTTGAGATATTATGACAAACTTTCTAGCAAGATTTTCATGAGTATTTGACTGAAAAAGGTCTTTTGAAGATTTGACTCAGTGACCTAGTTAATGACCGGAAATGATCCACTTGCAAACTGGTCCAAGAAATCATCAAGACAAACATTCTGACCAAGTTTCATGAGTACAGGGGTAAAAGTTAAAAAATCTGAAAATACTGAAAATTGAGCTGGGGCCTGGGGGCCGCTAGGGCCCCCGGTGGGTCCAGGGCAACGCCCTGGCCAGGGGTCCAGGGGGCCGGAGGCCCCCGGAAGCTCCTGAGATTTAGCTATTTTATAAGCATCAAATTCCTCTAATGAGATCCAGTTTTAGCATTTTAAAGTTGAAAAAATCTTGAAACGAATGAAAGATATGATATGCTAAAACCTAAGAAAATCTCGAAGTTTTTAGCATCCATGTTATTTTTGTCCTCTTTTATCTCCATTTTGTACACAGGACCTAATCAGATTAGCCCTACATCAGTTTTGTATTTGAAAGTACAACAAGTATGAGAAAAGGACATATCTAGTATTTAATATTTGATTCATTAAAATGCAATCACAGGTGCTAAATTTCTGTCAAAAGAATAAAATCAAATCTGTCAAATAGGAAAACAACACTCTCTTTAAGAATGGCTAATTTATCAGGGAGAATGTGACAGAGTGTGCTGTGCATTTTCTAGCTTGAGGTTTTTGTACCCTTCGGTAACTGGAGTTTGGGGTACACAAACAAGGATGGGGATTCAGATCTAAACTACATATTAATTTCATAAAATTATCAAGTTTTAATGACAGCCTATCAAAAGATAGACTGTTTTCATGTGACATGCGCAAACAAGATTTTATAGATAGATCTACATGTTCACTGTTAAAAGCTCTTCAAACACTTTAAGAACCTTTCCTAAAATGTGCAAACATTTTTGGCAAAATCAATTCTAATGTTTGCTAAAACAAGCAGGTAAGTGATATAACATGGAACTTGTCCAATTCCTGTAAAAAATCTATCAAATCGGCAGTGTGGGGCAATCAGTTTAAATGCAAAAATGATTATCACTTTGTAACCGGAAGAGCAAACCAACTAGCTATTGGTTGTACAATCGGTTTCTCCATTGAACTGAGAATGCCTTTTTGCTTTAAATACTTTGACAATTTGTCTACATGATATTAAGTTTATAAAGATGTGGTGTTTTGTACTTTAAATTTTTTTTACTTTATTTAATATCATTTATTTTGATCTTTACATTTTAATTTCCAAACCAGTTAAAAAAAATTCAGACATATTTCAAGCATTTGCAGACGGAAACCCCCCCCCCCCCTTCAGATCTTTATTTTCATTTCATAAAACAACAATTTTTTTCACTCATGACAGAATTTTAGATTCCACTTATTGTTTTATTCAGAGATTTGTGTATATTCACTGTTTAAATTCATTATTAAAGATGAGAAGATAGTTTGAAGTCCCTCTGATCGGACGATGCCACGCTGATCATGGTAGTGTCATGGGTTTTCACGGTTTTTTTTGGCGATCAATTTTTCGTGTCAATTAATTTCTGGAGAAGTATTACCACATGATTTGACATCAGTTAGTCATTTTGAATAGCAGGTAACTTTAAATTCTGTCACTTTACACTAGATCAGAGGATTAACACCGTTATTACGTTCTCGTAAATGACTCGCCTGCTTCATTAGATCACGCGCGTGTCCTTCACATTTTATACTGATCGTGTTTAGCCCATATTTCTGCCGGATGCGCACAAGCTAGGTTATATGAAGCTCTTGACGATAATTTCATGCGTCAGATTGACAATTAAGCAAATATTTTTCAGCGTCAAAGACATGTCATTTCAAATTTCCAAGCGTCAAAACCCGGTCTCAGGGATCAAATAAGAAACTTGCCGAGTTGTCGAGTTTTGACAAAACATCCATGGACAAAAACTTCTTTCTCATTTTTCCGGCCAATTTTCGTGTTTGTTATCACTATATTGAATCCTAGAGTCTGATTAATATCAGTCACAAAACCAAGCGCTACAAACCAGTATTCACGTTTCACGACCAAGCAAGCTTCGGTACCAACTGCAATCGATTCCGGGATTTCTCAAGAGCTAATCGCAATCGGAAGCCAAAACCAACTGACTTTCGACTATAGTCAATCATTGGCCCACCACTACAAATCGGACTACAGTGTATGAATGAAACTTTTCCCCCTTTTTCGGTCGCTTCGGCATTTGAGTAGCACGTACTGTCAACTTCGGAAGATAGTTGCCGATCCCCAGCTCTGACATCCATTTGTTATTGAAAAGAACAAAGATAATTTAAACTGAGCCATCTTTGGCTAGCAAATAATCAAATTGCTGCCAACGTTTGTCCCCTAAAACGAAGGGCTTTGTTAATGCTTTATTGTTTTACAATCCTAGCGGCAAAAATGTTAAAGTCGGCAAACCGATCAAAACACAGCCGCAACATTTTGGACACGAACAATATAACATCATACGATAACCTTAAAACGTTCCGGTTCAGCATCTATATTTAGAATCGGGAAACCCTAAGCAAGAGTGAGTGACTGTAAACATTTCGGTGCAAATTATTCCCGAAATTACAAAATTCTTTGAATTTCATTGTTTTTTGGGCGAGTGCGTTTGACGGGAGACATTAATGACCGAGATCAGCCCCTGACAAAGGAAATGCAGTGGGGCAATAAATTTTATTGATACGGCATCTGGAAATCTATTGAATTGCAATAGATACGAGATAAAGGGGTACCCCCCTCCCCCCCAAAAAAAATTTCTCCTCAGATTTAAACGATTTGGAAAAATGACCTGGTCGGCCCCTGAAAATACGGAATTCCGTCACAATACGGAAAACTTTTACCCCTGTGAGTATAGGATTGAAAATGCGGCCTCTAGAGCATAAACAATGTTTTTCTAAGATCTGACCTAGTGACCTAGATTTTGACCCAACATGAACCATTTTCAAACTCATCTAAGATATAATCACAAATATTCTGACCAACTTTCATGAGTTTTGGGCTGAAAATGTGGCCTCTAGAGCCTACATAAGGTTTTTCTAAGATATGACCTAGTGACCTAGTTTTCGACCTAACATGACCCGTTTTTGAACTTATTCGAGATATCATCAAGAAAAATATTCTGACTAACTTTCAAGAATTTTGGACAGAAAATGTGGCCTCTAGAGCGTACACAAGGTTTTTCTAAGATATGACCTAGTGACCAAAACTCATGAAAGTTGGTCAGTTATTATCTGGACATGATCCATTTTCAAACTCATGCAAGGTATCATCAAGACAAACATTTTGACCAATTTTCAAGGTTTTTGGACTGAAAATGTGGCCTCTAGAGCGTACACACAGTTTTTCTAAGATTTGACCTATTGACCTAGTTTTTGACCTAATCTGACCCTTTTGCAAACTCGTCTGAGGTATCATCAAGACAAACATTCTGACCAACTTTCAAGAGTTTTGGACAGAAAATGTGGCTTCTAGAGCATACACAAGGTTTTTCTAAGATTTGACCTAATGACCTAGTTTTTGACCGGACATGACCCATTTTCTGACTCATTCGAGATATCATCAAGACAAACATTTTGACCAATTTTCAGGAGTTTTGGACTGAAAATGTGGCCTCTAGAGCCTACACAAGGTTTTTCTAAGATTTGACCTACTGACCTAGTTTTTGACCTGACATGACCCATTTTCAACCTCATCTGAGGTATCATCAAGACAAACATTCTGACTAACTTTCAAGAGTTTTGGACAGAAAATGTGGCTTCTAGAGCGTACACAAGGTTTTTCTAAGATTTGACCTAGTGACCTGGTTTTTAACCGGACATGACCCATTTTTGAACTCATTCGAGAAATCATCAAGACAAACATTCTGACAAACTTTTAGGAGTTTTGGACTGAAAATGTGGCCTCTAGAGCTGCACAAGGTTTTTCTAAGATTTGACCTAGTGACCTAGTTTTTGACCCGACATGACCCATTTTCGAACTCGTACGAGATATTATCAAGACAAACATTCTCACCAAGTTTCATGAGTATCAGACTGAAAATGTGGCCTCTATAGCGTACACAAGGTAAAAGTTGACGACTGACGACGGTTGCCGGACACAGCACGATCACAAAAGCTCACCTTGAGCACTTTGTGCTCAGGTGACCTAAAATGTATGCAACAAAATTAAATAAACAGCTACATAGCTTTTTTTTCAATTGTTTTAATCTGGATTTCGTATTACTCTATGTGCAATATGTACAAGAATAAGTTAATTTCCTGCAGTATCAAAGTATATATACATCAATACACATTTTACATACATGTAAATGTTTGCCTTTACACACAAACTACACGCATAGATCTCTGTCATTGGAAAACTACTAGCCTCTAAATATAAAGGAATCATCATTACAAAAATAATTTCTCTCAGAATTCTCGGTATAAAAGTTCCTATGTAGATCTAGGAAATCAGTCTATAAATCAACTACTGAAAGTTTTCACAAATTTCAGCACAGAATGAAACTGCATCTATGGTAGGCCAGCTTTGGAAGTTTTCACAAATTTCAGCACAGAATGAAACTGCATCTATGGTAGGCCAGCTTTGAATGTAACCTAATGTTAAAATTTTAGGCTTGTCAAATTGGAAGCAGTTGCAAGTGACAAACTAGATGCGTCTAAAAGGATGGGTTTTGTCTCTGAAAGGGTATAAAACACTGCAGAAAAAGAAGAAAATGCTGGCTATCAGCATTTTCTTCTTTTCCTACAGCATTTTCTTCTTTTCCTACAGTGTTTTCAAAAGGCCTTTTTTTTTTTTTTACCTTTTACCTCAAAGTAGTTTTATAACAGGTTAAAGTACCGTTACTCATAAGAAATGTCCACACATGACCAAATCCATCTTATAATTATGTAGGGATAAAAAATCCCAGAATAAATACATGTATATAAACATTGCGACAAAAGGAGAAATTGGCCGCAATGGCCATCTACTGAGAAAGCATTGAAAGGTGCCTGCATGAACTATCACAGCTTTGTTCCGACTAGATTTCCCTTTGGCAAAAAGGCTAGGCAAGTCATTTCGCATTGTATCCTTGCTATATACAATTCAGAGTACACCTTTAGGATCAACTTGTAGAAGATTAACTTTTACCACAAGCTTTTGACACATTTGAAAACATTCATGGGTAAGGAGAAAATGCTGGTAACCAGCAATTTCTCCTTTTCAACACCTTACCAAGAACAAATTCTCCTTTTCAACACCTTACCAAGAACAAATTTCTATGTTGAGTCACATTCCTTTTATTGTCTACAAATGCTGTCAATTTGTACAAGTTTAAAATTTTGTTGTTTGGCAGAGTGTTACACGTTAGGCCAATTATTGTAAGATCCCTTTAGTACTGTTTCACATTTAGGCCAAAAAACAATTAAAGTTGATTTTAAAAGTTAAATAAACACTACACATAAACAAAATGAAAAGTTTGTACAGTTTCAAAAAAATAACTTCACATAATAAAACTATAACATAAAGTGTGGACGGAATACATATATCTTAACCTCTAGAAGGCCAAGCACATTCATAATCATCTATACTGATGGTGTAGATTAAGATCAGATGAGAACTTGTAGTCTGATCTCTGATCCAGTATGTTTGGATATTTTGTGGGATATCCTTGCAATTGAACCCTTTACCACATGGCAAAAATTTAGACACATCATTCTGAAGGAATTTAAATATGACAATTCAAAAAACCCTGGGAAAGAAGCCTTCTTCAGAATACATTGCGGGAAGAGGGGAAAATGCAGGTGAACAGCATTTTCTCCTTTTCCAGCAATGTTTTTCTATCCTTTAAAAGGCAATTCCTAGTCATACTTATTTTGTCTTCAACAAATGCCTTCAATCTGAACAAGTCTAGAGTTTTGTCATTTGGTATAAAGTTAACTCTTTACCAAACAACATAATTTTAGACTGGTCCAAATTGGAAGCATTTGCAGACGACAAAATTAATGTGAATCAAAAGTTGAAATTTGGTTTGGGAAGGATAGAAAACATTGTGGGAAAAGGAGAAAATGCTGATTACCAGCATTTTCTCCTTTTCCCACAATGTTTTCTAAAGGCTTCTTTCTCAGGGTCGTCAAAAGTAGGGATTGTGTGGTAATGGGTTAATTGAATTATTTACAATTTTCTAATCAATACTTACAACCAAATGTTTTTTCCTTGTTTTTATAACTATCCTGAATGAAGCCATTTCCTTTTCATATTATACATTGTATTTCCATAGGCCTTAGATTACTAAAATCAAGTAAAACAGATTTTCTGATAGACCATGATAATCAACTGATTGTATTAAATGTATGGTGTTTAATGCCACTTTAATCATCATTTCAGTTCAGAGAGGAATAAATCCTGCTGCAATGATTATTATCAATCCTCGAAAAGAAATTCAGAGCTTGGAACTTGAACAAGCAACCCACTGATCTCAAGTCCTGTATGCTAGGCTCTGCCTATCATAATCAGAGCTGATTTCTTGAGGACATATGATAGGCACATGGTTCAAAGAAATATGACAAAACCTACCATTTGAATGATGACAGGTGAACATAGTAAGATTGATGATTTCAAAAGAAAGTAACAAATCCTTTGATTAACTCTTTACCAAACAATTCTTATAAAATCTAACAACAGTGAAAAAGAAGACTTTTAAAAACATTGTGTCAAAAAGAGAACATGCTGGTAAACAGCATTTTCTCCTTTTCCCACCATGTTTTATACCCTTCAGAAAAGAACCCCAATCATTTTAGCCACATTTATCTCCTGCAAAAATTGTAATGCGTTCGATTTTGACAAGTACAAAGTCTGTCGTTGGGTAAAGAATGAATACATTGCAAAATAGTGTTTGGCAGTTTAGGTTAACATTATATAATTAAAGTGTAAATACATATTCATGTAATTCCAATTTCTTTGGTCCCATAACTTTTGCAGTACAAAACAACACTTTTTTTAATAGTACATGTACCATGTATGCATATTTCCAATTCTATCATGCTTAATTTGCTGTAAATGAGTGGAACTTCTGCTTACTGATTGACAATGAATATTCAAAACTCAGAAAATATTCCTTTCACCTGTTAACAAGCTGGGGATCACAAGGTTTTAGGTTTGATACACTACTAATGGTGGCGTTGTGACGAAACACTAAATGCGAATGGGTTTTTCTGTGCCTCATTTATATCCAAGCAAACCTGCAGTCCAATCTAATGATACCATGACGGGCATCATGAGAAGTTCACACTATTTTCAAACATCCTGCCATAAAATTTTTCATCTTGATACTCTTTGCTTAAAATTTAATAAGGTGTTTGCAACAAATGTGATTTGTCACGACATCATTATGAAATCAGTCAATCAGGACACAGGATGATGCTTAGATTAATCAATAAAATTAAGCATAATGAAAGAAAAAACCTTTTACCGTAGCATTTCATCAAAATCCCATCATTAATCTGTGCAGCATATCAAAACAAAAATCACAAGAAATATCCCCTCCATGACTAACGAATCATTAATATGGCTTCTTCTATGTCAATCTCATTTCTCACAGGAAGTTCGGAAGTGCTGTCACATGACCTTCTACTCAGGTTGGACTAATCACAGGGCATTCTGCTGGAGATGATCACTGATCACTTGATATTCTACTCAAGCTGAACTGATCGCATGACATTACTGGAACTGATGACTGATCACATGATATTCTACTCAAGCTGGACTGATCACATGACATTCTGCTGGAACTGATGACTGATCACATGACTGTCATGTGACAGATGGCACAACAATGTTTTGTCTGAACACATTACATCTTGAACTATCTCCATGGCTGCCTAGCTGTTCTTTTCTTACCTAATAAAACAACAAGTAAACACAACCAAATTAATATAGGTTAAGGTAAGACTGAGAATTGTATTATCATAGGTACATAAACTCTTTAACCATGCAGTCCTGAGTTTTTACAACCCTGATAATAAAGCTTTTGAAAACATTATGGGAAAAGGAGAAAATGCTGATTACAAGCATTTTCTCCTTTTCCCCAAATATTTCCAAAAGCTTTCTTTCTCAGGGGTGTTAAAACTCCGGATTTCGTGGTAAAGGATTAAGCAGTTGACACAATTTAGCCTCAACCAAATTGAAAGCATTTGCAGATGACATATTTCCATGTACCTCGTTCGATGAGTTCTGACAATGAAAAGGTAGAAAAAATGGTGGAAAAAGGAGAAAATACTGCTTACCAGCATTTTCTCCCTTTTCCACAATGTTGTCAATAGCCTAGCTTCAAAGAGTGGTTAAAACTCAGGATTATGTGGGAAATGTTTAATGACTAACAAGTTCTTAAAACAAATGTGCAGCGAGCAACTTCTTGAAATCATCTTAATATAATAGGTATAATGGTATATAAGAGTGGATATAGTCCCTGAGGGTGATGAATTTTGAGCAAAATACTATCCATCATTACTTCATGCATAAACAACCTTAAAATTGTTATACAACATATTTGAGTTTGCCTTGACTTTTAAAAAGGAAGTTTTTGCTTTCCATTATTCAACAGTCTTAACCCGTAAAGCGCTGAATAAACCCAATGGAGATTTTCAATCTAAAATAAGACCAAATTGGTTGCAAATTCATGACTTTCTCTTGTCTGTAATTTTAAGCAAAGTGGACAAAGTAGATCAAAGATCAAACTTCACATTTTGTGTAGCCTGATCTTGATCTACACTGACCAGCAAGGCAACTATGTTAGTGACAGGCACTTCAAGGGTTAAAAATAAGTATGAGTTCTTTGTATGGTATTCAATACATTTTTCAACATTATTTCAGTCATATCACAGAGGCCAGTGCAGCTATCTATGCTTTTCTGAAGTTTCTTTTACAAGTTCTTGGCACAAGCTACTGACTGCTTTTGCACATAACCATCACGTAAACAATGATCAGCTGTGAGAGGAATTAATGCTGTAGCAATGACTACAGAAATTAACCAAGCTGGAGACTACAAGTAAGCCTTGTTCCAAAAACTGTAAATTACAAACTGATGTGCCAGGCTTCACTTTAATAGGTATGGAAAGAGAAAGAGAGGCCGAAAAGTTCTTTCAGTTTTGTTAAAAACAAAAATTAATTGAGCAAAAAAAGTTAACTTGACTACAGAGGACCAGAATGACCTTTCACAGCTCATCTGATAACAGTTTTAGAACGAGGAGATTATAAAAGTTTTCATTAAGCCTACACAGAGATTTTGTGCCTGCAGGTGAGGCCAATTTGACATCAAGGACTACTATTTGAACAACTTTGATAGAGGTACACGGCCAATGGACTGACCATAACAGCCTACCTTGCACACTTTGTGTCAACCAGGGTTCTTCAGGGAAGTGTTATACTCAGTAAAATTTGTTCCATACTTTCCAAGAAAAAGATTTGAAAATTTTTTTGCATTATGTAAAAACACAACAGAAACCTGACCACGATATTACCTTGCTGGCCTTAGACTAGTAAAGCTAAAAAAAAGATAAAATCACACAAACACATTGATTCATGAGGAAGAAATCTATGTTAGGAAAGGGGTGAAATTTGATAAAAGTTGAAATCTCTGAAATTTCACCCAAAAAGAGCTCTAGGTGTTGTGAACTTGGTAGTATTGTATGAAAATCTCCTAGCTTATATTTTTTTTTCTATTTTATGGAAAAAAAGGGGTGGGATAAACCTGAAAATCCTGTATAATTCCATTCAAAGTGTGAAAAAAATATTCTTTTAAAAGCTAATACACTTCTGATTAATCATAGCTTGTCAACTCTACCAAACTGTGTTTAAAAAACTAAGATGACTTGCAAAGTCATTCTTGGAAAAGGAAAAAAATACTGGTAATCAGCTTTTTTCCCAATTTCCACATTGTTTTTAACCCTTTCAAGAAATTTAGTCATATGAGCCCGCTATAACTTGTCTGCAAATACAATCAATATGGACTGGTAAAAAAAATCGCTGGTAAAGACTGTTCTACCACACATTGTACACAGTCTAGAGAATAGAGAATTTCATTTATACTACCTGATAAATCAATTGAGAAAACTTTATACTTCGTGCCCACTAAAGAAAACATGTCATTTATGTAAAATACATGTTCTGATATTATACACTAAGTAAAGTATAATACATTATATGCATATGAAAATATGTTTACACGAAGCAATTTCTTCTTTGCAACAAAATTTTCAAAAGTAGCCTGCTGCGAGACAAACGTAGTCATCAAGCAAGTGGTATTGTATTTTCACACTTACTATTTATTTTATAACAAGAGGGCCATGATGGCCCTGTATCGCTCCACTGGCTAATATATAAAAACCCTACATGCCAAACATTACAATACTTGGGCATATGGTTTTGAACACAAGACCCCTGAGACAGGAATAAAATTGGTAGCCCTAGTTCTTATGGTTAGTAAAACGAAGATTTCTAAAGTTTTCACTATAATTATAACCCCATGTAAAACTTCTGACCCCTGGTGTGGTATCAAATTCGTCCCTACGGCTATATTTTGGGCACTCTTGGTACAGGCTCACTAGATAAAGCTACATGCAAAATTTGGTAGCCCTAGGCTTTATGACTAAGTACAGGGAGATTTCTAAAGTTTTCTCTATATAAGCCCATGTAAAACTTGTGACCCGCGGGGTGGGGCCAATTTTTACCCTAGGGCTATAATTTGGGCACTCTTGGCAAAGGCCCACTAGATAAAGCCACATGCAAAATTTGGTAGCCCTAGGCCTTATGGCTAGGTACAGGGAGATTTCTAAAGTTTTCTCTATATAAGCCCATGTAAAACTTGTGACCCTGGGGCTGGGTCAAATTTGACCCCAAGGCTATAATGTGGGCACTTTTGGGAGAGGCCCACTAGATAAAGCCACATGCAAAATTTGGTAGCCCTAGGCCTTATGGTTTCAGACAAGAAGATTTTCAAATATTTCCAATATTTTTAAGTTTTGTTGCCATGGCAACCACAGTTTTTGAAGGAATCAAATTCTTTCAAGAAATTCTAAAGAGGACCATGGCAGGATCATTTCCGTGAAGTTTCATCAAAATTGGATGGGTAGTTTCAGAGAAGAAGATATTTGAAATAAAAATTAACGCACGCACGTATGCATGGACGGACGGATGCATGACGGACACCGGGCCATGACACAAGCCTGCTGGCCTTCAGCCAGTGAAGCTAAAAATTAAACAGCAGCCTACATGTTTTAAATACTCTTTCAGCGATATTCCACTAAGTTCCATCAAAAAAGGAGACTTTCAAACTTGTTTTAAAATCAGTATGCCAAAATGGACTTTGTAATACAGTTAACAAGAGGGCCTGATGGCCCTGGATCGCTCACCTGAGTCAATAGGCAAAATTTCACTCCAGGGTCATGATTGAAACTCTGACCAATTGTCAGGTCAATTGAGCTTAAAATGTGGTCTCTAAAGCGCCCTAAAGGAATTTCCATAAGATGACCTAGTGACCTAGTTTATGACCCCATGTGACCCAATTTTGATCCCATCCAAGATTTTATCAAGACAAACATGCTGACCAATTTTCAGGTCAATTGAGCAAGATTTTTTGCCTCTAGAGCCCATACAGAATTTCTGTAAGTTGACCTAGTGACCTAGTTTATGACTCTAGGTAACCCAATTTTGAACTTGTCCTAGATTTTATCAAGACAAACATTCTCAGCAATTTTCAAGTCAATTGAGCAATAAATGTGGCCTCCAGAGTGCTCACAAGATTTTTCTTTAATTTGACCAAGTGACCTAGTTTATGAACCCACATGACCCAATTTAGGACTCATCATAAAGTCTATCAAGACAAACATTCTGAACAATTGAGCAATAGATGTGGCCTCTTGAGTGCCCAAATAAATTTCTTTGACCTACTGACCTAGCTTATATCTCAATTTCAACCTCATTCGATATTTCATCAAGACAAACATTCTGACCAATTTTCATGTCAATTGAGCATGAAATGTGGCCTCCAGAGTGCCCGCAAAGTATTTCTTTAATTTGACCTTGTGACCTATATTATGACTCCAGGTGAACCAATTCTAAACTCATCCTAGATTTCATCAAGAAAAACATTTCAACCAATGTTCAAACCAATTGAGCAATAAATGTGGCCTCTAGAGTGCCCACACAGTATTTCTTTAATTTGACCTTGTGTCCTAGTTTATGACCCAAGGTGACCTAAGTTCAGACTCGTGTGAAATTTTATCAGGACAAACATTCTGAATAACTTTAAAGTCAATTGAACAACAAATGTGGCCTCTAGAGTGCCAACAATATATTTCCTTAACATGACCCCAGTGACCCAAATTCAAACTCATCCCAGATTCCATCGAGACAAACATTCTGACCAATTTTCAAGTCAATTGAGTTGAAAAATATGGCCTCTAGAGTGCCCACAAGGTATTTCTTTGACCTAGAGACCTTGATTAATACCCAAAATGACCCAAATTCAAAGTCATCACAGATTTCATCAAGAAAAACATTCTGACCCCATTTCAGGTCAAATGAGCAAGAAATGTGGCCTCTAGAGTGCCCACAAGGTATTTCTTTAATTTGATCTAGTGACCTAGTTTATGACCACAGGTGACCCATTTTCGAAACTCATTAAACATGTGCTCCAATGGGCTAACAAACTTAGTACAGGTCCACTAGGAGATAATACATACCAAATATCAAAGCTCTACACCTTCCAGTTTTAAAGAAGATGAATTTAAAAGTTTTCCTTCTTTGTTCCTATGTTCGAAATTTTGACCCCCAGGGCAGGGTCAGTTTTCACCCCAGCGGGTTTATTTGAACAGACTTGGTAGAAGTCTACTAGGAGATACTACATGCCAAATATCAAAGCTCTACACCTTCCAGTTTCAGAGAAGAAGAATTTTAAAGTTTTCCTTCTTTGTTCCTGTGTTCGAACTTGTGACCCCCGAGGCGGGGCCAGTTTTGTTTCCAGGGGCATCATATGAACAAACTTGGTAGAGGTCTATTAGGAGATACTACATACCAAATATCAAAGCTCTATGCTTTCCAGTTTCAGAGAAGAATTTAAAGTTTTCCGTCTTTGTTCCTATGTCTGAACTTGTGACCCCTGGGGCAGGGCTAGTTTTGACCCCAGGGGCATCATATGTACAAACTTGGTAAAGGTCTATGAGGAGATACTACATACCAAATATCAGAGCTCTACGCCTTCCAGTTTCAGAGAAGAAGAATTTTAAAGTTTTCCTTCTTTGTTCCTATGTTCGAACTTGTGACCCCTGGGGTGGGGCTAGTTTTGACCCCAGGGGCATCATATGAACAAACTTGGTAGAGGTCCATGAGGAGATACTACAAACCAAATATCAAAGCTCTACGCCTTCCAGTTTTAGAGAAGAAGAATTTTAAAGTTTCCTTCTTTGCTCTTATGTTCGAACTTGTGACCCCCAGGGCCGGGCCAGTTTTGACCCCAGCGGGTTTATTTGAACAAACTTGGTAGAGGTCCACTAGGAGATGCTACATACCAAATATCAAAGCTCTACACCTTCCAGTTTCAGAGAAGAAGAATTTTAAAGTTTTCCTTCTTTGTTCCTATGTTCGAACTTGTGACCCCCGGGGCGGGGCCAGTTTTGACCCCAGGGGCATCATATGAACAAATTTGGTAGAGGTCCATGAGGAGATGCTACATACCAAATATCAAAGCTCTACGCCTTCCAGTTTCAGAGGAGAAGATTTTCTAAGATTTTGCATTTTTTTTCCTTTTTGTTGCCATGGCAACCAGAGTTAAGGGTGGAATTCAATTCTTTGAACAACTTTGGTAGAGCTTCACCCAAGGAACATCCCTCCCAAGTTTCATCAAGATTGGCCTAGTGGTTTAGGAGAAGATGTTTAAAGAAATTGTTGACGGACATCGGACATAGGGCGATCACAATAGCTCACCTTGAGCACGTTGTGCTCAGGTGAGCTAAAAATGATAGGCAGAAAGGGGTTTCTCCTCTTAAAGACTGTGTACACTGTGACTTAAGAATCTTCAGAGCACCAGAAGTTTCATAGATCTATATTAACTTTTTAACATACAACAAAATGTAGACTTATCTAAATTGAAAGCATTTTGCATACAACTTTTTTAAATGTGGCTTAAATGGTGAAATTTGTCTTTGAAAGGGTAGATATCATTGTTGGAAATGGTTACAAGCATTTTCTCCTTTTCAAACAATGTCTTCAAAAAGGCTTCTTTCTCAAGATCATTTAACCCTTTACCACTCAATGACGACTTTTAACGACCCTGAGGAAGAAGCCTTTTGAAAACATTGTGGGAAAAGGAGAAAATGCTGGTAACCAGTATTTTCTCCTTTTCCCACAAAGTTTTCTACCTTATCAAAGAAAAATTGCGTTATTTGAGCCACTATGAAATTGTCGTCTGCAAATGCTTTCATTTGGATAGGTCTAAAATTTTGCTGTGTGGTAAAGAGTTAAACTTGGGACTGCGTGGTTAAGAGTTATTTTTACCAGGTGGCAAGAATTTTAGACTCATCCAAATTTAAAGCATTTGATGAGACTTGTACTACGAAGAGAGAAAAATATTGTGGGAAAAGGAGAAAATGCTTATCATAAGCATTCTCTCCTTTTCAAAGATGTTTTCAAACACCATCTTCATCAGGGTTGTTTAAACATAACTTTGCTATGTAAAAGGTTAACCCTTTACCGTACAATGCCGACTTTTAACGACCCTGGGAAAGAAGCCTTTTAAAAACATTACGGGAAAAGGAGAAAATTTTCTCCTTTTCCCACATTGTTTCACTGAAAATGTCTTCTGCAAATGCTTTCAATTTGGATGGGTCTAAAATTTTGTTGTTTGCTAAAGAGTTAAACATAATTTTGCTAGGTAAAGGGTTAAAGACAGAGTAAAATCTCAAAAAAATTTAAAGGAGTAATATAGAGGGACAGGTTAGCAATCACACTTTATATACCTATAAAACTGGGACATGTATAGATTTCTCCAAACTCGTGTTGCTGTAAAATGAGTAATCAAAATTTTTTGTGCAAACAGGTTTAAGGAATCAATGCTACGGTCTATTGTATAAACAAGAATAAAAATTAATGGGAGTTCTTTTACTGTCAATGTAATATAGGCAACTTTTGTCCAGGTTTTAAAGTAATGTATCACTGCAATTGACAGTGACTTGGATATAGTTTAGTATACGTAGCAGACAGTATAGATCCTAGATCAGACTGCATGACCAGTCAGTCTGATCTCAGTCTATGCCCTCTACAAAAGCTACTTTACTTCCCATTGGCAGCGAGCTAATTCTAATGAGAAAACTGGGTCCGTATTCACCAACCATTCTTAGTAACATTCTTAGTCTTATTCTCTAAGATTTTCTAATTTGAAAGTAATGACTGAATTGGGGTTTAACACTGTTTGAACAGCTTAGGTCATATCACGGCGGTCAGTGCACCTACGCATGCGTTTCCTGGCTTTCTCACACCAGTACTGACACAACTTTCTTTCCAAGTCACTGACTGCTTTTTCACATGCACCAGAGGTGAGTGGCAAAAGATCACCGGAAAGATTTGCCTCAACCAGGTATCAAACTCACAACCACCAGGTCACGAGTCCGATACGCTAACCACTGAGCTACCTGGTTTGGCCTAATTTGAAAATATCATAACTTATGATTAACTAAAACAAATACTTTAGCTAATTAGAAGTTGTGTTACGTTCAACTTTAGAAAATTCTGCAGAATAAGACTATGAACGTTCTTAAGAATCTGGGCCCCGTTTTACTAGGGTAGTTACGAACAAAATTTGTGTAAGTTTTACGTAACTATAGTATAGTGGCATTAATCTGCTACAAGATATGTGACAACTATCATAATTATTTTAGAAAACTATTGTGATAAATCGAAGTTTCCCGGAAATTTATCTAGATAAAATGAAAAGATAAAATTTCGAGGAAACTTTGATTTATCGCAATAGTTTTCTAAAATAATCATGATAGTTATCTTGTATCTCATAGCAGATTAATGCCACTGTACTATAGTTATGTAAAACTTACTCAAATTTTGTTCGTAACTACCTTAGTAAAACGGGGCCCTGGAGAATAAGACTATGAATGTTCTTAAGAATGGTAAGTGAATATGGTCCCTGTTTGGATAACTCTTTTAAAATCAACCTCTTTCTGCAAGCAGTATGGATCAACAGCATGTTCCAGCAAATGTGGGAGAGACAATCCCATAAATAGTACAATGCACATTTAAGATTAGATTGTATGTTTTTGTAGTTTCATCCTTAACTAAATGGCCTTAAAATCATCCAGCATTTAATAAACACACAAATAAAACAGCTTGGCTCAAAACTGTCTAGATGATTTTAAAAAAAAAACCGAAAGCCAAGTTTTAATAAAATCAAACAATACCACACACTCAGCAAAAATCACATAAAATGCCAACACACTGCTGTCAAAGACCCAAAGATGCTGACCAAACCTAATTCAAATTGTTAGTACAAAGGAGTATCTACATGATAGGATCTACCAAGCCAACCCTTAGGCTGCTGAGTGCTACTCAAGGAATTTTTGTGGACAGTGTTGATCAAGATCAGACTGCACTGATCTTGGATCTACACTGTCCAATAAGGAAATTATTTTTTTCCCTAAAAAATAGCTCTGAAATAGCAACATTCAGGTTTTAACTATCAACTTGAAAGTTTCATTCTACTTACTATGCAGGTTAAGGGTTAAAAATGTACAATGGGATGGCTACATTACTAATTTTGTTTTTTGTGGATTTAAAACAAGAAACAAGAGCATGGCATGGCCTTGCTTAAGTTGCTTTTTCAATGAAATTTTAGGTGGGGAAAAAAGGGACATAACTGTATCATAATTATATACTTGGAGGGCTGGTTATCTGTCCTTCTGGTATGGGTTCCCTTTCTGATGGTTAAGAACTAGCACAAGTTTGAGATAATTAGATTCGGTAACAGCAGAGATATGAGAAAATGTAAATGTTTAGACGCCAAAACATGGTGCAAATGACAACAAGGCTATGACAGTAACTCTATGTTTTCTTCGAATACAACCAAGCCAAAAACGAAAATATCTACATAAATATTATTGTAGAGAAGGGTAAAAATTGACCTATCTAGAGTTTATACTCAGAGTTAATACCCTGAATGCAAATCTACCCATCCTTCTTACAGGGTTAGAGATACACTGATACATGTCTACATGTAAAATTAACCCTAGTTGTACGGAGTAAATGAAATAGACATTCTTAGTAGAAAAGACCCAATAGATAAAATTTCAAGGCTGATTTTGTCCAATATTAGGTAAGAACTAAGCCATGTAGATCCAAGATCAGACTGCATGTTCAAAAATGCCTTACTGACCCTCTGTGCCCTGACCACAACAAGCACCAATCTAATGTGTTAAATGTGTAGATCTGTTAAAGTCAAAATGTTTACACAGTACATAACCACAAATCCTTTAAGCAGCCATCCACTCCATATGTTACGCATGTACATGATACACAATCACCAATCTTCTGTTACTTATGTAATAATAACACAGTATACAACCCCAAATCCTCTGTCATGTACATAATCATAACATTGTTTAATAGTCATATCTTACTTTTGTCATCATACATTGAGGATTTTCTTTCCTGAAAGGCAAAAATTATCTTGAATTTTCTGATCTAGAGTTTTATATAGCATGGACACAGAAGGAATACTTATTTTATCTTGATAAGGAATACCTACTTGTTTTATCATGATAACTTCACTAGATCATATGTAACCTTTGTCAAAGTGATATTGCTTACCCCTTAATTAGACATTTTTGTATGGATTTTGGGAGCAACTAGTAACAAAAGATTTCAGCAATGTTTACCAATGGTTATTAACCTTTTAACTCACAATCCTGAAATTTAATGAAATGACTTTTGAAAACATTGTAGGAAAAGGAGAAAATGCTGGTAACCAGCATTTTCTCCTTTTCCCACAACGTCTTACCTTTCAGAGAAAAAAAATCTTTCATTTTGAGCCACATTTAATTTGATGTTGGCAATTGCTTTTAATTTGGACCAATCTAAAATCTCGTTGTTCAGAAAGGGTTAATTGAGCCTAGGTGAACTAATTATATGTGGCGTTTTATACATGGGCAATTCTGCATTGCACCTCCAAGTTTTTTTTACCATCACAGCACAGTTTTCAACAAAACAATTGCACACACACACAAAAAATCCTGCTGAACTTGTAATAAATCAAAATGCGATAAAATTCCTTTGTCTGAATTGTTTCTTTATGGTTTTCCTTGAACATGTATATGCTATGCTAGCTAACATTTGACCTATGTTACTGCTTGCAATGATCTATCTCAGTTTTTAAAGAAATTCTGCATGTTTTATTGCTACATTTGCATGTATTCAGGTTACAAAGAGACAAAGAACTAAATGCAACCAATAAACATTACATGGGGCACAAAGTCATGGACACATCTCATCGCCCTAGCAACAGAAAACTAGATACTGTGAGATACCTGTATGAAAACCTATGCAGGCCATGGTTTATCTACTATGCAATTAATGACTGAGTAAAATTGAACAGTTTTGCCATTGTAATCCGGCAAATTCTCAAAAATAGTGCAAATATAGTGTGCACAGTAAATCAAAGATGTACTTCGACAATAAGCCATGGTATTCCACTGAAAATTAGATACAGCACTTTGTCTGTCATGCAACAAACATAATATACATTCTTACAAATAAAATACATGTTTTGTACTTTCAAACAAAGCAAAATATGCAAAGCTTTGACCCACTATTTCATATACCGGTACACACAACCAGTGTTTGGGATCCCAAAAACTGTATCAAAATGACTTGACGTAAATACTCAAAACTTCGGATAGTTGTTATTTCCAATTTAGTCAGTCTAAAAAACAAGCTTTTTTGAAATTACTAATTATGCAATTGTGGGATGCATAGAATTCTGTTGAACACATAATCACAATGACAGACATACCATAAAAAAACAAAGAATAGAATCTATGAAAAATCTTAGGAATACCAACTATTATTCTCTTGAATCACATCAAACACATTGTGCAAAAAGGAGCAACTGCTTGCTCATTTAGCCAGAATGTTTCAGAAGCTGTGAAGCCAAACAGCCTTTGCAGTAATGGGTTCAAGCCTTTCCCAAACAATCCAAGTTTAAACAATCTTGAGGAAAAACACCTTTGAAAACATTGTGGGAAAAGAAGAAATGCTGGTAAACACCTTTGAAAGACTATTTTCACTGTATGAGTATCAAGTATTGTCCGCAATTCCATGGAAAGTCTAAAATTGCATTGTCTGGTTACAAAATGTTTGACAATATTTCTCATTTCCTTTTTTTAAAATGTATTTCAAATGGTTGTTGTGACATGATAATCTATGAGGGAAGGGGATTGAGGATACAAAATACCCACCACTCTGCAAGGATCCTAGCCTAGATTGCAAATTTTCTAATCTATTTATATAATCATCAGGGTCACCTAAACTTCCATTATTGCTGGTTTCTGACGAGAAACGAACTCGACCAGTAGATGCTGGGATACTTGCAGTTGTTAAAATTTTCCTGAAAATGAAAATATTTTATCTATTTAACCTTTTATCACACAATGCCGACTTTTAACTACCCTATAAATAGAGAATAGATGGTTGGTGTCTTGGATGGGTTAAGTTTATCGGGCAAGGCGGAGGAATTTATCTGGTGAGCCGAAGGCGAACCGGATAAATTTCGGAGCCGAGCCCGATAAACTTAACCCATCCAAGACACCAACCATCTATTCTATTTATCCTGTCACTCACTGTAACGGAACAAAACAAAACAAAACAAACGAAAAAAAAGAAAACATTGATAAAGACCGTACCTTTAATAAATTTCCGGAGCCGAGCCTGATCGACTTTCCCAATCCAAGACACCAAACGTCTATTTTATTTATCCCTTTTCTCAATTACAATCCAAAATCCGACTAAATTGAACATTTCGTTCGAAATAAGGCACATATTGACATCTTTCTCACTAGATCTATGAGAAACTTTAAAAAATGAAGAACCGTGTTTACAAAACCCTCTGGATATGCAGCTGCAATAATGACGTCATGAATGATATTGGCTACGTCATAATTAGTAAACGTGACGTATATCCGCAGAAAAATATTGTGGCGAAGAAGACAATATGTTTTAACATAACAGACTATTAATTAAACGAGCAAAAGTATTCACTAGCGATTACTTCATTCATTACGGCAGTAAGACGCTTGGTTGAAAATAGTCCCAGTCAGCAAGTGCGCACTTAGCGGTCACGTGACCAACTGACGGATAACAAAAAAAATATACGGCACCCTGTTATCCGTCAGGTAAACCCGGAAGTGACAGGATAAAAGAAGCCTTTTGAAAACATTGTGGGAAAAGGAGAAAATGCTGGTAACCAGCAGTTTCTCCTTTTCCACAATGTTTTCTACCCTTCCCAAACAAATTTTGGTTCTTCAGTCACATTTATATTCTGTCTGCAAATGCTTTCAAGTCTAAAATTTTGTCATTTGGTAAAGGGTTAAATTGTATTTTCTAACCCTTTATCAAACAATCCTGTGTTTTAGGAAACCTGAGGAAAAAGGCTTTAGCAAACAATGTTGGAAAAGGAGAAATGCGGGTAAATAGCATTTTCTACTTTTCCAAACAATGTTTTCTATCCTTTCAAAGAAAAATTCCATCAACAGAGCCTTTATTTGTCTTTTGCAAAAACTTTTAATTTGCAGGACTCTAAAGGGTTTACTCTTTGCCATACAACAAAAAAGCAGATCCACTAATACTCAAAGTAGTTGCAGACAACAAATTTCTGGGTCGTTAACACTCCTGATGGTAAGGGAATGGGTCAACTCTTTACCAAACAATAAATCTTAGCCTCGTCCAAATTGATAGTACTTGCAGACAACAAATTAACTGTCACTCAAAACATAAACTTTATCTTTCAAAGGTTGGAAAACATAGTGGGAAAAGGGGAAAATGCTGGGAACCAGCATTTTCTCCTTTTTCCTCAGAATGTTTTCAAACCTTCATCCTCTGGGTTGTGAAGATATTGGATTGTTTGGTAAAGGGTTAATAAAATTGATATTTGCTTGTCCAGTGTTCAACACCATTTTTCTACATTATTTCAGTAATATTACAGCTGCCAGTGCACCTATCCATGCTTTCTTGGAGTTTCTTTAACTTTGCCCAATATGCTTTCCAAGCTACACAATTGAAAACACAGTGACAGAAGGAAAAAAAGATAATTATGAGTTGGTGTGTCTGAAGGTAGAAATGAGCTGATTGAGGTTGCTTGATCCATTATGAAAAGCTCATCAAAGCAAAATTGACAACTATGTTTGTAGCATAGGGATGACTTTGAATACTGACTAAACCCATCCCTAGCAATATAACAAGTTCAAAAGATGGCTGCATCGACTTAACCCTTTACCACACAAGCCTAAGTTTTCATGACTTTGAGAAAGAAAGCTTTTGAAAACATTGTGGTAAAAGGAGATAATGCTGGTAACTACCATTTTCTCCCTTTCCCTCTTTCTTGTACTAATCCTATCATTTGTTGTCTGCAAATGCTTCCAGTTTGGACTAGTCTAGTATTTCTATTATACTGAGACAACCAGCATTTTCTTTTTTTCCTCAAATGTTAACCTGCCCTTTCACAGACAAATCCCAACAATTGAGCTACATTTCGTATGTTCTCTGCAAGTGCTTTCAACATGAACAACATTTTTTGTTTAATTAAATAGTTCAGAACTTACCTTCTAGCACCAGAGGACGGAGAGGTATATTTAGTTGTACTGGTGTAATCTTTCTTTGGCGGTGTTAATGGCATTCTGCTGGAACTTGATCCCAGTCTGGGCTGATAAGCATATGCTGAATATGGGTCAATATCGAAATGAGAACTCTGGCTGCTGTATGAGGACGGAGGATCTGATGATCGGAGAGGTGATTGATGACGATACGATGACGTTTGCGGCGGTGAAGAGGACGACCTGATTTGTGCTGAGGAATATCTCGGTGATGTGCCATGTCGTGGCGGTGAATAGCTGTTGGAATGTGGCACATATCCTGTAATGTAAAAAAGAGTTTTTGTAGTGGAGTTTAACGCCATTTAAACAGCTTAGATCATATCAAGGCAGTCAGTGCACCTACGCTTGTATTTCCTGGCTTTCTCACACCAGTACTGACACAACTTTCTTTTCAAACCACTGACTGCTATTCTCACCTGCATCAGGTGATAGGTGAAAAAATGACGTAAAAAAAGTTTGCCTCAACTGGGTATCCAACCCGCAACCACTAGGTCACCAGTCAGATACGCTGACCACAGAGCTACCCGGCCAGGCAGAGTTTATGTGATTTAACCCTTCACCACACAATCAGACTTTTAATGACCCTGAGGAAGACCCCTTTTGAAAACATTGTGGGAAAAAGAGAAAATGCTGGTAACCAGCATTTTCTCCTTTTCCCACAAAGTTTTTTTAATCTATTGAATACAAATTCCATCATATGAGCCACATTTTTTATTGTCTTCTGCAAATGCTTTCGATTTGGACAAGTCTACATTTTAGTCCTTTGGTAAAGAGTTAACATCTACCAAACCTTACTTCCTTAAATACACTTACAGCAGATAATTCTGAAAATTTGCTGGTAAAACAGGATAGTCGACATGATTTTACATTTGGATAAAATCATGGATACATATGGAAAACATACTGGCAAACAAAAGAGTTACTTTCAAGCTGGGCATGTCTAAAATTTTGTCGTCTGGTCAAAAACATCATTTGGTTAAAAAAGGTAACACCTTCTCAAACAACTGTATTTTACATACCAGTTAAACTCTTTGATACAAAAAGCATTTGAAGACAAAAATATAAGTAGAGGATGTCTTCCACGCCCCCACCCCCCGATGAAAGATCAAAATTTATTTCATGCTTTCCGGTAGGTTATCGAGAAATAACGGTGAAATATGTTTTGATATTTCATGGTTACAACCAGTGAAAAATACAGATTTTGTATTCTAACTCTTAAATTGAAGGTGGAAACAGTAGTTCCCACACACAGATTACCTAGGTAAATGCGCATGCCTCTCAACAAGATGGAAATATGACGTAATATACCCTACATTTCTTGCCCTTTACGTCAGATTGTAATGTGTTGCTATGCAGTGGGGGTACGCCACGGTGATAACCGAAAAGAACTGTATATACTGGATTTTGATGTAAGTTCCCTCAAAAAGGGTTAAAAATGTAAGTTCCCTCAAAAAGGGTTAAAAGCATGAAATAAATCGAATATTGTTTTTTTTTTTTTTTTTTTTTTTTTTTTTGGGGGGGGGGGGGGGGGGTGGGGTTGGGTGAAAGATCGAAATTCATCTCATCTCGTGAACATCATAAGTTAAAATTTTCACTTGTGGCTGCGCCACTCGTGAAAATACTACCGATGCTGTTCACTCCATGGAATAAATTTTGATCTTTCACCGTAAAAACCAAATATCCTCTATATATTTTATCGAGTGAACAGCAGTGGTTATATTTTCAAGAGTGGCACAGATGATGTTCACAAGATGCTTCTAAAACATCATAAGATGCTTCTAACCCAGTTTTTGTTGGGACTTTCATCAAAATCCAATACAGTTGTTTTCAGTCATTCCCCGTGGTGTACCCCCCCCCCACATTACAATATTGCGTAAAGTGCAAGAAATGTAGGGTAAATGCACATGAATAACATCATGATTGAATGACACTCTGTTTACCTAAGTAACTGGTGCGGGAGAACTACTGTTTCCATCTTCAATTGAAGAGTTACAAAATATGAAATAGGTATTTTTCACTGGTCATGTCCATGGAATATCAAATCATAATTCATCATTCATGAAAAAAATTTAGTTTATTTTTGGGCTAATTTTCCATCCAGTATTTAAGTTTACAAGTAAAATCCAAATATTGCAATGTAAAGGATGAGTATTTGAATGTTCAATGCCATCCAAATCAAACATCTATTTTCAGATGAACAAAACCTATACTTACCATTGCTTTGGTCCATTGTACCACCAACTACCTCAGAGCCCACCCTGGTTGCTCTTCTCCATTTTTTCACAAGATATTTCATTCTGTAACACAAGTAAAGAGTGTCATACCATAATCAAATATGATTGATTGATTGACTGATTGATTATATTGTGTTTAAATGCCATTTTCAACATTATTTCAGTTATATCACACCAACCAGGGCACCAGTCTATGCTTGCCTTGAGTTTCTTCTTACCAGTACTTCACACAATATCCTTCCCAAGGCATTTGCTGATTTCCCACATAAGCAATGCTGAAACAAAGATTAGCGGTGAAAGAAGAATGAATCCTGTCGCAATGACTATCATCAATCCTCCGAAAGAAATTGGCCGAGCTAGGTCTTGAACCAGTGACCCCCCTGGATCTCAAGTCATGCATGCTACTGACTGCGCTACTAGGGCTTGGTAATCAATTATTGAAAAAACATGAGAGCAATGCTTGTAGGGGGAAAGTGAAAATTCTGTAACTTTATCAAAAATATTTCAGGGTTACATACCCTTCTTGTATGGGTTCCACTTTCAAAAGTTAATATCTAGCCCAGGTATGAAGTAAATATCTAAGGTTATGAGAGAGATCTGAACAAATATTTTACATGCCAATGCAGACCATAGAGCCTCAGAGATTCATGAAAACAGCATTTTCTGTTTTCAGAGGCCTTCTCCTTAACTCTTTACCAAACAATCCCTGGTTTTCACAACTCAGTGAAAGAGGCCTTTTGAAAACATTGTGGAAAAAGGACAAAATGCTGGTAACCAGCATTTTCTCCTTTTCCCACAATGTTTTCTACCCTTCCCAAAACAAAGTTCAATTTTTGAGTCACTTTAATTTTATCTTCTGCTAATGCTTTCAATTTGGAGCAGTCTAAAATTTTGTCGTCTGGTAAAGAGTTAAGGATCAAAAGAACATAAAATTGTTAGGGGTGAATAACATACCTGCTAATTGCTATCACAACTCGAACTGCTCCCCTGAACGCTGTAAGAGGTTTAGGTTTAATTCGCCGTAAACTGTGCTGATCAACGGCGCCCATCCTTGATAACAATGCTAGAGTTGTTTCTTCTGTATCCTGGAAACCTCCTAGTAACACCAACAAGTATTTCTTCTGGTAGACCAAACCCTTTCGGAAACTCTCGGCCCGTAGATATTTTCCATAAAGTCTCTGAATCTTTATCTTGTCACTCTCATGTGTATCTGTAAGTCCCGCTGCCACTCTTCTTTCTCTCTCCACTCTCAAATCTGTTTGTAAGAGGTCTATTTCACGCTCGGCAGCATTTAGTGCCATCTGTAGGGATAGTTTTTCCTTGGCCCATTCTGCTCTTTCAGCAACAATTATGTGATCTGCATGTTCTGAGTTTCTCTGCATGTCCTACGTGATAGAAATTGAGAAAAAACTTAAGACATTAACACCCGCAGACAACTATTTCATGCATTGCAGAAGACCACTTTAGACCTTATTTTGGCAAAAATAGAAATTGTGAGCAATTTCTCCACATAAATTGCCTACCCTACCAAAGACATATCCTCTCATTTTAGACACACTCGACACAATGTCTGCAAATGCTTTCAATTTGGACAAGTTTGAAATGTCATGTAATATTAATATTTTCGAATATTGTTGGAAAGGGGAGAAATTACTTGTAACAAGTAATTGACCATCATCCCAAAATACTTTCTCAAACATTAGATATTTTCCTTCCGTTTGAATATTTCTCTTTAAGGCCACCAAAAGTTATTCTCAGTTTGTCTAAATATAAAAGCCTGTGCAGTAAAGGATTAAAACAAGAGCGGCATGCCTGATATTTGGAATCCATCTGTCTGTATCGCCAAATTTCTTCTTCCAGTCTTGTCAAGGCGTTCCTCAGTTCTGTTTTCTCCTCGCTCATTCTTGCCACAAAATTGGTCAGTTCCTCATTTTGACGAAGAATTCTTTCATTCACAGATGAAGACGGATGTGACATAAAGTCACCCTCCATCTCCTGTAACTGTTTAACTTCTGACAATAGATCTCTTAGAGATATTTGCAAGACTTCAAAGTCGGCCATGTCTGCTTGTCTTTGTCCCCTGAAAAAATATAGTTATTTCATTATGTATTTGGTAGAAGATGCAGTAGAGTAGACAAACAAATGAAAATTACAAATATGGACATATATCATTGTAATCTATCTTAAATATTGTGGGAAAAGGAGAAAATGCTGGTCACCAGCATTTTCTCCACTTCCAGCAATGTTTTAAAAATGCTTCCCTCAGGGTCTTTAAAACCCAGGTTTGTTAGAGAAAAGGGTTAACTCTTTACC
Source organism: Hippopus hippopus (assembly GCA_946811185.2). Taxonomy (NCBI): domain Eukaryota; kingdom Metazoa; phylum Mollusca; class Bivalvia; order Cardiida; family Cardiidae; genus Hippopus; species Hippopus hippopus. Next base: position 43,051,937 of record OX328108.1, on the reverse strand, counting down.
AAACAACTCTAGACTTTTCAAAAATTGAAAGCATTTGCAGATGACATTATAAAAGATAACCCAAATGATGATGATTTCTGTCTGTGATAATGGTAGAAAACGTTGCAGGGAAAGCAGAAAATGCTGGTTACCAGCATTTTCTGCTTTTTCAACAATGTTATCATATAGCTTATTTCTCAGAATCCCTAAAACAATGGACTGTATGATAGAATTAACTCTTTTCCACAAAACAAAATTTTAGACTTGCCCATATTGAAAGCATCCGCAGACAGTAAATTAAATGTGACTCAAATTATGTAAGGTGTATATGACCAGTAGAAAACATTGTAGGTAAATGATAAAATGTAAGATACCATGTTTCTAAAGGCCTTCTTTAGCAGGTTCATGAATAGACGGGATTATTTGGTAAAGGTCTGAAAAAAACTGCTGTATAAGCAAGTCTACATACTGCTGGCTGACACTACCAAAAGACAAAATTCACGCTTGTCTGTATTGAAAGCATTTGCAGTTGATATATGAAATGTGACTCAAAAACTATAATTTGTCTTTCAGAAAAGTGAAAAACATTGTGGGAACAGAAAACAAATTCTGGTTATCAGCATTTTTGCCCTTTCCATCAAGGTTTTCAAATGCTGTCTTCTTCAGGATAATTTACTCTAAGGATTGTCCAGTAAAGAGGTATGAATATTTGATATCTAATAGACGACCAAATTTATCTAAGCAGAGTCCAGCAATGCAGTTGGTATTAAATAGGACTTGAAATCAGGGGTTGCTGGTTCAGTTCTCCAGCTTGGCTAATTTCTTTCCAAGGACTGATGAAAGTCAGTTTCACAGGATTCACTCCTTTCACCGATGATCATTGTTTCCATAATGTTTAAGTGGGAAAGCTGTCAGTGACTTGGATAGAATATTGTGCAAATTACTGGTAAAACAAATTCCAGGAAAGCATGGTTCCCTGGCCACTGCAGTATAACTAAAATGATGTTGGGAACAGTGGTAAAACACCATACAATCAATCAATTTAATCCTTCAAGAATATTTACACAAGACATTGTTTGGTAGAGAGTTATGAAAATTTGGGATGAACATGTGTAGCAGAATAGAGTAAGGACATACCCATGTGTGGCCTTGTTAAGCTGATCTCGACATCGTAACACGAGATAATGCAAGCTCTGGCACATGCTCTCTAACTGTGACTTGTACACATGCCATCTTTCACGCTGTTCTGCCATGCTTTCCACTGATGATGTCACTTCCTGTGTGTCTAATCTGGGTGAGGTTTGAACAGATATCTGTACAAGAAATGATAAAGATCACATTGATTCTACCCATAAGAAATAAGCAAGGTAATCTTTTAATCCATTCCCATAGTCTAGAATTTAAAAAACCTTGGGGTAAAAGGCTTTTGAAAACATAGTGGAAAAAGGAGAAAATGCTGGTAACCAGCATTTTCTCCTTTCCCCACAAAGTTTTCTAACCTTATATAGAAAAATCCAGTCACTTGAGCCACATTAAATTTGTCGTCTGCAAATGTTTTAAAAATGGTCTTGTCAAAAATTCTGTTGGTTGGTAGAGAGTTAAAATAGTATAGTATGGATGAACATAATTATGATGCCTCCATGGTGCATCAAAGAAAAGCTTTTGAATAGCATGAATCCAAAAATAATTTGATATGGTAATTTTCCGTAGCAGTGATAACCAGTGGTCTAGGTAGCTCAATGGTAGAGCACCTGCCCATATGAAAGAGGTTGTGTTTTTAAGTCCAATACAGGCAACCATCATTTCTCCTTTTCCCACAATGTTTTCTACATGTACCTTTCCAAGGTCAAATTTCACCATTTAAGCCATATTTGTTGTCTTCAAATGTTAATATGGCAGATCAGTTCAAAAGTAAAGCTTTCCGAGAAAATAAAGATGATGTTTACAAACCATTTCAGGAGGAGGTGGTGGTATATGCAGTCGCTCATGTTCAAGGTCACGGATAGCTTGCAGTTCCTTCTCTCTACTCTCGGACAACTGTTCCTCCATTCTGGCAACTTTCTGGGTAAGTCTTTGTGTCTCCAACTCTTGCTCATGCTGCAATTATTTAAGATTTAACATTAATAAACCTCTCAGAGCTATGGGCAAAACTAGAGGCCCTGAAGGGCCTGAAATCCCTCGACTGGCAGTGATTTTGCTTTTATGCTAGCATACATTATGAATTCATGATGCAAAAAGAAAAAAAATACAAAGATTAAAACAAGAAATGCAGACTTTATCGCGTAAACAAGAAATGAAAATTTTCAACTTTAAATGGCTACTTTTCCCATACTGTTTGTTAGATTTTTTTCAAAATCAATAAGGTTAAAGCTATTGATGAGATGAACAAACTGCAAGTTTCACAAAAATCTGATTACAAATGTAGACTTTATCGCGTAAACAAGAAATGAAAATTTTCAACTTGAAATGCCTACTTTTCCTATAATGTTTGTTGGATTTTTTTTCAAAATCAATAGGGTTGAAGCTATTGATGCGATAAACAAACTGCAAGTTTCATGGAAATCTGACCACAAATGCAGACTTTATAGCGTAAACAAGAAATGAAAATTTTCAACTTGAAATGGCTACTTTTCCCATATTGTTTGTTGGATTTTTCTCAAAATCAATAGGATTAAAGCTATTGATGCGATTAACAAACTGTGCAAGTTTCATGGAAATCTGACCACAAATGCAGGCTTTATCGCGTAAACAAGAAAAAGACAAACGGACAGACAGACAGACAGACAGAGAGACAGACAGACAGACGGACGGACGACGGAAACCACGCCATGATATAAGCTCTGCTGGCTTTCAGCCAGTAGAGCTGAAAAAACAGGTTTTTGCTGAAAGCATAGATCAAGATCAGACTGCACAGATCATGCAGTCTGATGTTGGATCTATACCATCCATTTATTTTGTCAAGCCAAAAGGATGAGAAAATCTTTCTCAGTTTCAGTAGATTGTTTCCTCAGTCATTGAAAAGGGTTAGTTTTATAACTGAGTCTTACTCTGAGAGAAGGGGATTTACTGCATCTGCAAAAAGTATCGACCCATGTCAGCCTGCGCCGATTGCGCAGGCTGACATGGGCCGAAGCTTTTTTCTATTGATCAATTTTCTGTGTGTCAATGGACTAGTCTACTTCATGATTCAGTATGTGGTTAGACAAAATGGATTTAATGGATCCATGATTATGTGATGACTTGCTTGGCATACTATGTCACCGAGATGCATTAAACCCCCTTTTGCCAGAGTATGGCTCATGTATTTGGTGAAGACGGCGTTAATACTGGTAAACTTTGACTTGGCTTGTAAAATTTATACCTGGCCTCATTGTGTAATAAAAGACATTATAATTATTCACCTGTTCAAAGTCTTTTGTATGTTTGTCTTTCAAGCTGTTAGCCCTAACAGCTCTAATCATGTAAAGAAGTTGTTTCGTCCAGCCAATGTAGATGAATATGAGATTGACACTGTCAATAAAGATCAGACTGCAAAGAAAGTGCAGTCTGATCTTGAACTTACACGGTCCACAACTTTCTTTAAGCTGCAACATATATCAACATGTCAAATTTCAACAAATGTATTCCTTACAATTAACTTGATTTTCGACTTCCCAGAATGTGAAGGTAGAAAATTTTTTACACCTTGAAATTGATCAATTGTTTATACTGGGGTATAACACTGTTTTCAACATTGTTTAAGCTGTTATCACTGTGGCCAGTGCACCTATCTATGCTTTTCTCGATTTTTTTGTTGCGAGCACATTGCACAATCTTCCCAAGCCACTGGCTCCTTTCACATAACCATTGTCAAAACAACAATTAGCCATGACAGAAATTAGAACTTGAATATATACACGCACAAGCTTCATTTTATATTCCTCCTTTTCCCTGTCAGCTTGGCGGACTGTGTCTCGATCAGAAAACCTTTCAGCTTCGCGATCCTGGTCTCTCTGTAACTCCAGATTTTTCAGCTTTCGGATTTCTTCGTTGACTTTATCTTGTTCCATCTTCAATCGCTGTACAGTCTCTCTCTCCTTTTGTAGCTTATTGACTGCTTCAAGTCTGTCAAACTGTAAAACAAGGTTTATTTTGTTACCAAACAACAAAATTTTAGACTGGTCCAAAATGAAAGCATCTGCAGATGACAAATCAAATGTGGCTGAAATGGTGGCATTTGTATCTCATAAGATAGAAAAGATTGTGGAGAAAGGAGAAAATGCTGGTTCCCACAATGTTTTCAAAAGGCCCCTTTCTCAGGGTCATTGATTGTGTGGTGAAGAATTTTATCTTTACAAAATGGTGGACTTGTCAAAATTGAAAGCATTTGCAGACGACGAAATAAATGTGACTAAAAAATTGAAATCTGTTTTGGACAGGGTAGAAAACATGGGGAAAGGAGAAAATGCTAGTAACCAGCAATTTTTCCTTTTTCCACAATGTTTTCCAAACCTTTTCTTCTCAAAATAGTTCAAAGTCGTTACTGTATGGTAAAAGGTTAAAAACTTTTGTTTATTTACTATTGTCACTTTAACCCTTTCCCACATAATCCTGACTTTTAAGGACATTAAGAAATTGATTAAATGGTGTTTTATGCCACTTTCAATGTTATTTCAGCCATATCACGGTTTTACAAGTACTAGGCCTCTAAAGTGTCTTACCCAAGGACACTCCCATGAAAAACCCAGTGGATCCAGTGTGGCTCAAACCCTAGGCCTCTAGGTAACGAGTCCACACTTTACCATTGAGCCATGCAGGATTGCTGACATTAAGAAAAACGCCTCTTGAAAACACTGTGGGAAAAGGTGAAAATGCTGGTAACCAGCAAATCAAACTATCCATTAGAGCAACATCTAATTTGTCATCTGCAAACACTTTCAATCTGGACAGGTTTAAATTTTTGTTGTTTGGTAAAGAGTTAACCCTTTACCTCACAATCCCAACTTTTTAACATCCCTGAGAAAGAATGCTTTTGAAAACATTGATGGAAAAGGAGGCAATGCTGGTACCCGCATTCTCTCCTTTTCCCACAGTGTTTTCTATCCTCCCTAAAACAAATTTCAGTCTTTCAGTCACATTTATTTTGTAGTCTGCAAATGCTTCCAATTTAGAGTAGTCTAAAATTTTGTCGTTTTGTACAGAGCTAAACAATATTTCAATTATGTAATCGCCACTTTTCTACTTCATGAGGTAATGACATAACCCTTTATCAAACAACCCAGAATCTTACCAACATTGAGGAAGACGGCTTTTGAAAATATTGTTGAAAAAGGAGAAAATGCTGGTAACCACTGTTTTCTCCTCTTCCACAATATTTTCCGCTTTTTCTGGCCTTTCAATGACACATCCAACCATTTAATCTGACCACATTTAATTTATTGTCAATGAATGCTTTCAATTTGAAAGAACCTAAAAATTTACCACGTGGCTCAGCATTAACTCTTCACCACATCACAAATTTTCAAATTTGTCTGTATCAAACCTATTTGAAGTTGACAAATTGAATAATGTTGGTATCTATTTCAAAAGGGAAGAAAGTATTATGGGGAAAAGGAGCAAATGCTGGTCACAAGCATTTTCTCCTTTTCCCACAATGTTCTCAAAAGCCTACTTGTTCACGGTTGTTAAAACACACGTTTGTGTAGTAAAGCATTAACCCTTTACAATACAATTCCAACTTTTACCGACCCTGAGGAAGGCAGCTTTAGAAAACATTGTGGGAAAAGGAGAAAATGCTGGTTACCACCATTTTCTCTTTTTCCCACAATGTTTTCTACTCTTCCTGAAAAAAAAAATTAAATTTCTGAGCCATATATTTCTCTGTCGTCTGCAAATGCTTTCAATTTGGACAAGTATAAAGTTTTGTCGTCTGGTAAAGGATTAACATTCCATAATGTTGATACTCTACCTGTAGTTGATCTACTTCTCTCTTCAAATCGTTATTCAAAGAGCGTTCATGGTCCAAATGTTCTTTCAACAGACGCTTTTCAGACTCAGCTGATGCAGTCATAGTCTCTCTGGTTCTCTGTTCCTGTTGAAGAGCTCTACTAAGATCTTCAATTTCAACCCGCTGGTTCCCAAGTTGTGTGTTCAAATCTTCCATTAGAGCTCTCTCTCTACCATTCAACTCCTGTGAGTTGGACAACTCTGCTTCCAATTTTTGTTGCAAATGGTGGGAAAGGCTGCGCTCCCTCTCCAGAGCCCTAAAATTTGAAAAAGGATAAAAAAGTAATGCATACCATCATGAAATACGGAAGATATCAAACCCCCATGATTTTACAACTGAAGCAGAAGGCTTTTGAAAACTTAGTGGGAACAGTACAAGATGCTGGCAAACATTTTCTCCTTCTCCCAAAAAAATGTTCTAACTTTTTGAAGACATATCTTATCAGTGGACCATATTTGTCATCTACAAAATGCTTTAAAAATGGATGTCTAAAAATTATCTGACAGCTAAAGAGTTATAAATCTTTGTATTTGATAGGTGTATATAATGCACAAAGTGCATTTTCTTCCACACCTTTTCTTGGATTAAGTCTTTACCGAATGACAAAATTTTGGACTTGTCCAAATTGAAAGCAATTGCAGATGACAAATTAAAGGTGGCAAAATGACTCAATTTTTCCTTGATAGAGCAGAAAACATTGTGGGAAAAGGAGAAAATGCTGTTTACCAGCATTTTCTCCTTTTCTCACAATGTTTTCAAAAGGCTTCTTCCTCAGGGTCGTTAAAAGTCCAGACTGTGTGGTAAAGAGTTAACTCTTACATAATGAAACAGGAAAACAGATGTCAAATTGAGATTCTTTCATTGAAGATCAGTATTTTTACAAGTGGCAGATAATGGGACAAACTCATTATTGGTTGATAATAAGCATGTAGAAGTACTGCAACTCTCTGTATGCAGAGTCACCGTGCCAATGATATGGTTGAACAGTCTAAGCAACAAACTGTATGAAGGAATACACTATTTTTGATTCTACTTCCATTCTTTGTTATCTAACTTTACTGAATTTTTATCAAACCCTTCACAAACCAATCCTTTATTTTGACAAGCTGAGGGAGAGGGATTTTGAAATCATGGGAAAAGAAGAAAATGTTGGTATTTAGCATTTTATTCTTTTCCCACAATATTTTCTACCCTTTCATCTCTTTTTCCCACAATATTTTCTACCATGTCAAACACAAAACCAAATCACTCGAGCCTACTTTAACATAACATCTGCAAAATTAACGCTTTTGATTTGGGCCAGTCTAAAATTTTGTTGTCTGGTAAAGAGTTGAGTAACTCACTACTTTAATTCTACATCCCTTCTTGATTTAACTTGTAATTAACATGTATCAAAAGGCCACCTCAGGTAAGAGACCACCCTTTCACTTTCCTAGAGTGGCCTCTTAATACAAGCTTGACCATACTTACAGGTCCATATCCATCACTCTTTGTTTCTCAGCTTCAACAAGTTTGTGAAGGTTGTTAATTTTTGCTCCCATCTCTGTCTCTATGGCAACTTGTCGATGTTTCTCCATCTCTACTTCCTGTCGCAAGTTCTCGGCGGTCACTCGCTCAATCTCCATGAGGCTCTCAGCCTGGGCTCTCCTTTCTCTCTCTGTCTCTAATTCTGCTTGCAGTTGCTGGAGAAGAGAAAGTAATGGTAGATGTTATTCTATATTCAGAACAATTTGAAAATTAAAGCACAGGTTATACTTATTTAACATCTTACCTCATGGCTTAAAATTTCTTAACCAGGTGATTGCAAAGAATATATTTCATGACATCATTATAAAATCATTAAATGTGAACAAAATTTCCTGGAATATTATTCATAGATCCATCCAAAACCTTAGACACATGAGACAGAAAGAGTCATTTCCTATCTTTGCATTTCATGAAAATTCAACCATTAACTCTTTACCACACAATCCCCAGTTTTAACGACCCTGAGGAAGAAGGCCTTTTGAAAAAAATGTGGGAAATGAAAAAAATGCTGGTTACCAGCATTTTTTCCTTTACCCACATTGTTTTAATTTTTTTTTCAAAAGCAATTTCCATCATTTTGTCAGTATTTATTTTGTCGTCTGCAAATGCTTTCAATTTAGTACATACAAGTCTAAAAATTTGCTGTGTTGTAAAGAGTTAACTCATGTGGTGTGTCAAAACAAAAAACATGTGATCCCCCCTCCCTCTGAAAAAGTATATCACCCCAAAAATCATACACCATGATCCTATAACCTTCTTTGGAGATATTTTTGTATTGTTTCTGTGTATTTGTATGGTTTTTACCACTGTTGTCATTGTTATTTCATCTATATCCTAGCTGCGAATGCACCTAGCTAGACTTTCCTGGAGGTTCTTCTACCAGTAGACTGCACAAAATAATCATCAATCTTCAGAAAGAATTAGGCCAAGCTGAGGAATTGAACCAGAAACCTCGTGCCTTCTAGTCTTGTACCTTACCAACTGAGCTAACCTGCTTGGCTTTTTTGCGTTTTTTTTTTTTTATTTATGTTTTAGAAGACCACTCTTGATGGGATTGTGGCTATAGGTAAGAATACTCATGATAAACGGTTTCTGTTTTAGCCATGATTCCTTTATATGTACAAATGTACTGAACCTTATCCCTTTAACTCTTTACTGCACAAAACCAAATTTTAACGACCCTGAGCAAAAATCCACGTGTAAACATGGTGGAAAAGGAGAAAATGCTGGTAACCAGCATTTTCTCCTTTTTCCACAATCTTTTCTATCCAACCAAATACATCTTTCAATTTTTGAATCACATCTGTTTTGTCGTTTGCAAATGCTTTCAATTTGGACAAGTCTAAAATTTTGTCGTTTGGTAAAGAGTTAATCACTCAGTCCCAAGCCTAAAGACCTTGAGGAAAAAAAGCTTTTGAAAGCACTGTAGGAAAAGGAGAAAATGCTACATACCAGCAGTTCTTCCTTTCCCAAACAATATTTTCTACCCTTTCAAATACAATTTCCATCATCTGAGCCATTGTATTTGCTGTCTGCAAATGCATCAGATTTGGACAAGTCCAACTTTTTGTAATCCGGTAAAGAATTACTCATTTTGATTGTCCTGATTTTCCTAAATAGTCCCCTAATGCAGGTCTCTTACAGGAGGTAATTAACGATAGTGACCTACCTCTAACAAAGCCGTGTCCACATCCGTCTGTTGCTGCTTGACTGCCTCCAGTTCCGACTGTACGCGCCATAATGTCTGTCTTTCCGACTCTAATAACTCTGACAGATTGAGGGACTTGGATTTTTCTTCTTCCAGCGCATTTCTGGAAATATCAAATAACAAAAATCAGTATGTTCCATTTTTAATGAATCTTCAGGAGAAGCATTTACTCTTTACCAAACGGTGAAAATTTAGAGTCGTCCAAATTGAAAGCATTAGCAGACGACAATTAAAATGTGGCTGGAATTGTGCTTTTTGGCTGTGAAAAAGTAGAAAGCATTGTGGGAAAAGGAGAAAATGCTGGTTACAAACATGTTCTCCTTTTCCCACAATGTTTTCAAAAGCTTTCTTTATCAGGGTCGTTAAAATTTGGGATTGTGTGATAAAGAGCTAATGAATCCATGTTCAAATTGTAAATTCCAAGAAATGCCAGAGGCTGGCCAAGAAATACAGAGTCAGCCAATCAGCTGGTTACTAGCATTTTTTCCTCTTCCACAGTGTTTTTCAAAAGCCTTATTTGTTGGATCGTTAAAACATGGGATAGTTGGGTATAGAGTCAAAGGTTAATATGTAATCTTTTAACCCTTTACCAAACAATCCCAGTTTTAATGACCCAGGAGAACAAAACTTTTGAAAACATTGTGGAGAAGCGAGAAAATGCCATTGCTGGTAAAACCATTTCTAAAAATTGAAATCATCTTTTGAGCTACATTTCTCTTTTGTCTGCAAGTGCTTTCAATATGGTCAAGTCTATAATTTTGTCCTTCTGTAAGACATTCCTAAACACAAAGAAAGTGGATCCAATGATCACTTCCTGACCAATTTCACCAAGTTTTCTGTATAACCCTCAAGTCATTCAAGCATCAAATTATCTCTAAGTTTGGGCTTCGGTTTTCATTCCTACCTTTCCACAGCGTTCTGAAACTGCAATAACCTACATTTCCCTTCATAGATATTGGTAGTACATGCGAAATAGATTTCCGACGCATCCTGAGGCTCGGCATCCGAGGAATTGTCAGACTGACCTTCACCTTTCTTCACATTTTTCTCATTATTTTGACAAATACAGTTGATATAATCACACTTGTTACACTTGTCTATCATGTCAAGGTCCAGTTTAGACACTGCTTCATCCTCACTGTTTGACGGCATTTCAGTAAATTTCATAGTTGCCTACTTTTAAAAAAACTGTCTCAAACTGCTCTACATTTGAACACGAAAAATTAATAATGTTTTTCCCTCTGCAACATTTTCACACTGGCCAGCATTTCAATCTTGACAACTGTAGTGTCAAACTTTTCTTGCTCTTTGTAATCATACTGCAATGCACTACATTCTACATTGTGTAATTATTTGCTTTTGTCTCTGACTGCACTTCATTTCACCTGTGATAACTTTTTACATTGTGATTCCATGTCATCTGTGATCAAAACTACACTAAATTTCATCAATGTTGAATGCAACATTGATTCTTATTTGGTTCACATTGAACTACATTTCAGTAATGATAAATACTATATTGACTTGCGTCATTTGTGATAGTATCATTGTTTCCTGCTAAAAATTTGCTTCATGAACTCTTTTATCAGACAAAAAAAATTTTTAGATACATCCATATTTGCAGATGATTAATTGTGGCTAAAATGATGGAAGTTGTATCAAAAGGGGCAGAAACAAAGGGGGTAAAGGAGAAAATGTTGGTTACCAGTAAATTCTCCTTTTTTCACCATGTTTTCAAGAGGCCTCTTCTTCAAAGTCACTGAAACTGGGGATGAGTCTTGTACAGAGTTAAGGACTACATTTCATTAATCATAACTGCCACATTGATTCTTTTATAGTAATTTGTAATCAAACAGCAAATCTTATCACAGTACAATAGACCAGAATATCTTAGAACATACTCCAAATACGAGATTCAAGGTGTGACTTCTGATTTTATGCAGTCTGATCTTGATCAACATGGTCAGCTGTAGCGTAAGTTCACAAGAAAAGTTCCTTTCCACAAACCATTCCAACTACCCATATTTATATCATGAACACGCTATAATTGACACCTACTACCTAACCATGATAACTAGGGACAGTTTTAAATGCTGCCATATCTGTTCCCAACTGTTCAACTTTTCCAATTTCAATCCCTTCACCAGACCAAAAAATTTAGACTTTTTCCAAATTGAAGTAATTGCAGACAGCAAAATAAATGAGGCTAAAATGATAGGATTTGTCTTTGAAGGGGTAGAAAACATTGTGGGTAAAGGAGAAAATTCTGGATGCTAATCATGAGTAATTTCTCATTTGTTGGTATTCAAGCTGGAAGGAGTTACAGACATTATACTAAGTACTGAGAACAAAGACATGGCTAGATGGATAATCTGTGTTAGACATGTATTATTCAAGGCCATAAAATCCTAATCTAACATCAAAATACAATTAGTATTCTTCTCTGATGAGAGGGAAAACAACATTGTCTTTCAGAGGATTACTCCACAAAAGATGACAAAATTTTTGACGGGTTCATGTAGATTTTGTTTGTATGTATGTATAGTTTTTAATGTCACTTTCAAAATTATTTCAGTTATATCATGGCGGCCAGTGCACTTATCCATGCTTTCCTGGAACTTGTTTGACCAGCTCTCTCCACAATACTCTTCCAAAGCCACTGGATGCTTTCCCACTAAACCATCATTGAAACAACTAGCAGCTGTGAGAGAGGAACTGAATCCTGTCACACTGATCATCAATCATCAGAAAGAAATGGCATAACTAGAGATTCAAACAAGTGACTCCCTGGTTTCAAGCCCTGTATGCCACCAACTGAGCAACAGGGATTAGCTGGTCCATATCAAAAGTATTTGATGGTCAAGACCAGTATTTTCACCTTTTCCAACAGTGTTTTTAAATGCTTTATTTTTTACTGTTTAAATGAAGAATCGAAAAAAAAAACTCAGAATACCACAGAAATAAAATGGAAGCTTGCAAGTCAATTAAAAAGACTGCAAATTCACAATTTCCAACATACACGATTATTCTAAACCCTTTACTTGCCACAGATACTTATGAAGAAAATGACATTGTAGCAAATCGGGAAATTGCTTAACTCTTTACCACACAATCCCGACTTTTAATGACCCTGAGAAAGAAAGCCTTTGAAAACATTGTGGGAAAAGGAGAAAATGCTGGTAACCAGCATTTTCTCCTTTTCCCACAATGTTTTCTACCCTTTCCAAATCAAATTTCAATTTTTGATTTACATTTATTTTGTCATCTGCAAATGCTTTCAATTCAGACTGGTCCAAAATTTTGTCGTTTGGTAAAGAGTTAAAGAGCCATTTCTCTTTTTGCATTATCTTTTCAAATGCAATAAAACTCCATTCATGTTCATAATTTATATTCAGGAGAATGTTTTCAAAGTCTTAAGCTGCATAGGACCACTACTATTGCATTGAATATCATTTAGATTTGTATGTTCGTATTGGAGTTAAATGCCATTTTCTTGGCTTAGGTCATATCAGGGCAGTCGGTGCACCTAGATATGTGTTTCCTGGCTTTCTCACACCAGTACTGACACAGCTTTCTTTAAAAGTCACTGACTACTTTCCTCATATGCATAAGAGGAGAGAGTCGAAAAACAGCCGAAGAGAAAGTTTGCCTCCACCGGGTATCAAACAGGCAATCACCAAGTCATGAGGCAGATATGCTATCACTGTGCTACAGGGATGGGCTATCATTCGGATAAATACTAAGCGGCATCAATGATCATATATCAAACTATTCCGTCCATTTTTGTCATACATACAAAATAGAAGACATTATCGATGCAGCATATGCTTAACCAAATAAGGTTCAATAAATAGTACTATTTATCAGCAAATTTTGGCAAAAACCTATTCTAGCCCAAAAAGGGCCCAAATGAGACCTATCCTTTTTGCAGGGGGAAATAAACTCAAGAACTGTTTCTCTAAAATAGTCCCCATTCAAATGTTTGTATTTCGTACAAGGACCTGTCCTAAAGTGCATTGCACTTAGTTCAACTAATATTACAATGTGTTTTTCCATAAAAGCTTCAACTGTCAATATGATTGTCTTCAAGACATGTCAACATCAAAACAATAAATTCCATCAATACACTATTGTAACAACTTGTTTCAATAAACTCCTTTTACATGTAAATCCTTTAAAAATTTTCACAAAACAAATCTGTCGTCAGGCCAAATTTTACCCATACTCAACAAAACACCCTCAATATTGTTTCAAAGTTTTGTTAATCTTTTAAGTCTGAACTCTACAGAAGTGGATTTAAAAATCATGGACCCTTCTGTTTTCTTTTTTCAAACATTTACCATACCATCCTGAATTTTCACAAACCTGAGAAAGACAGCTTTTAAAAACCATTTTTGGAAAAGTAAAATATTCTGGTAACCAACTTTTTCTCCCTCCCAACCATGTTTTCTTACCTTACTGACAAATCATTTGAGTCATATTTGATACTTTGTCTGCAATTTCTTTCAATCATGACAAGCCAAAAATTTTGTCGTCTGGTAAAGAATCAAACCCTTTTCTAAACAATCCCGACTTTTAACTATCCTGAACTTTTGAAAACATTGCACAAAAGCATAAAATGCTGGAAACTAGAATTTTCTCCTTTTCCCACAATGTTTTCTACCCTTCTGAAACCATATTTTGATTTTTGAGTAACATTCATTTTGTTGTCTGCAAATGCTTTCAACTTGAACAAGTCTTAAATTTTGTCGTCTGGTACAGAGTTAAGTGACTGCTAATGACTTATCTGTTCAAAACTCTGTACATTTTGTACATTGTTTCCATTCCATTTTGAGGAGTTTTTATATTGGAATTTAGTATCTACTTGAAAATATTCTATGAATTCATTTAAATATCATAAATTGTCTTTTAAGACATAAATCTGAAAAAAACTGATGAAATTAATTTTAATTGTTAACTCTTTACGGGATGACAAAAATTCAGACTGATCCAGCTTGAAAGCATTTTGCAGATAAATTTGATTTGAATGATAAAATCTGTCTTTGAAAGAGTTGAAAACATTCTGGGAAAAGGAGAAAATGCTGGTTACCAGCATTTTCCCCTTTTCCCAAAATGTTTTCAAAAGCTTTTTTTTCCTGACAGCCAATAAACGACAGTCATGTTTGGTGAAGGGTTAAAGCTACACCCTTCTCAAAAAAAGATGACACTTGCTCCAAGAAAAATTATCTGTTTTATCTTCCACCTCAGATTTTATTAAGCTTCTCATGAAAATTCCTCTTTTCAAAACATTTCCTAAATTAGAGATCAATATGACTAAACTAAGTACATATAAATACTTTTTACGATATACAGTTGTACATTTTCCGTTTTTTGGGGCGTTTAATATTCTGTATAATTTTTTCTAAAATTTAAGTTTGGGCTAGAGTTTAATAATAATGGTATTTGTGGAAGAGTGCCAAAACAAGTTTCTTAGGCCTTCAAGGAATGCAGCAACAATTCCTTCCTTTTTACATGTCCATAGCAATATTAGGAATAAAAACGTAAAATACGTATTTTTTCAAAAGAATTAAAACAAATCCAGTTCTTCCAAAATGTTTATCATTTACCTTTTCAGCAGTTAGGGTGGATTATTAAGTGCTAGAGAAGTAATCTTAATCTTGAAGTCATGCACAATTTTCTTGGGTCGGTTCTAATCTAATTAGGAATAGGATTATCTTGAAAACTCAACCCTTTGCCAAACAATACAAAGTTTAATGACCCCAAGAAATAAATCTTGTGAAAATACTGTGGGAAAAGGAGAAAATGCTGGTAACCAGCATTTTCTCCTTTACCAACAATGTTTTCTACCCTTCCAAAGACAAATCCCATTTTTGAGCCTCTTGTTTCCCTTATGCAAGTGCTTTAAGTTTGAACCAGGCTACAGTTTTATCATCTGGTGAATGGTTAATTCATATCCTGCCTTAGATGACAGATGTGCAGGACACATATAAAAACATTGAGTCAAAAGGATAAATTGCTCTTTCATAAGTATTCTCATTGTTTTCACAGGTGGTCTGCTAAAAACAATCATCTATTGGAGGCATTATCCTCTGCATTCAAAAGGAAGAGCATTCACAATGGTAATAGACAAACCAAAAATTCTGTTCAAAATCATGAAGGATAACAAGATGTCAGCGTGCCAAATTCCAAAGTACTCAAATTCTTTAAATGGCCAAAGTGTTAAATAAAGCATTCTTTCAGGAGTTATTTAAATCTCAGCACAATGCTATCCTAAATAAAGATATCGATACAATCTTGCAACAACTTGATTTTATACCATACAACAAAATTTTGAACTTGTTTAAAATGAATGTATTTGCAGACGTTAAATTGAATGTTGCTCAAATGAAATTGTGGGAAAAGGAGAAAATGCTGGTTACCAGCATTTTCTCCTTTTTCCACAATGTTTTCAAGAGCCCTTTCTGTCAGGGTTGTTAAAACTCAGGATTGTTCAGTACAGAGCTAATTATCTTATTATCTTCAATTGTTACCCTCCACAATTTTATCCTTTACTATTTTCAAACCTTTACTATATGTCACAAAATTTTGATAGTTCTTCATATTGAGGGCAATTTTGTTTGCACAGCCATGAGAAAATGCTGGTTAATGCCAGATTTATTCCTTTTTCAACAATGTTTCCTAGTGCCTTTTTCCTTTCGGGTTGTCTTGTAATGGAAGAAGTCATATGCAGCCTTTGAAATGGTGGTTGCGAGTTCAATACCCAGTTGAGGCGAACTTTCTTTCTGGCCATTTTTTGCTTCTCACCTCTGATACATGTGAGATAAAGTAGTCAGTGACTTGGAAAGAAAGTTGTGTCAGTGCTGGTGTGAGAAAGCCAGGAAACACATGCGTAGGTGTACTGACCGTCGTTATATGACCCAAGCTGCTAAAACATAATAAAAATCCAATACAATCAATCATATGCAGCCTATGTTGCTTCACGCAGAGAGTTTAGGTTTTCTCCACAGTCCAAATCACCATATCAGCAGTTCTTTGGTCTTTGAAACACCAAATTGTATTGAAAATTTCAAGGCCCTATATCTGCCAAAAGTAAACAACTAGGGTGTTAAAATGCACCTAAATTTAAATCATACCACTTAAAAGTATGTAAATTATTGTGAAGATGACAATCTATTATTGTATGGTTGGTCCATGTGTTAGTCGCTAGCAGCAAAATGAAATCTAAAACTAAGTTAAAAGTTGCAAGGTTGCCCTATTTTTTTGTTTACTTTTTATCTGATTTGAAAATTCATTTTTCTGTCAGCAACTAACACTTACTGCAACTGTACAATAACAGATTGTATCTTCACAATAATTTCTATACTTTTGAATAGTATGATTTAAATCTTAATACGCTATACCACCCCATAGTAGCTATAGGGCATTTAAATATGTTTGTACCAATTTTGACTTTGTCGTCTGCAGATTTTTTGAATTTCGACAAGTCCAAAATTTGTCGTGTGAGAAAGGGTTGTTAACAATAATACAAATTTTTTTAATTTTTTTCTATTTTTAAAAATTCTGGACATCACATAGCTTTGCAAGTCTGATTTGCATTATAAAGTAATGATTCAATTAATACTTTACTTACAGTATTGAACAACCAACTAATATTATAATAACAGTGTTGAACAAGCAAAAGTAAATGCTAATCCAATAACGTGATAATGTGTTTATTTTGGTCAGTGAGATTGAAATGGAAAAATAATTTCTTTGTAAATATAATGAACAACTTAAAGTTTATCCCTTAAAATCACTACCATTATTCTGTTTATCTGCAAATCCGAAGTTTGTTTACAATCAATTAATAGCAAATTTTAATGCTGTTACATGTCTATGTCAGATATCAAGAGTCTATCAAATGTTCAAATGATTTTAAAACACCTAAGAAGAAAGCCTTTGGTGCACAGTGAAAATGGAGAAACTGATGGTAAACAGGATTTTTGCCTTTTCAGATAGTACTTTCTAGACTTTGAAAGACAAATTGAGCCACAAAAACTGCTGTCTTTCAATACAGATCAATCTAATTTTTGGCATATATACACTCTAGCAATTGGGTCATTCGAAATTGAGTCATGTCTGGTCAGAAAGTAGTTCACATCTGAGAAAAACATTGTGAACACTCTAGAGGCCACATTTGCAGCCTGATATTCTAGAAACTTGGTCAGAATATTTGTTAGACAATTTTAAAATTGGGTCACATTGGGTCAAAAAGGTCAATGGGCCAAATCTGAGAAAAACCTTGTGTGCACAGTCTAAAGGCCACATTTTCACCCTGATACTCATGAAACTAGGTCAGAAAGGTTGTCTCTATGAAATCTCAGACAAGTTTGAAATTGGGTCACAACAGATCAAAAAGTAGGTCACTTGGCCAAAGCCAAGGCCACATTTTCCACTTGATACTCATGAAACTTTGTCAAAAGGTTTGTCTTGATAATATCTTGAAGAATTTTGAGACTGGTCATGTTGGGTCATAAAGTAGGTCACTCGTCCAAATTTGAGAAAAACATTGTGCACAGTCTAGAGGCCACATTTTCACCCTGATACTCATGAAACTAGGTCAGAAAGGTTGTCTCTATGAAATCTCATACAAGTTTGAAATTGGGTCGTAACAGATCAAAAAGTAGGTCACTTGGCCAAATCCTAGAAAAAACTTGTGTGCAGTCTAGAGACAACATTTTCAGTCTAATACTCACAATACATTATCAGAATGTTTGGATGATATTTCTGGCAAGTTCAAAAGTAGGTCAAGTTGGTCAAAAAGTTTGTCTCTTACTCTCATGTGTTATACATCATTAAAACCAGGATTTCTTCAGTTTTATCAACCATACATGACTTTACTCATGTTAGCGCTTTAGGCCAATGGCCCTCTTGTTTTGTTTGGAAAAGAGTTAAAGAAAGCATTATATTCTAGCCACTGGTATATAATATGCTTGCTAAGGTAGTCACAGATCAATTTCATTTGCCCTGAATTCTTTGCATATACATAGCTGATTGATTGAATGTTGTTTCGGTGTGTGTGTGTGTGTGTGTGTGTGTGTGTGTGTGTGTGTGTGTGTGTGTGTGTGTGTGTGTGTGTGTGGGAGGGGTTTTTTTTTTAGGAGAATTTTAGCAGCCGTTGTGAATCTACAATGTGAAATATGCCTTCAAAGTGGTAAAGATTCGGAAATTTTTCAGCTTTCAATAGAAGTTTCTCTTCACTATATTCCTTTAAACTTCATTGTTGAGCCCTGAGTAGAATTCTCTTTTCTTTTTTCAACTCTTTAGCATAGCAAACATAAAAATTTTAGACCTTACCAAATTGAAAACATACACAGACAACAAGTTCAATGTGGCTCAAATGATGATTTATGTCTTAGACAGGGTAGAAAACATTGTGGGAAAAGGAGAAAATGCTGGTTACCAGTACTTTCACCTTTTCCCACAATGTTTTGAAATATCTTCCCTTCTCAAGATCAAAAAAAAAAAAAAAATCCAGGAATAGTGTGGTAAAGAGTTAATGAAAAGAACTATGAATACATAGAAAAACCTCATCCACATCAACCCAATTCTTTTTCAAAATGTCACTGCAATCAATCAGATATTATAATTTAAAGCCCCGAGTTAGCAAGCACAATGCAATGACAATATTGGCAAGAAAAGCCTGTATCGCTCCACTGGCTGGTTAATATATACAAACTATACACACCAAACATTAGAATTTTAGGCCAAATGGTTTCAAACAGGTAGACTTATAAAGTTTTCTCTATAAAAGCCAATAAGAAAGTTGTGACCCAGGGATAAGTCCATTTTTGACCTATTCTTATGATTTTGACCAATATAACTAATGAGCTACAATTACTTGAATTCTTGCAAAAGCCAACGAGATACAGCCACATACCAAATAATTCAGGACTTGGCCATATGCTTATAAACAAGGTTTTCAACAATTCCTCAATTAAACATGAGAGGCCGACCTTAATTTGATTTAAGGGCTAAATTTTGAACAAACTCATATGGTAGCCCTAGGCCATATGAACAGAAACAACAAGATTTTTAACGTTTTCACTATATAAGCCAATGTAAAACTTATGACTCTCTGGGCAGGGCAAATTTGGGCCCCAGGGCTAAAATCTGAGGTAGTTTAGTAGTGGTCTATCAGATGAAACTACATGCCAGTTTTGGTAGCCATGGGCCTTATGGTTTAGAACCAGAAGATTTTTAAAGTTTTCACTATATAAGCCCATGTAAAACTTGTGAACCCCCCGCAGCAAAGCCAATTTTGAACCCAGAACTATAATTTGAACAAATTTAGGGGAGGTCCATTAGATGAAGCTACATGCCAAACTTGATAGCTCTTGGCCTTATGGTTTCAGACAAAAAGATTTTCAAAGATTTCCAATAATTTTAAGTTTTGTAGCAATTTGTTTTTACAGGAATCAACTTTTTTCAGGAAATCCTAAGAGGACCATGGCAGCATTTCTGTTTTGTATGGTCAAAATTGGATTGCAAGTTTCAGAGACGATGTTTGAAATAAAAATTAATGCACGCACACAAGCACGCACTGACTCAATACGGACACAGGTCCATGACATTAGCTCGCTGGCCTTTGGCCAGTGGAGCTAAAAATGAGAAGCAAAAACTGCATGAAAAATAAAGGATCAATTCTGAACCCTTACAGTGACTAATATGACAATAGTTGCTTTTGTGGCCAGTATAGATCAAAATCAGACTGCACAAAACATAGTTAAAGTTAATTCGTAATCTACAACAACTTTTTGAATTTGGGCGAATCCAAATTTTTGTTGTTTGATAAAGGGTTTAAGAAAATTCTTTTTTTGTCTTACAGCTGACCACTTCTGAAAACATTAATGCAAAAGGAGAATTTGCATACTGTACAAATGAAATAGTAATCCGCAATTTTCTTTTTCAAATCTATGAATACCTAGTACACATATATAGTGAAAACAGTGCACAACAGAACAATAGTAATCCTTATACTCTTTACCAGACGACACAACTTCAGACTTGCCCAAATTGAAAGCATTTGCAGACGACAAATTGTATGTAAACCAAATGATGTTTTCAGTCTTTGAGAGAGTAGAAAACATTGTGGGAAAAGAAGAAAATGCTGGTTACCAGCATTTTCTTCTTTTCCCACAATGTTTTCAAAAAGATTCTACCTCAGGGTCGTTTAAACACAAGATTGTTTAGTAAAGGATTAACAGATACTCTACAGTTCTTTTAGAAAGTTAAGGTCATCATCACTTCCGAGGTCCCTGGCCAAGGACTTACTGTGACCAACACTTTTAAGACGTTGAAATCAATATGAGGTGAAATTTAATGACATGTGTATGAAAATCATGATTGCCTTTTCTTTCAACCACTTCCTTCAGTTTCTCCACAGTAATTTCTAATGTACAGTAAAAAACTTGAGTGTTTTTTCCTCACAACACAGTATAATGCATAAACATGACTGCTATTAGATAGCAGATCTGTTTAATGCACTTATTACATTTGTAAAATTGGAAATAAAAGTCAGGTTACACAACCGTCTCAACATATTTAACATTTTTTAAGTAATTCTGAGTATGAAGGAAATGGTTGAAAAATCTTTACAACCACACTGCATGTCAAAAACATCTGTGTTTTCTTCAAGAACATGCATCAAAACTTACACAAGGGAATTCCACATCAAGCTACAAAGTGCAGGGATAACATGCATAAAGACAAAGGTTCACAAATCACATCAACCAATCAAAACTATCTATATACTAACTAACCAATCAAAACACTTTGTGCTCAGCTAATTTATCAAATGCTCTTTTCTGTATCTATTTGTGTGTTTTTTTTTTCCCCCTGAAAATTATTAGCACATAGCAATCATCCAAATTTATCACCATTATCTTGTTAATTATTTACCTGATCACAAAAAATTACACTTGCTCAAACTCAAAGTATTTCCAGACAAAATATAAATGTGGCTCAGATGATGGTATTTAACATGCAAGAGACGGAAAGAATGCTGTAACCAGTTAAAACATTAAATCCTAAATCATAGGTTTCAAATTGCAAAAAAAAAACTAGGAAGTAGGACACATTTGGGTTTTTTCTCTCCGCATTATACGCTTTAAAAAAATATAGCAAGGAGGCATTAAGAGACAGAATCAGAGAAACACAAAATCACCTAATTAGCTTCTTAACTTTCTTTAAATCCTTGAAGAAACTCATTCACTTTCACATTAAAGAAATTCCAAGTTTTAACATCTGTTTTTGACAAGAATTTCTTCTAATCACTACGTTTTCAACAACAAATTCCTAATAAATTTTCTGTGCTTAATATTTGGGCAGGTGCACAATTTTCACAATAATACAAATTACAGGTTATTTTCCTCTCTTTCCTCATGTACAATCATGGGGAAAGTTACAGGGCTAAACTCTTCCGCAGACTTCTGAATATAGACTTGTCCAAACTGAAAGCATATGAAGACAAAACATCAAGAGGTTGAAAAAACCTGATTTATTTATCATAGGGTTGAACATGTTGGAAAAGGAGAAAATAATGTTTTCTTTTTACTCAGGGTTGCTAAAACCAAGAAATGTTTGGTAAAGGATAAAGAGAGTTGATGACTTGCAGATAAAACATTGCATGTACCCACTGGTTAGGACCAATCAATAAATAATAGTAAATTTAATTTCTTTAAGTATCACGGCCTCATAATTTATTCATCAATAAATCATAAAAATCCCCAACAAACTGTCTTTTAACACTTGTACCTTACACAATGCAATCCTGAGTTTTAACAACCACAAGAAAGATGTCTGTTGAAAACATGTAGGAAAAGGAGAAACTGCTGGTATCCAGCACTTTCTCCTTTTCCCACAATGTTTTCTGCCCTTTCAAAGGCAATTCTTATCATTTGATCATACTTGTTTCAATTGCTTTCAAATTAGAGAAGGCTACAATTTTGTCAATCGGTTACCTTTCGTTAAGCCAATCAGAAGTTGTGTTACTTTTAAATTTAGAAAATCTTGAAGATTAAGCCCTAGAACGTGCTAAGGAATGGTTAGTGAATATGGACCCAGGATTCTTTTATCATTTGTAGATTCCTTTTTGCTTGCAGATGGTAACATATTCTGTCTTGAAAAAAATGTGATTTAGGATTATCTGCTTTTTTTTTTCCTTCAATGATTGTCCACATTGACTAACTCTTTACAAAACAATCCCAAGTTGTATTGACCTAAGGTTGAAGGCATTTGAAAAAATTGTGAGAAAAGGAGAAAATGCTGGTAACCAGCATTTTCTCCTTTTCCTAAAATTTTTATAACCTTTCGCTGACAAATCTAACCAAATTTAATTCATCAACTGCAAATGCTTTCAATTTGACCTTAATAAAAACTTTGCTATCTTGTAAAGACCTAATAAAGGATTTATGTCTGTCAGTGAATCTGTTGAGAGAAAGACTAAACAAGGGTAATACTAAACTAAATCTCTATCTATCTAATTCAAATAAAACCTAAACAATAAAAACTTCAATACTTACGTAACAGAGACATATCGACTCTGCTCCCGTTCCAAACTCTCTTTAAGCTTGCCTATCTGTATCTGTAATGCTGATATCGTATTCTGTAAATCAAAGATACTTGTCTTTTCTTCATTAAGCTGTGTGGACAGTTCTGTGCTACGAGTGCGCTCCGCATCTAGACTGGTTCTCAAATCATCCTGCAGAATCTTTTCCTGCTGAATCTTGAATTCCAGAAGTTGGACTGTGCAAAGAGAAAGTGGAATGATAAAACATTAAAACATGTGTGGGATTTTTTCTTTAAAATACCATTTGAAATGCTCATTCAAGCAACCATTTTCATATTTGAGACAATCTTTTCATTGACCAGATGAGGATCTTGGTTTCATCGATAGCCCTTTACCACACTATCCCAGCCCTTTACCACACTATCCCAAGTTTTAACAACATTGACATAGGAGGCTTTTGGAAACACTGTGGGAAAAAGAGAAAATGCTGGTAATCAGCATTTTCTCCTTTTCCCACAATGTTTCCTACCCTATCAAAGATGAATTTCATTACTTACGCAACCTCAAATTTTGTCATCTGCAAATGCTTTCAATTTGGACCAGTCTTAAATTTTGTCGTTTGGTAAAGAGATAGGGAGAAAATGTGTTTAAATGAAAAGGAGTAAATAAAGACATGACTTCAATATAGGCATGCTAAGACAACAGAATCAGAAATGCTTGAAGCATCATGAGATTGTAAGATAAACATGATCATTACTACTGTTAATGAAAGCAGCTTTAAAAATAACAAGAGCTCCGCATGTGGGTGCCAACGCTTGGCTGCAGTTGCTTGATTTTCAATGAAAATTCTAAAGTCAAAAAAAGGCGCATAACTGTGTCAAAAATGCTTTGATGGTTACCTGCCTTTGTTTTATGGGTTCTCCTTCTGATAATTAACAACTTGATAAAGTCTGAAGCAAATGTCTTCAGTAATAAAAGAAATATTACAAAATGTCGAAGTTTTTGCACCAAGAGGCCGACGACACCAGGGCTATGACAATATCTCTATGTTTATTTCGAAATTAGTACAGCTAAGAATTTCACCCTTGAAGGGAATAATTAGAAATAGGTGGGTTTTCATGAAGTGTGTGACTGAAAACTTTTCACTATAC
This sequence comes from Hippopus hippopus, assembly GCA_946811185.2. Classification (NCBI taxonomy): domain Eukaryota; kingdom Metazoa; phylum Mollusca; class Bivalvia; order Cardiida; family Cardiidae; genus Hippopus; species Hippopus hippopus. The sequence goes on along the minus strand of OX328108.1, from coordinate 43,028,037 downwards.
AAAAAAAATTTTCGACCGATCCAAATTGAACATTAGCAGACAACAACTTAAATTTGGCACAAATGATGGAATTTGTATTGTGTAAAAAAGGAGAAAATGGTGGTAACTTGACGTAAAAAGAAATCCCTCATTTGACAGAAAAAAAACTAGCCCAAGTTTGAAACACCTGTAGAAATGAAGAAAATAGCAGAAACTGTAAGTTTGTGCATAACAATGCAGACAAAGGCAAGGCTATGACAATACCTTAATTCTTTACCACAGAACAGAAATGTAGACTTATCCAAAATGAAAGCATTAATTTTGCAGATGACAATTTAAATGTGGCTCACATGATGTAATTTGTACTTGATAGGGTTAAAAACATTGTGGGAAAAGGAGAAAATGCTGGATACCAGTATTTACCTTTCACAAAATGTTTTCTAAAAGCCTCAGGGTCGTTAAAACTCAAGATTGCGTGGTAAAGGGGTTAATATTTACTTGCAAAACAACAGAGCTGAAAAATTGTCTGCAGAAGCTAATGAAATAGCCCTTTTACCAAACAATCCCAAATTTTAACTATCCTAAAGAAGAGGGATTTTGAAAACAATGTGAAGGAAGGAGAAGATGCTGGTAACCGGCATCTTCTCCTTTTTCCACAATGTTTTCTGCTATTCCAAAATAAATTTCAATTTTTGAGTCAAAATTAGTATGCCCTCCGCAAATGTTTTAAATCTTGATGAGTCTTAATTTTTGTGCTTTGGATTTAGGTATCATCTTTTAAGACAAAGACTGAAACTGTTAGTCAACAATAACATTATCCACCTGTAAGGTCCTTAACAATTTGGGAGAATGCATCCATTTCTGGTCGCTTCATATCAGGCATGTCTGTAAAAACTGCTTCTATATCACACATATTTTTAAAACATCACAATCAACTTTTAACAAAATCCTTTCTTTTGACACAACAACCTTACATTTTTGCTTGTTCACCACTGGCATACACCACTAAAAAATTTCAATCAGTGCAGTTAGAATATTGTAAAACCATTATGACAAACACAACTGGAAATGAAGAAGTCTGAAAATGTACTCTACACTTTTGCACAAAAAATATTAATTAAACTTTTTACGTTATCTTAAAAGCAAATTAGCCATTTCATCAAACCCACTGACAGTTGTCCAAGTCATTTATAAGCCAACAATCTACAGAGAAAAGGGCAGAAAAATTTGGGTTGCCTGTACCTTTACCAAACAATCCCGGGTTTTCACAACCCTGGGAAAGAAGCCTTCTGAAAACATTGTGGGAAAAGGAGAAAATGCTGGTAATCAGCATTTCCTCCTTTTTCCACAATGTTTTCTATCCTTCCCAAACCAAATTTCAATTTTGAGTCACGTTAATTTTGTTGTCTTCAAATGCTTCCAAGTAGGACTAGTCTAAAATTTTGTCGTTTGGTAGAGTTAAACTCTTTACAAAACAACAGAATTTTGAACTTGTCCAAATTGAAAGAGTCTGCAGATGACAAATTAAATGTTACCCAAAACATGAAAATTGTCTTTCATGGGGTAGAAAACATTGAGGGTAAAGGAGAAAATGCTGGTTACCAGTATTTTCCCCTTTACCCACAATTATGTCTAAAGCATTTTTTCTTGGGGTTGTTAAACTCTGGATCCTGTTGTAAAGAGAGTAAATGACAAAGATTTAAGTATTAAGAAATAATCCACTATCAAAATGAGATAAAGCGTGTATAATCCAGAAATGTCTACACATGTGAATCACTGATTTCTGTCAACAACTTTCAAGAGTCGTTACTTTGTATGCAGGATTATAATTCTTATACACAGGTACTTATCGAAAACCAAAGTGACAAAATGGCAAAACACAACCTTACAATTTCAATGCTACATGTACATCACTATGAAACTAATGGGAAAAGTTCATATCATGACCTTTTTTTCTGTTTTTAATCTTATTGATGGCCCTGTCCTCAAAAGTAACTTTCCATAGATATTTCAAACTGAAGATGGCAATGTTTAAGCCTTTACAACACAATCCCTAGCTTTAACTACCCTGACAGTGAAAGCTTTTGAAAACATTGTGGGAAAAGGAGAAAATGCTGGTAACCAGCATTTTCTCCTTTTCCCACACAGTTTTCTACACTATCAAAGACAGAAATCATCATTCAAGCTACATTTAATTTGTCGTCTGCAAAATTATTGCTTCAATTTGATCGAGTCCAAAATTTTGTTGTTTGTTAATGGGTTGAAAGGGTTTACAGATAACATAGCTGGAAATAAGCTTGAACAGTCACGAGCATAAGGCCTTATCTTATACTACACACAATTTATTTTCTGGAGATACCTGAGCCCCGTTTTACTATGGTATATACGAACAAATTTTGCGTAAATTTTTTGTAACTATAGTATGGTAGCATATTTCTGCCACGAGGTAATTATCGTGATTATTTTAGAAAACCATTGCGATAAATCAAAGTTTCCTGGAAATTTTATCTAGATAAAATGAAAAGATAAAATCTCCAGGAAACTTTGATTTATCGCCATAGTTTTTTAAAATAATCATGATAGTTATCTCGTATCTCGTGGCAGAAATATGCCACCATTTTAAAGTTACATAGAACTTACGTAATCATTGGATGAATCCAAATGTATGTTATCTTGAAAAGAGTTAACTCTTTACCACACAATCCCGAGTTTTAACGACCCTGAGAAAGAAAGCTTTTGAAAACATTGTTGGAAAAGGAGAAAATGCTGGTAGCCAGCATTTTCTCCTTTTCCCACAATGTTTTCTACACTTCCAGATAGAAATTTTAGTTTTTGAGTCCCATTTATTTTGTCGTCTGCAAATGCTCTCAATTTGGACAGGTCTAAAATTTTGTCGTTTGGTAAAGAGTTAAGTCTGTACCAAACAACAAAATTTTGGACTTTACCAAATTGAAAGCATTTGCAGATGACAAATGTGGCTCAAAAGATGACTTCTGTCTTTAATAGGGTAGAAAACATTTTTGGGAAAAGGAGAAAATGCTGGTTTCCAACATTTTCTCCTTTCCTCACGTTTTCAGAAGCCTTCTTCCTTGGGATTGTTAAAAGTCGGGTTAGTGTGGTAATGGGTTAACTGGCTTTTCTACTTGCTCAAAATCTCCATTTCACTTATTTTGCAATCCAATAATAGAACGGAAAATAAAAGACATTATGATGAAAATGAAAAAAAAAAATGAAATCAACAAAAATCCCCTGACTTCAATTGTAAAAATCCCTAAAGCCCCACGAAAGCACCCATAAAAATCTTCAATAATCTCCAAGACAAAATATCGATAAAACAGAGCTAAATAAAGATATCTACTGTTCAAATCAGAGCTAACATGATTGGTTAACAGATGTTGACTGGTAATCACTGAGCATGAAAAAGCGCGAAAAGTTGTGTGATAAAGTCTTGAAAATATTGTTATTACTCGGTCAAACAATCAATACACAAATCGGGTATTATTTTGTTATGGGGTTGTAATTGTTTAAACATCAATACAAATACATCATCAACTGCTATAAACAAAAGACAAAATGAATAGACCATTTTTCTGGTCCTACAATCCTAGCTTCTTTGGTATCTGTTTGGTTGATTGTGTTGGAGTTTAACGCCATTTTAACAGCTTAGGCCATATCATGACAGTCAGTGCACCTACATATGTTTCCTAGCTTTTTCACACCAGTGCTGACACCAACTTTCTTTCCAAGTCACTGACTACTTTTCTCACATGCATTAAGAGGTGAGAGGCGATTTTGTTTGGTGTTACACAGCTTTTTAACAATAAATCTGTCATACCATAACAGCCAATGTACCTATCCACGCATTCCTTGGGTTGCTTTTACCAGTTGTTTGCACAACACCTATTCAAGCCTTTGACTTTTTTCTCACATAAACATCAAAATAATGTTCAGAGCTGAGACAGAAATCGATCCCGTTGCAATGGCTAACACCAATTCTTGAAAAGAGTTCCACTATGCTATGATTAAATGTCAATGCTTCTGTATTACTCCCACAGTAAGCAGCGACACTTCATGTAGGGACCCCATTAATTTAACTGTTTACCTAAGAATCCATTGTTTTATACAACCAAAAGAAAAAGACCTTCCAAAACATCGATTTGAAAAGTAGAAAATGCTGGTAACCAGAATTTTCTACTATTCCCACAATGTTTTCTAACCTTGCTTGTTATCAGCATCTCATCCTTTTTCCCAGTGTTTACCCTTTATAAGGCAAATTCCCTCATTCAAGCCTTATCTTATTTGTGGACTGCCTATGCTTTGAATTCTAATTTTGTTGCCTCATAAAAAACTGATGGATTTGTTTGATTAAAATTGTGTTTTATGCCGATTTTAGCATTATTTCAGTCATATCACTATGGCTACAGCTCGCACTCATATATGACCTGGGTGTCACCAATGCTAGGCTAGGGCTCTCAAGTGTCTTGCCCAAGGACACTCCCACCAAAAAACCTAGTGCTTCCATTGAGGCTTGAACCCAGATAATCCAGGATTCAAGTCCTTCAGTTTACCACTGAGCCCTTAAAAAGTTAGTGGGCTTAGCCCTGTTAGCTTGCTAGGAAGATGTACAGATGCCCAAACAAGAGGCCCACATGGGCCTGTCCTCTCTCTACTGGCAGTTTCACACTTTACTGGTTCATACAAAAGAACGTGTGATATGGCTACTTTTTCAACACATGTTTGGCCTAATTTCTTTATCTATTCCTTGCACATGCAATTCTTGTATAAAGTAAAACTACTGCTAATATCTGTGTTTCCTAAAAATTACTTAGTTTCTGGTATTCTACATATAACAAATAAGTTGCAGATTGAAAGCAAAAATGTTAAACCAGAGACCCATAACTCTTCACCGAAGAAGCCCCTGCCTTAACAATGCTGCACAAGACAGTATTTTAACACATTGCAGAAAAAGGAGAAAATGCTGGTGACCAGCATTTTCGCCTTTTTCTACAATGTTTTCTAATCATTCAAATGCAAATCCAATTGTTCCAGTCATGTATAGTTTGTGGCATGCAGGTGCTTCCACTATGAACAAGTCTAAAATTCCATCATCTGGTGCAGAGTTAACCCAATCATATTGTGTAACACATCAAACCACTCTTGCAAAAGGTATCAACATAATCTGTCGCACAATGCCGACTTTTACAGACTCAAGGAAAGAAGCCCTTTGAAAACATTGTGGGAAAAGGAGAAAATGCTGGTAACCAGCATTTTCTCCTTTTCCCACAATGTTTTTAATCCCATCAATGAAAAATAGCACCATTTGAGCCACACTGAAATTGTCGTCTCCAAATGCTTTCAATTTGGACAAGGCTAAAATTTTGTTGTCTGGTAAAGGGTTAAAGATCTATCATTATGACTTAACTTATTAACCCTTTACCAAACAATCGCAAATTTAAAAAAAAAAGAAAACAGATGAAATTTGGCATTCGAAATCATAGTGTAAATAGCAGAAAATACTGGTAACTAGCATTTTCTCCTCTTCTCACAGTGTTTTCTATCATTTAAAAGGCAAATCTCATCATTTGAGGACAAGTCTTTTCTCCCTCTAAAAATGCTTTTAATTTCAATAAGTCTAGAATTTTGTCTTGTACAAAGTCTAGCCATATGCTTTTTTTTTCAACCACAGTACCATTTTTAGAAGTAAGAAGATCAAGTCTACATATCTAATTCAAAAACTTGGACACAAGAGAAAATCAAGAAAAAGTTAATTGAAATGGATATTGCCCTACTCTAGCTTTTCTCTGGGTTGCCATGAGTCGAATTAGCATTGTTGAAGCGTAAAAACATGTGTGCATATGTAATAGTTAAAAACTTTTCTGTTCATTATTTTAAAATTGGGAGTGGTCAAGGGAGTGGACAAAAGGCTTGGCATTTGTGCTGATTGGCTTACCTCCAGCTGATATAAAATCTATTGGCTCTGGTTCTTGGGGGAGTTCTATACATCAGAAAAGTGAAGTTGAAACATTAAAAGCAAAGGAAATGGAATAGCAACACTATTACTTATACAAAAGGTTGCATAATGTTGACTACGTACATAAACTTATAAAAACAAAAATCTGTATTGGAAAGGAGGACAGGAAATATTCCAGAGGTAAACAGAGGTAAGTGATAGAAATGCTCGCATCTGGGAAGAAGTCTTTTGTTTTATAAGATAACATTAAACATATTGTTGAACAAAACACATGAGAAAACGGATATTGGGTCTGGGTATAAGAATCTATTCTCCCAATTCCAAGGCTATTTTAAGGTCCACTTTTTTGACACTGTGGAGGCAAGATCAAACTACACTTACAATTCTGTACAATCTGTTGATAGTCTACAGTGTCTGCATAAACACACGACCTTGCTCCAACCATTCATTGGTTAACCCTTTACCACACAATCCTGTGTTTTCATGATCCTAAGGCAAAAAGCTTATGAAAACATTTCCGGGATAGAGGAAATGCCAGTAATCAGCATTTTCTTCTTTTTCCACAAAGCTTTCTACCCTATCAGAGATCTTTAACACACTAATACTTATTTTGAATTTGTCATCTGCAGATGTTCTCTGAGTGTGAGAAGAGTAAAACAAATATAATGTGGTAAAGAATTAAAGAAGTGTAAAAGTACGCTTTTCTTAACTAAGCCTACATTTATAATTGGTTACAGTCTACAGTTAAAACATCAAATACATGAGCCATGCTCTGATGAAAGGGGGCTTGATGCATCTCTGTGATGCATCATATTTAGCAAGTCATTATATAACCCTTTACCAAACAATCCCGGGTTTTTACGATCCTGGGAAAAAAATCCTTTGGAAAACATGGTGGGAAAAGGAGAAAATGCTGGTAACCAGCATTTTCTCCTATTCCCACACTGTTTTCTACCCTATCAAAGAGAGAAATCATTTTTTCAGCAGCATTTAATTTGTCGTGTGCAAATGCTTTCAATTTGGACCAGTCTAAAAAATTTTCGTTTGGTAAAGAGATAATCATGTATCCCTAAAATGTACTTAGTCTGAAAACATATTGAGTCATGTGGTAGAATGGTCTTTTGAAATGTAGAAAATTCATGAGTAGCAAAAAGTTTCAGCTCAGGTCAGCCTGCGTGGACTGTGCAGGCTGACCTGGGTCAATACTTTTTGCAGATGCATTGAGCCCCCTTTTCACACAGCATGGCTCATATTCAATGAAATGTAACATATGTTAGAAATGAGCATTATAATAAGCACTGATACAAAAATACTTTGTTATGTGGGGATTAAGTTGTTACCTCCACAGAGGACTTTTTCTATCTTGCGACTGACTTCATTCGGAAACACTGTAATAGGTAGATAACTAACCCTAGCTGTTTTTGTATTAGAGTTTTAACGCCATATCAAAGTGGTCAGTGCACCTGACTTTTTTATCAACAAGTACTGACACAACTCTTTCTCCAAGCCACTGACTGCTTTTCTCACATGCATCAGAGATGAGATGCGAAAAATTGCTGCAAAGAAAGTTTGCCATAACCAAGTCAAGATTCAGAAATGCTAACTACTAAGTTACCTGACTAGGCCTCACAAATAACTTAGTATGAATCAAATCTCCGTATGTTTTGGTAACAACAGTGTTATATAGAAATGGCAGAATATTCAGGATTAGACTCTTCTTTCAATGACTGCTAATGTATAAAGATATATACATATCGATCAATTAATTCTACGGGCATGTGTATGATTTATGATTTCTTCTATTCAAACAATGAAATTTTATATGTTACTATTTTTATATGAGAGGGATGGGGTTTGCATAACATCAATACTCTTTTGCACTAGTGGTTAGGCATAGATTCAAGTTTTAACGACCCTGTAGAAAATGCCTTTTGAAAACATTGTGGAAAAGGAGAAAATGCTGGTAACCAGCATTTTCTAATGCTGGTAACCAGCATTTTCTCCTTTTGCTACAGTGTTTTCTACCATTCCTAAGATGAATTTCCATTTCTGAGTCATACTTATTTTGTTGTCTGCAAATGCTTTGAATATATCATTGTCTAAAATGTTGTCGTATTGTAAAAAAAAAAAAAAATTAACTTCATTTTTTTTTTATCAACCTTAAAAAAATCACAAAAAGGACGGATACTCAATTACAGCATGTTAATTACAGCATGGTTATAAGGTTCATGAGTTAAAAACAATTAAACACACCAACACAGAATTATTATACAAATATATACAAGTAGATAAAAAATTTGAAAGGAGATAATTTAAAAGACCCACACTGCACTAGCTTACCTTCATATTCAGAACTAGATTCATCATCGGAGACTTAAATAATGAGGATGAGAGAAAAAAAGTAATAATAATGTTTTGGTTGCTATAGCAACAAATGGATACAATGCAAATGGTCAGCTAAGAATATGTACTTATTCTTCCACAGAAATCTTTATTACTTACAGAAACAATTTTGATGCACACAACACTAAAAAAAACATCCTTGTAAACTATGATTGATAAATATGAATATGGATTTTAGTATGCATACATGTGAGTCATGCTCCTTGAAAAGGGGGTTTAATGCATCTGCAAAAAGTATCGACCCAGGTTAGCCTGTGCAGTCTGCACAGGCTAACCTGGGTTGAAACTTTTTGTAATTCGTCTGTGTTTTCAAGAACCATTCTACCATATTCTACCTCGTGGTTCAGCCAGTTTTTAGGTAAAATGTGCCCATTTTATGCCCAACTTGTTTGGTATGATGCATTACAAAGATGCATTAAACCCCTTTTTTCAGAGAGCATGGCCCATACATGCCAAAATATAGTGGCTAGTACATAAATATAAGAAACAATATGATAGTTAATTTAGCCAAGCAAAGCACCTATAATGATAGTAGCAGGCTGCCGAAAGATGGAAGTCAACATCTATTTAAACCTGTATAAAATTAACTGATCAGAAAATGTGTGTTGAAAAACTAACACAAGCTTGCTATACTGCTTCTAAATATACTCTTCTTCAGATTGGAAATTGTCCAGAGCTATTTTTCTTTATGATTAGGGGACATAATTCTATATTCACCACAACTTATTCTCACCTTGTCTTTTCAGTTGTCTTTCCTTCTTTACGGCCTGGTCCTCTGTGTCTTGCAGTCTTTCATTGGCTTTGGCCCGCTCCTCGTGGTTGTGCATGCGTGCAATGGTGGCATGAGCATGAAGGTCCCGGATTTCTGCTAGCATTGATTGTCTATCAGCATTAAATATTTGGTCCATGGAATCTTGGTGATGTGACTCCTATAAATAATGAAAATAAATCCTTTACACAACAATGCCTTTATAACAACTCTGAAAAAGAATGCCTTAAAAACATACAAGTGAACGGAGAAATACTGATGGTAAACATGTTTTGTCTTTCTTTTTTAATTATTGTTTTTCAAAATCAAGTAAGCAAAAGATTAGAAGTATTTTTAAGTCCATTCTTATTTAACTCCTTACAACACAATCCCGAGTTTTAAAGACCCTGAGGAAGAAGGCCTTTGAAAACATTGTGGGAAAAGGAGAAAATGCTGGTAACCAGCATTTTCTCCTTTTCCCACAATGTTTTCTACCCTATCAAGGAGAGAGATCGCCATTTTGAGCTACATTCAAATTGTCCTTTGCAAATGCTTTTACTTTACTCAGGAATAAAATTTTGTCTTTTGGTAAAGAGTTAACTCTTTACCATACAATTCCATTCAACTTTGAGGAAAAAAGCAAAATGTGTTCTACCCTTAAAAATACAAGTCAAATTTTTTTAGCAACATGCAATTTGTCTTTGTCTTCTGCAAATTCTTTAAATTCAGAGAAATCTAAAAATCTGTCGTCTTGTAAAAATTTAACCTTTGCTCTGCCTGGCACAAACTTCTACAGACAAATATGTTTTAAAATTTACCATTGTGCGTATCTTATGTTCCAGTCTTTGGATCTCATCAAAACTTGTGTTTGGATGAGACAGAACATGTGACCTTAGTTCAGCCAATAGGGACTCTCGTTCCTTTGTGAACACATAGGCTATGGCACGCAGTAGTTCTGCCCTCCAGTCAGATCCCTCCGCTCCCTGAAATTACATCACACAAAATCTTTTTCGACTTTTTTGTAAATACTTTCAGATGCCATTTTAAACAAGATTTCGGTCAAATCACAGCAACCAAGCTTTCTTACCTAAATTTCACCCAAGAGCTATATGACTAATGCCTCCAACAGCAGGCATACTGTCGTAACAAGAGCACCACATGTGGTTGCCAAGGCTTGTTTGCAGTTGCTTTTAATGAAAATTCTAAGTAAAAAATGGGGCATAACTGTGTCAAAAATATATTGATGGGTACCTGCCCCTGTTGTATGGGTTCCCCTTCAGACAGTTAATACTTAGGCCAAGTTTGAAGTAAATATCTTTGGTAATGACAGAAATATTACAAAATCTCAAAATTTTTGAGATTGGACGACGATGCTAGGGCAATGACAATGACTTGATGTTTTCTTCAAAAACATCGGAGTTAAAAAATGACAAAAAAGCACTTCTATAGAAAATGGGATATTCAAACCTAACATGCATTATGCATAATATATATATATAAAATACTATTAAAGGGAGATAATTTCTCCTGTTATAATTTTCTAACAAGGATGTGTTCATGTACCTAACCTTACTTCATATTGGTAATCTCTATTTTAACCTTTCACCAAAAAATGTTTTAAGCACCCTGAGGAAGAGGGCTGATGAAAACATTGTTAGAAAAAGGGGGTGAATGAGAAAATGCTGGCAACCAGCATTTTCTCATTTTCCCACAATATTTTTTTCAATTTCAAAGGCAATATCCCAACATTTGCACAACAATGAATTTGTTGTCTGTAAATGCTTTGAATTATAACTAGTCTAAATTCTTGTTCTTCTTGTATAAGGTCAAAAGATGGCTTTAGGAGTTATCTTAGGCAGAACATTAAAAAGAAAATGGCATCTGTGCAACAATACTCGGCTGCAGTTGCTTGATTTTGAGTGACAAATGTAATTGGAAAAGGGGCATAACTGTCAAAAATAACTTGATGTTTACCTGCCCTTGTGGTATGGGTTCCCTTTCTGAATGCTAATATCATGTTATCCATGTTTGAAGTAAATATCTTCAGTAATAACAGAGATATTATAAAATGTGAAAGTTTTTGCATGATGACAATACAGACAATGACATGGCTATGACAATACATGGTAACAAGCATATTCTTCCTTTCCAACAATGTTTTTTATTTCATCATTATAGCCACATTTAAATTGTCTTCTGCATCAGCTTTCATTTTGGGCCATTCCAAAATTGTTTAGGCAGGCCTGGCCAGATGATCCATATGGTCTTCTAACAGATGTTCACATCCATTCTCTGATTTATGCAATTCATAAAAACCGAACTATAGTAGTGACAGGCACTCTGCAGGTCACACACAAAATTATTTCATTTCACAACAGTTCAATTGTATTACAATAAAATCACAACTACTTCATTCAAGCAACAACTAATAAACAGAAAGCTTTAAAGGCAATCTTGAGCCTGCCCATCAGATCACATAAACTGTTCTAGGTTCATCTTCATGAACAACTCTACGTACTGTTCTAATGTCAAACTCCAAGACAAGCCACAAATGATTTGCTGGTATATTATGTCTCGAAACTTGAAACTAGAACTAAATTTGTTACAGTCACTGCTATATTTTGTTCCAGAATTCAGAGTAGTATTTAAATATGGCCCCAGTTTTCAATCACAAAAAAAAACTTGATTTTGCAAACTGGGCAAAGAATATCTACGATGACACGCAATATAAAGATCACATCATTGAACAAAAACAACAATGGCATTACCACAACAGAAACAAACACACCACATGCGGGTGCCACCACTTGGCTACAAGTGCTTGATTTTCAGTGAAAATTCCAAGTCAAAAATAGGGCATAACTTTGTAAAAAATACTTTGATAGTTATCTGCTCCTGTTGTATGAGCTCCCCTTTTGATAGTTAACAACTTGTCCAAGTTTGAAGTAAACATCTTTGGTAATAATGGAGAGATTACAAAATGTGGGAGTTTTCACATGAAGACGACAACACAAACAACAATGACGCAGACGATGAAGACGCCAGGGCTATGACAACAACTAGTCTCCTTCTTCGAAAACAGCCAAGCTAAAAACCAAAGTTATTTCACATAAACAACAACCAAAAAGGATTAAAAGAAAATTACTATCTTAAACCCTAGCATGTTTTTGTGTATTATAAATTTATGCCATTTCACAAAATTTCTACTACAGAAGGGTCCCATGCATTCCAGGACTACTGCATGCAAGTCAAATTTTAACTCTATACCTTATGGCAAAGTTTAACCCTTTATACCGTGATCCCAATTTTAAATAATCTTCAGAAATAAAGCTTTTGAAAACAATATGGGAAAAGGAGAAAATGCTGGAACCAGCATTTTTTTCCTTTTCCCACAATGTTTTTTACTTATTCAAGGACAAATACTATCATTTGAAAAACTTTGAAATCTGTAAATTCCTTCAATACAGAGAAGTCTAAAATTTTGCCATGTGGTAAAGGGGTTATGCATGCTAAAAGCATTATATTTATAAATGTTTCTTACAGATGTATTCCTAGAGATAGCACATCTGAAAGCAGGTGTAGATCAAACTCAGACAGTGTAGAAAGTGCAGTCTGATCTTTTTAAATCTACACTATTAAATATTTTGAGAGACTTTCTGGCAAAAGCATGGCTTCAAAATGGCAATATTTTGGTATATCTGTACAAAAATGCAATTTGTCTCTTTCCTTATTCAGCAAGACTTAGTGCTAGCCCTTTACAATCTCATGTTTTTATCCTCCCTGAGGAAGAAGACTTTGAAATTGAAACATTGTAGAAAAAAGAAAAAAAAAAAATCTTTTTCCTAGTGTTTTCAACCCTTTCAATGAAAACGTGGGTCATTTGATTTACAATAACCCTTTACCATACAATTAGGGGTGAACAACCCTGAAAAAGAAGGCATTTGAAAACATTGTGGTAACCAGCATTTTTTTCCTTTTCCCACAACATTTTCTACTCTATCTAAGGCAGAAATCATCAGTCGTGCTACACTCCATTTGTCGCTGCAAGGCTTTGAATTTGACAGAGTACAAGAGTTTGTTGCTTGATAACGATTTAAATTTCATCTGAAAGAGAGTTTTGTTCTCTGGTAAAAAGTAAGAGAGGTTCCTTATACAAAGATGAGCATGCCAAAGAAGCAGTAATACAATTGTTAGGACAGATTAAGTTTTTTCCGCATACACATGCATTCTGAATTATAGAGGCAGGACCTTTGTATCATGCCAAACATTGTAACCAATAGAGAAATTGCTCATAGTTAACAATTTCATCTTCTGATTTAGAAGCCTCCATAAAACAATGATAATAACCTTTACCACGCAATCTCAGTTTTTTAATGACCATGGCAAAAGAGGTTTTTGAAAACATTGTGGGAAAAGGAGAAAATGCTGGTAACCAGCATTTTCTCCTTTTCCCAAAATGTTTTCTACCCTTCTAAACGTGAATTCTGATTTTTGATTCAGTGTTATTCCGTTAAATGCAAAAGCTTTCAATGTGCACATGTCCATTTTTTGGTCATTTGGTAAGGAGTTAAGCAATAGCGAGTTAAATAAACAATAAACCATCACTGTCTTACAACATATCAGATCTATACTTACCATGAAATAATCATCATTTTCATCATCATCATCATCATCCTGCATGCATTATTTAACAGTTGTTTTTAATCATTTTCTACATGATTCTTAGCTTTTTTCTAAATAAAGTCATTTCTCGCACTGAAAAATACAATCTTTTTCAACAACTCTAGGTAAATGTACAATTTTCATTTTCTAAATGATTCTAAGCTTTTTTCTAAATTAAGTCATTTCTGGCATCGAAAAATACAATATTTGTCAACAACTCTAGATAAATGTACAAGCAATCCAATTTGCGCAGACAGCACAAACCAGCATATCAGAGGTATTGGCCAATGCTGCCTTTCACTCAAGTGCGTGTACACACAAAACTTGCGTATATACATGCAGTTCAGGTAAGCAACAATCAAGTCTGAAAACAAGCTTCGCTGAACTGCGTAACTTTATAATTTGAGTCAATATTTCCGTAACTTTACCCCAGCTCATACCTTTGGGTAAAGCAGGGATGGTATGCTTGTATATACAATCAAATATAATTTGCATAAATCTATGCAGTTTATTGACACATGGCCCTGGGATCTAGTTAGACTTCAATTTATAATTTTTGCTAAATATAGTCCCAAAAATAGTAAGTCATTACTATTTCTTTATAAGATTTCCTCAAAGACAAAACATGCAAATATAAACTGCATGCATTTTCAAAACTTAAGAAACTGCAGGAAAAATAATCAGTGTCTTGCATGCTACTGCACAGAATACTTTGTAAACTGTTATACCACTATGAACACAATCATTTTCGCTTGATAACAGTGAAGACCACAATCAGAATTTGCAATCATGGGGCCATATTCACACATACCCCCTTCAAAACTACACTCTGGTTCTAATTCTCAAGAATTTTCAAACTTTCTGGTAATAGAATTTCTAAATGGTCTAAACCATACCATTAACTCTTTACCAAACAACAAAATTATAGACTGGTCTAAACTGAATGCCTTTGCAGATGGCAAAATACATGTGACTAAGAAATTGGAACTTGTTTTGGGAAGGGTAGAAAACATTGTGGGAAAAGGAGAAAATGCTGGTTACCAGCATTTTCTCCTTTTCCAACAATGTTTTCAAAAAGGCTTCTTTCTCAGGGTAGTTAAAAGTTGGGATTGTGTGGTAAAGGGTTAAGCTATAGCTGATCAGATTTTCTGTTTCAATCCTTATTCACAATCAGGGTGAATGCAGATCTTGACTTTAGAATTCAGTGTTTCTGCATAAATGAGAGAATATCTATCAGAAAACATCAAAAAAGAGGCAAAGGGTATAAAGATCAGACTCCCATGTGTGCAGACTGATCTTGTCTACACTATTAAATAGATTAACAGCCGAATACAGAGGGATAATTGTCAAACCTTTACTAAACAATCCTGAGTTTGAATGATCCTGGAAAAGAAAGCCTTTGAAAACATTGTTCAAAAAGGAGACTTTGTGGACCAGCATTTTCTGCTTTTTTTTCTAGATGTTTTTCACCCTTTCTGATACAAATTTCACTATTTGAGTAAAATTTTATTTCTGATCTGTAGATGCTTTCACTTTGGACTAATCCAAAATTTTGTTATTCAGTAACAAATAAAGGATTCATTCTCTCTCAAAATCACCCTTTCCTCTTTTACCAATAATTTCATATATACTTTTCTTTGCAGACTCTTAGAAGAGTCTTAAAACAACAAATACAGAAAGATTTCATAACATACCTTTTCAAGGCCTTTCAGTTTATGTGTTTGAGATAGAAGGTCTTTGAGAGACTGTATGGTGGACAAATAGGACTGCCGTTCATTCTCCCAGCCAGCCTGCAGTGATTCCACATCGGTAGATCGAGGTAACTCTGATTGGGTCTGGCTTCGTCTCAAGGTCTCTAGCTCTGATATTGTCAATACTTGAACACCCTCTGTGTGCAGGCGATGTAAAATTCCCTGTAAAGAGAACAAAATTTAACACTAGTGAATTTTTTTTTTTTACAGTTTTAATCTATTCATGTTCTTTTTTAAGTTTTTATCCATAATCACAGAAAACTTTCATAAGTAATTGACTTATTTTGTACTAAGCCACTTTCAATATTATTTCAGTAATGTCAGAATGATAGCTTACTTGTTCATGGGCATCATGGATTTTACCTATACCAAGTTAAAATTTGAAGCGTCTTTCCCAAGGTCACTCCCATGAAAAACTCAGCACCTCTAGCGGAAGTCACACCCCGGGCCTCCAGTTTCCAAATTCGAAACCTTCAACAGTGAGCCATACAAGGCCCCAAACTACTTTTAGATTTGCTAGACACAAACAGAAACATTTTTATTACTCAAAGGAAAAGCACTCCAGGGAAAACCGGGAAAAGGAACCTGCTCCATTTCATTTTTTAAAATTTTTATGTAAACCAATGCTTAACCCTTTACAACATAAATCCCTAATTTTAACGATCTTGAAGGAAAATCCTTTTGAAATCATTGTGGGAAAAGGAGAAAATGCTGGTAACCAGCATTTTCTCCTTTTCCCATAATGTTTTCTATCCCATCAAATACAGAAATCATCAATGGAGCCACATTTAATTTGTCGTTTGCAAATGCTTTCAATTTGGTCGAGTATTACACTTTGTCGTTTGGTAAAGAGTTAAATCTTCGAGTGCTAATCACAATTTACCAAGGCAGCTTTACTACCGGTACTTTGATTTAACCTAACAGACATTTTCAGTCAAGAAATAAGACCAAGATAATTGCAAATTCAACACTGTTCTTCTCTGGAATGTCTCAGTGAAGGGAATAGTGTAGAACAAGATCAGATTGCATAATTTGTGCTGTCTGATCTTGATCGACACTGGCTGCAATGGTAACCTGTGAAAAGCACTTTGCAAGTTAACTTGCTTTTACAGACATAGCAGATTCAGATTGCACAAGAGCAGGTCTGCTACAGTGTGGAAAAAGTGTTCTGCCTGATGAAACATGGTAACCTACATAGAACTGTATTTAACTCTTTACCAAAAAATCCCAACTTTTATCGGCCCTAAGAATGAAGCCTTTTAAAAACATTGTGGGAAATGGAGAAAATGCTGGTAACCAGCATTTTCACCTTTTCCCACAAGGTTTTCTTCCCTTCCCAAAACAAATTTCAATTTTTCAGTCACGTTTATTTGTCATCTGCAAATGCTTTCAATTTGGGATAGTCTAAAATTTTACGAGAATGAAGCCTCTAGAAAACATTGAGGGAAATGGAGAAAATGCTGGTAACCAGCATTTTCTCCTTTTCCCACAATGTTTTCTTCCCTTCCCAAAACAAGTTTAAATTTTTCAGTCACGTTTATTTGTCGTCTGCTAATGCTTTCAATTTGGGATAGTCTAAAATTTTACGAGAATGAAGCCTTTAGAAAACATTGAGGGAAAGAGAAATTGCTGGTAACTTTTCCCATAATGCTTTCTTCCCTTCCCAAAACAGATTTCAATTTTTCAGTCAGGTTCATTTTGTTGTCTGCAAATGCTTTGAATTTGGATTAGTCTAAAATGTTGTCGTTTGGTAAAGAGTTAAATACCTGAACTCGCCCAGACATTGGTTCCCCATGTCCATTGACAACCGATGTTCGTTCCTGACCAACACCTTCCTGCCTTCCCACAGGTCCCAGATCCGAGCCTCTAGCCTTCAACAGTGACATTTCCTCCTGATGTTTCACAATAAGTTTATTACTTTCTTTCTTGTGCTTCCTCTCAAGATTCTGTCGTAAATCTTGTAGCTTGTTTTCTAGCTCTCGCATATGGTTTGTTCTGAGGTGTTCTATTTCATCGTTATACTTGATGCGCATGGCTGCTAGTTGTGATTCAGTGTCCTGTTGGGCCCTTGTGGTTAACTCTTCGACATGTCGTTGGTGCTCGTTGGATAGTTCATCCTTTAGGTTCATAACCTTCTGTATGATACAGAAAAAATAGAGTTTCTAACTTTATCAGAACCATTTACATATGAGCCATGCTCTGGCAAAAGGAGGCTTAATGCATCTCTGTGACGCATGATACCAAGCAAGTCATGACATGATCATGGAACCATTAAGTCAATTTTCTGATCCTTGGACATGCAGAAAATTGACCAATAGCAAAAAGTTTTGGCCAAGGTCAGCCTGCGAGGACTAGACCACACAGGCCAACCTTAGTCAGTACTTTTTTCAGATGCATTAAGCCCCCTTTTCACAAAGCATGGTGCATATATTACCATATATTATATTTCATGTGTCTATTTTTAAGAAATGTTATGGGTAAAGAAATGTCGTAATTTAAGCTGGGGGGAATTATTTCCCCGTCACAGTGAATATTTTCCTCCTGCCGAAAATCTGGAACTACTTTTTTAAGTTTTTTAAGTTTTTAAGTTTTAAAAGTGGCATTCGTTGACAAAATAATCAGAGGAAATATAATATATAATTCATTTCATCAGCTTGTGGTTAATATGGGGAAATATTTGCCTCAAAAGGGAAAGGTCCGCGAAAATAACTCGTGCCTTATGGCACTCGTTATTTTCGCATACCTTTCCCTTTTTCGGCAAATATTTCCCCATATTAACCACAAGCTGATGAAATAAACTCTATATATTGCATAAGCACATCCTCCTTTGATAAATGAAAATACAATCTACTGAAAACAGGAAGTTTATTTCAAAAGCTTGACTAGAGAAGCAGACAGTATAGGTCCAGGATCAGACTCTATGTTCTGTGCAGTCTGATCCTGATCAATGCCATCTGCAAAAGCCCATTTATGCCTACGGCGCTTAAAGGTTTAATCTGTATACTCCGTGCTGTAACAGGAGATAATGCTGCCTACCCGCATTTTCTCCCTTGATTAAAACTTTTCAAAAAGCTTCTTTGAATAAATGAAAGTTGTTTTATGGCTCATCCACAGCTCTGGTCATTTAGCACACATGTATGTATTAAAAGATGATAAATTTTAATTTTTGCAATTTCTGTGCTTAAAAAGATTTAAACATAATGAAAAACATTCTTTCTCAGGGTCTTTGAAGCAGATGGTTGTTTGGTAAGGTTAAACTCTTTACTATAAAACAAAATTTTAGTCTGGTCTAAATTGAAATCATTTATAGATGATAAATAAATTGTTACAGAAATTAAAAAGAATTTTCTTTGAAATGGTAAAAAACATTGTGGGAAAAGGAGAAAATGCTGGTTACCAGCACTTTCTCCTTTTCCCACAATGTTTTCAAAGGTCCTTTTCCTTGGGTTTGTTAAAAATCAGGTTTGTGTGGTAAACGGTCACATGTTTTCATCATAGAAGAGGGAAAATAAAAATCAACCCTTTGAATTTAACTCTTTACCACACAGTCCCGAGTTTGAACAACCCTGAGAAAACAGCCTTTTGGAAACTTCGTGGAAAAAGGAGAAAATGCTGGTTACCAGCATTTTCTCCCTTTTCCACAAAGTTTTCTACACTTTCACAGACAATTACCATCATCTCAGCAAAATTTAATATGTCATCTGCAAATGCTTTCAATTTGGACCAGTCTAAAAGTTTATTGTTTGGTAAAAGAGTTCAGTAGGATCATGAAATTGCTTCATTGAACAATCTGTTTCAGCAATTACATCATATTTATATTTTTCCAACTGCAAACAACCCTCTTTGTCAGAATGGGCCTTTGTCAACCAAAAGCAAAAAATTTTGATTCCCATCAGCCTGCATAGTCTGTGCAGTCTGACAAGAGTAAAAACTTTTTGCAGATGCATTAAACCACCCTTTCATAGATCATGAGTCAAATCTGAACACCTACAGTATTCAGAGAAAAAAAATTTTTTTTAAATAAAAGATTTATGTCAATATTAAAAAGAGATATGCTTGAAGTAATAAATGATACGTACTGTTCTACTTCAAGTAAAAACAAGAGCACCGCATGCAGTGCCAATGCTCGGCTGCAAGTGCTTGATTTTCAGTGAAAATTCTAAGTTAAAAAAGGGGCATAACTGTGTCAAATATACTTTGATAATTACCTGCCCTTGTTCTGTAGGTTCCCCTTTTGATAGTAAACAACTTGTCCAAGTCTGAATTAAGTATCTTCGGTAATAACAGGAATATTACAAAATGTCACTGTTTTTGCATGACGGCGACTACGCAGATGATGACTACGATGCCAGGGCTACGACAATACTTCGACGTTTCCTTCGAAAACAGCCGAGCTAACAAGAACAGAAATTTCAAATTTGTTTGATTGTCAGTTTTACTTGTTTGTCAAAAAATGAAAGGTTAATGTTAACTATAACACAAAAAAAAAAAATGTTAGAAAGCAGTCACCCTTTACCCTACAGAAATACCAAGCACTGCAAACTAGACCTGGTGCTAATCTATTAATGAAATCTACACATCACATTCCATCAATTAAACTATCATTTCATCAAAAATGGAAAGAGGGGGATTGCCTCAACAAAATCCTCTACGTTCATAGCCCACTGTCCCATTAAAAAAAAAAATTTGGACTCATGAAATTTCTTGTTACCCTTCTGAACAGAAGAGTCACAATGCCTGCACAAAACTTATTGGTTGGATCAATGAAGGAAAGTGTAAGAAATAAAGAAATTGCTCATTTGGAACTATTTCATGACTCGCCACAATGTTTTCAAATGCCATTTACTGCATATATGCTTGTATGAATAAATTGTTCAGTATAGAAACAGTTGAGGAATAAAAAGCATTTATTGCCAAACTTGCCTGTACAAAATCTCTAGCTGAGAGATTTGATGTTGACCTATAGAGTTCAAGCTCTTCCTTTAACTTTAAGACCTCCTGGCGCAACCTGACGATTTCCTCGTTATCTGGCAAGCTTGTATAGTGTGGGTCTGTGCGCTGAGATCTGTATTGACGCTGTTGCTGTTGTCGGGGTGATGCACCTTGGGTTGATCTATGACCATCTAACATGACATCCTTAACTAGTTCTGTCTCTTCTGGTATCATTTCCCTGTCAAGTCTCTCTCCTCGCTGAATCTGCATCAGAGCTGTTTTAGTAATTAAGAGTTCACGTCTCATTTGCTGAATGTATTTCTCAGTATCTGGTGACAGACCCTCTGGGACACCGCTCTCGCCAACCAGCCTCTGACGTTGGTCATCCAAGGGTTCCTGTCGACTGGGTATTCTAGAACTTTCTCTTTCATCCGAAATTCTTTGACTTTCGGCACGAGATTCCCTAGGAGAAGTGTGATAAGATCCATGAGCCTGAAATTCTGGAGTTCTTGTTTTTCTGTGTGGGTCAGCACCATCCACATGTTGACCTGGAAGACTTTCAACTGACCTTGAATATCTAGGTCGTAGATTTCCGTCCCTATCAAAGGTTTCATCCTGGGTGCGAGTTTGATCCCTTTGTTGGTCTGACCGTGTTACTATTTGGGGCTCTCTCCCATTTTGCTGACTACCTTGTCTAGCTTTAGACAGAGGTAAATGTGTATTTGGAAGTTGACTTTCATACATGGGTTCTTGGTCTATACCTTCTGGACTTCCATGTCTAGGTGAACCACTGACTTGAGCCCCAGGTTGTTGTTGATATACATCATAAGAACCACCTCTCTGACCTGGTGAGCCAGTTTGACTTTGTCTTAATCTATGGCCCTGTTCATCGCCTACACCAACTTCCTGTAAATCGCCTAGACTGTGACCTGGCCTTGATATTTGCACTGAATAGACTCTTTGACCTTGACCTTGAGGAAAATCATCATCTCCATCATCAGGTCTATCTGGAGGTGGAGATTGTTTCCCTCTTTGTTGAGAAGATGGTGGGCTCTGTCGCCCTGGCCCCATACCCGATTCATGACGGGAAGATGGGTCATATGACTGATGACCAGAATCATCAAATGAGGGACTGTCGTGTAATGGTCTATAAGTGTGACCTTCAGCAAGGTCAGCATGCTCAGGAGAAAATCCTTCTCTATGAACAGATCTAGCTGACGATTGTGTTCTACCATTCTGATCAAAGGGACTTTCATCTCTGTCCATTGACCTTGGCCCCTGATGACCTTGACCTTTTGTGGCTGACCTTAATTCTTCGAGCTCTCTCTGCAGCTGAGCAATTTGATTGTGCATAGCTTCCACAGTGTCTGATTCATCTCTCCTCATCTGAACATTTCTGGCTTGAATTGCTTCTATCTCCCTCTCCCTTTCACTAACAGCTCCCCTTGCTTCCTGAAGATCAGATCCCAAGGTCAGAATAACCTCTTCTTGGTTCTGTTTAAAGCAGATTACAAGTGTTAAGGAGAAGCTCTATTTACAAATATTTTCACCGCAAATCAGTAAGTCAAAGCTTTTTATGTTTTGTTTAACTTACACAAAATGAGCCGTACTCTGGAAAAGGGGGGTTAAATGAATCCACATGATGTACTGTACCATGGAAGTCATCACATTATTATGGATTCACATAATCCATTTTTCCAAAATTGACGGAATCATGGGGTACACTTATCCTTTGACAAGCAGAAAATTGACCTACAGAAAAGAGTTCAGAGCTCCAGATAAGGAGGAGTGATGGTATTCTAAATCCATTATTTCTCTTCCAAACCCTATGTTGTGGGTACTCATTAGAATTGTCTAATGAGTACCCATAACATAGGGTTAAGTGTACAATAATTAATATATTCAATTTTGAAATCAAAATCACCCCCTCTGTCTGGAGCTCTGGAGTTTCAACCATGGTCAGCCTGTGCAGACTGCCCAGACTGACCTGGGTCAATACTCCTTTCAGATGCATTAACTCTATACCAGACAACAAAATCTTAGACTTGTCCAAATTGAAAGCATCTACAGACAACAATATGAATGAGAGTGAAAAATTAAAATTTGTTTTAGGGAGGGTAGAAAACATTGTGGGAAACGGAGAAAATGCTGGTTACCAGCATTTTCTCCTTTTCCCACAATGTTTTCAAAAGGCTTCATTCCCAGGGTCGTTAAAAGTCGGGATTGTGTGGTAAAGAGTTAAGCCTCCTTTTCACAGAGCATGACTCATATATGGAGTGCTTTCTTTTACTGAAGAGTTAGTGCCACATTCCTTTCTACAAAAAATCTCAAACTGGCCTTCTGATTGGCTTGACAAAATGTATCTGCTGCATAGGTTACATTTTAGGAAACTGTCCCCATATTCTTCTTAACCCTTTACCAAACAATTCTATATTCCCATACTACCTTGTGGAATAAAGCTTTTAAAAACATTGTGGGAAAAGGAGAAAATGCTAGTTACCACCATTTTCTCCTTTTCCCACATTGTTTTCTACCATTTCAAAGAAATATCCCATCAGTTGAGTCTGATCCAATCAATTGATTCATATCTGATTTGCCATCTGCAAAAGTTTTGAATTTGGACAAGTCTAAAATTTTGTTGTTTAGTAAAGAGTTAACACTTGAGTAAAATTCATAATCTCACTACACCAAAGCAGCCTATTCTACTGGTATGACAAATTGGTAAAAGATTTCCAAAGCATTAGGATGACACTGCAAACATTTAGGTTCCTAAACTTTTATCACTTTCATCAAAATATTTTAAAGCATAAGGCAGGGGCTTGATTTTTGCACCTTAACCCTTTACCACATAAGAGAATATTGCAATTGTCCATATTCAAAGCATTTGCAAGTAACAATAAAAATATGGTCCTTATGGCGAGATTTGTCTTTAATAGGGATGACAACATTGTGGGAAAAGGAGAAAATGCTGATAACAGCATTTTCTCCTTTTCCCACAATGTTTTCAATAGCCTTTTTTAATAGGCTTGTTATTTGATATAGGGTTAATCCTATACAAAAAATACCATGTTTTAAAAACCCTGAAGAGGAAAGCTTAACAAAACATTGTAGGTATAGGAGAGAATATCTGTAACCAGCATTTTCTCCTATTCCCACAATGTTTTCTTCCCTGTCAAAGTCACATTTCATCATACCAGCCTCAATTATGATACTTTGTCACCTGCAAATGCTTTCAATTTGGATAAGTCTGAAATTTTGAAGTCTAGTAAGAAGTTAAATTGCTTCTGCAGACAACTGCAGAAGAAAATCTTGTTGATTATTCTATTAAAACAAGGAAAAAACCAAAATTTTATAACATTCACTTCAATTGAAATGTAGAACATAAAAGACCGTCTCATCTTTCTTTCAGTTTGTGCTACAGAGCTCAAGACAGGGGGAGTGATTTTGATATCATAATTCAAAATATTAATTATTCTCCACTAAACCCTATGTTGTGGGTACTCATTAGAATCATCTCAACGAGACGATTCTAATGAGTACCAACAACATAGGGTTTCGATGAGAAATAATGGATTTAGAATACCATCACTCCCTCTTATCTGGAGCTTTGTGTAGTATCTATCACTTTCCTTTATGATTTATTAAAGATTTAAAGAATAAAGTTATTCCACTCACTACCTACAAACCCCATATCAATATCAACCTCACCAATCACTCATGAAAAAATTCCAAACCCAAACCCATACCTGTAACTGGGCTCTCAAGGCCACTAGGGTAGGGGATTCCCGGTCTGCCTCTCGCCCAGGCCTGCTTAGTTCTTCCACCTGTTTTTGGAGAGTTTTTGACTCTTCTTTAAGTTGTTCTATCTCATTCTCTTTGCTTCTGTCTAGCTGTTCCAGTCTCTTCTTGGCTTCAACCATCTCTTGCTCTGCATCTACATGTACAGTCATAAAACATTAACCTTAGAGTGTTTACTCATTACCAGTTCATAAATCCTCGGCATTTGCAAACTACAAGCTAAATTTGGTGCAAATAGTGGTCTTTGGCTTCAAAAGAGTAGAAAACATTACGGTAAAAGGATACAAGAGCACTGCATGCGCATGCCAACCTTCAGCTGCACATCAAAATGTGATTAATACTTTCACGGTTACCTGCCTCTGTTGTATGAGTTCCCCTTTTGATAGTTAACAACTGGTCATATAAGTTATAAGTATGTATCTTCACTAGTAACAGAGATATTACAAGATGTCAAAGTTTTTGCAGGAAGACGCCTCCAGGGCTACCACAATAACTAGTTTTCTTCGAAAACAACCAAGCTAAAAATAGGTGTTTACCAGCAGTTCTTCCTTTCACAATAATGTTATCAAACGCCCGCTTGCTCATTTCTCAATGTCCTTAAGTCTCAGGATAGTGCGGCAAAGGATTAATCTACTGCAAAAACATCATAATTATGGTTTTTAGAAAACATTGTTGGAACAGAAGGTAGGTACCCACCATTTTCTTCTTTTCCCATAATGTCTAAAACCCTGCATTCTGGTATGGACTTAAAGTAAGATTATCTCTTTATTAAATGACAAAATTGAAATGCAGAATTTCATGGACCTTGAGAAAGAAGGCATTTGAAAACATTGTGGGAAGAGAAGGAAATGCTGGTAACCAGCATTTCCTTCTTTTCCCACAATGTTTTCTAGACTTTTTAAAGACATATTTATCATTTGAGCCAAAAAGAATCTGTCGTCTGCAGATGAATTCAATTTGAACAAGTCTGGTAACCAGCATTTCTCCTTTTCTGACAATGTTTTCTGTACTTTCAAAGACATATTTCATCATCTGAACCACATTGAACCTGTCATCTGCAATCCAGCTTTTCTCCTTTTTCTACAACATTTTCTATACTTTCAAAGACATATCTAATCATCTGAGCCACAATGAATCTGTCATCTCCAGATGCTTTCAATTTGGACAAGTCTAAAATTTTGTCATCTGGAAAAGATTAGAACTAAACCTACCTTGTATTTTCTTCTTCTGATCTTTGATCACTTTGTCCTTATTAGCTATGGTCTGCTGGATGTCAAGCTTTAGTTTGACATATTCCTCGTCTTTGCTCTCGACAAGTTGTAACTGTTGCTCGCTCATCTGTACTGACTCCTTCAAACTCTTCCGCACTTCTTCCAACTCTTCTTCTGTTTTCTTCAGCCTGTCGTTCAGATACCTGACTTCATCTGATTGGTCTGGAATTTCTCTGGACATTTTTTCAACCTTGAATATACAATGAAATCAAAATTGTTCCAAAACTCAATAATTCTAGTGTACCTGATAATATAAAACCATCACTGGCTGCTTTCCTATATGTACATTGTCAAAACAATATTCAGTGGTGCGAGAGGAATGAACCCTGTTGCAAAGACTATCATCAATGCAAGGAAAGAATTTGGCAGAGCTAGGAATCAAACCTGCAACCCCTGATTTTTAAGCCCTGCACATCACCAACTGTGATAACAGTCTCAGCACCTTCAGTGAGGGTAAACTAATTTTGTACAAACAGTCTTTGTGTAAACCTATCAGCCATGACAAACACAGGAAAGAAATCATAATTCTGCATCATGAAATTATCCAGGGTCCATATTCACCAAACATTCTTAAGAATGTTTTTCATTTTTTTCTCTCCAAGATTTTCTAAATTGGAAAGTAACACAACTTCTGATTGGCTAAACCACATTCACTGCTTGTGTTACTTTCAAATTCAGAAAGTTTTGGAGTATGAGACTAAGAACATTCTTAATGAATGGTTGGTGAATATGGACCAAGATCTATCCAAACAAATTATGGGACAAAAAACGTGAAAGCATTAAAACAGCTAAGTGATACATAAAATGCTATTTCTGTACATACCCACTTAAACACTTTACCAAACAATCCAATGTTTCACTCTGCCTAAGGAAGAATGCATTGAAAAAAATTGTTTTCTACAATATCAAAGACAATTTCCATTATATCAGCTGTATCTAATTTGTCATGTGCAAATGCTTGCAAATTAGACTTGTCCAAAATTTTGTCTTTAAAGAGTTAAGAGCTTGATTTTCAGTGAAAATGTGTCAAAATACTTTGATGGTCACCTGCCCCTGTTGTATTAGTTCCCTTTTTGATAGTTAACAACTTGTCCAAGTTTGAAGTAGACATCTTCAGTAATAACAGAGATATTACAAAATGTCAAAGTTTTAGCATGACGACGATGCAGATGGCGACAATGCAGCCTGGGATATGACAGTAACTCCTCATTGTGTTCGAGGAAAACAGCCGAGCTTAAATTTGCAAAAGTACAATAATGGATTTAAAAAATCTAATTTCGTTACCTTTTCTACCTCTTGTTGCGTATGTTGTAATTCTCCCTGGAGCTGATGTATCTGCTCCTCTCTCTCTGTTACCTGGGAAACAGTTAGACGCAGCTTCTCTTCAGTTTCCTGTAGTTTACCGCTAGTTACTGACAGCTGCCCTGAAGTTTTCCACAGTTCTTGTTGTAATGCTTTCATATCTGATTCTCTCGTCAGTATTTCTTTACTGACTTCTTGCAGTTTTGATTCAGCATCACTTAACCTTTGACCAGTCTCTGACAACTGTTCAGTAGTTTTTTCCAGCCTTTCCTGGGTTGCTTGAAGCTGCACCCATACATCTTGTTCTGAACTTGTCTTCAAATCTCTCACCTGTTCTTCAAGTTTGTTGGTTTCTTTCTTCATCTGCTTCTGCAAGTTCTCATACTGAATTTCTAGCTTCACAACCTGTGACTGGTATTTCTGTTTTTCTGCAAGAATATCTTTAGCTTTGTCTGCTTGCTTCTTGTACTGAATCACTTGCTCCTGCAGTGTTTCTACATCAGTTCCAAGTTCAAATGCATCAATAGAGTCTGATCTAAAACTAGATAATTTTGTGCTGGGTCTAGACGAGTCCTTCGGCTGCTCTGCAACACCATATTGTTTTTTAATGCCCAATAGTTCCTGATTTAATGTCTTAATTTGGCTTCTTAACTGTTTTTCCGTCTCCATTCGATCTTCTAAATCATGTTCAAGTTCCTGTATTGTCTTCAAGCTACTTCTCCTTTCCTTCTCTTTCCTTTCTCTAATTTTCTCCACATCATTGATAGCTTGAATGCTGTCCAGTCTTTCTTTTGACAGTTCAGTTTTAGCCATTTCAACCTCTTTTTCTAGAGCAACTATCCTCTCATCTGCTGTCATGGCCAATTGTTTTCTTAATTCTGTGTTTTCTTTTTCCAATCCTTCTTTCTTTTCTTTAACTTCTTCCATTTCTTTTTCATTCTTTCTCTCTAGTTCAGCTTTAAACAACTCAATTTCCTCTTGAGAATCTCCTAGTATGTCACTTCTTGCTCTCTCTAACTGTTGTTTGACAAGATCTAAATCTACCTGCAGTTTTCTGTTCTCAGAACATTTCTCTTCATACTGATCTTTGTAGAAAGACATACTTCTGACCAGTTCTTTAGATTCTGGAGTACCTATATCACTAGAAGGCAAGTCAAGATCAACACTTTGAGCAATGGTGCTACTCTCTGCTCTGCTTCTGTAACTCTCTAACTCAGCTTTAAGTTCTTCTATTTCATCATCTTTTTCCTGCAGCTGAATCTCATCCTCATATGCTTTGACTTCCTTAGCAGACTCTAAATCTTCTTCAAGTTGTTTAACCATTTCTTCTGCTTCCAACAATTTCTGCTCCTTATCTTTAAGTGATTCTTTCATAGACTCAATGGAGCTCTCACTCTGGCTATCAAGCTTTTTCTTCACTATATTAAGTTCTGTTTTAAGAGTGACAACTTCTTCAATTTTGTCTTTCATGAGTTTACCCTCCTGCCCATTCTGCATTGCCTGAGTTACCTTTTCCAGCTCTGTTCTGAGTTCTGTCACTTCAGCAGCTTTCAGTTCAATAGTTTTATCTTTCTCATCAGCAGACATAGGAGGTGGAGGTGGTGTTATCTGTAGAGCAGATTGTACCTGCTTTCTAAGGTTGACAATTTCCTGCTTCTGTTCCTGAATCAAGACACTCTTCTCATCATCTGATCTTGGAGGAGATGGTGGTCTAATAGTTAGGGAAGCTTCTAACTGACTTTTCAATGAAGAAATCTCTTCCTTCTGTTTGTGAATCATCTCTGATTTCTCGTCATCATCTAATGGTGGGGAAGGAGGTTTAATCTTCAACGCTGCATCAACTTGTCTCTTTAGAGTATCATTTTCTAGTCTAAGATGTCTTATCAAGGCTGATTTATCATCCTCAGATAGATTTGTATCCATGATCTGCTGTTTAAGTCTTTCTATCTCTCTCTTCAATCTTTGTATCACATCTGATTTGATATCTTCTGATATAGTAGATGACGGAGACCTACCCTCAGCCGCACCCTCCATTTGCTGCTTCAACACTGCTATTTCCTCTGTTTGCTTCTTGATAAGCACAGTCTTCTCATCCTCTGACATAGGTGGAGATGGTGGTCGCCCAAGTAGACCTTCAATGTTTTCTTTCAAAACCTTAATCTCATCTGCTTGTTCATCAATAAGTTGTGACTTTTCCTCCTCACTAAGTGATGTTGAGGGTCTACCTGATGACAGTAGTGGAGTTTCGGACTTGAGTGAGGGTCTTCCAGAGCTCAAAGCTTGGATCTCCTTCCTTAGTGTTTCTGTTTCTTCTGTCTTCTGTTTGATAATTTCATCCTTCTCTTGCACAGAGATGGGGCTCTCCAATTCCTTTTTAAGTTTCACAATTTCACGATCTTTTATCACAATCTGTTTGTCATACTCTGCTTCCTGTGTTTTGTACTTGCCAATTTGCTGGAAGAGAAAAAAGATTTTGGTTCATCAAAACTTCAGTTTATTTATTTAATTCATTTACGTCACTTTACTTGACATAATACCATATCCAGAAGTGCAGTGGTGTATAACAACAGTTAGATAACTATTGTTATAATCCACAAGTAGAACAACATCTAATGAGTATTCAAAGGTAAAAGTCATGTTTGCAGACAAATTCCTTTTTTCAATGTAAGCCTCTTTTTGAAAAGAAAGTAACCTTTCTGTCAATTTCAGGTTTTCAAAGGTGCTTTAACCCTTTACCAAACAATCCCTGGTTTTTACGACCCTGAGATAGAAGCCTTTTGAAAACATTGTGGGAAAAGGAAAAAATGCTGCTAACCAGCATTTTCTCCTTTTCCCACAATGTTTTCTACCCAGCTGGAAACAAACTTCAATTTTTGGGTTATGTTTATTTTGTAAGTGCTTTTGATTTGGACCAGTCTAAAATTTTGTCGTTTGGTAAAGAGTTAACCAGTCCATTTCTTAACTCCTACTTAGACAGTTGCAATTTAATATATACATATAACTCTTTACCATGCAATCCCATCTTTTAATGACCCAGAAAGGAAAGTCTTGTGAAAACATTGTGGGAAAAAGGAGAAAATGCTGGTGACCAGCATTTTCTCCTTTTCCTACATTGTTTTCTAATGTATCAAAGATAGAAATCATCAGTTGAGCTACATTTAAATTGTTGTCTGCAGATGCTTTCAGTCAAGTTGATTCCAAAATTTTGTCATTTGGTAAGGAGATAAGGTAGTAGACCCCTAATGCTTCTCGTGCAACATGGAATAAAATTTCTTGTTAGTTGATAAATAAGATTTTATACTTATATAATACTTTTGCACATTTCTAACCGACCAGAAATTCCTTTGATGTCTATCTTGAAATTATTTGTTGATACTTTTGTTAGTTTCCTGAGAAGGGAGGTAATTATTATCTCCCTTTGTAATGAGAATATAGTGGTTTTAGATTTATAACTGATAATTCGAAGAAGGGGAAAAAAAGGAAAAAGTGGCTCGATTAAAGTAGTACAATAATACTCATTTTTAATCATAGCAAATTTTGTAGGATAATATTATAGTGGAAATAGCCGTTTTCCATTAGGGGTCTACTACCTTAAATGTATAATGCCACTTCACATACTCTTCAACTTTCTTATCAGTAAAGAAAATGTCTGTAAAAGTATTATTTCCAGCAAAAAGGCAGTGTAGTTGGAAATGGTAACAGTAGAATATCAAATATTGATCAGAAAATGTCAACAATTTCAAATGGCAACAATACCACATATGACTACATGGCTATACAATACTCCATGTACAACCAACTGATACCACTGAAGACAAAGGGCTTTTGAAAACATTATGGGAAAAGGAGAAAATGCTTGTATCCTGCATTTTTTCCATTCCCCACAATGTTTTCTTATCTAATAAAGAAAGAAATCATAAACTCAGCTGTGGCTAGGATAGGATTATGTCTTCTGTAAATGCTTTCAGTCTGGTAGAGTCCAAAATTTTGTCGTCCAAAATTTTGTTCTGTGGTAAAGAATTAAACACAATCCAAAGTAAAATTGGTCAAAGAAGGGTTTTCTACATGATGTATTTTGAGATGAACACATAGTACTCACTGATTCAAGTAATTCTATCTTGTCAACCATTTCTGCTATTTCTTCCATTTTTTCTTCAACCACATTATCTTTCTCTCTTAGATCTTTCTTCAGTCTGGCTATCTCCACCTCATGCTTTATCTGCAAAATATTTGAACATATAATATCCTGCAAACAACAGTTCCATTTTTTTTTTTTTTTTTTAATTCTTTACAAATCATATAAGCGATGCTCATTGAGGGGGTTAAAAGCACCTGGAGAAAGTTTCGACCCAAGTGAGCCTGTGCAGACCTAGGTAGATACTTTTTGTTATTGGTCCATATTCTGCATGTCAAATGACCATCTTACCTCAAGATTCAGTCTGTTGTAAGACAAAATTGAATTTATGGATCCATAATTATGTGATGACATGCTTGGTATGATGTATTATAGAGATGCATTAAACCCCCTTTTACCAGAGTATGGTTTAACTCTTTACCAAACGACAAAATTACAGACTGGTCCAAATTGAAAGCATTTGCAGACGACAAAATAAATGTCACTAAAAAATTGAAACTTGGTTAGGGAAGGGTAGAAAACATTGTGGTAAAAGGAGAAAATGCTGGTTACCAGCATTTTCTCCTTTTCCAAAAATGTTTTCAATGGGCTTCTTTCTAAGGGTCGTTAAAAGTCGGGATTGTGTGGTAAAGAGTTAAGTAAGTTGTTGGCTTGTCAACATTATCAGCATTTACAAATCACTGATTAAATGTGGCACAAATGAAGCAAGTTCTTTCCTTAGAGGTAGAAAAAATTGCTTGCTGGAAAAGGGGAAATTGCAGATTTTCCCCCAAAAGAAGGTTTTTCTTCATGGTCCTGAACAACATGTGACATGTTTGTTATCTGTTAACCAAGTTCCCAAGTTCTAACAACCCTGGAAAAACATAAAAATTGCTGAAAACCAGAATTTTCTCCCATTCCATTAACGTTTTCTGAGCATTCACAGACAAATTACATCATCTGAGTAATGTTGAATTTTTCAATTATAAATGCTTTCAATTCATACAAGTCTAAAATTTTGTCATTTGATAAATAGTTAAAGCTTAAATCCTAGTTCAGGAGTAAACAAGTACAATATGTACATACCACTAGTGAATGTTGCTCTCTGTCCACACTTGCTGACTCCAGATCCTTGGTCAGTGATTCAATCTCTTTCTCCTTTTCGTCTAGCATGTTCTGTACAGTATCGAAGTCTTCTTGAAGTTTGGTCTACAAAGGCAAAAAACAAGAAATAAAATAATTAATAACACCATACCCTTCTTTACCAAATATTTAGTGATTTAAAGACCCTGAGAAGAAATGCTTTTGAAAATAGTGTGAGAAAAATTGAAAATGCTGGTAACCAGCATTTGTCAATTTTGTAATCATACTTTCTACTCTCAAAACCAGAAATCCCTTCATAATAATTATTTGTGGTCTATCAGAGCTGAATCTAAGATTGAAAAACAATGAGCCAACTGCCCCATCCCTTTTAAAAAAGTGGGCTAATTTGGAATTTGAAGTGGATCATTTAAAAAAAAAAATAAAAATCTTAACACATGAATAGCAAAGAAAAGCACTAACATTTTTACAAAACCACTGGCTGCTTTCCCACGTAATCCTTGTTGATACAACTAGAGCTGTCACTGAATGTGACTTAATACCCCCGCCAGCGCTTTGACAGAAACAGGCAATTATTTGTACACAGACAGACACACGGACGGACACACGGACAGACAGGGTGATTCCAGTATACCCCCAAAAACATTCGTTTTGTGGGGGTATAATAACCAGTGATTAGAGAGGAATGAATCCTGTTGCAATGACCATCATCGATCCTTGGACAGAAATTGGCCAAAATGGAGCTTCAAACCAGCAAATCCCTGTTCTCAAGTATTGTAAGCTACCGACTTTGTTAATGCAGCTTGGCTCTAAGAGCTAAATACACACCATTGAAGTAGTTGTTTACCTGGAATTCTGTAAGATTGTCCACCTCTGTTTGTAGTCCCTCAATTTGAACTGTTAACTGTGTGACCATCTCTTCCTTCTCGTGTAATATCTCTTGTACCATTTTCTCATCATCTGTATCCTGCTGGTCAATCTAGGATAGCAAACACATAAAAGTGACAATAAAGCCCAAATGTAAACAAAGTGGGTGTTTAAATGCATTTGAATTTATATCGTATCATTTAAAAGTATGGAAATTATTGTGAAGATGACAATCTGTCATTGTATGGTGGGTCCAAGTGTTAGTTGCTGACAGAGAAATTAATTTCAAAACTAGGTTAAAACCTGCCAGGTAGCTGTGTCTTTTGTTTACTTTTTGGCTGATTTTAAAATTCTTTTTTCTGCCAGTGACTAACATATGGCCCGACCACACGATAACAGACTGTCATCTCCACAATATCTTTCATACTTTTAAATGATATGATTTAAATTTAAATGTATTATGACACCTGCTTATATTTTGGCCTTTACTGGACCTTTAACTGGTGTAAGATCTAATAATAGTTGCCAGTTGAGATAAGGTTTTGATGAGTTCATTGGAATTATTATCAACTATATGGCCAAACAATCGTGTGCCTGAAGAAAAGGCCTTTGAAAACAATGTGAGAATGGGAGAAAATGATAGTTACCGGCATTTCCTCTTTTTATAACAGTGTTTTTGACGCTTTTAAAGTTAAATACCATCAAGCAGTCTTCCTTCCGTAAGATTCAGCCCTTTCTTTGACAAAATAGATTTTACGGATCCATACTTATTTGGTGACTTGCATGGTATAATGGACTACAGAGATGTATTACCTGTTGAGCACACAATCCAGAGTTTTAATAACCCTAAAGAAGAAGGCTTATGAAAACAGTGTGGGAAAAGGAGAAAATGCTGGTAACCAGCATTTTCTCCTTTTCCCACATTGTTTTCTACCCAATCAGAGAATGTAAGCTTGTATGTACCAATTTCTTAATTTTATATCTTCAGATGTTTTGAATTTGGATAGGTTTAAAATTTGTTGTGTGAGAAAAGGTTTAACTCTTTTGCTAGAGCATGGCTAACCTTGAAATTGTAATATTTTGGCTGTTTGTCCTGAGGGACACATGGCTCAGTGGAACTCCTGAACTAGAGGCCCCAGGCTCAAGCCATGCTAGATCCACTGGGCTTTTCGAGGAAGTGTCCTTGGGTAAGACACTCCAGAGCTCTAGCCTTGTACTGGTGGAACCCAGAAAACATGTAATATGTAAGCTGTTACTGTGATATGACTGAAATAATATTGAAAGCGGTGTAAAACACCATTCATTAATTCATTCATTCAACCAATCAATTAATCAATCAACCAATCAATCAATCAATCGGTTTGTCCAGTACTCAAAGGGTTAATAATGACCATATTTTCTCTCACCTGGGCATTTAGTTCAGTCACTTTAGTCTGCAGACTTGTGATCAGAGACTCCTTGTCTTCAAGGACTGCCTTCAATGTGGTCACCTCTGTTTCTAAACTGGCCATCTTCTCAAGTCTGTTGGCTTCAAATTCCTCCATTTCTTGCTGTATACTGGTCTATAGATAACAAAGAATACTCTACCGTAATATTAGTCACTTGTGCAAACTTTTTTTTTTTTTCATTTCTTAAAAACATTTTTCCATCCACTTAAAATTCAATAGGTCTTTGATTGCTTCTTACATCATTGTGACAAATACAAAAACTACTCAACAGAGGTAGCTCTTCCATTTAACCCCATGTGTTCAATTTCTGCATCCAGGTTTCTTCTAGAAATGCCCTCAATGTTGTGATTTCTCTATTTTCCACACTGCTTTCATGTCTAACTTTAATAGTAATAACCTTTCTACTTCCTTCAATAGATACTTTCCAAAATTAAAGAGATTAAGGAAAATATTAATATGACTGTGATGTGCCAAAAACATAATACTGCTATATACTTCAACATGCCTCAAAAGCTAGCTATAAATAAATACGAAAAAAAATATGAGTGGCAATTTGGGAAAAGGGGGTTTAATGCATCATAGTAATCCATCATACCAAGCAAGTTGTCATATAATATAGATAAATTCTGTATAACAATCAGCTGAATCATGTGGTAGAATGGTCTTTACACATATGGAAAATTTACAGATAGCAGGCCAACAGGGGTTGCTACTTTTTGACGATGCATTAAACCACCTTTTCTTAGAGCATAGTTCAAGATACTAGCATTCACAAAAACAGCAGTAAATAAAGTTCATAAAGAAAGATGGTATGACGAGCAAATATCAT
Organism: Hippopus hippopus; assembly: GCA_946811185.2. Lineage (NCBI taxonomy): Eukaryota > Metazoa > Mollusca > Bivalvia > Cardiida > Cardiidae > Hippopus > Hippopus hippopus. The sequence continues at coordinate 42,992,861 of OX328108.1, read as the reverse complement.
GCTTAAAACATAATTTGACTTCTACACATGAATCATTTACATTGATTATAACATTTGAGGCCAAAAATCCCCTTTTTCAACCCAATTAAGAACAGAGCAAATTGATTTTTTACCACACAACTGATTTTTAGACCTGTCCAAACCCAACACATAATGCAGACGCCAATTACAAATCTGGCCAAAATTGTGAAAATTTTCTTCGATAGCTGGTTAGCAGCATTTTCTCCTTTTCCCACAATGTTTTCAGGGTCATTAAAACCCTGGACTGTGTGGTAAAGAATTAACGGTTTCTGGAGTAATAAAGTGATGGTTTTTTCATGAAAGTATCTTAAAATAATGATTTATTCAAGGTAAATGCAAGAGAAATTGTAGATTGCATCATGTACATGTGCATCTATACCGTATACATAATTTTCACATTTGTTATATGTATTTTGAACATCTTGTGCTTTAAGTTATGTCAAACTGAGTCCATTAGAAGTTAAAGTCACTCTCATTTAAGATTACCAAATCTTCAAAAATTTCTTTCTAATAAAAATGTAAAAAACATACAAAAAAGAAACTATGATTTCATTCTATATGCTTTTGCTGACCCAAACAATTGTATATGAAGCTTGAATCAAAACTACTTCAAGCATAGAAAAAAGATATCAGTGATTTACTGTCAATTATCTTTCTCTACGGATTATGTTTGGTGTGCTGGAGTGAAATAAAAGTCCATCTAAATGATTAAAAAAACAAAAAATTAGGTTGGTTTAGTTATTACGCACTAACACTCTAAGTAATAGTTAAAGAAAGTAACTACAGTTAGAATAAAACTCTAATACTCTTGAGAATCTACGTCTTCATTTGTCTTCTTTCCTTTATCAAAAACTCTACATTGTTAGTGCAGATGTGTCTACATGAAGAATTAGGAAGAACTATTTCCTGGCAATTTATTCTAAGTCTTAGCTTGGATTTTGTTCTGACCTTTTTCCTTCAAGACCTTGGCTTGCCTTGCTACCTTGTATAACTGCTTATAAATGTAATTTCAAATTTTATACATACTGTCTGACCACATTCACTGAACTTGCCAAAATGAAAGTTCCACATATTTGTTATGTGGAAGAAAATCCGCCAAAGTTAAATGTACCGGATTCCTTGATATGACCTTTTGAGCAAGTATTTCTTCCATCCCTTAGAAACTTTTATGTTTACACAACTACAAAGTTGCGCGACAGCATTAAAATTTTTACCTTTCACTGACTGCATATAAACCTAAATTGGCAAGCCCTAACAATTACTTCAAAACCCTCAACCATCTTCAAGAAATAATTAAAGAAGCCATTAAAAAAAACCTTCAACAGAAAGGATAAAATACCGAATCACCAAAATACTACCTTATCGGCAAAAGAAGCTCGTACATTCATGATACTCGAATCAGGGGTCAATGAGTGATCGGTGAAGGTTTGTGAAACTTGGACAGACTGCAAGTCGGTTATTTCCGTCTCCTTGTGCTTGAGTTCCTCTTTCAAAGATTCTAATTCCTCGTACTGTTAGTTCACAAGTGTACATATATGATTAGTGAGGAAGAAAAATACATATTAGGTAACACTATTAAAATTAATCAAAACTGGTCAAATAGTATGCATGCATCATTCAAATTTCAGATTTGAACAAAATAAAAGGACAAAAAAGAAAAGATGGTGGAAGCGGAATCTGTATGTAAAACTTGGCCAGGAAAATGAAATAATAAAAGGAGAAAATGCTCTTTCTAAGCAGTTTCTCCATTTATTATTATGTTGTCAAAATTCTTCTGTTGATAGGAAACCAAAATAAAATGACAATTATGAGGTGAAGACTACTATATTTATTTCAGTCAGAAAATTTTCATGCAAATCATCATAAGCATGTCAGTTCTACAATTCAACTGACAGTAGCTTCCTCTACTACCATGTTTTCCATATAGCTGCTAGACTATTGTCATCTTTTTCCTTCAAAATGCTTGTTCTTTGTGCAATTTGTTGTACTTTTTGGTATGCAATATAGGTTATATTATGTTTGGTGTTTTATACAATTTTCAGTATCATTTAAGACATATCACTGTAGCCTGTGCACTGTAGCTTCATGCTTACTTGGAATTTATTTTATAATGTTCTGTAGTGAGATGGGAATACATCCTGTCACAATGACTACTATAAATACAGAAACAAAATGGGATTCAATCTCAATACCCTTTCATTTCCAGCCCTGTATACTACCACTTAAGATATCAAATCAAGCATCTAAGAAAAGCCTGTGCAGTAATGGGTTATGATATGATGACCACTTTTCTCTACAGTAACATCCCAGTTGGTCTACTCCCATTTCGTCTACTCCCATTTCGTCTACAAATTTGCGCAACAGTCCCATTTCGTCTACACCTGTTTTGCCCAGTAGTCCCATTTCGTCTACATTTTATTTTTTCATGATGTTTTTCACCAATAAATTATTTTTTTCCAATTTTTACTCCCAAAAAAATGATTTAGATATTATCTTATTTTAATTTGTACTGCAAGTTTGTTGACAGTTTCTATTGATATATCAACACCTATGCAGACTTGGGCAAGACAGGTGTTGAGAAGGGATTATGACACCTAATTTGCAAGTTTACACCTGTCATATTCACTAATGTTTAGTAAACTTTTTAATTTTGTCACACCATGTTGTTTAAAGTGCATGAAGTATCTATTAAAGTTTTCATGTAATTGTCATTAAAGACATTCCATACTTTGAAGGCACACTTCAAAACAGAAGGTGTGAAAATCTAATGATGTACATAAACAATGTAATCATTTTAAACTTATCTTAATCATTATTAAAGTGTTTTATTTATTTATTATTTATCTATTTACTTTTTGTAAGGATAATATATATCATGACTTAATGCAATAACTTAGATGATTAAACACATTTCTACACATTTGTATTTATCTGTAGATTTGTACATATAAAAGCACCAAATAAGAAAAAAATATATAAAGAATTTAAATGAATCATTCAAATTCATTTTCAAAGTTAATTTATACAGATACATTCAAACATATCTTATTGTAGACAAAATGGGTGTAGATGAAATGAGATTAGATGAATTGGGACTGTAGACGAAATGGGACTGACTACACAAAAAAATCTGTAGACAAAATGGGAGTTGATCAAGTGGGATTAAACCTTCTCTACTATATGAATTTCTCACTTCACAAACTGATTGGCAATGACATTTTTGTCAATACAGAGCAGCAATCAGACACCTTTCTTTTATCAAAATTGAAAATTTGAGTAATTAAGAAAAATTTATACAGAAGCAGTCCACAAAGATAAAAGGTAAAGATGAAAACATGCCTCACATATTCTTTATGCACAGATGATGAAATGACAAAATTTCAGACTTGTCAAGCTTAACTCTTTACCAAACGACAAAAATTTAGCCTTGTCCAAATTGAAAGCATTTGCAGACAACAAGTTCAATGTGGCTCATATGGTGAAATTTCTTTTTGCTACAGTAGACAACATTGTGGGAAAGGAGAAAATGCTGGTTACCAGCATTTTCTCCTTTTCCCACGATGTTTTCAAAGGCCTCCTTCTTCAGGGTCGCTAAAAGTTGGGATTATGTGGTACAGAGTTAAAAAGATTTTGCAATAGACCACTTAAATGTGTCTCAATTGACCGGATTCCTCCTAGGAAGGGTAGAAAACATCATGAGAAAAGAATTAAATGCTGGTTACCAACATTTTCTTCTTTTCCCAGTGTTCTCAAAAGCATTCTTCCTCAGTGTCTTTAAAATCCACAGTTGTATGGAAAGAGTTTAACCTTAGAATACCAATCACTTGACGAAGAATAAAATCAGTATCAGGCTGTGAACGTGCAGCCTGATTGTCGATCTATACCGTCTGCTCTTTTGACAGATATTCTGACAAAAACAGTTTCAAAGTTCATTTGGATACTTTCTACAACCTAGACATAATCTATTGTTTGACTCTCTAGAGATAAAAAATAACACGGTTATAATTTGTTTCATGCATCATAACATGCAGATATATAAAGAATGTCTGAAAAAATAAAACGTGAAAAGATTAACAATCTCACTATGTGATGTTATAAGTGCTAAAGAATTATTAATCAGCATCTAGCTAAGTTACAAACAAGTAAACATTGACTTTGAAACTCCTTACTTGACCTCATATAGACTTGTCCATATTCAATGCATTTGCCAATGACAAATTAATTAAGGCTCATGTAATGGAATTTGATACTGAAATAGTAGAAAGAGTAGAAAACATTGCAAGAAAAGGCAGTATTACCTCTTTCCCCCCCACCCCAATGTTTTCAAAAGCCCTCTCTTTCAAGGCCTTTTTAACCCTTAAGCTGGTAAGCACAACACAATGACCTTTTGCGGACAGTGTAGATCAAGATCAGACTGCACAGAATGTGCAGTCTGATCTTTGATCTACACTGTCCGTTAAGGAGATACTGTTTTCCATCAAATAAGTTCGAAATAACATTATTCATGTTTTCACTATCCTTGTGAAAGTTTTATTAACCCTTTACCACACAATCCAGACTTTTAACAACCCTTAGAAAGAGGCCTTTTGAAAAAATTGTGGGAAAAGCAGAAAATGCTGATAACCAGCATTTTCTCCTTTTCCCACAATGTTTTCTACCCTTCAAAAAGCAAGTTTCCATTTTTGAGTCACCATAATTTTATCGTCTGCAAATACTTTTAACTTGGACCAGTCAAAAATTTTGTTGTCTGGTAAAGAGTTAAACTTATTTAGCAGGATAAGGGTTAAACCAGGACAGTTTAGTACAAAATAAACAAACACTTACCATCCCCTCCACTCCTTTTTCTGCTTTAAGCTCATTAAACTCTGTTTGAAGTCTGAACACTTGCTCGGACAGCTGATCAATTTCTTGGTTTTTCTCATCAATCAGACCTTGAGACAGACCGGACATGTCCGTAACAGTTCCCGCCTCAGCAAGACGTAGTTTGTCCTGTAGGTATAAATGTTGGAAACGTACACATGAAAGATCTATCCATTTTTTACGTAACTTTTTTCAAAACAACAAATTTTACACCCTTCCAAATTGAAAGCATCTAGATCTACAAGCAACAAATTTCAGTGGTATTCATGAGCTGAGGTTCTACAATATGGTAGAAAACATTTTGGTAAAAGGAGAAATTGCCTGTTACACATAATTTCTCCTACAACCACCATGTTTTCATAACGCTTATGTAAAAACAAGTGTCTTAATTCTTCACAAAACAACAAATTTTTTACTTTTCTACATTAAAAACATTGCCAGATGATCAATGTTAGTCCAAAGAGGAGATTTTTCAAAAGGGTGGAAAACATTGTGAGAAAAGGAGAAAATGCTGGTCACCAGAATTTTGTCCTTTCTTTATCCCCTCATCATTTTCTATCCTTTGAATGTCAAATACCATCATATAATCATAATTCAATTTGTCGTCTGCAAATGCTTCAAATTTGCGCAAGTCTAAAATTCTAACATTTTGTACAGAGTTAATTTTTCAATAGCTGATTATTGCCAATAGAAGATTTTCTTTCCTCTAACGGCATACCGCTTTTGAAAAAAATTCAGAAGAGGAAAAATTGCATGTACAAAGCAATTTTTCCTTTAAAATGCAACAGTATTTTTACATGTGAGCAATGCTCTGGCAAAACAGGGGTTAACTCTTTACCAAACAATGAAATGTTATATTCAACTAAATTGAAAACATTTGCTGATGACAAATCAAAGGTAGCTCAAATGATGATTACTGTCTTTGGTAAGGTAGAAAACATTGTGCGAAAAGGAGAAAATGCTGGTTACCAGCATTTTTTCCTTTTCCCACAATGTTTTTAAAAGACTTTTACTGAATTTTTGATAAATGGGGTAAGGCTTTACCTTAAGACTTCTGTTTTGCTTCTTCAGTGTTTCAATTTGTCTCTCTATCTCCTTGTCACTTTCATACTCTGGACCATCTACAGGGGAAGATTGCTTGGCTTTCTCCTTCTCTCTTAGCTGTTCAACTTCATGGTCCTTGCTTTCTACCTTCTCTGCTAGTTTCTCTAGCTCTAGTTTCAAATCTGAGATCTGGAGTAGGAAACATTACTAAAAATATATATTCCTGTCTTATACTGGGATCAAGTATTCGCCAACCATACTTAAGAACATTCTTGGTCTCACTCTCCAGAATTTTCTAAATTTGAAAGTAACACAACTTCTTTTGGCTAATGGTTAAGCCAATCAGAAGTTGTGTTACTTTCAAATTTAGAAAATGTTCAAGAATAAGAGTAAGAATATTCTTAAGAATGGTTGGTGATTAAGGACCCAGAAGTATTCTAAAAAAAAATCTTAAATCTTAACTCTGGGATCTGAATTAAAAAAAAAAAAACCTATCCTGTCTTAATTCTTTACCAAATCTTATCATAAGGCTTGCAACACACGAAAAGGGGCATTTGGACATTTGCGTAAAGTGTCGTCTAGGATCAGCCTGCGCAGTCCGCGCAGGCTAATCCTGCGCAGTCCGCACAGGCTAATCCGAGACGGCACTTTAGATTTCGTTCTTCAGTAGACTGATCTGAGACAGCATTTTACGCAAATGTCTGAATGCCGCTTTTCACGTGTTGCAAGCCATATAATCTAGAAGATGACAGGCTAAGGAGACTGTAGAACTCTTGATACTGATTATTTATGCCAAGTTTCAATGTTCCCATGCTTATTTTATCTAGAATAAATATTTTATGGTAGAAGCATCTCCTGGTAAGTTGCACATATCTCCCAGCTAAGCCCTAGTGTCTAGGTTGTTTGTTTTGGTATCTTGATTCGCGGAGTACGTGACATCAGTGGGAGGAGCGATCTATCATCTGTCGCATGGTTAAATGGTGGAGAGAAAGACAGACAGCAAACCATCACATAAGTTCACTTGCAGTAAATAAACAATTTCTCTGTTTATCTCAATGTTTTTTACAACTGTCTCTTTAACTCTTTACAAAACAACAAAATACAAGGCTAGCCTGGACGGAAAGCTTTTGCAGATGGCAAATTAAATGTGGCTCAAATGCTTAGATTTATCTCTAACAGGGTAGAAAACATTGTGCGAAAAGGGGAATATACTGGTTACCAGCATTTTCTACTTTCCCCACAATGTTTTCAAAAAGCTTCTTCATCTGTGTCATTAGAACTCACGAATGTGCGATAAAGGGTTACTGAGTAACACAATCAAAGTATTGCCATGGGAGACAATAAGTACAACAATACTATTTACCTGTTTATCTTTTTCCTCAGATTTTTCCCGTTCCAGATCAAGTCTTCTAGACAAGTCCGAGGGGTCTGACAAATCCTTTCTGTGTCGCATTTCATCCAATTTGTTACGTAGTGCAGAGATCTGAACCAAATTCTCATTCACCTGAGTCTGCAAGGCATGCTTTTCCCGCACTAATTCCTGTAATTACAAAAAAGTTTGCTATGTTAGAATGAAACATGAAATTGACTGTTTACCTTTAGTGATAAAATTTTAGCTTTGTCCAACTTGAAAGCATTTGCAGACAACAAAATCAACGTTCCTCACAACATTTGTCTTTCAAAGAATAGCATGTTCTCCTTTTCCAATCTTGTCTTAAAGGCGTTTCAGCGAGTTATTTCTAGCAGAATTTCGTGAAATTTGACGCATAAACACTTCAAAGTATGTTCTTTCAATATGCGAAGAGATAATCAGACGTTGCCTGATGAACCAAAAAGTTCTGAGCCCACGAAGAACATAACCCTTTTTTCAAATTACACAAAAACCCAATTATTGCAGCATACATCAGAATTTTGTGATTAAAATCTGTAATTTCAGTCAAATCATGTTCTCTGTGATTTAACTTCATAGTGAAACAATGGATCCTCTGACTTTGATGAGAAATTAACAGATATTTCAAATTAATGATACACTATCTATGTTCCAATAAAACCCTTAGCCCACAAAATTGCTTATTTTATCACAGAAAATCAGGACATTATTTCATCCTCAAAAAAATCTAGCGCAGATTTTTCTCATTTTTCTCAGAAATATACATGATTATATCCTTAATCATAAAATGAAAAAAAAAAAAAGATAGGTTGCCAGGCTACTTTTCCTAATATTCGAACTCAATTACCTCCCTTGGAACAAAGAAAGTGAAACAAAACACCCAAGATTTCAAATTACTTAGTAAGATGTATTATTTCTAGCACTAAATCATGTTTTTTTCACAATAAAGATTGTACTCTGTAAACCCTTTCCTTGATATAGTCTCGACTTAACATTGGTATGGGACGGCCTTGGAAAACGTTTTGGTAAAAGGGGTAATTGTTCATTACAAGCAATTGTTCCTTTCCCCACAATCTTTTCTGCACAAACGGTTCTTTTAATCTCATTTAAACCTTGTTCAATTAGTCGTCTGCAGGTTCTTTCAATTTTGAAGTTCCAATATAATTCATTTAGGAAAGGGTTAATACCAAATACATGTGGTATATTCTAATAGATGGGAGAATGGAAGAACAATACAAGTAGAACTGTCCAGAATTACTCAAAGGCATAGATTACTTACGAACCTTATAGGAAAATGAATCAAACGATCCTGATTTCTATCAATACCCAGGAAAGAGGGTTAGGAAACCTTGAAAAGGAGAAAATACTTGTAATTTTCTCTTTTTACCACACTAAACTTACTATCCAGATAAGTAATGTCCGACAAATGTACATGTTCCGTTTTCGCTGTTTAGGAATGATTTACACCTTCATAAACTGATCTTTAAAAAAAAAATGTATCTACCACTACTTTCTCCACGTCTTGCAGCAAAAATCAGTAGTCCAATAATAGCACTACAATCAGATAAAGTTACGCGCTAGAAAACAGAGAAGCAAAGAGACATGCGCAAAAATGTTGCGCACTGACAACCCGACGAAACGTCATTAAAAGTCTTCTTCTCCAGAGTCGTTAAAAGTCTGGATTGTGATTTAAAGGTTTAATAATATGGTAATTAGAGGTACAAGAGGGCCAAGATGGCCTGGTATTGCTCCAGTGGTAAAATGAAGTTTTCTTTTTTTTCACTATTGAAACTTATTCATGAACCGTTTGAAAACACCCTTGCAAGATATAGTTAATCAATTTAATACTGAAAGAGCCTTTTATACCTTAACCCTTTACTACACAATAAGTTTTAATGACCCTGAGAAAGAAGGCTTTTAAAAACATTGTGGAAAAAGGAGAAAATGCTGGAAAACCAGCATTTTCTCCTTTTTTCCACAATGTTTTTTAACCCTATCAAAGACAATTTTCATCCTTTCAGCCACATTTGATTTGTTTTCTGCAGACGCTTTCAATTTGGATGTGTCTAAAATTTTGTCATTTGGTAAAAGGTTAACACTTTACCAGACGACAAAATTTTAGCCTTGTCCAAATTAAAGCATTTGCAGACAACAATTTCAGTGTGGCTTAAACAGTGCAATTTTTCTTTGATAGGGTAGAAAACTGTGGAAAAAGGAGAAAATCCTGGTTACCAGCATTTTGTCCTTTTCCCGCAATGTTTAGAGAAAGGCTTCTTTCCAAAGGTCGTTAAAAGTTGGCATTGTGCAGTAAAGGGTTAAGAGATAAATGTCCAGTTCCAATGGGATATTGTAAAAGAATCACCCTTGTAGCAGAACAACGATAGTATAAGGTTGAACACTATTTCATTGTTACAAACCTCTTTAGTTCTATTGGCAGCTTGGCGTAATTCCTCTTCTACACTCATCTGTGTTAGAAGTCGCTCCCTGTAGTGTTCCACAGTCTCCTCCAAGTCTGAAGAGTCTTTGGCTTTAGGTACACTCCCGTCAGACTTCACACTGTCTGTCAGGTCATCATCTGGGAATGGCCTCTTTGATAGTTCTTCTTCTAGTTTGGTTACTTTCTGCAAACAGAGATATATAATTATTTTGTTTACTCTCTGCAAACAGAGATATATAATTATTTTGTTGTCTATTAGTTTTAATATCTTAATCATTCTGTCATCATTCTACCTTGCCAAGCTACTGACATTTAACTCATTGTTACAAGCTATTAGTCCTTCTCGCACAATGTTTTGAACCAAAAAAGATATTTTTCTGTATATCTTGTACATAAAATCCAAGTGTGAACTTGATATGAAATTCTATTATTAATTCACAACTACAACTCTGTCATATTATTGCACATTTAGTAAATCCTACATAAAGATTGTGCTGAAAATATCTCAATACTGATATCGGGGTTTGTATAAACCGATCATTGGTAAGAATATTCTTCATCTAATTCTCCAAGATTCTTTTGATTTGAAAGTAACACAACTTCTGATTGGCTAAACCAAATGGTTTATCCAAGAAGAAGTTTTGTTACTTTCAAATAAAGAACATTCTAGAGAATAAAAACAACATTCGTACGAATGGTTATTGAAGACAGACTCTGATCTGATTGGCACCTGAAACAGAGCCTTTTAAAGTTAATTTACGAAATTTCAATTTTCGCCACCAATCTAGAAATCTTATTTGAATTTATGTTTTTAATTCATTTGTCTTTGTACCCTGCATCAATATAACTTTCAACCACACAAAGAATTTAGTAGCATGTAGCCTTTGGTATACTCATACATTTGGATGACCTTTCACATATGGGCTGCAACACACGAATAGGGGCATTAGGACATTTGAGTAAAGTGTCATCTCGGATCAGCCTGCGCAATCCGCGCAGGCTAATCCGAGACGGCACTTCACGACTAAATTAGATTTTGTGCTATAGTTGACTCGTGAAAAACAGAAAATTACATTAAAAGCGGAAAGTGTCGTTTCGGATTAGCCTGTGCGGACTGCGCAGGCTGATCCGAGACGACACTTTACGCAAATGTCCGAGTGCCCCTTTTCGCATGTTGCAAGCCATATGATTCTGTGACCTGTTTCTGTAGATTCACTCCAAATTGAAAGCATTTGCAGACAAAAATTTAATTGTTGCTAATGTGATGGAATTTGTCCTTGATAGGGTAGAAAACATTGTGGGAAAAGGAGAAAATGCTGGTGACCAGCATTTTCTCTTTTCCTATGATGTTTTCAAAAGGCCTTTTCCTAGAGGTTGTGAAAACTCAGAATTGTGTGGTACAGAGCTAATAAATGAAACATTACTTACTTGTTTTAGTTGCTCTATCTCATCAGTTTTCTCTTGCAGTTCCTGTTCTGTAGACTGTATCACAGCTTTAAGGTCCTGCACTTGTGTCTCTCTCTCACGGACAGTCTGATGTAGTTTTTGTGATTCCAGCAGCGCTTCATTGTGTAAGTCTATCCTTGTCTGTAACTGTTCACTCAGCTCTTCAACCTTGAAAAGTCAGAAACTGTTATTCACTACGACAAGAAAATTTCTGACTTATCTAATTGAAAAAAAATTGCAGGACATTTTGCAGAAAGGTTGCGCATTGTTTCAATTTTTTCTTTGAAAAGTTAAAAAAAAACAACAGCATTGTTTGGGAAAGGAGACAATGCCGATGACAGCATTTTTTTCTAATCCACTGTGTTTTCAAAATTCTTCTAATACAGGGATGTACGACTCTTTACCAAACAAATGAGACATGTTCTGTGAAAAGGCGGCTTAATGCATCTGCGAGAAGTATCGACCTAGGTCAGCCTGTGCAGTCCCGCGCAGGCTGACCTGGGCCACAACTTTTCACTATTCGTCGATTTTCTGTATGTCAAAGGACCAGTCTACCTCATGATTTAGTCAGTTGTTTAAAAAAAAAATGGCTATTATGGATCCATACCCTATATGATGGCTTGCTTGGTATGATGCATCACCGAGACGCATTAAGCCCCCTTTTACCAGAGCGTGGCTCAGATACATTTTAGATTTGTTCATACTGAAAGCATTCGCAGGCGGCAAATTATACTTGGTTCAAATGGGCAAAGTTGTCTTTGAGAATGCTGGTTACCAAATGTTTTTAAAAGCATTATTTCTTAGGGTCTATAAAACTCGGGACTGTGTGATAAAGGGTCAAAGTTGATTATCTCAGTACCAAGGAACAAAACTATAAGCTAATTCATAAATGAAAGTATTTGAAGAAATCAAATTTGTTTGTTCTTTTGTATGGTGTTTAACACCATTTTCACCATTATTTCAGTTATATTGTGGTGGTCAGTGCACTTATCCATGCTTTCCTTGAGTTTCTTTTACCAGTACTGTTCAAGCCGCTGGCTTCTTTCCCACATAACCATCATTGACAGAATGACTGGCGATGAGAGAGGAATGAATCCTGTTGCAATGATTATCATCAATCTTCGGAATGCTTTAAGCAGAAAAAAGTTACATTCACTCACTTCTCTATGTAGTCTCGTCTCAGAGCCTTGCTGTTTCTCGAGGTCCTGGACCGCTTGTTTCCACTTAGCAAGTTCTTTCTGGTAATCTTCGTGTTCTTGTTCCCTTTCAACAGATTGTTCCTGGAGGGGAAACATGTTTTAATAGTTTACCACACAATTTCGACTTTTAACAACCCTAAGAAAGAAGCCTTTTGAAAACATTGTAGGAAAAGGAGAAAATACTGGTAACCAGCATTTTCTCATTTTCCCACAATGTTTTCTTCCCTTCCCAAAACAAATTTCAATTTTTCAGTCACATTTATTTTGTCGTCTGCAACTCCTTTCAATTTAGCCAAGTCTAAAATTTTCTTGTTTGGAAAAGAGTTAAGTCCCTTTACCGAAAAATCATACCTATATCAGGGTTGTAAAACCAGGGATTGTTTGGTAAAGGATTAACATTACATTTTTTTGAAGCCACTGAATGTTTTCCCACAAAAACAATATTGCAACACTAAGCAGTCTAATCAATCCTCAGATCCAAAACCAACTGAGCTAAGGACACACGCTGAATGAATGAACAAGCGCAATGCATGCCGGTGCTAACACTCAGCTGCAGTTGCTTGATTTTCAGGAAAATTCTAAGACGAAAAGGGGGCACAACTGTGTCAAAAATACTTTAATGATTGCCTGCCCTATTTTTATGGGTTCCCTTTTTGAAGGCTAACAAATAGCCTGAGGTTGAAGTAAACATTTTCAGTATTAACAGAGATATTAAAAATGTCAGTTTTTACAGGACGATGCAGAAGACAACAAAGACGCAGACGACAATGACAGAGCTACAAAAATACCTCATTATTTTCTTTTTTAAAAAAAAAGCGAACATAAAATAAATGAATGAAAAAAACAAAAAATGAATGAATGATTGACTTTGATGGCAAAAAAACAATATAACGTATCAATGAAAATTTTTGTGACATGGAAATTTTTGCAATTTCGCAAATCTGAAAAATTTTCAAATTTTTCCGTTCACATATTTAACTACAAGTTTACTAACAAATAACAAGTGTCTTGAATTGGCAACCATTTCTGTGTGCAAAATGTTCGTAATATGTATTTCCCAAATTTTTCGAAACATGTATAATCCACATATACAGTATTTAGGGCTCAATAAACTGAAATTTTGATTACAAGTGATACCTCTATAAATTGTTTCTTTGACTTCAGCTGCTTCTCTAGGGCCTCGACTTGTAACTTCAAGTCCGCCATTTCTTGTTTTCTGTCATCCAGAAGCTTCGAGTAGTGGTGTTCCATATCCTCACCCGAGTTCTCCAGTTCACGCATGCGGGATTCAAACTTGTCATGTACTTGCTGTATTTGCGAGTCCTTCTCCCTATTCTCGGAACTGAGGCGTGATACCTCCAGCATCAAAGCTGCGGAAAAGATGGAAAAAGGTAAGTATTGCTACAATTCTATCATTATATATTAATGTAGTGTATATGAAAATCTATTGTGTTTTATACCATCTAGTCTAGTTCTACATGGAATTCACTCTTTCATCCTTTACCAAATTATCCTGCGTTTAAACAACCCTAGTGAAGGGGGTTTTCGAAAACATTGTGGAAAAAGGAGAAAATGCTGGTTCTCCTTTTCTCACAGTGTTTTATACCCTTACACTAATTCATGATTTGGGTAGCATTTAAATTTGTCCTCTGCAAAAGCTTTCAATTTGATCTAAATTTTGTTTGTTTGGTTAACTCTTTACCACACAACAAAATTTTAGACAAGTCAAATCTGAAAGCGGTTGCAGACAACATAGTAAATGTGGCACAAATAACGGGATTTGTCCATGAAAGGTTAGAAAACAATATGGGAAAAGGAGAAAATACTGGTTACCAGCATTTTCTCCTTTTTACCTTAATGTTTTCAAGCTTTCTTTCTCAGGGAAGTTAGAACTCAAGATTGTGTGGTAAAGGGTTCAACTTGTTACCTCCTGCATTGAATTTGCAGCTGATGACTTTACCACACAATCCCAAGTTTTAATGACACTGAGAAAGAAGGCGTTAGAAAACATTGTGGTAAAAGAAAGAAAATTCTGATAACCAGCATTTTCTCCTATTCCAACAATATTTTTTTTTTTACCTATTCAAGGACAAATACTATCATTTGATAAGCATTTAGAGGCCTTACAAAATAATTTTTATTCACATTTTTTTGTAATTTCTTTCAATTGGAACAATAACTAAAACAAGTTTTAACCATGTACCTAACAATCCCATGTCTAAGTGAAGGCTTTTGAAAACAATATGGAAATGAGAGTTACGGTATTTTCTCCTTTTCCCACTATGTTTTCTTTTCTTTCAAACATTATTCCTCATGGAAAGGACTTTGAAAAACATTGTGGGAAAAGGAGAAAATGCTAGTTAACCAGCATTTCCTCATTTTCCCACAATGTTTCCTGTCCTTTCACAGACACTACCGTTTGGGTCTCATCAAATTTGTCGTCTGCAAATGCTTTCAATTTGGACAAGTCTTGCTTTTTAACCCTTTACCAAACAATCCCTGGTTTTTATGACCCAGAGGAAGAAGCCTTCTGAAAACATTGTGGGAAAAGGAGAAAATGCTGGTAACCAGCATTTTCTCCTTTTCCCACAATGTTTTCTACTCTTCTAAAGTTAAGTTTCAATTTTTGAGTCACATTTATTTTGTTGTCTGCAAATGCTTTAAATTTAGACAAGTCTAAAATTTTGTCGTTTGGTAAAGAGTTAATCGTCTGGTAACAAGTTAAACTGTTACCCTGGTTTTCATGACCCTGGGGAAAAAGGCTTTTGAAAACATAGTAGGAAAAGGAGAAAATGCTGGTAACCAGCATTTTCTCCTTTTCCCACAATGTTTTCTACCCTATCCAGGTTGTATTTTGTCATTTGGGCAACCTTCAATTTGTCGTCTGCAAATGCTTTCAGTTTGGACTAGTCTGAAATTTTGTCGTCTGGTAAAGAGTAAAGAAAGAAAACTCAAAGTACATTCAATATACATATTCAATATACATAATTATTATAAACTGATTTTGCTTTAATTAAGGTAACTTTTCTGAACTTTTTCATCTTCATTTTCTTTCACTATCATTCTGTTTTATCTTTCAAAGACAAATCCAATCTAACATGTCATCTGCAAGTGCTTGCAATCTGATAAAGTCTTAAATTTTGTCACTTGGTAAAGTGTTAAATGCACCAGTTACAAAGTTAGTCGAAAACAACTAAACATCATAAAGCCCATCAAAACCACAAAGCTCCAGCATGCAAGCAAAAGAAAACTGACAAAAAAAACACCACAACTATATTCTAGTTTCTTGTACCACAGTCAAAATAAAGAAATCAAAGCTACTTATATTCTTCAAGAAAATTAATGACAAAATTTTGAACGAGTCCAACACAAAGCATTTTGCAGACAAAAAAATTCAATCTGGCTAAAATTGTTGTTTTTCTTCTTTTTTTTTTTTAAATGTTGAAAACATAGTGAGAAAAGGAGAAAATGCTGCTTGCCAGCATTATCTTAATTTCCCACAATGTTTTCAAGATTTGACTCTCTCAGAATCATGAAAATTCTGGATTGTTTGGTAACCGTAAAATAGACCCATAAATACAGAAAAACAGAATCTAGACTTTTCTCAGTAGGAAATTATTCTGTAATCCAGTAACACATATATTTATACATACATCTACCAGTACATGTATATCTACATGTATATCTATATGAAGTATTTACATTTCAGTAAATAATTTGACATGTATATTATAGAGCATTCATAAGACAACATCACATTCATTTAATTTGGGAAAAAAAAAGGATAAAAGCAATTACCTGCAGATTCTAGAATCCCTTGTTTCACTAATTTTAATCACATTTTTGGCATTAATTGACTTAACATATGTCATTAATTTTTTTTTTGCTTGTAAAAGACAAAATGATTAGACAATCAGTTCAAGCTTAATTACCTAACCCTTTACCACACAACCCAAAGTTTATAACAACCTTGACAGAAAATCCTTTTGAAAACATTGTGGGTAAAGGAGAATATGCTGGTAACCAGCATTTTCTCCATTTCCCACAATGTTTTTAAACCTATCAGTGAATTTAAGCTCATTTATTCCAATATAAATTTTGTCATCTGCAGATGTTTTGAATTTGAAAGAGTCTAAAATTTTTCGTTTTAGAAAGGGATAAGTTCTTAAGCCTTCACCCAATGATCCTTCGTTTTTGTGACCTCAGGGAGGAAGGCTTTTAAAACATAATAGGAAAAGTAGAAAGTGCTGGTAATCAGTATTTTCTATTTTTCCAAAAATGTTTTCTATCCTTCCAAGACAAATATACCGTAGTTTGAACCGCAATTTAGATTTGTGCCCTGTAAATGCTTACAATACAGATGGGTCCAAAATTTGTCAACTGGTGAAGAGTTAAATTCTACCTATTCAAGACGTAATTTGATATCCCTTTTCTCTCAGAGTAAAAGTGTGTATCGAAACATGTCCTCACTAGTAAAAACAAAAACGCCCTGATTTATTAACAATAATGGTCACACAGTCATAAAACAATAGATGTTCATGTTTACAGATTTCTACTTTTATCAGTTTTGAAGATCAGTAGGTAAACTTAAGAAGAACCCTAAATAGAATAAACCCACTGCCCCCTGCTTACCTAACAAATGATTGAGGTACAATCAAATAAAGCAGATAGAAAGAAAAAAAAGATCAAAAATGAAGAAAATGCTCTTTATTTGTTCTATACGCTGTACAGATATTTTTATGTCTTTAATTCTTCTTTCCTTGGAAGTTTGACATGCCAAAAGTTGACCATTCCTTCCAGCCTTCTTTACCTTCATTCATCTTTTTCCTTATTCCGTGAATAATGTTTTAAACATTATTTCAGTTATACAATGGTGGCCAGTACAGCTCTTCATGAGTGAGGTTCCTTTAACCAGTACTTTTCAAAACATACTTTCGAAGTTACTCGCCACTTTCTAGCATAACAATCATAGAAACAATGTTAAGCAGTGACTGGGGAATGAATCCTGTCGCAATGACTCGTTACTCCTGAAAAGAGTGCAGATGAGCCAAGATTCCATATCATAACCCCTGGATTTCTAGTCCTGTGCTTTACCAATTGACCTACAGGGCTTGTCTTATATGCATTTACTTACATTAACAAAAAGTTACATATACATTGTATAAAAAAATTGAAAATGACTAGATACCATGGTCAGATACTATCATATCGACACACATTAAGTAAGTCTCATTATAGGCCAACTATCATACGTCGTCTGCTAACCATAACTCTTTACCAGGTAACATAATATATGTGTGAAATAATACCAGGAATGGTAGAAAACAATATAATAAATTAATAAAAATGCTGGTTAGTAGCATTTTATCCTTTTTCAATCAATATTTTCCAAAATCCTTTTCCAAAGGCTTTTGAAAGAACAAAATTGCTAAGTAAAGGTAAGTCTGCATTTGTTGTGATACTGCTCCTATCTCACAAACCATTTTTTCCTGTCCTCTCACTTCCAAAAAATTGCAGTCAAGAGTATTTTTGACAAAGTAATGATTTCTGGTCCTCCATTCAACAAACGTACAAAATGTTGTAACTGGTTCAAGTATGGATAACTTGTCATGCATAGAAACTGCTTGCATTAATATTCATGCATATATAAATTATCTACTTCTATCATTCCTTCTGCTTATTAGGTAATCACATGCTGTGGGAGAACTGTAAACAATGATATATTAAGTCCATGCTAATATTTCATTTATATGATACTCTCACACTACCTTTAAACCCCTTGCCATACAAGTCCTTGTTCTCAACAAGGACACAGGCTTTTGAAAACATCGCGAGAAATGGAGAAAATGCGAGTAAGCAGCATGTTCTCCTTTTCCAACAATATTTTCCACTCTTTCAGAGAAAAATTCCATCATTCAAGCAATTGTTGAGTTGTGGTCTGTGTACACTATGAATTTGGCCAAGTCCAAAATTTTGTTGTTTGGTAAAGAGTTCACCTATCACATTACTAAGGCTCAGCTGCAGTTGCTTGATTTTCAGTGAAAATTTTAAGTTGGAAAAGGGGCATAACTGTGTCAAAAATACTTTGATGGTTTCCTGCCCTTGTTCTATTGGTTTCCCCATTTGATCGTTGACAACTAGAGTTTTCAGTAAATATCTTCAGTAATATCAGAGATGTTATAAAATGTCAAAGTTTCTGTGCAACGACCACAATGCATACAATAACAGGGCTATGACAATACCTGGATATCTTCTTCGAAAACAGCCAAGATAAATAAGGGGGTTGCTTTTTCTTACATGCTATTCAATAGAATACAAACATATCAATGTCAATTATGTACCTTAAACCCCTTACTAAACCTTCCAATTTTAACAACCATGAGGAATAGAGCTTTTGAAAACAATCTGGGGAAAGGAGAAAATACTGGAAACCATGACATGTCCAGATTGAAAGCATTTGCAGACAACAAAATAAATATGACTCAGAAAACTCAGAAAATGAAAGTTGTATTGGAAAGGATAGAAAACATTGTGGGAAAAGGAGAAAATGCTGGTTACCAGCATTTTCTCCTTTTCCCTCAATGTTTTCAAAAGGCTTCTTTCTCAGGGTAGTTAAAAGTTGTGATAAGTGTGATAAAGGGTTAAAGGGTTAACCATTTACCGAACATTCTTATTCTCAAACATTCTCAAAACCCAGAGGAATACAGCTTTTGAAACCATTCTGGGAAAATAGGCAAAAACGCTTGTAACAAGTAATTTCTCCTTTTTCCCTGAATGTTTTCTATCCTTTCAAAGACGTATTCCATCATTTGTGCCATATTTAGCATGAGCCATACTCTGCGAAAAGTGAGTTTAATGCATTTGCAAAAAAGTATCCACTCAGGCCAGCCTGCACAGTCTGTGCAGGCTAACCTGTATCAGCACTGTTGCTTTTGGTAAATTTTCTGCATGTTCAAAGACCAGTCTACCTAATGATTTAGCCGGTTGTTGGACAATTTTGGATTTTATGGATCCTTAACTATGTGATGACTTACTTGGTATTATGCACTAAACCCCCTCATTATGTGGTTAAAAACAAGAGGGCCATGATGGCCCTGTATCGCTCCACTGGCTAATAAGTAAAACCACTACATGCCAAACTTTACAATAGTTGGCAAATTGGTTTTGAACATAAGACCCCTGAAACAGGACTGAAATTGGTAGCCACAAGTCTTATGGTCACTAAAAAGAAGATTTCTAAAGTCTTCACTATATAAGCCCATGTAAAACCTCTGACCCCTGGATTGGGATCAAATTCGACCCTAGGGCTGTAATTTGAGCACTCTAAGTAAAGACCCACTAGATAAAGCTACATGCAAAATTTGGTAACCCTAGGCTTTATGACCAAGTATAGGGAGATTTCTAACGTTTTCACCATATATGCCCATGTAAAACTTGTGACCCCCCCCCGCGGGGCCAAATTTGACCCCTGGGCTATAATTTGGGCACTCTTGGTAGAGGCCCACTAGATAAAGCCACATGCAAAATTTGGTAGCCCTAGGCCTTATGCCTAGGTGCAGGGAGACTTCTAAAGTTTTCTCTATATAAGCCCATGTAAAGCCTATGACCCCCGGGGCAGGGTCAAATTTGAGCCTAGGGCTATAATTTGGGCACTCTTGGTAGAGGCCTACTAGATAAAGCCACATGCAAAATTTGGTAGCCCTAGGCCTTATGGCTAGGTGCA
Organism: Hippopus hippopus; assembly: GCA_946811185.2. Lineage (NCBI taxonomy): Eukaryota > Metazoa > Mollusca > Bivalvia > Cardiida > Cardiidae > Hippopus > Hippopus hippopus. Next base: position 42,972,741 of record OX328108.1, on the reverse strand, counting down.
GAGAGACTTCTAAAGTTTTCTCTATATAAGCCCATGTAAAACTTGTGACCCCTGGGCGGGGCCAATTTTGACCCCAGGGCTATAATTTGAAGAAACTTAATAGAGGTCTACTAGATAAAGCTACACACCAAATTTGGTAGCCCTAGGCCTTATGGTTTCAGACAAGAAGATTTTCAAAGATTTCCAATATTTTTAAGTTTTGTTGCCATGGCAACCAGAGTTTTTGAAGGAATCAAATTCTTTCAAGAAATCTGAAGAGGACCATGGCAGGATCATTTCTCTGAAGTTTCATCAAAATTGGATGAGTAGTTTCAGAGAAGAAGATGTTTGAAATAAAAGTTAATGCACGGACGGACGGACGGACGCACGGACGGACGCACGGACGGACGCACGGACGGACTGACGGATGCACGACGGACACTGTGCCATGACATAAGCTCGCTGGCCTTCGGCCAGTGAAGCTAAAAACTCTTGATTTGGATCAGTCTGAAATTTTGTAGTTTGGTATAGACTTACATCAAAAGAGCTGTGCAAAAAAATTTCATAAAGCAGTGATATCATCCACTTTTACAAGTGGTATGGCCAAAGAAAATCACAGATGTTCCAGGAGGATACCATTTTGAACACAGTACAGCTCCATGGGATATCCCAAAACAAAGTTTGTTTTAATTCAGACATCTGTATTTCCTAACCAGTATTTTCTCTGATTTCAAAAAATGGTATGGCCAAGATCATAATTATTTGGTCTAAAAAGTAGCCATGCCATAAGTGTCGCCAGTCTTGTAAAGGACATTCTCTCACCCAATGGTATCACTTCAAAAAAAATCACTTTTGGGCAAGTATACTTGAGATTTCTTCAACACTGTACATAAAACAAAGTTCAAACATAAACTGTTTCAACAACAATTAAATACAAAAGTGTAACAAGAAATAACAGTATTTGCTCTATCAAATTGTTGAGAGTATAGACTTGGTAACAAAACATCTACTTTGTCAAAACATATTAAACTGTATCAGCCTTTCATGAAAGCTTATGTCCAATTCCAACATCCTGAAAGATGCATGCAAAAATTACATATTACTGAAATATGGAATTCAACATGCCAAGTAGCTTAACTGCCTCTACCTTATTTGAGAGAGCAAAGTTTACATTTTTATGGTAATTTATAAAGTTTAACATAAATGTATATAGCTAGCATTCAGTTATAGAAATTCTCTTGAACAAAATGCACTGACTATGCATGAAACAAGCAAGAGAATACAATTCAAAAGTTCTGGAACTGTCTAAACATTTCTATTAATAGACCAACCTGGTTTGCCACTAGATGGCTCTACATCTGATGCATTGGCCCTGGAAGCTGCATAAATGAAATGCATGCATTATTTTTATGCACAGAATTCTTAGTATCAAGTTAGTCTTCAAGAAAGCTAAGCTCAGACCTTTGCACAAGAAGAGAGATTAAGAATTTAGTTCTATGTACATCAATCAGTCAGGCAACAGAAATTCATTGCACAAGTTGTCCAAAGAAAGATTAAGAAAAAAATCAGTAAAAATATAGTTTGAAAAAGAAGTTTGCAGAGACATAAATTTACAGCTAGCAAATATTGGTATTTTTTTTGGTAGATCTACATTTTTTCCCTCATATGAATCAGATTTGGATTAATATTTTGAAACTAAAATATGCTTAACCTGAAAACTTAAACATGTTTCGTATTGTTTTTCAGATACTTGGAGAAAAAAAAATAAAGTGCAAAGTAAAAAGTATTGGCATTAGAAAAATGCTTTTTCCACATACATCCTTTTTGTATGAAAGACTGTGTGAATGCCTGTATTTCATCACTGACTGATGCAATCTTTGACAAGATACACATAGTTATCCAGTTCTATATACCTACAAATAACCAATTTTATTATATACCTATAAATTTTCTGACTCAAATACATGCATCTCACACACATAAAACTAGACACAATCGCAAAAAATCTCTATCTCCTCAGTGTCAAATATAGTTCCAAATATGGATGTAAACTTCATGCAGACTGCTTTCAGTCTGGTTTTCGAAATTTATTGGTAAAATATACCATTCAAACAAGGAAGAGTTCTTGCCCTCTTAACCATTATTTCTTTTTAAATTTCTTACAGTTTTCTAAGAACATAGCAAATGATTGCAAAACTGAATTGTTAAAATTTTTTAGGTATAAATATAATAAAAAGAGTATTCTGTTGTAGTCCATATGTATAATATTCTGTTATTATTAGTTAAAACTCATTTCTAGCTTTGAATAAAACTTCAGAATGTTAAAACTAATATTAAAACCAAGATTGGACATATCTATTTTTGTGAGTATAATACTCTGTATCACAGAATGTTAACTTTATCATATGTCAGTGATTCTAACCTGCAAAAGAGACACACAAATTTTACAAAAATATATTATCAGTTTATCTAGAAATGAGCTTTGGTTAAAACCTTGTTTTCAATAAAAACGTGTATCTGTCAACTTTTTCATAAAGTACTTATTACCATTTACAAATAATACTTATTACAATACAGAACCCCCCCCCCCAAAAAAAAAAAAAAAAATTCTTAGAACTCTTACCACTAATCAGCTGTATTTTAAAACTAATTCTTTGTTGTCACACAAACATTTGAAAAACCTGAATGTATAGAATTTCCTAATTTTTCAACTATCATAAAAAAGGAGTTTTAACCATAAAATCCTGGGTTTTAACAAGCCTGCAAATGATGGCTGTTGAAAATGTTGTGAGAAAAGGAAAAGATGCTGGTAATCAGCATTTTCTCCTATTCCAACACTGTTTTTACCTTTTCAGGAGAAATTTATCTAGTTGTCTACTACTGCTATCAATTTATAGGAGTCTTAAATTTTGTAGTAAATTAAAAAAGCTATTAATTTATAAAGTGACAGATATACCTGTTATTCCAAATTACCCATCACCTCCTGAGCAAATTTTCTGCAGATGCTCTTGAAAATACCCTTGAATTAAGACTACACATGAATACTAATGCAGACATTTGGATTAAAAGATAAATCACCCCATACATGCAATCTATCTGTTTGCCACAATGTTTTCAAACACTGCCTTCTGCAAGACTCTACCAGTCATCTGCAAGAAGTAATACTAGAGTTAATATTAATGGCAAAAGCTGTTACTATGCTAGAATGACAGATTTAGACTTAAATTATTAAAAAAGAGACAACACACGTTAGCAATGCTCTGGCAAAAGGGGGCTTAATGCATCTCTGTGATGCATTATATCAAGCAAGCCAAAATGTATTCATAATAGCCACATTTTTTAACTTTAAACAGCCGAATAAATCACAAGGTAGACTGGTCATTGGACATACAGAAAATGAACAAAAGCGAAAAATTTCGGCCCAGTCCGCCCAGGCTGACCTGGCCTGATAATTTTCGCAGATGCATTAAGTTCCCTTTTGACAGAACATGGCTCATATGTAAGTGTCCTAATGATTTCACATCGTGTTAAAATCTAGTCAGTAGAAAGGAGCCTCTATTTTAGGCCTTTTTGCCAGGAAATCCCCAAAATCATAGATGAAGCATCAACCCTTAGAGTGCTCAATTAACGAAATAAACATTTTCAAAACATCGGAAATATTGCTGTACGAAGGGTTTTTTTGGCCATATGTGAGAAAATAGTGGACAGTGTAGATGCAAGATCAGACTGCATGTTCTGTGCAGTATGATCTTAATCTACACTGTCTACAAAAACAACTTAAGTCAGTTCCAGCATTAATAGGTTAATATAGAGAGACGTTTGAAAGAAGTAAAGCAGTATTATTCTGGATATCAGAGTTTATGTTGTCATTTACAAGATTACAAAATTAGTTTTTCAGACATCTTCAATAGAAAACATTAATTTTGCAGAAAACAATTTCAATATGGCTACAATGAGAGGATTTATCTTTGATAGTGTAGAAAACATTGTGAGAAATGGAGAAAATGCTAATTTTCAGCATTTTCTCCTTTCCCAAAATTTTTCCAAAAGCTTTCGACATCAGGGTCGTCAAAACACAGGAGTTTGATGAAGGATTGAAGAATATATATTGTATTCAGTAGACTAGAGAGGAAAGTGGATAGAATAGTAAATCTTGTCACATTATTCTTTACGCTCATACAGAAACTGTCTGCAACATTATAAAGGACACAAAAATGGCACTCAGTTTCAAGGAGCCAAGGGGGCTTAATGCATCTGCAAAACATATTGACCCAGGTCAGCCTGCGCAGTTTGCGCAGGCTGACCTGGGTCAAAACTTTTTGCTTTTGGTCAATATTCTGCATGTCTTAGGACCAATCTACTTCATGATACAGTCAGTCATTAGACAGGATGGATTTTATAGATCTCTAATTATGTGATGTCTTGCTTGGTACAATGCATTACTGAAATACATTAAGCCCCCTTTTACCAGAACACAGCTCCTGTACTAAACAGAAAAGGGTTTCTTTTATCACTTCTACATCAGACAACTTCAGACTCAATTAATTCCTATTTTTTATTCTGAAAGATTCCATGTTATTTTCTGTTAATTCATTCCCATTTGTCTACTGACAACCCTTTACTCATCCTTTTCAATGTTAAAATACAGCCTGTACGGAAGCATTTTGACCATTTACCAGATGACAAAATTGTAGACTCACCTGTACTAAGAGCATTAGTACACAACAAATTGATGTAGCTCAAATTATGAAATTTGTTTATAAAAGGATGGAAATCATTGTTGGAAAAGGTAAGATAGCTGGTTACCAGCCTTTTCTCCTGTTCCAAGAAAGTTTCATAACCCCTGATCCTAAGGGTCATAACAAACGTGGAAGGTATGATAAAAGGTCAAACGCAGACTATGTAATCAAAGATAATTTGACAAGATTTAGATACATAACACCCAGATTCCATACAACTTAACTATCATACTCAACATGCTGCAAAGGAAAAACTCAGTCATAAAATAAAAATACACATTCATCAATTTTGGCATAATATGTGAATCTAGTGACTTTTCATGATAAAATTTATTCTTTCACATGTGAGTCTTGTGACTTTTCATGGTAAATCAATTTTGACACATGTAAATCTGATACTTTTTCATGTAAACTTAACTTGAGCAAATGTAACCCTGGTAACTTTTCATAGTAAATTAACTTTAGCAAATGTAAATTTAGTACCTATTCATAGAAAATTAACTCCAGCACATGTAAATCTAGTAATTTTTCATAGTAAATTAATTCTCGCAAATGTAAATCTAGTGCCTTTTCATGGCAAATCAATTTTACTACATGTAAATCCAGTGTGTTTCTATGTAATTAACCTATAGGGTTGTACATACATGATGATGGTTTATGGAAATGAAATAATTTTGGATATTCTCAAGATATATACCTGCATATGCAACATAAAAATCAGGACTCACTTTGCTTTAAGCTATTTCTAACTACCATTACATAGGAGTTTTGACACTTCTGTATCTTACTTTTGCCATCATTTTGGGAAAAACAGTAATCAATGTGATTTTCAAGAATTGGTCAGCACAAAGTCGTAAATTTCACCAAAATACCATCAAAATTAACATTGAAATCTTGTAAATCTGGAAGAAAAAGGAACCTATAAATGATACATCTCAGTTGTTTGGTTCCAGAAGTATCTATTATCGTTTGACACTTTTTTTGTAAAAGGAGAAATGTACCCACAACAGCCTACCACCAATAAAACAGCATGTACAAAACCTTCTGGAAATTCTTAAACATAAACCCTTTGAAATATTCAACAATAACAGTAATTCTGAAAATATCCTCCAATACAAGAACTACCAATGAAATGCAAGCCAAGAGTACATGTAAAGCATTAGCATGCAAGTTAACCAAGCCCCAATATTATCTGGCATGTTAAAGTAAAACCCTCTTTTCATAATACAACCCAGACCTTCCCAATAAATGGGTGAAACAAAATGAAAATTAACCTTTTTCCTGTCCATAATGCATCTGCTGAAAGTTGATTGGTCCAACCATTTCTGCTGTCATCCAATCAAATTGACGTTACACATGCTGAAAAAACTATCTTGGCAGTATTTTTTGCATTTAAAATGGCCTTTTTTTTTCAATTTTCAAAAGTTCAAATGAACTAATTAATCTCTAAAATTGTTAAAAGCATGTTTATCTTTCTTTCTTTCTTTTATCAATAAAAGGAGAAAAACAGTAGCTATGAAACTTTACTTGAAGTTTGAATAAAAGGTAAGATGTAAGAAAGAAATTTGCCTACCTGAAGTAGAGCAGCCTCGTATATTCTCCAGGTCCAAGGTTGCAGAATTTTTTTTTTTTATTCCTTTTCCAAAATGAATTTGAAGAGCATGTACTTTTTTTCACATACTGTTCTAGGAGAGTGCTATAGGAAGCTGCTTTAATAATTTTTATCAAATCATGTTGTAGATCTAAGCAGCATCATTTTCCCCCCCCTTTTTTCTATTTTTTTGTTTTTTTGTTTTTTTCAACATGCTTTTTCTAGTTTTTTTCCTTATGTTTCAAATAAAGCAAGCATTCCTTCTTTTCAACTACTAGTATATTAGTTACTTTTTCCTCTGTTGATATTGCATACATTGACAATTTAACTTTTTAATCAGCTGCCAAATATCAAGACTGGCTTTCTCATTTTCACAAAAAATATTTTGAAAATTTTCCACGTATATCACATGTCTTGAAAGTGCATAACACTACATGTCTTGTTTCCACGAATCAGACCACTTTCTGTTCGATTTTTTTCAAAGTTTTCTCAACTGTAAAATCATGGTATGGTGTTAACTGAGTAAAGAAAAATTTAGTTTTTACTTGACATGTAAAAGTGCTGAAAATGATATTAGCCATACTCTGGAAAAAGGGGGTTTAATGCATCTGCAAAAAATATGGACCCAAGTCCGCCATTGCAGTTCATGCACGCTGACCTGGATCTAAACTTTTTGCTACTGGTCAATCTTTTGCATGCCCGTGAACCATTCTATCTCCTGATTCAGTCAGTTGTAAGACAAAATGGATTTTATGGATGAACAACTGAGCCATGCTCTATAAAAAGGGGGTCTAAGACATCTGCAAAAATATCGACCCATGTCAGCCTGCGCAGTCCGCGCAGGCTGACCTGGGCCGAAACTTTTTGCAATTGGTCAATTTTCTGCATGTCAAAGGACCAGTCTACCTCATTATTCAGTCGGTTGTTAGACAAAATGGATTTTACGGATCCATAATTAGATGACTACATGCATGGAATATTGCATCACGGAAATGCATTAAACCCCTTTTGCCAAAGCACGGCTCAACTATATAAAGACTTGCTTGGTATAATGCATCATGCATTAGATCCCCTATTCTCAGATTCCACTCATATCAATTTCTATAAATTCATATAGTGCTTCTTATTTATCAATGAAATTTTACTTTGCTCTGGACAGGAATAAGGTTTGTCGGACTAAACAGACTTGATACAGACAAAAAAAAAAAAACATCAGGAAAAACAAACATGTTGTGTACCTGGGATAAGTAACTTTATATATTTGCAACCATTAACAACAAAGCAAAGTAATATAAACCCAAAACCAAGAGATATGACAGTTCATATATGTTGACATTTATGCATCAGTAGAAAGGACTTCTCTGAAACTTTCCAAACCCTTTCTGAAGAAATAAATGTATTTCTTGGACAGACTGGTACAAAAAGTTACTTCAAATATTGCAACAAGCCATTCAACATGATGACTTTACCATTAAATACATGTACCAAAGTGCCAACAAAATGGCATGGAAAATTATTGGCATAAACTTGAAACCTCATATGTTAAGAATAAGACAAGGGAGGTAATATATATCACAAAATGCACCTCGGAAAGAAATGCACACAATGCACATAGAGCCATGAACAAGTCCCTAAAAGATCTATATCCAAAAAATGGTCTTAAAGCATGGCAACATTTCAACAAATATATGTATGGCACTTTTTAACCCTTTTTCGAAAATGAAAAGAGCATTTAAATGCTCACAATATGATACACTTTTATGGTCAACTTAAATAGCTGAAATTCGGAATCCATTCCTCATTTAGATTACTTAAGCAATGCACTGTTTATCCCGAGTTTCTGTAAAACCTCATATTGTAACATAAACTTAGTAACAATCCACAAAAGTTTAGAACTGGCCATTCTGACAACATTTGAAGATGTCAAATAAAATGTGACTCAAACGATAGGCACTAATGGCTCTTGAAAAGGTAGAAAACATTATGGAAAAAGGAGAAAATGCTGGTTACCAGCATTTTCTCCTTTTAACGTAATGTTTTCAAAAGCCTTTTTCTTTAGGGAAAAGCTCAAAATTGTTTGGTTGAGGATTAATTCCACACACACACACGCACAATCACGGAGTTAGATTCATGATTTTGACAAAGGTTATGGTAAGTGACAACACAATAAACATGCTATTTTCTCCATTTTCCACAACGTTTTCTACCCTTTAAAGACAAATTCCATCACTTGATCCACATTTTATTTGTTGTCAGCAAACCCTTCAATTTGAATGAGCCTAAAATTTTGTTGTTTTGGTGAAGAGTTATAAACACACTTAATGAACATATTTAATGAACACATAAGGTCACTCTGAAAGAGAACACTCATAGTGAATTATTTCATGGCACAAAGAAACAAAAATTTGGGAAATGGCTTGAATATCATGGGGGAAAAGAAACTGAATTATTTTAAGACTTCACTGCAATTTACTTCGATAACCTTGCCCCCCCCCAAAAAAAAAATATCAATAGATTTGGTAGTGTTTTGGACTTCTATTAACATTTTTTTAGATCTCTCAGTAGCACAGCTCACCTATTCATGTGTTCTAACTTTGGGCTCTACCCACACCATCCACAAAGTGGAACCGAAGCCCTCAAAATCATGCACCTGAGCCATTTTTTGAAATCAAAAAAGTTTACTTGAGCTATTCAGTATTTACAGGTTAATGTAACTACATGTATATTAAGTTTCTTAGCATTTAAATCACAATGTTTTAGCATTCTTGCAATTTATGTGAAGCCTACCTGTGTCATACAATATGTTATAAATAAAACCCTTATTTGGCAACCTGAAGGGGCTCATCCTATAGGTGAGGGTGTTTCAGTCAAGGTTTTTTAAAAGACTGCCAGAAAAAAACAGAGAAAATTCTGGTCACATTTTTCCTTTTCCCACAAATACTTCTACTCTCTGAAAGACAAATCCATGATCAAATCTGAAATTTTGTAACTCCCACTAACCTTGTGTGTCAATAATAAACTTAAAAAAGACCAGGTTCTGTACTCACCAACCAATCTTCATTTCATTCCAAGTCTAGTTCTAAATTTAGAAAGTAAGACAACTTCTGATTGGCTAAAACATTTAGTTTGGCAAATCCATCCTCGGTGACCCAGTTTCGATTCATTCTGTAATCGCCCCTGGGTTATTTCGCTGGCGTTTCCTCATCCTCATGAATTATTCATGAAGCATTTTGATTTGTGATCTCAGTTTTTCTTTGAGAAAATTTAAACTATTTTTATCACAAATACGTCATCATTTCTATTTTTTACTTGTCGATACCCAATCACATCATTCGTTGCAAATCAAGCTTAGCGATACTTTAAATATGGCGGCACCCTTCAACACCACAATCAAGAGGCATTTAAAAGAGATTTTCGGTGTAACATCGAAACATTGTCAGTTAAAATCGTACACAAAGATAGATAGTGTCGTCCCTGTATTGTAGAATGGCATATCTCACAGGAGACAAGCACACCGATGGCCACCATATTTGTTGACAACCTCGGGTTTTTTCCAGGGTTATTTCTAGTAACAGAAAAAATGAAATTATCCTCTCTACAATAGAGTATCATTATGTTATCAATCTTTCGATTGGCTATTAGGGTACTTCCCGACTATATGAATATTCATAAGAAACGACGATTTGCTAGTCAATTTTCCCAGGGGTGATGCATGGAGAGTAACGTAATGCTTCAAACCTGGGTTCCAAGGATGGGCAAATCAGAAGTTTTGTTACTTTCAAATTTAGGAAATGCTTGAGAATGCTTGGTGAATATGGATCCTGATGTTTGTAACTTTAGACTAACTTTCTACTACAAAAGGTATATGAAAGAAAGTATCCCAAATACTCAAGCCATGATAAAAATCAAGTCCCACATAAGAAAAACAACATTTAGGTCACTATGCTATCTCGTGCAAAACTCGTGCAAGAAGTAGCAACCAAGTACTACTCCGACAGACAAAACAATTAATTTGTAACGACGTAAACCTTGTGCTTCCTCTCCAACATTTCGTTTGAGCATTTCCTCCTGTTCCTCAAGCTGCCTCTTCAACTGCTGCGCCTCAGTATGCGTCTCTAGCATATCCTGGAGCTTATTCTTTGTGGTCTCAAGTTCAAGCACCAATGTTTCTTTCTGCTCCTCTAGGTCCTGAACTTTCTGGTCCTGAAGTTCTCGCTCCGAGGTGTAGCCTTCGATCAACCCTGATGAACAAATGAAAAAAGATGCTATACAACCCTTTACCAAACAATCCTGAGTTTAAAAGAACCTCCTGAGGGAGATGAATTTAAAAACATTGTGGAAAAAGTGAAAATGCTGGTAACCAACATTTAGTATGTAGTCTGCACATGCTTCTGCTTTAGTCAAGGCTGGTAAAGCATGATTGACTGATTGATTGATTGGTGTTTAATGCCACTTTCAACACTATTTCAGTCATATCCCTGTGACAACTCCCTTATTCATGCATGTCCTGGGTTTCACTAGTCCTTGGCTAGGGCTCTGGTATGAATAAACCTATTGCCTCCTGAAGGTAACTTTTTTTTTTATCTTGCAGCAGTGCGCTTTTGAAAACAGTGACCAAAGTCAATATTGGTCCTAAACAGAACTTTCTCTCACTGAGGTATTTCAAAAAGAATGTTACATGTTTGTTAATCTTCAAAACGCTTTTCATAACTGTAGCTGCTTTTGCAGCCAATGTGCATCAAAATCAGACAGCACAAAACATGTCCACTGTCCACTTAGCTAAAGCAATGAAAGCCAAAGAACAAAGACATTGCATTCTTTATAAAATTGTATTTTTGGACTTAAAATGTCTGATGGTTTTATTCAGCATTTTCAAGATTCCCTCTTTACCACACTAAAACAGTGAAACATTCGTAGATGACAAATCAAATATGGTTCAGTTGGTTGGATTTGTCACACTTGCTTTTGAAAGGCTAGAAAACTTTGTGGAAAAGGAGAAATTGCAGGTTACTGGCATTTTTTTTCCTTTTCAACAATCTTTTCAAAACTGTTCTTCTTCACTGCATTGTTTGGTGAAAGGTTTAACTCTTTACCAAACGACAAAATTTTAGACTGGTCCAAATTGAAAGCACTTGCAGACGACAAAATAAAAGTCACTGAAAATTTGAAATTTGTTTTGTGAAAGATAGAAAACATTGTGGGAAAAGGAGAAAATGCTGGTTACCAGCATTTTCTCCTTTTCCCACAATGTTTTCAAAAGGCTTCTTTCTCAGTGTCGTTAAAAGTCGGGATTGTGTGGTAAAGAGTTAAAAAACAAGAGCACTGCATGCAGATTCCAGCACTTGGCTTCAGTTTCTTTTCAATGAAAAATTTTAGCTGAAAAAGGGCCATGAATGTGTCAAAATATTTTTACAGTTACCTGCCCTTGTTTTTTGGGTTCTCCTTTTGATAGTTAAAAACTAGTCCAAGTCTGAAGTATGTATCTTAAGAAATGACAGAGATGTTACAAAATGTCAAAGTTTTTGCATGACAACAACACAGACGACGCAGATGATGCTATTTCAAAACCTTGACTTTTTCTTCGAAAACAGCCATTCTAAAAATTACCTTCCGCCTTATGTAACTCTAATGCTAAGAAATCTTTCCTTTCCATCTCCTCCTTCAACCTCTCTTCAAGGTCATTACATCTTGCTGTTAGCTGTTCCAGGCTGATACCCTTCATGTCCAGTTGTTCCATCAGCTCTGACTGGGTTTGTTTGGTATCCAGCAGCTGAGAGGTAGACTCTTCTATCATGTCAAGAAGACGACCAACGGAAGTTTGCAGACGGTGCCCTGCATCTGTGATTAAATTATAAATGAATAAATTTTTCAACTTAAAACCACTATAAATTGTTGTCAACTAATCTGCTGCTACAGTGCGAGAATTTTTTTTTTCTCTTATTCGTATTCCAAACAACCCCAAACACAACCCTTTACCACATAACAAAATTTTGGGTTAATCAATAACAAAAGAATTTGCAAATAACAAATGCAGTCTGGCCCAGACAACGGAATTTGTCCATGAAAGAGTAGAAAGCATTGTGGGAAAAAAAGAAACTGCTGGTTACCAGCATTTTCTTTTTTTCTCATAAAGTTTTCAAAAGCTTTCTCTGTCATTAAAACTCAGAACTGAAAGGTAAAGGGATAAATGGCCCCGAAGAAAAAAGATTTTAAAAACATTGTGGGGAAAGGAGAAATTGCTGTTAATCAGCATTTTCTCCTGTCCCCACAATATTTTCCAACCTTAACAGAGAAATACTATTATTATCTGAACCACATCAGGTTAATTTTGTCGTCTGCCAATGTTTTGATTAGGACAAGTCAAAAAAATTCTTTTCTGGTAAAAAGTTAAAGTGCCTGAACCCTAGATTACACTACTTTTGTGGCCAATGAATGTTAAGATCAGCCTGCACAATCTGTGTAGTCTGATCCTTGATCGACACAATCTGCTTTTGTCAAATATCCTGATAGAACAGCTTTGAAATTATAATATCTGTGTCTTTTGTACTGACTGAGACTGTACACATCATTAATGTAGTAAAATATGGATTAATATAGATTATCTCTTTACTAGCAGACAGAATTTTACACTTGTCTAACTTGAAAGCGTTTGCAAGACAACAAATTCAAACTGACTCAAATGATGGGACTTGTCTAAGAAAGGGTTGAAAACACTGTGGGACAAGGAGAAAATGCTGGTTACCAGCATTTTCTCCTTTTCCCACAATGTTTTCAATAGCCTTCTTCTTCAGGGTTGTTAAAACAAAGACTTTTTTTTTTGCTAAGGATTAACACCAATTATAACACAGGCCATTAATAGACCTACATAAAACTAGTGCAGTTGACATATCAGAGAATCAGAATTTGGAAAGAAAATATTTGTTTAACTTTCTACCAAAAAAACAGAATATTAGACTTAACTAAATTGAAAGCATTTACAGACCACAAACTGAACGTCTCAAATGATGGAACTTGTCTATGATAGGGTAGAAAACATTGTGGGGCAAGGAGAAAATCCTTTTCCCACAATCTCTTAAACAGCCTTTTTCTTCAGGAGAGCTAAAACACAGGCCTTTTTGGTACAGGATTAATACCACTTACCACGTTCACTAATAATTTAGACCTACATAAAACTAGTGCAACTGACATAACAGAGAATCAGAATTTGCAAAGAAGGTATTTGTATAAGGTTTTACCAAACAACAGAATTTTAGACTTGGCTAAAGTGAAAGCATTTACAGACTCAAATTGAATGTGTCTCAAATGAAGGGACTTGTCTGTGAAAGGTTAGAAAACATTGTAGGAAAAGGATAAAATGCTGGTTACCAGCACTTTCTCCTTTTCCCACAATGTTTTCGACAGCCTCCTTCTTCAGGGTTGTTAAAACACAGGCTTTATTGGTAAAGAATTAATACCAGTTATAACACAGGCTAATTATAAACCTACATAAAACCAGCGCAACTGACATATCAGAGAATCTGCATTTGCAACGAAAATATCTGTATTAAGCAACAAGTCTCTGTTACAATTTTACCCTTTTACCCAACGACAGAATTTTTGACCCGTCCAAATTTAAAGCAATATATTAAGTGTTTCTAAATTGGTGAAATATGTGACCTAAAGAGTAAAAAACATTGTGGGAAAAGGAGAAAATGCTGTTACCAGCATTTTCCTCTTTTCCCACAATATTTTCAATAGGCTTCTTTTTAAAGGTTGTTAAAACTTGAAATTGTGTGGCAAAGGCCTAATCGCATCTTGACATGGTCAGCATATCACAACAAGGAGCAAATAAGACAAGCAGGACAAAGTACAACAATATTTTTGGCCTGTCCAAATCAAAAGCAATAAATTAAATGTGGCTCAGATTGGTGAAATATGTGACTGAAACAGTATAAAACATTGTGAGAAAAGCAGAAAATGCTGCTACCAGCATTTTTTCTTCTTCCCACAATATTTTCAATACGCTTCTATCTTTTGGTCGTTAAAACTCGGAACTGTGTGGCAAACGCCTAATCGCATCTTGACATGATCAGCATATCACAACGAGGAGAAAATAAGATAAGCTGGACAAAGTACAGTGAAAGCCCCTAGCTGGGGCCATTTGCTCTTAGGAACATTCAAAGAGAAGGAGCACTTTCTTTGTTACAAGTGCATTTACTGCTTTTTTACTAATTCATGTTGATTGCCCCTTGTGTGCAAAGGTTAACTCTCTACCGCACAACAAAGTTTTAGACTGGTCCAAATTGAAAGCATTTGCAGACGACAAAAAGACTGTGACTCAAATTATGACATTTGTCTCTGAAAGGTTAGAACATGCTGGGAAAGTGCAGAAAAGGAAAAAAATTCATGTAACCCCTATTTTCCCACGTGTTCAAAAGCCTTTCCAAGGGTTCTTAAAATACACAACGGTGTAGTACAGTAAAACCGAAACTGTGTTAATTACCCTTATTGTACGAAGGTTTTTTAGTCGTCCCCTGAAAACATATAGCCTTATGAGTTAACCCTATACCAAAAAATTCCATCTTTTCACAACCCTGAAGAAGAAAACTTACGAAAACATTGTGGGAAAAGGAGAAATGTTTTCAACTCTTTCAACTACAATTCCTATGATCTGAGCTACATTTGAAATCGTCTAAGAGGCAAGTTTCAAATTTTATCATCTGTTAAGTTTTTACCAAACAACAAAATCATAGACTGGTCCAAATTCAAAGCATTTGCAGATGACAAATTAAAGTTGCTCAAATGATGGAATTTGTATCTTTGAGAGTAGAAAATTGATTGATTGTATGGCGTTTAACGCCTATTTCAACATTATTTCAGTTATATTGCGGCGGCCAGTGCACCTATCCATGCATTCCTGGAGTCCTTTTTACCAGTACTCCGCACAATTTTCTTTCCAAGCCACTGGCTGCTTTCCCATCCATCGCCGAGACAATGGACAGTGGTAGGAGAGGAATAAATCCTGTCGCAATGACTATCATCAATCCTCTGAAAGAAACTGGCCAAGCCAGGGATCAAACCCACAACCCCCTGTTCTCAAGTCCTACATGCTACCAACTGAGCTACCGGGGCTCGGCGAGAGTAGAAAACATTGAAGATAACCAGCATTTTCTCCTTTTCCCTAAATGTTTTCAAAAAGCTATATTCTTCAGAGTCGTTAAAAGTCAGGATTGCGTAGTACAGGGTTAAAGGGCTTATTTGAAAATACACAAAAACTTCAAACCTTGTAACTGACCCATTGATAATTCCATCTGGTAATACATCCCATATAACATACATCTTAAAACATCAGATTTCAACTAGGAAGCTGAGTGCATATATGTATATTGAGTGAAACTATGTATACCACTACTCTTTAATTCTTTACCCCACAATCCCGAGTTTTAACGACCCTGAGAAAGAAGCCTTCTGAAAACACTGTGGGAAAAGGAGAAAATGCTGGTAACCAGCATTTTCTCCTTTTCACACAGTGTTTTCTAACCTTTTAGAGTCACTTTTAATCAACTTAAATTTGTTTGTGATAGCTTTTAATTTGGGCGAGTGTAAATTTTGTTGTTTGGTAAAGTGTTAACTCTTTACTAAATGACAAATACTTAAACTGGTCCTCATCGAAAGCATTTGTAGACAACAAATTAAATGGAGCTTAAATATTGGGATTTGTTTTAGATAGGGTAGATAAGGCTGTGAAAAAAAAGAGAAAATGCTGATAACCAACATTTTCTCCTTTTCCAACAATATTTTCATAAGCATTTTGTTCTCGGGTTATTAAAACACATGATTACATGCCAAAGAGTTAAAACTTTAACCCTCTACTAAACGACCCTCTGTTCTCACGGCAACGTGACTAATGGCTTTCGAAAACACTGGGGGGAAAGGAGAAAATGCTGGTATAATTCTACTTGCTGGTGTATTTTCTCCTATAGCCACAGTATTTTCCAGCCTTTCAAAAATGAATCCAATCATTTGGGCCACATTTAATTTGCCATCTGCATAGTGCTTTCAATTTGAAAAAGTTTCACAGAATTAACTCTTCACAAGACAACAAAATTATCCACTTGTCCAACTGAAAACATTTGGAGACAACAAATGAACCCTTTTCAATGATCCTGAGAAAGAAAGCTTTTGAAAACATTATGGCAGAAGAAGAAAATGCTGGTAACCAGCATTTTCTTCTTCTCCCATAATGTTTTCTTTTCTTTTACAGACAAACCCCATCACTTGTGCCACATTTACTATGTCCTTTGGAAATGCTTCCAATTTGGATCTGTCTTAAATTTTGTCGGTGGTACAGGGTTAAACATGGTTCAAATGAAGATGATCTTCCCAAAAAGTGTAGAAAAACATTGTGATTTTTAACTTCAAGCTTATGTTCAACTGAGTTTGTGAAGTTCAATTATTGCTTTCAACAGCATGAAATTTGAAATTTCAAGATGGTGAATAAATAAAATGAAGGAAAGGAAATCTCCAAAAAGTTGCATTTACCCTATACCGACCAATCCTGAAAAAAAACTGACAACATTGTTGGAAAAGGAGAAAATGCTAGTTACAGAGTTTTGTATGATTCCAAAAAACAGACCTAATCATTACAGCCACATTTTATTTGTTGTCTACCTTTGCTTTCAGTTTGGCAAGGTCTAAAATTCTGTTATCCGGTAAAGAGTTACATAAATTTGGAATTTCATAATCAGCTGTGTTTGAGGATGTAAAAAGTCTATAATCACTGACACGGGACTGCCTATCTTATTTCAAAACTGAGAGCAGCAGATGACATGCAAGAACAATATTGCAACAGTAAAGACTACTTTTAACTCTTTACCAAACAACAAAATGTAAGACTTGGCCAAACTGAAAGCATCTGCAGATGAAAAAATAAATGTGACTCAAAAACTGAACTTTGTGATTGGATGGGTAAAAACATTGTGGGAAAAGGAGAAAATGCTGGTTACCTATTTTCTCCTTTTCCCACAATGTTTTCAAAAGGCTTTTTCTTCGGGGTTGCAAAAACTCAAGATTGTGTGGGAAAGAGGTGAAGCAGTTTGCCTAATCATAACTGCTCTTTTCTCATTGTGCACATCTCCCTGCATCACTTTTATGCAAATTTACTTTGTATTCTGCAAATGCTTTCAAAATGGACAAGTCTAAAATTTCATTTTCTGATAGAGAGATTATCTAGATCCTTTCATTTTAGGTCTGGTCTATTTTTCTCCTGTACTTGCTATGATATTTTGTGGACATAGTTATAGGTTTATAAGACCTATTTGCATAGATCTACTTTTTACTACCATTTTGCTCATCATTCTGCAATTTCGAGTCTAAATTATCTATGAGGTATCTGATAAGTAAACAAACAACACGTATTACACATGAAACACTTGGACATCACACATGGTGAAGTGGTATTGACAGGAAATTGCTCATTCTTTGTATCATTTGTGCAAATGTCACATGACGTCACTGTTATATTTATAACACATGGATTACACTTGAGACCATACTAATTGCAAAATGACCAGAACTTTGCAGGGTTATGCCAAAACTGCAAAAATGTATGTATATCCATCTTTGTTATCCCTTAACTCTTTACTGCACAAAAAATTTTTAGACTTGTCCAAATTCAAAGCATCTGCAGACAATATGAATGCAAATGAAAAATCAAAATTTGTTTTGGGAAGGGTAGAAAACATTGTGGGAAAAGGGGAAAATGCTGGTTACCAGCATTTTCTCCTTTTCCCACAATGTTTTCAAAAGGCTTCATTCCCAGGGTCGTTAAAAGTTGGGATTGTGTGATAAAGGGTTAACCAATCAATCCAGAGTTTTAACAACCCTGAGGAAGAAAGCTAATGCACACACTGTGGGAAAAGGGGGAAAATGCTGGTAACCAGCATTTTCTCCCTTCCCCACAATGTTTTCTATCCTTTCAATTTCTACAATTTGAGCTAAATTTCATTTGTATTCAGCATATGCTTTTGATTAACCCTTTACCACTTGACAAAATTTTGGACCTGTCCAAATTGAAAGCATTTGCAGACGACAATTTCAATGTAGATCAATGATGCGATTTTTGTTTGATAGGGTAGAAAACATTGTTGGAAAAGGAGAAAATGCTGGTTACCAGCATTTTCTCCTTTTCCCACAGTGTTTTCAAAAGGTTTCTTCTTTAGGGTCGTTAAAAGTCGTCATTGTGTAGTAAAGGGTTAAGACATGTCCAATACTTTATCCTCTGGTATAGTACTGACTTAGACTTGTCCAAATTGACAGCATTTGCAGACAGCAAATTAAAGGTGGCTGAAATAATAAAGAATGTTATTGATACAATAGAAAACACTGAGGGAAGAGGAGAAAATGTTGGTAGCCAAAATGTTTTCAAAAGTGTTCTTCTTGAGGTCACTAAAACTCAGTATTACCTGGTAAAAAGTTAACAAGACTGGTATCTTTCGTCAATCTGTATTGAAATACATGTTCTTGAACTTTGAAATAAAACTGCCATATTTAAAAGTATCTTGCAAGTATCATCTTTTATTTCTTTTTTTCCCTTTTAAGTTTCACACTTTACATCAACATAAAAGAGTAATAATTATCTAAGACATTATTTGAAATACTCTCTAAAACTCTTGTAATTAACCTGCAACATTCTCTTATTCAATTAGAAAAAAAAAATACAACAAAATTTGCTGGGTTTTGCACTTTTTTTTTGTTTATTAGCTGTTTATCTCTAAGACTATTTCTAAGCTACTGACTGCTTTCCAGCATAGTCATTGTAGAAACAGCCCTGTATATTACTGAGCTATTAGTTTGGTTTTTTTTTTGCTTTTAAACGGTGTATGTAATGAAAATCTTAAAATAGCAATAGCAACATGCACCAGAACAATTTATGTACAGCACTTTCTTTCAAATCCATGTTCCTTGCAAAGATTTGAATCGTGCAAAGAAATTGAAATTATACAATGATCCTTCCAACCTGATTGATCGTCTTATCAAAACAACGGTGAGTTTCAGAATATATCATTTCTGACAGATTTTACAGAAATGCCTGACCACTTGATGACAGAAATCGGTCTCAAAAAAAAAAACCATACAAAGGTATCAGGGAAAAGTTCACAATAACAAAAGGGAAATCACTCTTTTAAAACTCTTACATTTAATGTAAAGGGAGAGCACTGTGCTTTCATCGTATTCATCTCCTTTAATCTTGAATTCTGATAGATGAATAACAAACAAAAACCAATATGATAATTTCACCCTTCAAGAAACCCGTGTAAATCTACTTTAAGACTGTACATACATAAGGTGGTATTATAGGCTGTTTAACCCTTTACCAGACAATCACGAGTTTTAACAACCTTGAAGAAAAAGCCGTTTGAAAACATTGTGGGAAAAGGAGAAAATGCTGGTGATCAGCATTTTCTCCTCTTCCCACAATGTTCTCTATCCTTCCCAAAACAAATTGCAATATTTGAGTGACTTCTATTTTGTCCTCTGCAAATGCTTTGAATTTGGACCAGTCTAAAATTTTGTCATGTGGGAAAGAGTTTAATCGTCATGTGGGAAAGAGTTTAATCATCTTGACAAAGACACTTGAAAACATCATCTGTGGCTCTCCTACAGTAGGTGAGATTAACATACAACATAGGCAACAGGTAGTGTATTCCTATGTATAGTCTAAGTAAACATGACTATTTCGGAAAATTACCCATACATGCCACAACATGCTGGGTCATGCATTTGAATATGCATTTGTACTTGTAACAAGTATACAAGGAATATTCCCAATTTTCTAAATTGCATAAACAGGCAATCTCTAGATTTTGAATTTTTTACATATCTTAATTTTTTCCAGTGAAAGCCTGTTCCATTCTACAGCATGTATAATCCAGGAAAAATCTAGTGGAAACAACATGTGCCTTTTGAAGATTGTGCAGATCAAGATCAGACTGAACAAAACACACCCTGAATCTGAACTTTCTGATATTACATGACATTTTCCGGCCAAATACAGACCTGAACTTTGAATAGTTTGGCCTTTCCTATTACCAAATTATTTAGCACTTAACCCAAGGACAAAATTTTAGACATCTCCAAATTAAAAGCACTTGCAAACTACATATTAAATAATGGTATTGGAATCTCAAAGGATAGAAACGTGTTTTTAAAGGCCTTCTACCTCATGGTTGCTACAACACAGAGTTGTTTGATAATATAAAAACATAATGTTGATATATATTAAAATGTAGTACATTTTTTCGAAAAAAAAAAAAATTTGAAAAAATCTGTGATAGCTAGGCAAATTGAAAACAAATAATGATAAACATATAAATATACACAATATTAGTAAAACTTATAAATCAAACAAGAGTATATACAAGTAGACATGCTAATAAAGATGTGAGTAGGGCACCAACTGTTATGCTAACTAAACTATGACTGGTTACCTGTCAGTAGTTCCTCCTCCTCAGCTGCCAGTTCTGGCCCCTGGAAGATGCTGTCAGATATGCGCTGAGACAAATCTAGCCCTTCATCAGTGATGTTGGACAAGATACTGGTTTCTTGTGGATTTTCTGGGTCTGAAAAAGTGAAATTAAAACCAGTAATGACCAAAACAAGCATTTTATATTTCACATAATACTGCTTTCACATGCCTTCCTCCTCATGTTTGGTTAAGGATTGGGCATTATTTTCTTAACCCTTTACCACACAATCACGACTTTTAACGACCCTGAAAGAGAAGGCTTTAGAAAAGATTGTGGGAAAAGGAGAAAATGCTGGTAACCAGCATTTTCTCCTTTACCCACAATGTTTTCTACCCTTCCCAAAACAAATTTCAATTTTTGAGTCATGTTTATATTGTCATCTGTAAGTGCTTTGAATTTGGACTAGTCGGAAATTTTGCCGTGTGGTAAAGAGTTAAACAAAAGCTCTGTGAAAGGATTTTTCCTGCAACATACAATGTTAATAATCAAGTAATTTTGTATTGGCCGGGGTTACAATTCAGAGATCTCAGTATCAGTCACAGGCAAAGGGCTCATACCATAGACCTCAGACCTGGTTCTCAGCCAGCACTAAATTACTTGATTAAGGATTGGGCACCCTAATGGGATTCATGTAAAATTCCTGTAACATCGCCTTTCAACACCAAAATCATACAGATTCGGCTAAGACTCGTGCAATCCATAATCGAGGCGGGGAACCAGTGTCTATTGGCTGATCAATTACGGAATACCCAAGTCCTAGCCGAATCTGTATGTTTTTTTGGCAAAGAAAGGCTATGTTACACATCTCCAATTAGGGTGCCCTATTCTTCATGATAATTTTAACTCTTTATCAGATGGCAGAATTTTAGACTGGTCCAAACTGAGGGCATTTGCAGATGACAAATACAATGTGGATCAAATGATGAAGCTTGTCTTTGAATGGGTAAAAAACACTGTGAGAAAAGGAGAAAATGCTGGTAACCAGCATTTCCTCCTTTTTTCACAATGTTTTCACAATGTTTACTTCTTTAAAGTCGTTTAAAGTGGTAACGCATTCACAGCCAATATTTGTCATCCATTTCAGATTTTATATTGACCGAGTCATATTTTGTCATCCATTTCGGACTTTATATTGACTGAGTCATATTTTGTCATCCATTTCGGACTTTATATTGACTGAGTCATATTTTGTCATCCATTTCGGACTTTATATTGACTGAGTCATATTTTGTCATCCATATCGGATTTTATATTGACTGTGTCATATTTTGTCATCTATTTTGGATTTGATATTGACTAGGTCATATTGGCCATGTTTTCTTTGATATGGCCTTACTTTTCTTGTATTCGCCGAGTTTGCTGATATTAGCCAAGGTTGTCATTTGGTATTAAACAGACTTATTTTGTCATATAAATTCAATAACAGCTGGAATTTGTCATCCATTTTGGATTTGATACTGACTAGGTCATATTGGCCATGTTTTCTTTGATAATGGCCCTAGTTTTCTTGTATTGGCTGAGTTAGCTGATATGAGCCAAGGTTATGATTTGACTTTGAACGGACCGACTTTGTCATATAAATCAATAACACAGTTTGTAAATACAATAATTAAACAGCAGTATAACTTTTCACTGCTACAAGTATGTGCAGTATAGAAAGCTTCTACCTTCAGGATAGATCACGATATAATACACAAAATTTGCAGTCTCATCTTTGATCCACATGCCGAGCCCCGGTAGCTCAGTTGGTAGCATGCAGGACTTGAGAACACGGGGTCATGAGTTCGATCCATGGCTCAGCCAATTTCTTTCCGAGGATTGATGATAGTCATTGCAACAGGATTCATTCCTCTCCCACCGCTGACCACTGTCTCGACGATGGTTATGTGGGAAAGCAGCCAGTGGCTTGGAAAGAAAACTGTGCAGAGCACTGGTAAAAGAGACTCCAGGAAAGCATGGATAGGTGCACTGGCCACCGCTATATAACTGAAATAATGTTGAAAAACTCGTTAAACACCAAACAATCAATCAATTTGATCCACATATCTGCAAATGACCAATCTATCCTTTTATAACAGTATTTTCTTCACTATTCATGTATCAAACCTTTCTGTACCAAGCCTTTCTGATAAATTATTTTACAAACATCTTTTGATAGCTCTCTATCGCAAATCTGTGTCTGGAGGCAAGAGTAAACTCTTTGCCAGATGCAGAATTTCTGACTTGTCAAATTCGATGGCATTTGCAGACAACACGATTAAAAGTGACTCAAATGATGGCAAATGTCTTAGGATGGATAGAAAATACTTTGAGGAAAGGAGAAAATGCTGGTCACCAGCATTTTCTCCTGTTCCATCAATGTTTTCAAATGCCAACTTTCTCTGGGTCAACAAAACACAGAGTTGTTACGTAAAGGGTTAAATATAAGCTTTTAACATTAAACTCTTTACCCACAGTCCAAAGCTTTAACGACCTTAACAATGAAGGCTTTTGAAAACAATGTGGGAAAAGGAGAAAATGCTACCAGCATTTTCTTTTCCCACAGTGTTTTCTACCATTTCAAAGACAGAACTTATCTTTTGAGCTACACTGAATTCATCATCTGCAAATGCTTTCGATTCGGATAAGTCTAAAATTTTGTCATTTGGAAAGAGTTAATCATACCTTCAGGTCTAGCAGGACTGCCCCTTCCAGGGGAGGCTGCAGGGGACAGTTTCTGGGGAGGCGGGGTCTTCCTTTTTTCTGCAGACCCTGGTCTTGCCTTCTCTGCTGGTTTTTCTGCAACAGGTCTCTCCATTAATGTTTTCAACCTCTTACTGATGCTCTCTTCAACACCCATATACGTTTTAACAGCATCAGACAGCAGACCAAGTAAATGTTCGTTGGTGTTCTGGAAAGCTTCCCTGTACAGAAATGAAATATTCTATAATACTGAAACCGCATACAATGCACTTTGGTTTGGCATACTTTTTCAGCATATGAAAATGCTTGACTTGTTTAATGTTCACCTATGTACTATCAATTTACTAAGAGAAAACATGTTTATCAGATTTTTTTCATAAACTTGCAATTCTGTTCAACCTTGTCCTCCACTAGTAAAACTAGAGCTGTCACTGAATGTGACTTAATACCCCCGCCAGCGCTTTGACAGAAACAGGCAATTTAACAAAAAATTTTCTAAGTTCAAGGGGAGATTACCCTTCAATCATAGGGAGTAGATGATTGAAAACTGCGTCTTGCACAACTTCAGTATACGATCAATGTATCAACAAACTTTAAATACAATAGCAGGAAAACTGTAGGAGTTCACGACACAAAATTACTAGTATTTTGTACACGGACGGACACACGGATGGACGGACAGACAGGCTGGTTCCAGTATACCCCCGAAAACATTCGTTTTGCGGGGTTATAATAAGGTCAAATGAGTAAGAGTTTTATTTTTGAGTATGACCAAATACAATGACAAAGGCAGCTGGAATACAATAATTGTATTGTTGTTCATGTTATAGGCCAAAAGTATGTCAAACATTTATTTAGCTGAGAGACTGATAGAGATTTTTACAGGAACGTGAAGGAGTATGGGCTACTCATCTGGCTTTTATAAGTCCTGCAAAATTCTCAAGCTCTAACTTTACTTATCATTCCCTTAACCTTAGACCAATCAATATAAACTTTATTGTGTTCTGTCAAAAACCAACTTTGAATTAATTTCTGCTGTACCTCAGCATTTCCTCACATAATCAACTTTTTATTAATTTCAATATGACTGGCTGCATTAAATCCATACCAAACACTCCAAGGTTTTAAAGACCCGAGAAAGGAGGCCTTTGAAAACTTTGTGGGAGAAGGAGAAAATGCTAGTAACTAGCATTTTATCTTTATCCCACAATGTTTACTACCCTCTTCGATACATATCCAATCATTTGTGTCATATTTAACCCTTGAGGCACAAAGTATACCTAATGTACGTTTTTGTTCTAGAATAACACCCAGATAATTACTATTACATGCCTGTCTTTCGTCTGTAGTATTTCAGCAAAGCAGCCACTGTAGATCAACAATCAGACAGCATTTTTTGTGAAGTCTGATCTTGATCTACACTAACTGCAAATGCAAATAAAGCCATGAAAGGCACTTTACAGTTTAATTCATTGCCTCCAAATGCTTTCAGTACAGACTTGTTTAATTGTTTACCACACAATCCTGAGATTAAATAACCCTGAAAAAGCAGGCCTTTTGAAAATATTGTGTGAAAAGGAGAAAATGCTGGTGACCAGCATTTTCTCCTTTTCCCACAATATTTTCTGTCCTGTCAAAAACAAATTTGAATGTTTAAGTCACATTTATTTTGTTATCTGCAAATACTTTCAAACTTTCAATTTTAACAAGTCTAACATATGGCCATGTGGTAAAGAGTTAAACTTCAGTTATATAAGTAATGAACCCCATACCTGTCACCATTAAGACGATCAATGTCAGCTCTGAGCATAGAGACTAGGTTGCCTTCTTCTTGTTGCTCTCTGTCTAGTCTGTCATGCTGGTCATCCTGTTTGGCCAGTTCAAAGTCAAGTTTACGTCGCAGATCTTCAACCTCATTCTCCAACTGTGAAGGTAAAACAATAGGAGTATCCTTACAATGCAATTCCAAAAAGGAACTAAAACAGATTCAATAGATGGAGAGGGGGGAAAGAGAGAGAGGGGTAAGGGGATGGGGGAATAGGTGGGAGGATGTGGAAGGTGAGGTGAGAGAGAGTGAGACAGAGCAAATTTTGTAACAAAACTGTGAATGAAATTCACATCACAAAACAAATCATTTTCAGTAAAACAATTAATCCTACACAAAACAGTCACATGTTTTTACCACCTTGAGGCAGACAAGTTATGAAAACATTGCTAGCAACTACAAACTTCCTCTTCAAAGGCATATCTCATAATCTGTGCCACACTTAATTGTCGTCTGAAAATGCTTTCAATGTGAAAATATCTAAAATTTTGTTGCCTTGTAAAAATTTCATTGCTTGGTTGATTGTATGGTGTTTAACCCTGTTTTCAACATTATTTCAGTTATATTGCAGAGGCCAGTACACCTATCCATGCATTCCTGGAGTCTCTTTTACCAGTATGTTGCACAATTTTCTTTCCAAGCCACTAGCTGCTTTCCCACATAACCACCATCGAGACAACGGTCAGCGGTGGGAGAGGAATGAATCCTATCACATTGACTATCATCAATCCTGGAAAGAAATTGGCCAAGCCAGGGATCGAACCCACGACCCCGTTCTCAAGTCCTGCACGCTACTGACTGAGCTACCGGCGCTCGGGAAATTTCAACTTTTACAAATGATTACAAACAAAATCAAATAAAAAAGATCCAGTTTGCTAAATTTCAAGACTCTTTGGCCAAAACACCTAGGTCTTTATCAAATATCAAACAGTATATCTCCAAGAATGGACGGCATAATTTCTGTACAGTCTAAATCATCACTGGCAGCACATACTGCTTCACTATTTACCAAAAGGCAAAATATAAGACTGGTTCAGATTGAAAGCATTGGTAGACACCTAATTAAATGTGGCTCAAAAGATTGGATTTTTTTTAATAGGGTAGAAAACATGGTGGGAAAAGGGGAAAATGCTAGTTTCCAGCATTTTCCCCTTTTCCAACCATGTTTTCAAAACACATCTTCCTCACATGTTGAAACACTGGATTTTTTTCTGTAAAGAGTAAAGGTTTGATAAGTCTTCGATGGGTTTGGTAGTTCTAAGTTTTCAATTAATTACTACTGGTGAGTTTTACCTTAAAAATTTTGGATGTAATTCCTTTGACCTTCTCATACAGATGTATTCCATTCATTTTTTCGCCCACTCTTGTCTTACTAACAAATTTTACATATTGTTATATTTCACATTCGATATATCAGTCCTACAGTATTCTTCATGCTTACTATCTTACATTTTTGCCCTTCAAAACATCTAAAAAATTACAATGAGTGTATGGTATGTCTTTTTCCTCATATCCAAATAGGAACAAAAGCACTGTTCAACTCCGTATCTACTGAAATATATCTGCAGCAGATTGATTGATTGTATGGTGCTTAACGCCATTTTAAATATTATTTCAGTTATATCCCGCCGGCCAGTGCACCTATCCATGCTTTCCTGGAGTTACTTTTATTAGTATTCTGCACAATATTCTTTCCAAGCCACTGGCTGCTTTCCCACATAACCATCATTGAAACAATGGTCAGCAGTGACAGAGGAATGAATCTGGTCAGCAGTGAGAGAGGAATGAGTCCTGTCGCAATGACTATCATCAATCCTCTGAAAGAAATTGGCCAAGCCAGAGATTGAACCTGTGGCCCCCTATTCTCAAGTCCTGTATACACTACTGACTGAGCTATCGGGGCTCGGCTCTCTGCAGCATTACACTTTAAAAACACCCTTGTAAAATAAAGAAATACAAATTAAAGTTCACTGAACTAATGCATGTGAAAACACTATGGCAGCAAAAATCATTATGAGAAACTTCTTTTGCCACATTGTTTTCAAACATGGTCTCCCGAATAACCTGAAAAATCATTTACAGGACAGTAATTTAACGTGTCCGAACATTAAGGCTGTCTGAATACATTGGCGAATTACGGTACATTCGATATCGCTATTAATGGTCAACATACAGAAATTTATTGATGTTAAAGTCTGTCAAATGTAAGATTGTGTATTTTATGTTAAGACAATTATGGGCTGAAGTCCTTTTGTAATCAACTGTGCGTGTATTTGTCAAACGAAGCAATTGGTCGCAGCCGTAGGTGATAATAGTGATCAACAAGGTAAAGGTGTGAAAAATTGTCACATTATGTGCACGGTATCGAGTTTATACCAGTATTTGGTCTATAGGTAGTAAGGTTTTTACAATGGGGACTCGTATCAGGGAAACGGTGGATTCGGATCAGACTCGAACATGGTCAACCCCCCGAAATTTTGGGAGCCATAGGACACCCACGTTATAATAGGGTCAGCGGTTTAGCGAAGTTCGTTTTAATGGGGTTCCACTGTATATACACGGTTTTATAAAAAAAAACTTGCAAATTACTGATTACGGACATTTTGTGTACGGAAGTGGTTGTGAATTTCAGACACTTTTTTTTTTGCTGACTTCACAATAAACATGTGACATGACTGGGGTGTTCTAGCAATAATCATTACGATACGAAAAAAGGCTGTATCAGATCATATTTAGCAGGCGAGATATTGGCTTGTATCGCTTGTTTTGCTTGGAGGTCAGCCCATAACCGGGTGTAAATTCTTCGGGCGAAACAATTGTAAGTGTGTACGACAAATGCTTACAGTACAGCTCTCTCGCTTTGAATTATTGGCGTGTTACATCATACCCCTAATGCAAACTTTACTGCAAACATTCATTTTGTGGATACACGACTGGTGTGAAATCTTTACGGATGGAATGTTAGAATGTTTTTGGTCGTATTTAATCGTTCACTGCCCATGGCAGGATGACGATTTTTAACTCTTTACCAAACTACAAAATTTTAGATAAGTCCGAACTCAGAGCATTTGCAGACGACAAAAATAAAACAGTGAGCCAAATTTGAAATCCGTTCATGGTAGGGTAGAAACAATGTGGTGAAAGGAAAACATGCTGGTTTCCAGAATTTTCTCCTCTTTTCCACATGCTATTCAGAAGCTGTCTTTCTCAGGGTCTTGAAAGTGTGGTAAAGGGTTAAAGTCTTTGCGGCCGGTGTAGATAAACATCGGACTTCAGAGAATGTGCAGTCTGATCTTGGATCTATACCATCCGCAGCTATACTATGACCCAAAGCGTTTTCGCTGAAAGCTACTTCTCCCATCCCTAAACAAGGTAAGAACATATTTAAGAGCTGTTTATTTCAGGATTGACAACCCGTCCACACAAGATCTATATTACAAACAGTTTAGATCCCTCCATCGTAGTCTAATTTACAGACCCAGACTTACGTTTTACATTTTGACTTTCCTGTACGTCGGGTCTTCTCTCGTTCGATTATTAAATAAAAGTTTAAAACATGGCAGCGGCACCGTCTACGTCCAACATGATAGCGTTTTATTTGATTTCTGAATGAACTAGGCTGCAATTCTGTTAAACAGCGGCTGAATAATTTTTAATAAACATGGTCCTAAAGGTAAACGAAGTTCTTTTACGTACCTGTACCGGTGTTTGAATGACCAGTTTTGGTAATAGAACTAATTTGGAATCGTTTACAAAAAAAAAAAAATTAAATTGTAAAATGCCCAATAAATGAATGTTTCAACGTAAACATGCATGTCTGTGTCTAAGTATTTGAACTAGATCTAGCTCCACCGCTACTATGTAAAAATTTGCAAGACTTTGCCCTTATCATTTTAGACACACTCCCTAAATTAAAACTTATTGTTTTGGCTACCATGAATTGTTCCAAATGTTGATTTCCATAACAACCAGGAAATCACTATTTTATTTTAGTTCGAATAAATTGGCGAATAACAGCAATTAATTGATGCCATAGTTCTTGCAATGGTCAGCGGATGGATCGCGGGTAGTGTGTGTGTGTGTGTGGGGGGGGGGGGGTTCAGCATTATATACTTCACCCCGGATATAACACTGTTGTAGATCGTGACTCCCGACGACAGCATTATAGCGGGGTTCCACTGTAGTATTTACCTCTTTAATTCTTGCTATTTGGTCCTCTCTCTCGGAGACCCTAAAGGAGGAGTCTGTAGTATCATCTAGGGACTTTACTGTGGGGCCAACAGGGACCTCACTTCCTAGGTGAAGGGTCTGAATCAGGGCTGTTGGAGTGCTTCTGTCGGTTTTTCCTGTTCCTGCGGCTAAAATGGTGAGAAAATGTAGATCAATTTTATTTTCTCTACTATAGCCCTTTACCTCACAATCCCTTGTTTAAATGACCTTGACCGAGGCTTTTGAAACAGCGTTTTCTCCTTTTCCCACAATGTTTTCTACCCTTCCACAAACAAATTTCAGTTTTTGAGCCACATTTATGTTGTTGTCGGCAATGCTTTCAATTTGGACAAGTCTAAGATTTTTTTGTTTGGTAAAGAATTAAATCATACAGTATTGTATGAAAGGCACTGTAATGCTAAAAATTATTTTGAGAGGCAAAAATTGTCCCCATACACTTTCAGAAATAGGGGTATTTTTTTCCAACTGAGACAAATACACTACGAAGTAAGTCTCAAATGTGTATGACTGAATGATTGATTGTATGGTGCTTAACGCCGTTTTCAATATTATTTCAGTTATATCTCGGTGGCCAGTGCACCTATCCATGCTTTCCTGGAGTCTCTCTTACCAGTACTCCATACAATTTTCTTTCAAAGCCACTGGCTGCTTTCCCACATAACCATCAGAGAAACAATGAAACAATGGCCTGCGGTGAGAGAGGAATGAATCCTGTCACAATGACTATCATCAATCCTCGGAAAGAAATTGGCCTAGCCAAGAATCAAACCAACGACCCCCTGTTCTCAAGTCCTGCACTCTACTGACTGAGCTACCAGGGCTCGGCAAAAAATGTGTCTGACAAGGTCCCACCTTCATAGAATATGATGGAATATTTTTCAAATTCAACATTACTACGTCCCACAAAACCTGCCTTGGCAGACTACTGGAAACTGGAAAAGTAAACAAAGTTTTCAAAACAGCAAATTACTGACAGTATATTCATGGTGCTTTTTGAAAACAGTTTCAGTTTTTGTTTCCAGTCACTATCAGTTAGACAGCTACAGTATGTCAACCCTTTACCACACAATCCCTACTTTTAATGACACTGAAAAAGAAGCCTTTTGAAAACATTGTGGGAAAAGGAGAAAAAGCTGGTAATCAGCATTTTCTCCTTTTCCCACAATGTTTTCTACCTATTCAAGAACAAATACCATCATTTGAAACACATTTGACTTGTCCTCTTTGAAGCCCCTAAATATAACTGAGTCTTAAATTTTGCTGTGTGGTAAAGGGTTAATTTTTTTTCTTTAAAATTGTTAACAAGTCTAATCACTTGTACTTCAATCAATTTGTTGTCTACAGCATCTCTACTTATAGACTAATCTAAACTTCTTTTGTCTGGTATATGGCCTCTGAAGATGCATCTTTACTCGTTTTCATCCAGTTTTGTAACCAATTCTATCTTTATTTTATGAAATTATTATCACTCTTGTACCTTCATTCCAAATGTTGCCCCTGACAGTTGTAAGGTTGCACAGATTACGACGGATAGAAAATGCATTTCATTCTATTGCGGCTAGCCATAGACATAACAACTATAGTTTCAGGTTTAAATTGAAGACAAATCCCTGGCGTCTCTTTATCCCATATACCTTATATCCATTCTTTATCTACGTTTACACGGCTATCTAGATTCTAAACATTGTAAAGTTTAAACAGCCTTTGTTTACTCTCTGGTTGTAAGGGTGCATCTTTAACACGCAACAAGAAGCATTCGGACATGTGCATAAAGTGTCATCTCGGATCAGCCTGCGCAGTCCGCAGGCTAATCAGAGGCGACATTTTCCGTTTTTATATAATTTTCTGTTTTGCGCAAGTCTACTATAGCACAAAATCTAACGTTGTCGTAAAGTGCCGTCTCCAATTAGCCTACGCAGACTGCGCAGGCTTATCCGAGATGAAACTTTACGCAAATGTCCGAATGCCCTTTTTCAGGTGTTGCAGGCCATATAATTTAGAAACATTTCTGTCTCACCTTCTTCAATCGACTTGTCTGATTCCTCCTCTGAAAATTCTATCATATCTGTATCATGAGTATTGTCCACTCCCCGCAGTGAACCTCTGGATCTGTCTATTGAAGTCTCAAGTGACTTCACACCAACCTCTTCCAAGGTTCCTTCAGGGGATCCTGGTGGGGACATACCTTCAGATGTGGCCCTTGCTTCAAAAATCTGTAATATAAGTGGTTAGTCGTAAGATAATCAATTAAAATTCCATACTGTTTTCAAGGACATGACCCATGCTCTAAGAATAGAGGGTCTTTGGCATCCACAAAAGGTATCCACCCATGTCAGCCTGCAAAGTCCACAAAGACTGGCATGAGTCTAAACTTTTTGCTATTGGTCGATTTTCTGCATTTCCAAGGATCATTCTACTTCATGATTTAGTTGGTTGTTAGATAAATTGGATTTTACAGATCCACATTTATGTGATGTCTTGCTTGGTGCAATGCATTACGTAGAAGCCTTAAACCCCCTTTTGCAAACGCACCACTCATATGTTTGAGATAAGCATGTAATACAGACATAAAAACATTGCGACATAAATCTGAACACTACAGTCAGTATATATATAAACAAGAGGGCCATGATGGCCCTGTATCGCTCCACTGGCTATTAAGTAAAATTCTGACCAGTCGTTTCAGAGAAGAAGAATTTTTAAGAATTTCTAAATTTCCATATAGTGCAAGTAGTCCCCATTCACCAGAGCCACATTTTTTGACGGATCAAAATTTTACGAACAATTTTTGAAAAAGGTCACCCAAGCAACAATCCTGTGAAATTATTTCAAAATCTGACCTGCTGTTTCAGAGGAGAAGATTTTTAAAGAATTCCTTCATTTCTGCATAGTGCAAGAGGCCCCCATTCACCAGAGCCACGTTTTTTGACGGATCAAAATTTTACGAACAGTTTTTGAAAAGGGTCAACCAAGGAACAATCCTGTGAAATTATTTCGAAATCTGACCAGCGGTTTCAGAGAAGAAGAATTTTGAAGAATTCCTTCATTTCTATATGGTGCAAGAAGCCCCCATTCACCAGAGCCACATTTTTTACGAACAATTTTCAAAAAGGGTCACCCAAGGAGCATATCTGTCAAATTATTTCAAAATCTGACCCGTGGTTTCAGAGGAGAAGATTTTTAAAGAATTCCCTAAAAAATTCCATTTGGTTGCAATGGCAACCAGAGTTTTTGATGGAATCAAATTCTGTGAACAGTTTTTCAAGAGGACCTTCCAAGGAACATTCCAGCCAAGTTTGGTCCAAATCTGCCCAGTGGTTTAGGAGGAGTTGATGTTTAAAGAATTGTTGACGACGCACGACGGACACCAGGTGATCCTAAAAGCTCCCCTTGAGCACGTTGTGCTCAAATGAGCTAAAAAGTTAACATACGGATGGACGCACAATGGACAACGGGCCATAACATAAGCCTGCTGGCCTTCGGCCAGTGGAGCTAAAAAACTTGTCTAGCACCAATCATGTATCACTGCAGCTTGATAATCAAGGGAGGTAAATAGTAACGAACTTTATCTTTCATAAAAAGAGTTATTTCCCTTGATTAATGTTTAAATTGAAGTGACAATATTTTGAAGCCCATGTTAAACTTGCGATCCCTGGAATGAAGGCAATTTTGACCCCAGACCTACAATATGAAACTAGAATGTGTGGTTATAAACAAAAAGATTTTTTAATCTTGCCCAATAAAAAGTCATGTAAAACAAGTTTGCTGAATAAAAGGCCCTGTAAAATATGTGATCCATGACACAGGTTTATCAAGTTTTCACTATAAAAGCCAATGTAAAACTTGTGACCCCTGGTGTGGAGTCAAACTTGACCCCCAAAGTTAAAATTTGGGCCCTCTTGGTAGAGGCCCATTATATAAAGTTACATGCAAAATTTGGTAGCCCTAGGCCTAAATATGGCTATGTACAAGTAGATTATTAAAGTTTCCTTATATAAGACCATGTAGAACTTGTGACCCCCTGGGGTGGGGCTACATTTGACCCCCTGGGGTGGGGCTACATTTGACCCCCTGGGCTATAATTTGGGCACCCTTGATAGAGACCCCCTAGATAAAGCTAAATGCAAAATTTGATAGCCCTGGCCCTTATAGCTAGATGCGAAAGATTTTCCTATATAAGCCCGCCCATGTAAAACATGTTACCCCCCGGAGCGAAGTCAAATTTGACCCTTGGCTATAATTTGGACACCCTTGGTACAGGTCCACTAGATAAAGCTACATGCCAAATTTGGTTGCCCTAGGCCCCATGGCTAGGTCAAAGAAGAATTTTAAAGTTCTCCCTATATAAGCCCATGTAAAACTTGTTATATAAGCCCATGTAAAACTTGTTACCCCCGGGCAGGGCCTAATTTGACCCCAGGGCTATAATTTGAACAATCTTGGCAGAGGTCCACTAGATAAAGCTACATGCCAAATTTAGTAGCTCTAGGCCCTATGGCTAGGTAGAAGAGGAATTTTAAAGTTCTCCCTAAATAAGCCCATGTATAACTTGTAACCCCCGGGGCGGGACCAATTTTGACCCCAGGGCTATAAATTGAAGAAACTTGGTAGAAGTCCACTAGATAAAGCTACATGCCAAATTTGGTAGCCCTTGGCCTTACGGTTTCAGACAAGAAGATTTTCAAAGATTTTCAAAATTTTTCAGTTTTGTTGCCATGGCAACCAGAGTTTTTGAAGGAATTAAATTCTTTCGAGAAATTCTGAAGAGGACCATGGCAGGATCATTTCTGTGAAGTTTCATCAGAATTGGATGGGTAGTTTCAGAGAAGAAGACGTTTTAAAAAAAAGTTAACGCACGGACGGACGCACGGACGGACGCACGACGGACAACAGGCCATGACATAAGCCCGCTGGCCTTTGGCCAGTGGAGCTAAAAATACAACAGTAAGTAAAAGTTGAAAAAATCAGCCGAAAGGTAACATGTTTGTTGCATTGACAAGATTTTTGAGGTTATGCAATGCTGAAGGATACTGTCTCATTGTTTCATGTCAGTTAGCCAGAGCTCCAGACAGAGGGAGCGATTTTGATTTCAAAATTGAAAACATTAATTATTCTCCTTTAAACCCTATGTTGTGGGTACTCATTAGCATCGTCTCATCAAGATGATTCTAATGAATACTCACAACATAAGGTTTCGAAGAGAAATAATGGATTTAGAATACCATCACTCCCTTTTATCTGGAGCTGTGTATGCTTAGTTCCTAAAATGTTGTCGGAGGGATTAACTCTGCTATGGACACATCTTATCAACTTGTTCCAGACATGCTCTATCTGTGCAATATCAAGTGATAAAGTCAGCCAACTGAAAACAATTTCATAGCCCTAGCTTCAATTTACCTCTTTACCACAAAATCCCTACTTTTAATGACCCTGAGAAAGAAGCCTTTTGAAAACATTGTGGGAAAAGGAGAAAATACTGGTAACCAGCATTTTCTCCTTTTACCACAATGTTTTCTACCCTCCCCAAACCAAATTTCAATTTTTCAGTCACATTTATTTTGTCGTCTGCAAATGCTTTCAATTTGGACCAGTCTATAATTTTTTTGTTTGGTAAAGAGATAAAATGCCTGCATGTGAAGAGGTACCATCATTTTGTAATATGCTTTAACTTTGCCTGAAATTCTAGAGTTAATTTTTTACCAAACAATGAAAATTTCCAGTCGACAAAATAAACGCAATCATAAAAAGAAAATTTGTTTTTGGATGGGTATAAAACATGGTAGAAAAAGGAGAAAATGCTTGTTACCATTGTTTTCTCTTTTTCCAATTACGTTTTCCAAAGGCGTTTTCCTCAAGATCATTACAACAAGGTACAGGTTGGTAGAGGGTTAAAAGGATAAATATAACAGCAATATTTTGAATTGGTATATACACTCCCATCAAAGGAGTGAATCAGTAAACTATAATTCTGAAGAAACAATGAAATGGGGACCATTCTTCAGTTATTTTTCTTGATTCCTCTCCAGAACTACATTGGTCCTGACAAGGTGTTTTCTTGGATTTTATCCTTGATTTTCTTGCACTTCACAAATATGCTATTGAGATAGTATCTAAACTAAACCTAGTTAGATTGTTCTACAAATCGATAAATACACATTTTTCTAATTATTGAGAACAAAATTTGCTTTAAAATTACATGGGGACCTTACATATAATCATAAATCAAATTTTATTTATCACAACATCCCCAAAGGAATCAAGGATAAAAACAAAGGAATATGGGTAGAAGGACCAATATGTTATTTGGTTGCCTTCAGTCTTTATCTCGCAAGGGAGATAAATTTAATTACAAGAATGGCCCTCGTTATAAAAGGCATCTCACATTTGCTTGTTTTTATATAAAACTGTTAAAATGGCACAAATTAGTAAGGTCTAATCAAATTTACACACTTGAGTTTCCATGGTACCCATGTCTGATCCTTTCTCACTACGTGGTGTCTGTACTGGTCCAACTGATTCCAGGGAAGCAGAACTTTTTGTGGGAACCATAAAATCTTCCACTGACTCTTTTGTGGAACCCAAACTACTATCTCCATGGAACTGGATGAATAAATGTGGAACAAGTATAGTTAACTTTTTACAAAATGACTGGTCCAAACTGAAAGCATCTGCAGACATATATTATGAAAATTTTAGTAGAAAACATTGTGGGAAAAGGAGAAAATGCTGGTTACCAGCATTTTCTCCTTTTCCCAAAATGTTTTCTAAAGTCTTTTTCCCTTGGGTTGTTAATTCAGTATTATGTTGTATAGGCTTAAGACTAGAACTGTCTCAGACCAACAAATAGCCCTACCAGTTTCATTATCACTGGATCATGAACATTCAAAGGGCCATAACTAACACAAAAGCTGACCTGAGATTAAACTAGAGCTGTCACTGAATGTGACGTAATACCCCCGTCAGCGCTTTGACAGAAACAGGCAATTACTAGTATTTTGTACACAGACGGACACACAGATGGACACACGGACGGACGGACAGGCTGATTCCAGTATACCCCCGAAAACATTCATTTTGCAGGGGCATAATGAATAAAAGTGAAACAAGTATAGTTAGCTCCTTACCAAATAA
This sequence comes from Hippopus hippopus, assembly GCA_946811185.2. Lineage (NCBI taxonomy): Eukaryota > Metazoa > Mollusca > Bivalvia > Cardiida > Cardiidae > Hippopus > Hippopus hippopus. The sequence goes on along the minus strand of OX328108.1, from coordinate 42,936,057 downwards.
CAAAATTTTAGACTGGCCAAATCATAAGCATTAGCAGACATCGAATTAAATGTTGCATAAAGTAGGAAATATTTTTTTCTTTGAAAGGGTAGAAAAAATTGTGGGAAAAGGAGAAAATGCTGGTTAGCAGCATTTTCTTCTTTTCCGTCAATATTTTCCAAAGTCCATTTCCTTTGGGTGTTTAAAAATCAGAATAGAGGTTTAAAATAATAACTTTCACATGCTGACAAATAGCCCCTTTAAGTTTCCTTATCACTGGATCAAGAAAAACATTCAAAGGGCCATAACTCACACAATTGTTTACCAATCACAATGAAAACTACAGGTGCCCAAGTTCCCATACTAGAAAGGCTTCCATTAAAATTTCTACAAAAGTGGTTAGCAAAGAAGAGGGACACAAAATTACATCTATGGATGGACAGACAGGTGGAAAGATGGACTGACCCACTGACAACTCGATGTCACTGACAGTGTAAACCCCTCATTTCCTTGGAGTGGGAAGGGAGTTTGGAGAGAAATAAAAAATAGATTTTCCGAGTGTGTCTCAGACCTTTGTTGACTGAAGTAAATCCTATCATCGTTTTGTAAAGGGTAATATCATTTGAAGGTGACAAATATTGAAACAATCTCATAAACTGTCTTGAACATAAATTTAACCCTTTACAGAACACTCTTAAGTTTTAACACACCTGGGGAAACAGGCTTTTAAAACAATCTCGGAAACTTTTTCCATCATATTTTCAACCCTTTCAAAGATGAGACCTTGATTCCAACCACTTTAAATATGTTGCCAGTAACTGCTTTCAATTTGGGATATTTTAAAAAATGTGTTGGGTGGTAAAGAGTTGGCAGACAAACAGAAACACAAACAAGCAATGAGTTCCCTTTATCAAAATATTTGCTTGGCTTTCTCTGTAACCACATTTTATTCTCCAGTGATTCTTCATTTTTTCCCCAAGAGATAAGGGACAGGAGTATTGAAGATAACAGATGGCAAGTATTGATCGGCTAATATTGTTTTCTGCAAACAAGAAATCAATCAAGTTAAGTGATCACTTTCTTCAGAACTTTCTGCATTATTTATTTTACTTTTACAAAGTTTTATCATCATCATCATCATCATCATCATCACCTTCACCTTTATCACCATCTCAACATCTTCACCTTAATCATCATCTTCATTTTTATTTAAAAACATCATAAACTTCATAAGTTAAAAGTTTGACTTTTGAATTTTCTGTGGGTCTTTTCCAGCGTCCATGATAAAACCCTTGCAGCTATGAAATAAACCACATTTAGCTCTTTACCAAACAATCACAAGTTTTAACGACCCCTTCAAAGAAGTTTTGCTGGTAACCATCATTTTCTTCTTTTCTAATAATGTTTTCTTCCCTTTCAAAGTCAAATATTATTATTTGGACTACAGTTAATTTATCGTCTGCAGATGCTATCAATTTGGACAAGTCTAAAGTTTGGTTGTTTGGTAAAGAGTTAAAGAAACATGTCATACTAGACCCGTCAAAGAAACTTTACCCTTTACTGAACAAGCCCATATTTTTACAAACATATGAGAGATTACATTTCAGAACATTCAGAGAAAAAGATGAAATACTGGTTAACAAGAATTTCCTTTTTTTTTTCACATTGTTTTTGCCACTCAAAGAAAAATTCTATAACTCGGGCAACACATAATTTATTTTCTGCAAATGCTTTTTAAGATGGACAAGTCCAAAATTTTGTCATTCACTTCCAAATGGGAATTTTTTTTTTTTTAAACTTTGTTTTCTCTAGGTCATAAAAATAACAGACTGTCTCGTAATGGTTAAAGATTGTCAGACTTTCCTTTGATTTAAATAACGAATAACTAGTAATTATACATGTATATAAAAACAGAAAATTACAGTAATTTTGTACAATGTCTGATTCATCCAGAAATTAAGAAAAAACTTAGTTTTTTTCTGCACAAAGCAAAATCTAGCACATAAAATTTAAAAAACAAAAATATACAAATTCACTGAAATCAGCTGGCGTACACATAAAGGTACGTAACTCACTGTTGGGACAGCCTGTACAGGTGACTGGAAATCTGGATACTGGTCCAATGCTCTTTGTGCTTCTTGTAGTTGTCTTTGTAACTCTTCTACTACAGACTACTCATATAAAAACAAGAAACACAAAAACTGTGATAGAGTTGATTTTTTATCATAGTGCAAAATATTAGACTTGTCCACGCTGAAAGAATCTGCAGACAACATGATGAATGTGGCTAAAATAACAGGTCACGCTCTGTGAAAAGTGAGTCTACTACATGTGAAAAATGTATCAACCCAGGTCAGCTTGCTATTTGTCAATTTTCTGTAGCTCAAAGGACCAGTTTACCTCAGAATTCAGTCAGTTGTTAGACACCGTGTATTTTATTGATCTATAAAACTGTGATGTCTTGCTTGGTATAATGCATCAGAGAGATGAGTTACATCTCCTTTTGCCAGAGCATGGCTCAACAATGGAATTTGTCTTTGAAATGGTAGAAAACACTGTGAGATAAGAAACGATCACTTGTCGAAGATGGACTAGTTTTCTGTCATATCTAAAATCCAGCAAAAAGTGTTCTTTTTTAAAACGTTGCATACAATACATCAAAAGTATTGCTCTTAAACTTTTGAAAGACACTCAGCAGAAATAGACTGATTGCTTAATGAGATTATCTGTATATGTTAATCTTTGTAGCCTGAAACTGCACTTAATTGCTTAGGCATACAGTGTAGATCAGTATCTGGCTGCACAGAATGTGCAGCCTGATGTTGGATCTACACTGTGTTCTCTTGCTTGCTAGCTCTTTTGACAGCAACAGCTTTGAAACTGCAATATCTGCATCTTTAATTCAAACTGAGAATAACCAGTAATTTTCATCAATTTGGCACTATAAGGAATTATCACCTTGTGTTTCTCTGCCATGTCATCTATTCTAGACTGGTGCTGTTTTTCTAAGTTCTCAATTTCATGTTTATGTTTGAGGTCCAGTCTGTTTTCCAGGTTTTTCATTTCTTCCTGGTGAGCAAACTCCATCGCCTCCGAGCTGTCTGCATCTGCTTGTCCTAGATAGAAATAACACATAGAGAATCTAATTAAATTCTGAAACAAAACTTTAACAGACAAGTCTGAAAACATCCTTGTAATATATGATTCATCAACACAAATTATGGCTTGACAAGTGAAACCATTCTGATAAAAGCAGAAATTGCTTATTTGATAAATTTCTTCTTCTATCATAATGTTTTCAAAAGCAGTCAGCTTTGAACATGCATTACTAATCTGCAGGAGGTTATGAGATATGATTGCTCAAATTTCCATTACTTCATGATAAATACACCAGACATCAAGATCTAGATCTTAGTTCTGACCAATTATTCTAATTCTAAATTTAGAATATAAAACAATTTCAGATTGACTAGATCCTTGCAATTGCCTATCAGTGCTAAACAGCTAACCCTTTAGCACATGAAAAAAATTTCGACTTGGCTACCAAGAAAGCATTTGCAGATGACAATTTAAATTTGGCCGAAAGGATAAAATTTGTCTTTGATAGGAAAGAAAATATTTTGGGAAAATGAGAAAATGCTGGTAACCAGCATTTTGTCCTTTTCCCATAATGTTATCAAAAGCCTTCCTCCTCCGGGTCATAAAAACAAGGCATTGTCTGGTGAAGGGTTAAATTTAGCTAATCAGAAGTTGGAGTCCTTTGAAACTAAACTCAATGTAAGCAATTTTGGTTTGAAAATATGGCAACTTAAATTTGGGTATCAGGATAAAGCCCTTATAAAGATGTGCTAGACATTACTGTACTTGAACGCTTTACCAAACTATCGTGTCTTTTAAAGATCCTGGAAGAGATTGAAAACACTGCTAGAAAAGTAGAAAATGTTGGTAACCTAAGTATTCTCCCATTCCCAGAATGTTTTCTACCGTTTCAAAGACCCATCATTTGATACTAATGCTTTTAATTTGGACCAGTGTTAAACTTAATCATCTGGTAAAGAGTTTCACATATTATCCATCCTTATTGTATAGGCTATGAATAAACACAATCATGAAATTGACATAGCTACTGTTTGAATTATGCCAGTCAAAGGTGACAAAAACCAAAAAAAAACATATTCTCTTATAACACTTTACCTCCCTGCATCCATCTTTTCTCTCTCCTCCCATCATCCCCTCTCAACTCTTTCTATGAATTTGTTTAAGTATAAACAATTCCTACCTTCCTTCAATTTCTGTATTTCATCAATGTACTCTTTAACCTCCAGTTCATGCTTCTCTTCCATATCTTTTAGTTGCCTAGCAAATTCTGCTTCCTTCTCTTCTAGTTCTGCTGTCAACTGTTTAATTTCTTCTTCATGTACAACTTTCAGGTCAGCAATAAGGGCCTCATAGTGTTCAACCTGCAATCATAAGTGGTAAATATAGAAAACCCTTTAACAAACAATACCCAGTTTTAACAACCCTGTGGAAGAGGCCTTCTGAAAACATTGTGGGAAAAGGAGAAAATGCTGGTAACCAACATTTTCTTCTTTTCCTACAATTTTTAATGCTTTTTAAGAGGCAACTTCCATTATCTGTGCAACATTTAATTTGTCGTCTGCACATGTTTTCGAAATTTTGTTATCTGCTATAGGGCTAAAGCACTACTTTCAACAAACATTATGGTTACAGCATAGGGGTTAGTGCATCAACCTCTCATATCAAAGGTTGCAAGTTCAATCCCCCCTCATAAGCCGGCTCAACCTGAGGAACTGCCTATATCGCAGTGCAAAAATAGATAAAGGCCAAAAACTGGTTAAGATTCCAGAAAGCAATCATCAAGGGTGATTAATACAAGTTGTGAGAACTTGTGTCACAATCAATGCCAAGGCAGTTTTAACTCATTACCAAAAGACAAAATTCTGGACTGGACCTAATTGAAAGCATTTGCAGACAACAAATTGATTGTCTCTTAAATGGTGATTTCTGTATTTGATAGGGTAGAAAACATTGTGGGAAAAGGAGAAAATGCTGGTTACCAGCATTTTCACCTTTTCCCACAATGTTTTCAAAAGCCTTCTTTCTCAGGGTTGTTAAAAATTGGGATTGTGTGGTAAAAGAATAAACTAAAGCATAATTGTTCCCAAACATCAAGGAATCAAAAAGATAATACTATTTTCCTTTAGTAAATGAGACTATAACACCTGCTGTAGAGAAATTTTGAAAATACCAAAACAAAATCTAGACTAGAGGCGCTTGAGCGCCTGTATCGCTCCACAGGCCTGATATTTCTATAATGGCGGAAGGAAGTTTTTAACAATTATCATTCAATCCTGCATTTTAGCTCACTGAAGAAACAATTTGGTAGACAACCACCATAGGAACTTACCTGCAAAACAACAATGAAATCCAATGAATAGTTTTAGAGAAGAATTTTTTCAAAGATTTTACTTTATACCATAAAAGGAAAATGAGTCTCCCATGAAAGCCATGTTTTTTTACAGATCTTTTTTTTTTAAAGGAATTCTATAAACCTGTATCTAAGGAACATTCCTGCAAAATAATAATGCTATCCAAATAGGGGTTTGGGAGGAGAAGATTTTTAAAGGTTTTTTACTTTGGTTGCCATGGCAACCAGAATTCTTCATGGAACACAATTATTTGAAGGAATTTGAAAGAGGACCACCAAAGGAACATTCCTGTGAAATTTGGTAAAAATCCAGTCAATAGTTTCTGAGGAGAAGTTTTTTAAAGAAAAAGTTTACGGACACACGCACGGACGAACAGACAAACGAACGGACGGACGCACGCACGCACGCACGCACGCACGGACGCACGACGGACACAACACCATGACAATAGCTCGCTGGCCTTCAGCCAGTGGAGCTAACAACAATGAAATCCAATGAATAGTTTTAGAGAAGAAATTTTTCAAAGATTTTACTTTATACCATAAAAGGAAAATGAGTCTCCCATAAAAGCCATGTTTTTTTACAGATCTTTTTTTTTTTAAGGAATTCTGTAAACCTGTATCTAAGGAACATTCCTGCAAAATAATAATGCTATCCAAATAGGGGTTTGGGAGGAGAAGATTTTTAAAGGTTTTTTACTTTGGTTGCCATGGCAACCAAAATTCTTCATGGAACACAATTATTTGAAGGAATTTGAAAGAGGACCACCAAAGGAACATTCCTGTGAAATTTGGTAAAAATCCAGTCAATAGTTTCTGAGGAGAAGTTTTTTAAAGAAAAAGTTTACGGACGCACGCACGAACTGACGGACGGACAGACGGACGGACGGACGGACGGACGCACGACGGACACAACGCCATGACAATAGCTCTCTGGCCTTCAGCCAGTGGAGCTAAAAATGGCCAAGCTTGCACAACTAGCTTGTTGACTGACCTCATTGGATAAATGATTCTTTTTTCAGTGCTCGTCAAAAATTTTCATTAAAATGGTACTGAACACCAAACAGAACTAATATGATATTAACTTTTTAAACATTTTTTTACCATTACAGTTGCCTTTGCAGCTCCTGATCAGACTGCACAAGCAACTATAATATTGCAATTATTCTGGTCTTATTTGTAGACTTACAAAGTCTCTTAGGTTTAACTCTACCACACGAGGAAAATATGGACCTGTCCAAATTGAAAGCATTTGCTGACAACAATTTCAATGTTGCCCAAAAGATGGAATTTGTCTTTGATAGGGTAGAAAACATCATGGGAAAAGGAGAAAATGCTGGTTACCAGCATTTTCTCTTTTTCCCACTATGTTTTCTAAAAGCTTATTTCTTAGGGTCGTTAAAACTCATCATTGTGAGGTAAAGGCTTAGTCAGTACTGTAAGGGCTAAAAGACACTCTACTCACTTTATCTTCTATTTCTTTCCTGAGTTGTTTAACAAGGTCAGTTTCAGTTTCCTCTTCAGAAGCATCAAAAGATTTCATACTACTTTCTAGAGACGAGGCCTTTGTCTGTTTAACAATCAGCTCCTCTTGTATTTCCTGCATGCCCTGCTCTGTATCACCTTTATCTGAATCCTTACTGTGTGTACCATCATCTCTGCCTTGTTTACCTTCATGTTCCTTCTGAACTGGCTCGCTACTTGGCCCTGACAAAGCACCACCTTTACCTGCAGAGTCGTCATCACCATCATCATGGTCATCTTTATCGGGTTTGTCCCCTCCAGAACCTTGTGTTGCTGTTACTTTTTCTGTATCTTCATCTTTCTCTGACTCATCTGAGACTGATTTCTGAGATTGTAGTTGAGACTTTTGAACCCTGACCTGTATCTCTAATGATTCGGCTCTAATTTGCTCCACTTGTTTTTCAAAGTCTTGCTTCGCTTCTGCTAGAGCTGCTTCATGCCTGCTTCTCAGTTCAGTCACCTGTGCTTCGTACTGTTGTAATAAACTATTTCGCTGATCAACAAGCTCTTTTTCATAATAGGCTTTCTGATCAGCAAGTTGCTTCTCGTAGTAGATCTTCTGTTCTTCCAACTCCTTCTCTTTCTCGTTCAGGATTTCTTTGATTCTCTTTTCATATTCCTCAGAGATACGAGACTACAAAAAAAATTCAATTCACAATTAGATTAAAGGTTTTGGATGACAAGTTAAACTTGTTACATCTGGCCCTGAAATATACAGCTTTTGAAAACACTGCAGTGAAAAGAAGCAAATGCTTTTTTCATGCAATTTTTCCTGAAGCCACATAAGCTTTTTTGTATTAACTCTTCACAAGAAAAAAGTATTTTAGACTTGTCTAAATTCAAAGCAATTGCAGACGACAAATAAATTGTGGCTGAAATGGTGTAATTTGTCTTTGAATGAGTAGATAATTTTGTTGGAAAAAGGAAAATGAGCTGGATACAATCAGTTCAAAATGCTTGTTTGTGCCTGGAGGTAACAAATTACAGGGGCCCAGGTCTTAACAGATTATGAAAACATATCTGCAAAAACACCTTTGGCACACAAAAGAGAACCTGAAAATGTTAAAAAAATGTACTTAACTCTTTACCATACAACTTTTGACAACCCTTAGGTAGAAGGCTTTGGTAACAAGCATTTTCTTTTTTTTTTCCCACAATGTTTTCTACCATTTTAAGGACAGAAATCATTTCTAAGTAACAAGTGTCCTCTTCAAATTATTTCAATTTCGACAAGTATTTAAGTTTTGTTGTTTGGTAAAGAGATAATTTGTATGTTTCAATGGTGTTTAAAACTTTCTGATATTACTTTAGTTATGATGTGGTAGCCAGTGCATCCATCTAAGCTTTTCTGGAGTTTCTTCCATCAGCACTTCACACAATATTCTTCCCAAGCCACAGGCTCCTTTCCCACGTAACCATCAACAAAACAATGTTCAATGGAGAGAGAGGAATGAATGCGGTCACAATAACAAGGAACCAAGATGCAGGGCTGCAAGGTGAAGAACTGACCTTGAATGGTTTGACTTCATGTCATCAGGCTTGCATGGCAAAATTTCAAGACCTGATTGTATTCATGATATATAGGCTCATATAAGACTAATTAAGGCTGCCACTAATTATCCTGTATTAACCCTTTACCACACAATCCCAAGTTTTAACGACCCTGCGGAGGAAGCCTTTTGAAAACATTGTGGGAAAAGGGAAAAATGCTGGTAACCAGCATTTTTCCTTTTCCCACAATGTTTTCTACCCTTCCTAAAACAATTTCAATTTTTCAGTCACACTTATTTTGTCGTCTGCAAATGCTTTCGATTTGGACAGGTCTAAAATTTTGTCATCTGGTCAAGACTTAACTTTGTCTATTAGACAAAACATCAGAGTGTTATGATCCTTATCTGCCATCCCCTCATACTGACCATCATCAATCCTCAGAAAGAAATTGGGGAATCAAACCAGACACTTCTTGGTTTCCTGCTCTGTGCATTACCCAGTGAGCCACCAGGCTAAGCCACAAGGACAAATAAAAATGTTCAAAAAGTAGAACCTACGATTCATTCAACATGCAAAGTTCTTACCTGTTCTGATTCAATGGTTTCATCGCATTCCTGCTGTATTAGGGTTTTAGCCATCTCTAATTCCATGTCATATTTATCTTGGACAATCTGCGCCACCTCCGGTACTTCACCAGTCCTTAATCCTAGTTGTATAACAAAAATAATTAACCCTTTACCACACAAAAGTTTTAACCACCATGAGAAATACAAGTTTTTGAAAACATTGCGGGAAACAGAGAAAGTGCTGGTAACCAGATTGAAATCATTGGAAAACAATCTTTCAAGTTTCCTATCCTGACTGACAAATTATTCTTCCTCACAATCAGAAAATCACAAAAAAAAACATGCTTCACCCTTTTCCACACAATCCAAAGTTTTAACAACCCAAACAGAGAAGGCTGTGGAAAACATTGTAGGAAGAGGACAAAATGCTGAGTACCAGCACTTTCTTCTTTTCCCAAAATATTTTCTATCTATTTCATTGAGTCACTTTTATTTTGTTGTCTGCAAATGCTTTCAATTTTGACAAGTCTAAAAATATTTTTCAAGTCAAACTACAATTAGAGTAAGTAAATTTTAAGTTTTAAACAGCCAATCTTACAGAATACATGCATGTGCTGTCACAGAACTTTGTTAGAATAGAGAAATTTTACATTGTTGTAAGAAAAAAATTCAGCAATTAACTCTTAACTAAATAATCCTATGTTTAACAACCTTCATACGCAAAACTTTTGGGGAAAAAAAAATGAAGGAAAATAATAGGAGAAAATTCAGGGGACCAGAATTTTCTCCTTTTTTCAGGAATGTTTTCTATCTCTTTTCAGACCAAATCTCATCATTTGAGATACATTTGAATTGTCCTCTTCTAATGATTTCAATCCAGATGAATCTAAAATTCTGTCGTCTATTAAAGAGGTAACCAATAATTGTACAGACTAATTGCTACTACCCCCCCAAAAAAATGAGTGGCACTCTGGCAAAAGGTGTTTTTAACCCTTCACCAGACGACAAAATTCTAGCCTTGTCCAAATTGGAAGCATTTGCAGACAACAATTTCAGTGTGGCTGGAATGGTGCAACTTTTATTTGATTTGGTAGAAAATATTGTGGGAAAAGGAGAAAATGCTGGTTACCAGCATTTTCTCCTTTTCCCACAATCTTTTCAAAAGGCTTCTTTCGCAGCGTCGTTTAAAGTCGGCATTGTGTGGAAAAGGGTTAATGCATTATACCAAGCAAGTCATCACACAATTATGGATCCATAAAATCAATTCAGTCTAACAACTGACTGGGTCTGGACATAGAATGGCCCTTGGACAAGCAAAAAATTTACAAATAGCAATAAAACAGTTTGGCCCATGTCAGTCTGACAAGGATTGATACTTTTTGTAGATGCATTAAACCCCCTTTTCACAGAGCATGGCAATACATTTAAGGATCAGGAACATACCATTTCTGATTTGTATGGAAAACATTGTGACACAGGGAAATATATGCTTATTACAAGTAATCATAATTTTTTTCTATGATGTTTCAAACTCTGTTTACAGTACAGATGTAAGAAGCCATCAAATTAACAATGCCCAGTTGTAATGACACAAGAGAAAAAGGGTTTTAAAAACATTGCAGGAGAAGGAGAAAATGCTGATAACTTTTCCAGCAGTGTTTTCTATACTTTAAAAATCAAAACCTCATCATTCGAGGCAAATTTGTTGCCTGGGAAAAAGAGTTAACTCTTTACCAAACGACAGAATTTTAGATTTGTCCAAATTGAAAAAATTTATAGACGAGATGATAAATGTGACTTGAAAAATCAAAATTTCTTTTTGGCAGGGTTGAATACATTGTGAGAAAAGGAGAAAAAGCTGGTTACCAGTTTATAAGTTTTCCAAAGCTTTCTTTCTCAGTGTCATTAAAACTCAGGATCGTTTTGTGTAGGGTTAACTCTTTGCCACACAACATTTTCAATTTGTCCAAATAAAGAGCATTTGTAAACAACAAATCAAATGTGGCGCATATGATGAGACTTTCTGTAAAAGCATAGAAAGCATTGTGGGAAAGGAGAAAATGCTGGTAATCAACATTTCTCCTTTCCCCTACAGTGTTTGCGAAGCTTCCTTTGTCAGGATCATTAAAAGTCAGGATTGTATAGTAAATGAATAACCCTTTACCACACAATGCCGACTTTCAACAACCCTTGGAAAGAGGCATTTTGAAAACATTGCAGGAAAGGGAGAAAATGCTGGTAACCAGCATTTTCTCCTTTTCCCACAATGTTTTCTACCCTATCAAAGAAAAATTTCACCATTTGAGCCTCATTGATATTGTCATCTGCAAATGCTTACAATTTGGACAAGGCTAAAATTTGTCGTCTGGTAAAGGGTTAAAGGGTTAAATGATAAAAAGACCAAAAAACACCAATTATAGACCGTTATACACCTAAATTATAATGAAACGCATCATTACATGTGAATTGAAATGCTCTCACTCTTTTAGAACTAAAGTATAATACACCCTGCAATATACACCTAATGATTTTCTTGTCCTTTATTTCCTATCTTCTAACAAACTAACTGTACTTGTCTCCTGCAGAAAATCTTTTAACCCTTTACCACACAACCAATTTTAGACTTGTCCGAATTGAAAGCATTTGCAGAGGACAGTTTCAATGTGGATCATATGAAATGATTTTTCTTTGATAGGGTAGAAAACATTGTGGGAAAAGGAGAAAATGCTGGTTACCAGCATTTTCTCCTTTTCCCACAATGTTTTCAAAAGCCTTCTCTATCAGGGGTGTCAAAAGTCATTGTGTGGTAAAGGGTTAAATATTATGGCAAAAGCAGATATATGTAGCTTGTCGTGAGCAATTCTTTTTGCCGCAATGTTTGACTCTTTACCAAATGACACAATTTTGGACTCGTCCAAATTGAAAGCATTTGTAGACAAAATATCAAATGTAGCTTAGATAGTGATTTCACAGGGTAGAAAACATTGTGAGAATAGAAGAAAATGCTGGTTACCAGCATTTTCACCTTTTCCTTCAATGTTTCCAAATGCCTTCTCTTTCGCAGTTGTTACAGCTCAGCAAAATTTTAGACTGGTCCAAATTGTAAGCGTTTGTAGACACTGAATGAACCTGGTTCAAATAATGGATTTCTTTTTGTAAGAGTAAAAAACATTGTTGGAAAAGGAGAAAATGCTGGTTATTAGTATTTTTTTTTCCTTTTCCTACTATGTTTTCAAAAGCTTTCCTCCACAGGGTCATTAAATGTAGTTGTTGGTTGTATTGGGGTTTAACGCCACTTTAACAGCTAAGGTCATATCATGGCGGTCGGTGACGCACATGTGTTTCCTGGCTTTCTCACACCAGTACTAACACAACTTTCTTTCCAAAGCCACCGACTACTTTTCTCACATGCTTCAGCAGAGGTGAGAGGCGAAAATACGCCGGAAAGAAAGTTTGCCTCAACCGGGTATCAAACTCACAACCACCAGGTCATGAGTCTGACACGCTCACCACTGAGCCACCCGGGCGGGCCATTAAATGTAGGGTTTGTGTGTTAAGACCTCTACCAGACAACAAAATTTTAGACCTGTCCAGATTGAAAGCATTTGCAAATGACAAAATTAGCTCAAAGCATAAAACTTATCTTTGAAGGGTAGAAAACACTGTGAGAAAAGGAGAAAATCCTGGTAACTGACATCTCTCTTTAAATGTTTTTTTCTCCCTCAGAATCATTAAAACCCCAGACTGTTTGGGAAAGGGTTAATACATCGTGTTTGCGTTTTCAGGAGGTATCTAGTTGACCAATCAAGCACCAGCATTGGTGACTGGCATTTTCTACTTTTCTCACAATGTTTTCTTCACTTTTCCAGACAAATCCCATCATGAGCCACATTTAATCTAACGGAGTTGCCTGCAAATGATTTAAATTTGGACCAGCTGAAAATTTTGTCATTTGCTTAAGCTTTTACCACACAATCCCGAGTTTTAACGACCCTGAAAAAGAAGCTTTCTTCTCTATCAGACAGAAATCACCATTTGTTCTTAATTTATTTTGTCGTCTGCAAATGCTTTCAATTTGGTTGAGTCCAAAATTTTGTCATTTTGGTTGTCATTGTTAAAAAAAAGCTGCTTACCAGCATTTTCTCCTTTCTCCCACAAACTTCCTTTGACTTGGCTATAACAAGAGGGCCATGATGGCCCTGAAGTCGCTCACCTGAGCCTTTTGATCAAACATGACCCATTTCCAATCTCTTCAGAGATATTAAGACAAACACTCTGACAAACACTCATTAGTATTGGGCTTACAAATATGGCCTCTAGAGTCCACACAAGCTTTTTCCAGAATTTGTCTCAACGGCCTACTTGACATGTACAAATTATCCAGGCATACATTCCGACAAAACTTTCATGAGTATTTGAGAGAAAATGTGGCCTGTAGGGTGTATAAAAGGTTTTTCCGAGATTTGACCTAGTGACCTAGTTTTTTATCCAACATGACCCATATTCATACTAGTTTAAGATACTATCAAGACAAACATTCAAAGCAAATTTCAAGATTATTGGACTGAAAATGTGGCCTCTAGAGCATACACACGGTTTTTCAAGGATGAAACTTAGTGACCTAGTTTTTATTCCACATGACCCATTTTCAAACTCATGCAAGATATCATCAAGACAAACATTCAAACAAAAGTTTAAAGAATATTGGACTGTAATTATAGTACAAAAGGTTTTTCCGAGATTTGACCTTGTGACCTAGTTTTTTATCCAACATGACCCATTTTCATACTAGTCTAAGAAATTATCAAGACAAACATTCTAACCGAATTTCAAGATTATTGGACTGAAAATGTGGCCTCTAGAGCTTACATAAGGTTTTCCTAAGATTTGACCTGGTGACCTAGTTTTTGACCTGACATGACCCATTTTCAAACTCATCCAAGCTATCATCATGACAAACATTCTTACCAACTTTAAAGAGCATTGGACTGAAAATGTGGCCTCTGGAGCATACACAAGGTTTTTCAAAGATCTGACTTAGTGACCTAGTTTTTGACCCTACATGGCTGACTTTCGAACTCGTCTGCAATATTATAAAGACAAACATTCTGACCAAATTTATAGAGTATTGGACAGAAAATGTGGCTTCTGGAGCATACACCAGGTTTTTCTAAGATTTGACCTAGTGACCTACTTTTTGACCCAACATGGCCCATTTTCAAATTTGTCAGAGATATCATCAAGACAAACATTTTGACCAACTTTCAAGAGTATTGGACTTGGACTGAAAATGTGGCCTCTAGAGCACACACAAGGTTTTTCTAAGATTTGACCTGGTGACCTAGTTTTTGACTCGACATGGCCCATTTTCAAACTTGTCCGAGATATCATCAAGACAAATATTTTGACCAACTTTCAGGAGTATTGGACTGAAAATATGGCCTCTAGAGCGTACACATGGTTTTTCTAAGATTTGATCTGGTGACCTAGTTTTTGACCCGACATGGCCCATTTTCAAACTCGTCCGAGGTATCATCAGGACAAACATTCTGACCAACTTTCAGGAGTATTGGACAGAAAATGTGGCCTCTAGAGCATACACAATGTTTTTCTAAGATTTGACCTAATGACCTAGTTTTTGACCTAACATGACCCATTTTCAAACTCGTCCGAGATATCATCAGGACAAACATTCTGACCAACTTTCAGGAGTATTGGACAGAAAATGTGGCCTCTAGAGCGTACACAATGTTTTTCTAAGATTTGACCTAGTGACCTAGTTTTTGACCCGACATGACCCATTTTCGAACTCGTCCGAGATATCATCAAGACAAACATTCTGACCAAGTTTCACAAGTATCGGACTTAAAATATGGCCTCTAGAGTGTATACAAGGTAAAAGTTGACGATGGACGACGCACGCCGGACACAGCACTATCACAATAGCTCACCATGAGCACTTTATGCTCAGGTGAGCTAAAAACATTAAATTGAGTCATGCCCTTTGAAAAAGGGGGGTTTAATGCATCTGCAAAAAGCATCGACCCAGGTCAATTTTCTGCATGTCAAAGGACCAGTCCATCTCATGATTCAGTCTGTTGTTAGCAAAAATTGATTTTATGGATCCATAGTTATATAATGACTTACTAGGCTGTAATGTATCATAAAAGCTGCATTAAACCCTCTTTTACCAGAGTGCAGCTCAATTTTTTTGGTAAGGTTTTAACCTTTAGGCTGCTAAGCGTGACCCAAGGACCTTTTGCTAACAGTGTAGATCCAAGATCAGACTGCACAGAACGTGCAGTCTGATCTTGGATTTACACTGTCCGTTCAAGAGATGCCTTTTCCAGAAAATTATCTTTGCAATAGCAGAAATTGCTTTTCTACCATAGGCCTGAAAGTTTCAATTTCACTTATTAAGCAGGACAAGGGTAAACTCTGTACCAGACAAAAAAGAATTTAGACTGGTCCAAACTGAAAGCTTTTGCAGACGACAAATAAAATGTGGAGCAAATGATATTATTTGTATCAGATATGGTAGAAATCATTGTGGGAAAAGGAGAAAATGCTGGTTACCAGCATTTTCTCCTTTTCCAACAATGTTTTCAAAGGCCTACCTTTTAAGGGTCGTTAAAACTCAGGATTACGTGGTAAAGAGTTCAGAAAGAAATGTCATACCTTCTACAAGATTGTCATATCGATCTTCCAAATCAGCAATCTCTTGTTTGTGTTCTTGAACAAGTCTCGCTTTTTCTGCGTCAAACTCCTCCTGTAATTCCTCCCTGAGTAGATCCATTTTTTCTTCATATTCCTTATGTAGTTGTGATATTATCTGTTCATGCTTTCTCTTTAACTGAGCCACTACCTCCTCATGCCATACAAACATATCAGCTTTCACTTTCTGTTCTGCTGCTGTCTTCTCTGTCTTTGCAACCTCCACAGCTTTTCGTAACTCATCAAACTTCTCTTGGAATTCTTTTTCAATTTCCTGTCGGATTTCTCGTTCAAGTTCTTCGTTAGTTACTTGACCAGAGCTTTCTTTCACAGCTTGCAATTCTTTAGACACATTTTCAAGTTGCTTTTCATAATCATCTCTCATATTTCTAAAAGAGGTCTCTAACTCCTTGCTGATTTCATCATAAACAATTTGTTCTTCTGGTGACCTTAATTTTACCGGTATTGCTGAGCCTGCATCTGGTGCAGATTTTATATTGGATGCTGTCTGTGCATCCCCTGATGCTTTCTCAACAATCACTGTTTCTTTGAGTTTCAAAGACTCTGGAGATAAAGGAGTGGAAGACACAGAACTGGCACTACTTGACTTGTATTGAGCAATTTCACTTTGTAAAGCTGCTATCTTATCCTCATAGTCTTTTCTGATACCCGACACAAAACCTTCATATTCAGTTGGAATTTTAAGATCTGATTTCTCTTTATTAATTGAATCTATGTCTAATGATTTAGATCTTGTTACTTGTAATTTAGATGCAGATGAAACAGCTAATGAACCGTGAGTCTCTGTTTTGTCCTGATATTGTTTTAGCCTATTTTCATAATCATCTGTTACTGCTTGCAATTTGTCTTTGAACTCCTGTGCAAGTTCTTTTCTCATGGCTTCTCTTATCTCTAACTCTCTTTCATTTAATTCCTTTTCTTGGTCCACTATTTGAGACTTTTCTGAATCCTGAGATTCAAAAATTTCTATTTTGTTATTTAATTCACTTATCCTTTCCTCATAATCAGACTTTAATTTATCTATGGAATGCTCATATTCTTCCAAAATTTCAGCCCTAACATTTTCTCTGATTGCTGCTTCCAAAGAATCCCTGTCCAATTCTGATGTATCTGAAAATGAAACTACTTTTGGCTCACTCTGTGATGTTGATGAACCACTGTCAACTACCACTTCTTTTGAAGAAAACTTTTCTTGTAATTCACTGATTTGTTTTTCATGAGTTGACTGAAGTTCAGCTAATTTTTCTTTTAGTTCACTCTCAGAATTCTTATAGATTTCAAGTTCCTCTTGTTGTCGCTTATTATCTTCTCTAAATTTCTCTTCCAGGTCCTCTGACTGCTGTCTAAGTTCTTCTTCTAGTTGTAATTGGAAACTTTGTTGTAATTCATCTAATTTTGTTTGATTCAATTTCTCCATTTCTTCTTTCAGTTTCATGATGGCTTCACCATGTTGTGCATCAAGCTTATTCAATTCTTCTTTGATTCTAGCATTTGCTTCTTTACTAGCACTAATCTCATTTTCTAAGCTTCTAATTTTTTCTTTTAGCTCTTCAATTACTTTATTGTCTGATTTATTCTTTGGTGTTTCCTTTTCACCTTGTTCTTCCAATGCTGCTTTTTCATTTTCAAGTTGATTGATTCTATCATCTTTACTACTTAATGCTGTTTTTAATTCTTCTATCTCAGTCAATTTGGCTTTAAGGTTATCTTCATAATCTATCAGAGTTTTACTATTATCCAGTAACCTACCATGCAAGTCCTCAGCACTTGTCGCTTCTGCCTCAAGCCTTTTCTTTAGCGAGTCAACCACCTTTTCTCTCTCCTTGAGTTTATCTTCCAAGACTTGAATCCTAGCATTTAGCTTTTCAGTTGTTTTACTTGGAGACATATCAGTATCAGGTTCATCTTCTTCATCTGATATCACAGTTAGTGTTGTTGTCTTTCTGACATATTCCCGCTGTTTATCCAGACTGGAAGTTGGTGACGTTTTAACAAGTGATGGGGACTCATCATGATCATGTAGTCTGCTAAGAAGTTCTGCGTGTTCTGCCTTCAGTTTATTGATGTCTGTGGTGTAGGATTGTTCCATTTCTGACACACGATTTTCATAATACTGCTTCATTTCATCAAGTTCTTTGGCATGAGCATCAGATAAAGCTGTTTCTATAGAAGACAAAAATGGCAATCTCTATAAATATCCATTTAACAAATAACAAAATCTTAGACTTGTCCAAACTGAAAGCATTTGCAGACGACTGAATATATGTGACTCAAAAACTGAAAGGTGTGTCTGGAAGGGTAGAAAACACTTACTCATCTCTTTCCTGAATTGATCAAGAACAAGGCTGGGGCTTTGCAGGGCCTTGCTCAAGGTCACATCAACATGAATATCCTGACCAAAAAAATCTTATTTTAAAACTAGGAATTTATTGATTACGAAATCATATGTCCTACTCATACCATTATGTAAATCTCTATGGGTTTTGCCAATGGTCCTATCCAAAAACTTCCCCAACTCCCCTCCCCCTGTATATCTTTAGAAATTGTATAGTATTTCTGTGGTACTTCGTACAAAGAGTTCAGAAATTCATTTTTCTATTTTCCAATCTTTCCATTATTGTAACTCATCTGACTTGACATTTAGAAATACAAGACAAAGATTAGTTTGCTTGTTTGTATGGTGTTTACTTGCTGTTTTCAACATTATTTTGGGTATATTGCAGCAGCAAGTGCACCTATCCATGCTCTCCTGGAGTATCGTTTACCAGTACTTCCAAAGTACTCTTGCCAATCCAATGGCAGCTTTCCCACATAACCATTGTCAAAACCTGTGGTGAGAGAGGAATGAATCCTGTCACAACAACTATTATCAATTCTTGGAAAGAAATTCGCACAGCTGCATGACATAGAGTTATGTAGAAACAATCAAGAAAATATTACGACAAATTGAAAAAATGGTCATGTTGAGCACTTTTTTCTCCTAGTCACAATGTTTGAAAAAGCCTGACTTTGCAGACAGACCAAATGTCAACATAAGATAAAGGGTATGTATAATAAAAAGTACTTGTGTGTGATTTCAATACAAACAGTGGTTTGGAATCAATATATCAATATTCTATACATGTACACCTCTCATGAATTCAAAACTTATCCCTTTGACAAGATTCTAATTTCTCCAAATTTTCTAATATGCTGTTTTCACAAGTCTTCTGGTTATATCATGGTACCGGTTCATTTACTTATATGTTCCCTTGGTTTAGCTAGCACTGTCATTCACAGGGATTGCCTCTCAAACAGTGCCTCTGAATTGCAAATTACAAAACTTTTACCACAAAATCCCTAGTTTTAACGACCCTGGAGAAGAAGTCATTTGAAAACATTGTGGGAAAAGGAGATAATGTTGGTAACCAGCATTTTCTCCTTTTCCCACACTTTTCTATCCTTTAAGAGTCAGGTTTCATTGATTAAGCCACATTTTATTTGTTGTCTGCAACGGCTTTGAATTCGGGGGAGGCGTATAATTTTGTCATTAGGTAAAGAGTTATATGCCATAACCCTTTACCACACAATTCCGAATTTTGACGACCCTGAGAAAGAGGCTTTTTGAAATCATTGTAGGTAAAGGAGAAAATGCTGGTAATCAGCATTTTCTCCTTTTCTCTCAATGTTTTCTTCCCTTTCCAAGACAAATTTCGATATTTCAGTCACATGTATGTTGTCGCCTGCAAATACTTTCAACCTGGACTAGTTTAAAATTTTGTCGTTTGGTAAACAGTTCACTTGTCACCAAACAATGAAATTTTAGACCTCCAATTTCAAAGTGATTTCAGACGACAAATCAAATATGACTCAGATGATAGAATTGGGTCTTTAAAAGGGTGGAAACATTGCAGGAAAAGGAAAATGCTTTCTCCACAATGTTTTCTACATATTCAAATATTCCCTTAGCGAGACAGCTTTTGAAAACATTATGGGAAAAGGAGGAAATACTGGTAAACAGCTTTTTCTCCTTTTCAAACCAAGTTTTCTACCCTTTCCAATAGAAATCCCATCTTCTGTGCCACATGTAACTCTTTACCCAACAACAAAATTATAGACTGGTCCAAATGAAAGCATTTCTAGACAACAAATAAAATGATACTCAAATAATGGGATTTGTGTCAGAAAGACTAGAAAAAAGTGGGAAACAGAGAAAATGCTAGTTACCAGCATTTTCTCCTTTTTCCACAATGTTTTCAGGAAAGTCTTCTTCCCTTGAGTTGTTAAAAAATGGGTGGTAAAGAGTTAAAATGTCATCTTCAAATGATTTCAATTTGGACCAGATTAAAATTTTGTTGTTTGGTAAAGAGTTTAAGAAAGACCTAAGTAGTCAAACATATACCTTCAGGCTCTATCTCCCTTGTCCTGCTTAGAAACTCCCTGAACTCTTTCATTAAGGAATCCATCCTTGTATTAATTTCACTCATACATATATGTATAGCCCTTCACTATCACCTTGACAAGACAATCAATTCTTCTTTTATTTGTTCGGATAGGTCCGAACTTGTTTTCCTGAACAAGTTTTCCAAGCTAAACAACCTCATTTTCTCATTAATCAGCAAAATCAATTGTCTGACGATCAATGACTGTCCTCCTACATTTTCAAACACAAATATGATTGTTCGTTAGTATTATAAATGATTTTGTTCCATGCAGCTGCCATCTGAAGAGTTCTATCACAGTTAACTGACCCTTTACCATACTATCCTGAATTTTCAAGCCACTAAGTGAGACAGTTTTTAAAAAGATCATGGAAAAAGTAGAAATATTGGTAACCAACATTTTCTTTTTTAACAATGTTTAGTCACCCTTTGTCACACAGATTTTAACATTTGTGACATTTTTCATCTGCTGTATGCAAACGCATGCATTTTGGACAAGTTCAATTTTTTCGTTAAGTGGTAAAGCATTAACATTTTACCACAGAACAAAAGGGTTGACATCCAAACTGGTTACCAGCATTTTCTCCTTTTCCAACAATGTTTTCAAAAGCCTTCTACCTCAGGGTCGTTAAAATTTAGGATTGTGTGACAAAAGCTTAGAGTTAAAGCTGAACTCACAGATAAAGGATTAAGTTTTATGCATTTAAATAAATGTCACTATCAATATTTTCAAAACATCTTGGCCCTCTGTCTGTTTACTTCTAAACCAACAAAACAAACCCTTTTCTTCATTTCTCCAACCCTGAGAGCAATAAGCACAGTTACAGTTGCTTTGTTCTTGTATTGGGAGTTAAATGCCATTTTAACAGCTTGGGTCATATCACAGCTGTCAGTGCACCTACGCATGTGTTTCCTGGCTTTCTCACACCAGTATAGACCCGTGGCTCAAATGATGAGATATGTCTGTTAAACGGTAGAAAATATTCTAGGAAAAGAACGAAATGCTGGTTACAATGCAAAGGCTTTTTTCTTACAGTCCATAAAACACATGGCTGTGTGGCAAAGGATTAAATATTACCAAAGTGCTTGTCTAACTTTAGACAAAATTTAAGCCTTGTCTAAAGCAAAAGCTATTACAGACAACATATTGAACATTACTAAAATCATGAATTTTGTCTTTCAAAACGGAGCATTTTCTCCTTTACCCGCAAGGTTTTCAAAAGCAGGGTTGTTATAGGTCGGGATAATTTGGTAAAGGATCAAGGTTGGTTGGTTGGTTGTATGGTGTTTAACGCCGTTTTCAACATTATTTCAGTTATATCGCGGCGGCCAGTGCACCTATCCATGCTTTCCTGGAGTTTCTGTTACCAGTACTCCGCACAATATTCTTTCCAAGCCACTGGCTGCTTTCCCGCATAACCATCATCGAAACAATGATCAGTGGTGAGAGAGGAATGAATCCTGTCGCAATGACTATCATCAATCCTCGGAAAGAAATTGGCCGAGCCGGGGATCGAACTCACGACCCCCTGTTCTCAAGTCCTGTGTGCTACCGACTGAGCTACCGGGGCTCGGCAAAGGATCAAAGAGAAGGCGACATTAAGAAATTCCCATAAACTTTCTGCCATTAATATAAGTACTGACTAAAAAGACTTAATTTGAACTGAATTTAGCTCTACCCCTCCCATGGTTGTTTTCTTCACCATTAACCAATAGGCAGACAACACAACCTCAGACTTGTACAAATTAACAGCAATTGCATGGAAGACAAACTAATTAACCCTTTACCAAACAATCCCTTGTTCTCACAACCTTAGGAAAGATGGCTTTTGAAAAAATTGTGAGAAAAGGAGAAAATGCTGGTAACCAGCATTTTCTCCTTTTCCCACAATGTTTTCTGTCCTATCAGAGAGCTCAAGTTCATTTGCACAATTTTGAATCTATTGTCTGCAGATGTTTTTAAAATAGAAAGAGTCCAAAATTCGATGCTTGTGAAAGTGTTAACCCTATACCACATAATCCAATATTTTAGTGACCCTGAGAAAAAGAGCTTTAGCAAACATTCTGGGAAAAGGAGCAAATGCTGGTAACCATGATTTCTTTTATTCCCACAATTTGTTCTGACATTTTGATCATAAATCAAGTCATTTGTCACATTTAACCCTTTACCACACAATCCCCAGTTTGATCAACCCTGAGATAGACAGCTTTTGAAAACATTGTGGGAAAAGGAGAAAATGCTGGTGACCAGCATTTTCTTCTTTTCCCAAAATGTTTGCTTATCTTTTACAGACAAATCCCATTACTTGTGCCACATTTACTATGTCCTTTGGAAATGCTTCCAATTTGGATCTGTCTAAAATTTTGAGGTGTTGTAAAGAGTTAATTTGTCCTCTGTAAATGCTGTCAAGTTAAACAAGTATTAATCTTGTGATCTGGCATTGGCTTTGATGGTGGTATTTGTCTTTGGGAATATAGAAAACATAGTGGTAAAGGGAGAAAATGCTGCTTATCAGCATTTTCTCCCTTTTCCTCCATGTTTTCAAAAGCCTCAAGGTTGCAACAAGAGCATAGCATATGGATGCCAATGCTCAGCTTCAGTATAACTGTGTCAAAAATACCTTCATGGTTACCTGCCCTTGTTCTATGGTTTCCCCCTATTGATAGCGAACAATTTGACAAGTTTGAAGTAAATATCTCCAGTAATGCAGGGTTCTCCCTAGGTCCAGAATCCCAAGAGTCATTGACTCTTGGGCCCAAATTTTCAAGAGTCAAAATGGAATTTCCAAGAGTCTAATAGAAATGTCCAAGGGTCAAAATTATCACGGAGAGATAAGGGTGAAATAATGAAAACTTTCCATTTATATTCTTTGTTTATGGATAGGAATTAGATAAGAAAATACCCTATCTTATGTAGAGACTTGTTGGAATGAAGTGGACAGAAGAATTTTAAATTGCAGCCCTAGCATGTAATTCATCTTGATGAATAAATGGACACAAACAACTTTTGAACTGTTTACCACAGAACAAAAACTTTTGACTAGATCATAATTATTTTAGACATTTGCAGACGACAATTCAAATGTGGTTGGAACGACTTGATTTGTCTTTCCCCAGAACATTGTGGAAAAGGGAGAAAATAAAGATCACATCCATTAAAGTGTTATTTCTTAAGATTTAAGTCTTCTTTTCTTGTCCAATTACTTTTTCTTTCACACTTGTTCCGGTTCCCCCCCCCCCCCCATCTTATCTATAGGTTGTTGTTGTTTATTTTCATCTTAAAAAGTTTTTCCTAATTTTTAAACAGAGATTTTAGCTTTCACTTATTGTTTCATTAAGAAATAAGTATAAATTCACTGTTTAAATTTGTCACCAAAGATGAAAAGATAGTTTGAAGTGCCTCTGATCGGACGATGTCAAAAAATGATTTCTGTTGTGTCATGGGTTTTCACGTTTTTTTCCAGCGATCTTTTTTTCAAATCAGTTAATATTTTTTCAAGTATTACTGCATGATTTGACATAAATTTATTAATTAGGGTAGCAGTTAACTTGAAAACCTGTCATTTTACTCTAGATAATTGGACTAACACCTTTATTATGTTTTCAAAAATGACTCGCCACTCGCCAGCTTGATTACGTGTGATAAACAGAGCTGCGTGCGTCTGTACACAGTTGACACTGATCGTGTTTATTATAGGCTACATTCATGCCGGATGCAAGCAACATAATTTATATGACCCTTTGGCTGGTAATCTCATGCATCAGATTGACGCTTAGGCAGATATTTTTGAGTGTCAAAAACGGGTCATTTCGGATTTCCATGTGTCAAAACCTGGAGTCCCGGGTCAAAGGAGAACCCTGTAATGATAGAGAGATTATAAAGTGTCAAACTTTTTGAAAATGTCAAAGTTTTTGCACGACGCCAATGCAGATTACAACCCTGACAACAACACCAGGGCTACGGCAATACCTCGCTGTTTTCTTCAAAAACAACTGAACTAAAAACTCAGGAGTTTTTGGGGGGGGTGAAGAATTTATAAAGACTGAAGTGAATTTATCTGTTCAAAACAGGAAGAAAATCGGTATGTATAAAGAAGAAAACTTGCATGAAAGACAACATTCATTTAGCAACCACTCCTACTCAATTACCACTGTTTTAGAAAGTTGAGTTCTACCATGAATCTGATTGATTGATTCATCATATGGTGTTTCACACTGTTTTCAACAATATTTCAGATATATCACAGCATCCATTGCATCTATCAATACTTTCCTAGAGTTCTTTTCACAAGTACTCTGTACAATATTTTTTCCAAGTCACTGGCTGCTTTCCCACATTACCATCACCAAAACAATTGTTAGCCGTAAGAGAGGAATGAATCCTGTCGCAATGACTATCATCAATCCTCTCAAAGAAATTGGCCAAGCTGGGGATTGAACTACGGATTAAGAGTTTGGCACAATAGTATCATAACAGTAGCTTTCATGATGGATAATTCTAAAATTTTGTCATCTCATAAAGAGTTAGCCAAATCTGTAATCACTACTCAAAAACACTAAAACAGATACCCCTGATACAATGAAACACAGAAAACTGATAAGCTCAAAAGTTTATCTGCACTTTTCAGAGAAATAGGTCTACTTCACTCATTACCAGACAACAAAATTTTAGACATCCAAAGTGAAAGCATATGCAGACAACACTAATTGATTGATTGATTGTTTGTTTTAGAGTTTAACACTGCTTTCAACATTTCAGTTGCATCACGGCAGCCAGTGCACATATCCATGCTTTTCTAGAGTTTCTTATACCAGTACTTTGCACAATTTTCTTTCCAAGCCACTGGCTGCTTTCCCACATAACCATCGTCGAAACAATGGTTAGCGGTAAGAGAGAAATGAATCCTGTCGCAATGACTATCATTGGTACATAGTTAACTCTTTACCACACAATCCTGAGTTTTAACAATCCTGGGGAAGACAGCTTTTGAAAACAGTGTGGGAAAAGGAGAAAATGCTGGTAACCAGCATTTTCTCCTTTTGAGACAATGTTTTCTATCCTTCCCCACACAAAATTTCAAATTTTTAGTCACATGTATTTTGTCAGCTGCAAATGCACTCAATTTCCACAAGTTTGAAATTTTGTCGTGGGGTTAAGACTTAACTCTTTACCAAACGACAAAATTTTAGACTGGTCCAAATTGAAAGCACTTGCAGACAACAAAATAAAAGTGACTGAAAATTTGAAATTTGTTTTGTGAAAGATTGAAAACATTGTGGGAAAAGGAGAAAATGCTGGTTACCAGCATTTTCTCCTTGTCCCACAATGTTTTCAAAAGGCTTCTTTCCAAGGGTCGTAAAAAGTCGTCATTGTGTGGTAAAGGGTTAAGACTTAAACACTTTAGCACATAGAAATGTCATGTACACAATATATCAGAAATCCATATATGGAACACTATCCACACCCACCATCGGGCTCACAACCTTTAACTTTATGCAGGCAGACCACGACTGATATAGATCTATTAGATATTCTTTGAAATGGTATGACATGAAAATTCATTTTGCTCTTTACTAAATGACAAAATTTTGGACTCAACCAAATTGAAAGCATATGCATGTAACAAATTAAATGGAGTTAAAATGATGATTTCTGTCTTTGATAGAGAAGAAAACATTGTGAGAAAAGGAGAAAATGCTGGTTACCAGCATTTTGTCCTTTTCAAACAATGTTTTCAAAATCCCTCTTTGTCAGGGTAGTTAATACTTAGAATTGTGTTGTAAAGGGTTGAATTTTGCAATATTAAAAAAAAAAGCCACAGAGTTGCAAAGTATGTTATTCAAAGTGACACAAAGTTGCCATGTATGTATTTCCACACTAGAAATGTCCATTTTCCATATTTAGCACAATCTACAGGTAGCCTATAGTAGTACACACATTCATTCCCATATTGAGTTAAGTATATTGACTTGGAAATTCCAGGTTTCTGCTGATGACAAGAAATTGGTTGGTATTAGATTCTATTGATTTTTCACCTGGTTTAAAATGAGCTGTTTACCCTTTACCAAGCAATCCCATAATTGCTGTCCCCAGAGCCTGGCCAGGTAGCTCAGTGGTTAGCGTATCCAACTCGTGACCTGGGCTAGTGGTTGAGGGTCTGATACCTGGTTGTGGCAAACTGTCTTTCCGGCAGTTTTTGCCTCTCACCTCTGATTCATGTGAGAATAGCAGTCAGTCACAGCTTAGCAACAAAGTTGCCTAAGTACTGGTGTGAGAAAGCCAGGAATCACATATATAGGTGCACTGGCCACCGTGATATGAACTTCAAACAGCGTTAAACTCCAGACAAAACAAAAAAAAAAATGTTACCCCCCCAGTAAAGAATAGTTATGAAAATATCTTGGGAAAACAAGAAAATACTGGTTACAAACAGCATTTTCTCCTTCCCCACAATGTTTTCTTTCCTTTCAAAGACAAGTCCCAAAAGTACAGCCAATTTTGACTTTTAAAATTGATGAGCCTAAAAAGCAATTATAATATAATAATGTTATTGGTTTCTGTCTTTAAAGGTCCAATAGCTGCCAAAAGCAAATACAGGTGCTAGAGTGGATTTAAATATGATTGATTGATTGATTGTATGGTGTTTAACGCCGTTTTCAACATTATTTCAGTTATATCGCTGCGGCCAGTGCACCTATCCATGCTTTCCTGGAGTCTATTTTACCAGTACTCCACACAATTTTCTTTCAAAGCCACTGGCTGCTTTCCCACATAATCACTGTCGAAACAATGGTATTTATATAGGAATGATACCATTTAAAAGTATGGAAAATATAGTGTAGATGACAAATTGTTATTGTGTTTTTGGTCCAAGTGTTAGTTGGTGGCAAAAAAAAATGCATTTCAAAATCAGTTTTGAAATTAATTTATCTGCTAGTGACTTACACTCTTGGACTGACTGTACAATAACAGACTGTCATCTGCACATTAATTTGCATACCTTTTAATAGCACAATTTAAATACATTTTAACACTGTTTACTTTTGGCAGCTACTGTTCCTTTAACTGTTAATTTTCTGCATGTCAAATTAAAGAGCTTTGCTTTTACAAAGCATAAAGTATCATCCCTATTCTCACTTTGGTCTAACTTCTCCAGTCATTGGCAAGGGTGGCCATGACCTTCACCTTCACTATAAAATGAAAGCTTCACTCTTTACAAAACAGCAAAATTTTAGACTTGTCCACTTTAGAAGCATTTGCAGAAAACATCATAATTGTGGTTCAAATTACAGTTTTTCTCTAATCAGGAAATAAAACTGTGGGAAAAGGAGAAATATCTTCATAGGCATCTTTTGCAAGGTCGTTAAAACTCATATTCTTTCTGGTTACCAGCATTTTCTCCTTTTCCCATGATGTTTTCAAAAGCCTCCTTCCTCAGGGTCATTAAAAGTCCGGATAGTGTGGCAAAACATTAACAAGAGGGCCATGATGGCCCTGTATCGCTCCACTGGCTATTAAGTAAAAACACTACAAGCCAAACATTACAATATTCAGCAAATTGATTTCAAACACGAGGACATGCAAACATTTTTCTATCTAATCCTACAAGAAAGTTGTGATCCATGGGCAAAGCCAATTTTGATCGCAAAGCTATAATTATTTGAATCCTGGTGGAGGTCCACAATATAAAGCTCCATACCAAATAATTCAGTTCTTGAATGTTATAAACAAGAAGATTTTCAAATTTTTCTCAATTTGGGCACCCTTGATAGAGACCCCCTAGATAAAGCTAAATGCAAAATTTGATAGCCCTAGCCCTTATAGCTAGATGCGAAAGATTTTCCTATATAAGCCCGCCCATGTAAAACATGTTACCCCCCGGAGCGAAGTCAAATTTGACCCTCGGCTATAATTTGGACACCCTTGGTACAGGTCCACTAGATAAAGCTACATGCCAAATTTAGTTGCCCTAGGCCCCATGGCTAGGTCAAAGAAGAATTTTAAAGTTCTCCCTATATAAGCCCATGTAAAACTTGTTATATAAGCCCATGTAAAACTTGTTACCCCCGGGCAGGGCCTAATTTGACCCCAGGGCTATAATTTGAACAATCTTGGCAAAGGTCCACTAGATAAAGCTACATGCCAAATTTGGTAGCTCTAGGCCCTATGGCTAGGTAGAAGAGGAATTTTAAAGTTCTCCCTAAATAAGCCCATGTATAACTTGTAACCCCCGGGGCGGGGCCAATTTTGACCCCAGGGCTATAAATTGAAGAAACTTGGTAGAGGTCCACTAGATAAAGCTACATACCAAATTTGGTAGCCCTTGGCCTTACGGTTTCAGACAAGAAGATTTTCAAAGATTTTCAAAATTTTTCAGTTTTGTTGCCATGGCAACCAGAGTTTTAGAAGGAATTAAATTCTTTCAAGAAATTCTGAAGAGGACCATGGCAGGATCATTTCTGTGAAGTTTCATCAAAATTGGATGGGTAGTTTCAGAGAAGAAGACGTTTTAAAAAAAAGTTAACGGACGGACGGACGGACAGACGGACGGACGCACGGACGCACGACGGACAACAGGCCATGACATAAGCCCGCTGGCCTTCGGCCAGTGGAGCTAACAAGACCAGTTTTCACCTTGATCCCAGATTGTTCATGCTATAGCACCTTCAATCCTTTACCACACAATGAAAGTGTTAATTACCCTGAAGGAGAAGGCTGTTTGAAAACACTGGTTACCAGCATTTTCTCCTTTTCCCACAATGTTTTCAAAAGCCTTACTTCTTAGGGTCGTTAAAACTTGAGATTGTGTGGTAGGGGGTTAACTCTTTACCATACGAAAACATTTTAAACTGATCCAAATTGAAAGCTTTTGCAGATGACAAAATAAACATGAGTGAAAAATTGAAATTTGGTTTCGGAAGGTTAGAAAACATTCTGGGAAAAGGAGAAAATGCTGGTTACCAGCATTTTCTCCTTTTCCCAAAATGTTTTCAAAAGCCTTACTTCTTAGGGTTGTTAAAACTTGGGATTGTGTGGTAAGGGGTTAAAGGGAGAAGACTGTTCAAATCAATGATGTATTGCATTTAACATTATCTCTCTTGCATTCAGCTATATCCTTTTACCAAACAATCATGAGTTTTAAAGATCCAAAGCAGAAAACCTTTAGAAAACATTGTCCTTTTCCCATAATGTTTTCTACCCTTTAAATACAAATCCCATCATTTTTTGCAATATTAATTTTGATGTCTGCAAATGCTTTCAGTTTCGATCTGTCTAAAATTTTGTTGTGTGGTATAGAGCTATAGAATGACCCCGACAATATTACATTGCTAAACAGCAGATACATTCTACAGTATACCCAACATTGATTCATGCTCTTAACAACATAAAAGGAGCATTAGATTCTTTCTAGACAGTGTAGGTGAAGATCAGACTACAATGAATAAGGTTTGATCCAGGGTCTATACTGCCAGGTTTTCAGACAGAAGGTATAAGCAATTATGTTGCAATTAAAGGTCTGCAAACTCATTTCAGATTGACTGATTGGGGTTTTACGCCAATTTGAATACTATTACAATTATATCATGGCAACAACTCACATTTTAATGTATGTCCTGGATTTCACCACCACTATGCTAGAACTCTAAAGTGCCTTGCCAAAGGACACTCTAGCTTCCAGCAAGGCTTGGCCTCCAGGTTACAAGTCCTTAACTTTACCATTGAGCCAATCAGGACCCCTGAAAATTCATTTCAGAAGGTACTTGTAAAGAGTAAACAGTATTTAAGGGTTATGAACCACCCCCCCCCATATGGGTGCCAATGTTTGGCTGCATATGCTTTTTTTGTCAAAATTCTACGTCCAAGTACAAGGGGTGATCAGAAATAATGGGGACCACATGGTTCTTTTGAAAACTACTTCATGTAAGATTATAAATTTGCATAGATGAGCATGAACTACCTGGTACAACTGACATATTAGTAGTACATAATGTCAGAGAAAATTAAATTTTAGAAAAGAGTAATTGTAAAGTTTTATGTTAAACTCAAAAAGTTCTAAATGGAATTTAAAACAATTTAGAAATTTTATGGGGACTACACTCAAGACATCTGGTATTTGTAAATAGACCTGGTCGATGAGAGTAATGTTACATGACTGGCTTGCGCACATGTTTTACTCGCCGGAATAAAGAATGCTTAAGTGCACAGAATACAAAGGAGTTTACTTTGAAAAACAATAAACATTCCAAGTAGGCTTTTATAACAATATATTATATTTCATGTGTCTATTTTTAGAAATATTATGGGTAAAGAAATGTCGTAATTTAAGCTGGGGGGGAATTATTTCCCCGTCACAGTGAATATTTTCCTCCTGCCGAAAATCTGTAACTACTTTTTTAAGTTTTTTAAGTTTTTAAGTTTTAAAAGTGGCATTCGTTGACAAAATAATCAGAGGAAATATAATATATAATTCATTTCATCAGCTTGTGGTTAATATGGGGAAATATTTGCCTCAAAAGGGAAAGGTCCGCGAAAATAACTCGTGCCGTAAGGCACGAGTTATTTTCGCGGACCTTTCCCTTTTGAGGCAAATATTTCCCCATATTAACCACAAGCTGATGAAATAAACTCTATATCTTGACACAGGTACTGGTCCACATTCTATCTGATCACCCCTTGCAGCTGTATCAAAACTATTTTTAGGGCTATCTTCCTCTCTGGAATGGGCTTCTCTGTTGATAGTTAACACCTAGCCCAAGTTTGAAATAGTATCCTCACTAATGACAGAGATATAAGAAAATACCTGAAAATATCAAATGAAAACAACAGCAACTGGTTTTGACAAAACATTGACATTTTTCTTTGAAAACAGCCAGGCTAAAAATGTAGACATTCCAAAACTTGAAATAACTATACAAACTTACCTGTTAGAATAGTTGCAGATTTTGTTTTAGTTTTTGGTGACTTAGATGTACAATCACTCACTATAGATTTAGATGAGGAATTAGATGAACTGAGTATTTGTTTATCCTCCTTGAGGAATCTGTTGACCACGAAGTTAACCATATACATCTTGCCATCTCAAAATTGGATTTTGTCACAAGAACAGAAATGTCCACTTCTAAGATTTTATTCAGACATACTTTTTCTTAATATTATTTGCACATAAAACTAATTTAGTTCTAATCACTTACTATGGATCGATTTACATGGGAAATTAGATGAACTGAGCACTTTCTTTCATTCTCTTTGAGAAGTGTATTTACCGCAAAGTAAACCATGTACATTCTGCCATCTCAGAATTGAACTTTGTCACAAATACAAAAACTGCACTCTTTTCAGGTCTCATTCTTTTTAGATTAATCTATGCCATAGATGAAGATCTACTCATTAAATAAATTGTCAATGATGACTTAACTCTACAAAACAGCAAAATTTTGGGCTTGACCAAACTGAAAGCATTTACAGATGACAAATTAAATGTGGCTCAAAAGATGACTTCTTTCTTTGATAGGACAAAGAAGACAATGAGAAAAGGAAAAAAAAATGTTAGTTACTAGCATTTTCTCCTTTCCCAAAAAGTTTTCAAAAGCTTCCTTCTTCAGGGTCATTAAAACTGGGGATTGTAAATCCTGTAAAGATTTAAATGAACTCTGCGAGTCTTTGAATATCTATGTACTGACCCAACTTTTTCCATTTCAATTGCATCACTTTAACAAAATTATGCCCATTTCAGTTTTTGTTATGACAGATACTCATTATTACTGGAATATTTCCATGGAAAGCTATCCTTTCACAATTAGCATGCAAAATAATCAAAACAAGCATTTTCAGATGATGACATAAGGCGATGTTTGAACCACTTCAAGGTAACCAACATCTCACCAAATTAAAGCATAGATCCCAGGGCAGATTCTGTCTCTTGTACGGTCTGATCTTGATCTATAATTTCCCCCATAACAACTGAAGTTGTATGTAGGCCTCAGGCTTAACACATACTGACTTATATATTCAACCCTTTACAGATGACAAAGTTTTAGAAAAAGTCCAAATTGAAAGCATTTGCAAATGACAAAAGAAACACGGATCAAATGATGAATTTTGTCTTTGAATGGGTAGAAAACATTGCGGGAAAAGGAAAAAATGCTGGTAACCAGCAAATTCTCTTTTTCCTACAATATTTTCCAAAGCCTCATTCCTCAGGGTTGTTAAAATTCGGGATCATGTGGTAAAGGATAAATGTCCACTATCTATGGCCATCATAAAACAATTTCCTAAACAAACATGGCGATCTTACATCTCTCTAAATTTATTATTCTAATACTTAGACAAGTCAAAGTAAAACTGGGTCTATATTCACCAACCATTCTCAAAGGCCCAGTAAAGACCAAAATATCAAAGCAGGTATCATAATACATCTAAATTCAAATCATACCGTTTAAGAGTATGAAAAATATTGTGGAGATGACAGTCCGTTTTCGTGTGGTCGGACCATATGTTAGTCGCTGGAAGAAAAAAAGAATTTTAACATCAGGCAAAAAATAAACAGAAGACATAGCTACCTGGCAGGTTTTAATCTAGATTTGAAATAAATTTCTGTCAGTGACTAACACTTGGACCGACCGTACAATGACAAACTGTCATCTTCACAATAATTTCCATATTTTTAAATGGTATGATATAAATTTAAATGCATTTAACACCCGCTTTATTTACATTTGCCCTTAATTGTTACTTTAAACACATTCTTAGTCTTGTCCTCTAAAATTTTCTAAATTTGAAGGTAACCTAACTTCTGATTGCTGTGTTATTTTCAAATTTAAAAAATCTCAGATATCAATACAAAGAATGTTCTAAAGAATGGTTGGTGAATACCGCTCTGGTTTTAAGGCTTCAGTTCCCGAGGAAAAAGTCCCGACCCTTCACAAAAAGATCCCGAGTTTTGATGACCCTGGGAAAGAGACTTTTTGAAAACAGTGTGGCCCTTACATTTTTACTCACACTTTACTGACTGATGGGCTGGTGAAATGAGCAAACCTGATAAAATGGCAAAGTATTAAGAATTTAATCTTAAACCTGACTGTAAAGGATCATAAATTGTCATCCACCCCCTCCCCTTAATAAAGACGAAACAGCTTTCTTGACCTAAAATTGGAGATTCTGGTGCAAATTGACTGAGCTAATTACGTAGTATCCTAAAACATGGTTCCCAGCTTATATAATCATCTTGCAATCATAAAACATACATTCCCAAAACTTTGCACCCTCTCATGAATTCCAAGAAAACAATAAACAATTACACCAACTACCATACTTCAATTTGAAAAAAAAAACTCAATCAAATTTTATCCTGAAACAAAATTCACAAAATATTCCAATCAAATCCATTAACAGTGAATTACAACTTCCAACATTCCACACACATAGTACTCTTCAGTCATACATCTTTATATTTTCTAGAAATAGACTCCTGGGAAATCCAGGTATGATGAGCCATGTTTACTACACACCTACACAGAAATCAGAATACACCCCCTTACCTTTGTTCCTAGCTCCTCCAACCCTTTACCATACAATCCAGCGTTATAATGACCCTGAGGAAGAAAACTTTTGAAAACATTGTGGAAATGAAGAAAAGAAATGGTGGTAACCAGCATTTCCTCCCATCCATACCATGTTCTTTACCCTTTATATCTTTTAACAAACAATGCCCAGTTTTCACCCCCACCCAATTTTTAACCCTTAATACACAATCCTGAGTTTCAAAGAGCCTGAGAGAGAAACCTTTTGAAAACATTGTGAGAAAAGAAGAAAATGCTGGTAATCAGCATTTTCTTCTTTTCCCACAATTATTTCTTACCGTTCAAAGGCAAGTACAACCATATGAGCTGAACTCTGTATAACGCCATTTTCAACATTATTTCAGTAGTATAACGGCAGCCTAGTGCACCTATCCATGCTTTCCTGGAGTTTCTTTTACCAGTACTCAGCACAATATTCTTTCCAAACCACTAGCTGTTTTCCCACATGACCATTGTCAAAACAATGGTCAGCAGTGAGGGAGGAATGAATCCTGTAGCAATGGCTTTGCCATTTATTGGAAAAAGAGGAAATTCTGGTAACCAGCTTTTTCTCCCTTTCCCACAATATTTTCTACCCTTTTCTAGACAATCCCTTCAAAACTTAGATTGTGTTCAGTCTGGACAAGTCTGAAATTGTCTTGTAAAGGGTTATTCTTGTAAACATTCTTGAAAAATAGAAATAATCAACATGAACTAATGCCTAGTACACAAAACAAAAGAACAAAAAGATTTCCGAGAAATAATGGAATATTTATTTAAAAAAGGCAGAAAACATTGTGGGAAAAGAATGCCTTTTTCCTCAGGGTTGTCAAAAATTGGAATTGTTTGGTAAAGGGTTGGTAAGCAGACATGCAGATCCAACCTCAGACTGCATATACTGCTCAGTCTTATTATGATCAACACTTTTGACAAAAGTACCTGTTTCTATCTTGGGACCACTTTTTCTTTTCCCACAATGTTTTCTAGAATTTTGATGACCAATACCATTACTTGAGTCACATTAAGTTCATGGTTTGCAAATTTTTTCATGTCGGCAAAGTCTAAAATTCTGTAGTTTGGGAAAGAGTTACAATGTCATGAAGCACCAGACAACCTGAATCCTCCCATTTTATCTATTACCTCTTTCAAAATTTTCAACTTTTCTAATACGGTTCTTCACAGATGATAAATGTTTTATGGCACAAACGATGGCTTTTGTCTTCCAAAGGGCAAAGAGCATTGTGGAAAAAAGGAGAAAATACTAGTTTTCAACACATTCTCTTTTTTCCCCAGTGTATCATTTTCAAAAAACCTTTTTTCCCTTGGTTGTTCAATTCTTTACCATACGATCCCATGTTTTAACAACCCTGAGGAAAATTGTTTTGGAAAACATTGTTGGAAAAGGAAAAAATGCTGGTAATGATCGTTTTCTCCTTTTTCCAAATTTGCTCTCCTTCCAAAGATAGAACCTTGATTTGAACCAAATTCAAAATGTTGCTTGCAAATGCTTTCAATTTGGACAGGTCTAAAATTTTATTGAGTGGTACAGATTAAAACATGGGATTATTAATTAACCCTTTACCAGACAACAAATTTTCAGCCTTGTCCAAATTGAAAGCATTTGCAGAGGACAATTTCAATGTGGCTCAAATGGTGCAATTTTATTTGATAGGGTTGAAAATATTGTGGGAAAAGGAGAAAATGCTGGTTACCAGCATTTTCTCCTTTTCTCACAATGTTTTTCAAAAGGCTTCTTTCCTAGGGTTGATAAAACTTGGCACTGTTTGGTTAAGGGTTATAGGTTAGTTTATATAAAAGTTACAGTGCATAAGAGAAAGGGATCAAGGTTGGAGCAAAGGTGTTGGAACAAATCATTGATCATCATAGACTGTTAAGAAGCATCTGGAAATATTTACAGTCTGCCTTCAAACTGTTACAGCACAGCCAATTAGGCTTATCAGCTGTTCTGTGATGTTAGATAAAACATCCCTCACTTGTCTTTTCTACAAGGAAGTACATTTATACTCAAGCTAATTCCATGCAGACCAATGACAAGGACCTGATGAGAGGTCTTATAAGCTTCTTGCCAATATATGACATACTTTAGGGGTATAATTATGTACACATAGAAAAGATCTATACATGGTAAGGCAGTGTTACCTATTTCAACACATGGAAAAGCACCTAAGGGCTTGGAAAGAGTATTATGAAAGATACTATTGACAAAAGAAACTCCAGGTATATAATTATGCAGGGATATATGTGACCATAGAAAAGATCTACGGTTACTTATTACAACACATGGAAAAGCAGCTTCAGGCTTGGAAAGAGTATTGTGAAAGATACTACTGATACAAGAAACTCCAGGAATGTAATTATGCAAAGATGCACTGGCTGTCATAACCCTTAACATCCTGTGCAGTCTGATCTTGGATTTACACTGTCTGATAAGGAGATATTTTTCTCCAAAATTTAAGGTTGAAATAACATAATTTGGGTTTATACTATTGGCCTGAAACTTTGATCTAAGGGTTAACATAACTGAAATGATGTGGAAAACGGCACAAAAATACCAACCAAACAATTTTAACCCTCACCCTCAAAATTTAACAAGAGCTTCGCAGAGCGGCGCATATACGCCCAAAGGGGCTCGTCGGTGAAATGGGTTAAAGTGAAGGATGTACTGTAAAAGAACAAGACACTGGACAGTTAGGAATCACATATGAGACCATGGCGTTATTGTTCTTCTGCACTGCACTTCTCCTCAATTTGATCTATGCACCTGTGAAGTATCATTTTTACACCTCTAATAGTTTTTGAGTTATGCTCCTGACAAAATTTAAGTAGGAAAAAAATCAAAGGGCAATAACTCCTAAACTATAGGACCAAAAGTTATAGCTCTAAAACACTGCACTTCTCCTAAATGTCATCTATCAACCAGTGAAGTTTCAGGTTTATATCTCATGTAGTTTTCGAGTTATGCACTAGACAAAATTTGAGTAAGAAAAAAAAATACTGTAAAAATGAAGATCAAAGTGGAATTACTCAAAATCCGCACTAGGTAGAGTTATTGATCTTGCACTCTGTACTCCGTAATATTGCAACAAACATGCATACCAAGTTTGAAGTCGTTCTGACTTGAGATGACAAAGTTATATTCCGGACAAGCACTAAAATTTTAATGCTGTAAAAATTACGATCGAAGGGAAATAACTCAAAGACAGCACGAGGTAGAGTTACAATTCTTGCGCACTGCACTTCCAAATATTGCAACAAATAAGCCTACCATATTTCAAGTCATTCCTACTTAAGATGACAAAGTTATGCTCCGGACAAGCAAGAGATGCTATAAAAATGAAGATCAAAGGGGGAATAACTCAAAATTCGTGCTAGGAAGAGTAATGGTTCTTGTGCACTGCACTCCGTAATTTTTCAACAATCATGCATACCAAATTTGAAGATGTTCAGACTAGAGATGACAAAGTTATATTCTGGACAAGCAGAAAATACTGTAAAAATGACAATCAAAGGGAAATAACTCAAAGACAGCACGAGGTAGAGTTATGGTTCTTTTGCAATGCACTCCGTATTATTGCAACAAATACAAATGCCAAGTTTAAAGTCAATCGGACTCAAGATGACAAAGTTATGCTCCGGACAAAGAACTGGACGCAGCCCACCCACCTGCCCGTATGCCCAAATGCCCGTATGCCCAAATGCCCGTACGCCATGGGTGATCCCATAATACGTCCCGTCTTCAACGGGCTTATAAAAATGAATGGAATAGATATACTTCCCTAGCTCAATGAAAAACAGATATTTAACAAATCTACAACCATTTTAGCAGACAAGAATATGTACATCTAGTACAGGCTCATAAAATGCACTTTCTTCCTTTGCCACAATTTACAATCTGTTTACTGCATGTCAAAGGTCAACTGCAGGAGGTAATGAATAGACAAAAACTGCCAGATTTCTCATCAGATAAATGATTTTATCATACATGTATACTATGTCCATCTCAAGGAGTATTGGCAGATTCTGTTTATCATATTACATGCAACATCAAACATCAACTGACAAGCTTAGCTACCTGGCCACAGAAACAAATTATTTGTTGCAGTGTTACTGAGTCATGCTCTGGCAAAAGGGAGGTTAGTGCATCTCTATGATGCATTATACCAAGCAAGCCCTCACATAATTAGGGATCCATAAAATACATTTTGTTTAACCCTTTACCACACAATCCCGACTTTTAATGACCTTGAAAACAAAGTCTTTTGAAAACATTGTGGGAAAAGGAGAAAATGCTGGTAACCAGCATTTTCTCCTTTTCCCACCATGTTTTCTACCTCTCCAAAAACAAATTTCAATTTTTCATTGACATTCATTTTATTATCTGCAAATTCTTTCAATTTCGACCAGTCTTAAATTTTGTCGTTTGGTAAAGAGTTAACAAATAACTGAATTTGGTAGAATGGTCCTTGTTCATGCAGAAAATTTACGAATAGCAAAAGGCTGACATGGGTCAATACTTTTTGCAGATGCATTAACCCTTTCATTCTCAAGCAAGCTTTCAAGCATGCTTCTATATGCATAAGATCTATTACCACCACAGGCAATTTTAACTTAACTTATACTACAACACCGTGTAACCAGAATTTAAATGTCTGCGTAAAAAAAAAAATGATCGTTTGAGGTTTGTAAAAGGCAAATTTTGACTTGAAGGGTACGATATTCTGCCGAGGAAGCAAATAAATGCTGAGAACCGAGGGTTTAAACCCTTTTTCGCAGAGTATGACTCATAATTATATTTTTGAACTCTTTACCCCTGTACTGTACAATAAATTAGGGTACAGGGCCTTGATGATATAATTATCTCATTTTTCTGTGTAAGTTTACAAAGAAATTGATCCAAAATGTGCACTTTATTACAAGAAATTTAAAGTTTCAACTAGATTTTTTTTTACCCTAACTCATCTTCCAATTTTTTTCATCTTTTTAACTCTTTACCAAACGACAAAATTTTAGACTGGTCCAAATTGAAAGCACTTGCAGACGACAAATTAAACGTAACTAAAAAATTGATTTTTTTTTTTTCCCAGCAGGGTAGAAAACATTGTGGGAAAAGGAGAAAATGCTGGTGACCAGCATTTTCTCCTTTTCCCACAATGTTTGCAAAGGGCTTCTATCTCAGGGTCGTAAAAACCAGGGATTGTTTGGTAAAGACCCTTAAGCAGAAGGCTTTTGAAAATATTTTGGGAAAACGGAGAAAAGGCCTGTCAGCAGCATTTTCTCCTTTTTCTCATAATGTTTTCTACCTATCCACAACAAATTTTAATTTTTATTGACTTCAATTTCTTTCGTCTGCAAAGGCTTTCAGTTTGGGCTAGTCCAAAATTTTGCTGTTTGGCATAGGGTTAAAAGGACTCAATCTCTATAAGATACATGTATAAAATTAATAGACTGTGCAATATTTTACAACATGGTGTACAGAATTTCAGCAATGACTTATCATATTTTAAATTTGACAACCTTTGCAGGTAAATAAAACATACCATATTTTCTCTATTTAACACCCACCTGGGGCAATACATTTTCACAATTTGAGTTTTTCCCAAGACGAACAGTAACATTGTAGACCAGGTTTTAACTCTTTACCAAACAACCCCAGGTTTTCACGACCTTGCAGAAGAAGCTTTTTAAAACATTGTGGGAGAAGGAGAAAATGCTGATATTCAGCATTTTCTCCTTTTTCCACAATGTTTTCTGGCCTTTCAGGGACAAATTTCACCAAATGAGCCACAGCTTTGACTTTGGATAAGTCTGAAATATTTTCGCTTGCTAAAGGATTAAGCAGCTCCTATTGGAAATTGACCCTTTTGTAGAAACCTGCTGCTATTTGCTGCATTTCTATCAATTTTACCTCCGATTTTGATTTTTTTTTTTGGCATTACATAGTTCTCAAACAGTGTTTGTGTTTAGATGGGGACATCACTCTTCAACATTTTTATACCAGAAGTTTTTAATATTATCTAAATCATGTCCTTAATTTATTCCA
Organism: Hippopus hippopus; assembly: GCA_946811185.2. NCBI lineage: Eukaryota > Metazoa > Mollusca > Bivalvia > Cardiida > Cardiidae > Hippopus > Hippopus hippopus. Next base: position 42,896,271 of record OX328108.1, on the reverse strand, counting down.
ATTCATTTATTTCACCTTGACAACTTAATCCATGGACAGAGTAAGTCCATTTTCAGCCTGAAAAAGCTGGAGAAACATTAACTCTTTGACACACAATCAATATGCAGAATTGTCCATATTAAGTACTTACATACAACAAATTAAATTTGGTTAAAATGATAGGGTAGAAAACACTGTGGGAAAAGCAGAAAATACTGGGTATGATTCTTTTCTCCTTTTACCATCATGTTTTAAAAATCCTTCTATTTAAGCGTCACTGAAACAAGAGGGCCATGATGGCCCTGAAGTCGCTCACCTGAGTCTGACCACCTTTCATAAGTACTGGACAGAAAATGTGGCCTCTAGAGTGTACACAAGGTTTTTCCAAGATTTGACATGGCGACCTAGTTTTTCACCTGATGTGACCCATTTTCAATTTCATCATATTGATCATCAAGGAAAACATTATGACTAATTTTCATAAGTATTGGACATAAGTATTGGACAGAAAATGTTGACTCTAAAACTACACAAGATATTTTAAAGATATTTTAAAGATCTGACCTGGTGACTTAGTTTTTGACCCAATGTGACCCATTTTCAAACTCATACAAGATATCATCAAGACAAATATTCTGACCAAGTTTCATGAGTATTGCACTGAAAATGTGGTATATAAGGTTTTTCTAAGATTTGACCTATTGACCTAGCGATGTGACCCATTTTCAAACTTGTCCGAAGTTTGAACTGAAAATGTGGCCTCTTGAGCGTACACAAGGTTTTTCTAATATTTGACCTAGTGACCTAGTTTTTGACCCGACACGATCCATTTTCAAACTTGTCCAAGAAATCATCAAGACAAACATTCTGACCAAGTTTCATGAGTATCAGACTGAAAATGTGGCCTCTAGAGCGTACCCTAGCCTACTTCTAAGATTTGACCTAGTGACTTAATTTTTGAACAGACATGACCCATTTTCGAACATGTCCGAGTTATCATCTAGACAAACATTCTGACCAACTTTCAAGAGTACTGGATTGAAAATGTGGTCTCGAGAGCGTACTCAAGGTTTTTCTACGATTTGACCTAGTGACCTATTTTTTGACCCGATATGACCCATTTTCGAACTCATCCAAGATATCATCGAGGCAAACACTCTCACCAAGTTTCATGAGACTGAAAATGTGACTTACACAAGGTAAAAGTTGACGAAGGATGCCGGACACCAGACACAGCACAATCACAAAAGCTCACCATCAGCACTTTGTGCTCCGGTGAGCTAAAAACAGGATAGTGTGGTAAAGGGTTAATTTGAAGGAGGTGTCTCACAGAGAAATCTTGGTATATAGTCTATCAATAGCTAGACTTTTGATGCACTTTCTTCACATAAAATATTTTAATAGCCATTCACAAATCCTACACATTCTATCATAAAGCGAGTTTACTTACAATTTTACAGTAAAGTAATAAATCAAGTGAAGACCCTTGATTTCATTCCTTGAAATCCTATGCCACATTATGTAACCCTTCACCAAACATTCCCTTCCTTGAATGACCTCAAAGGAGAAAGCCTCTGAAAACATTGTGGGCTACCAGCATTTTCTCCTTTTCCCACAATGTTTGCAAAAAGGACTCTTCCTGAGGGTCATTAAAACTCAGGATTGTGTGGTAAAGGGTTAAGCCACACCTGGTAAAGGATAACTTGAATGCTGCAATCACATAAAATGAGAAACACAATCCACTACAGACTTCGAACAGCTCCCATAGCTCAATTGGTAGAGCGTAGGACTTGTGAACGTGATTTTGGCTCAATTAAGGGTGTGGGTTTGATTCCCAGATCTGGCCATCTAAAATTACTTGTAGTCTTTCGGATGAGACGTTAAACCAAGGTCCTGCGTGAAAGTGCTATACACCGAGCAAGTTAAAGAACCAGGCTTAACTTGGGATGGGTTTCATCCTGTATCTACACTATCTCCGAAACAACACTAACAGTCTTCAGGGACATGGCCCATATGGGCAACCAGTGGCGACGATAAACGCAAATTCAATCAATCAATACACACTTACCAGTTTGTTCTTTTACTTTATCTTGGAAAGATTTCATCTGATCTTCGTACTGTTGTTGAATCAGCGCCATTTCTTGTTGCAGCTTTCCAACTTCCTCTGACTGTGATGACATAACTTCTGCACGAACAGTCAGAAGTTGCTCATATTCACCAAGCATCTGTGCTCGTAAAGCTGCTATCTCATCACACTGTTCTTCCAGAGATTTTTTGACATCTGCAAAAGCAAAACTCTCCTAATTACCTCTTTACTAGAAGACAAAATCTTAGAGTATTCTGCTAAAACTATCAACCCAAGTCAAGCTGTGCAGTCTGCCCAGGCTGACCAAAGTCAAAACTTTTTGCTTTTGGTATATTTCTGTGTGTTCAAGGATCAATCCACCACAGGATTCAGCCCGTTGCTAGACAAAATGGATTTTAGGGATCCATAATTAAGTCATTACTAACTTGGTACAATGCATCACAGAGATGCATTAATCCCCTTTTTGCCAGAGCATGGCTCATTTGCAGGTTATAGATCAAGTGATACCACTTTCCCTTGAATAGAAAGAACAATATGATTGGAACAAGAGGCAATCTTTGCAACCAGCATTTCCTCCTTTTCCTACAATAAATTTCAAGTTTCAGAGAAATCACAGTCATTTGAGCCTCACTTAATTTGGAATTGCAACTGTTTTGGGTATTGACAGGTCAAGAAGTTTGTCGTCTGGTAATGAGTTACATAGTTTATACGATCTTTTCTCCAAAAACCACAGGTTTCATAGCATATTTAAGCCTAACTGACCAGAGAGAATATGGTCTTTGAAATAATTAACCATAAGAGCGACAAATAAAAATTAGACATTTTTAGTTTAGAAATACGACCAGAATAATTGCAATATTATAACTGCTGTAATCTAAGCAAAGCGAATAGTGTAGATCAAAGATCAGACTGCATGTTTTGTGCAGTCTGATCTTGATCTACGCTGGTCGCAAAAACAACTATAGTTATGAAAGGCACTATAGGGGTTGAAGGTTGAAGCATGATGGAAGATATGGCATGAGAGAGCTACACAGAATGTAACCTTAACCCTAAAAGTACCTTTAACAACTACAGTTGCCTTTGCCGCCAGTGTAGATCAAGATCAGGCTGCACAAAACATGCCTGATCTTTGATCTACTGTGTCAGTTTTGCTGAAACACTGTAGACAAAAGTAAACATGAAATTACAATTATTTGGGTCGTACTTCTCAGGTAAGTTTAATTGGCGCTCTTAGGGTTAAAAATAGTTCTATAAAGCATACTGTCGGCTTTACTGATGACACTTTGTTTTTCCTTTGCCTGTATGATTTCAGCCTTCGTTACTGGTTCCGTCACAAAACTCTCCACATCAGAGTCTGTTTGTGAATCTTTAGTTGAATGTCGAAGAGGTGTTCTGGTTTCCAAGTCAGCTTCAATTTTCTGTAATGCAAATTCAGAAGTGTTTTAAGATCCCGACAATGCCTTTATCTCTTTGCCAGGAAACAAAAGTAAAGACTTGCCCAAATTAATAACATTTGCAGCAATATCATTTAACTTTTTACCACATAATCCCAAGTTTAAACAAGCATAACATAACAAATTGGGCTTTTGCAAGCATCGTGGGACACGTTGGTTACCAGTACCAGCATTTGTTCGAGTATTTGTCCTTTTTTTTTCCACAGTATTTTCTACTCTTTCAAAAACCATTTACACCATTTGAGCCATATGTAACCCTTTACCACACAATCCCGACTTTTAACGACCATGAGAGAGAAGCCTTTTGAAAACATTGTGGGAAAAGGAGAAAATGCTGGTAACCAGCATTTTCTCCTTTTACCACAATGTTTTCTACCCTCCCCAAACCAAATTTCAATTTTTCAGTCACATTTATTTTGTCGTCTGCAAAAGCTTTCAATTTGGACCAGTCTGTAATTTTGTCGTTTGGTAAAAAGGTTTATCCCCTGCATATGCTTTGGTATTGCACAAGTCCAAACTTTTTTTTGTCTAGTCAAGACTTGTCTAAATACAAAGCATTTGACAGTTTCAATGTTAATCAAATAATGGAATTTGTTTTTGATAGGTTAGAAAACATGGTAGTAAATGAAGAAAATGCTGGATACCACAATGAAACATCCATCTCACAATATTTTCAAGTCTTCTCTGTCAGGGTTTTAAAAACTCAGTATTGTGAGGTAAAGGGTTAAAGAAGAAATAATTCCCCATTTGCCAAGTTTTCAAAAGCTATCCACTGGGTAAAATGACACAGAATTTTCCGAGGACAATGAAAACATCACTGTCCGGGTTTTAGTCAGTGTGAGCAATCACCATTTGAAAAACCAGCTGTAGTTAACCCTTTACCAAACCATCAAGATCCTGGGAAAGAAGGCTTTTGAAAACATTGTGGGAAAAGGAGAAAATGAAGGTAACCAGCATTTTCCCCTTTTCCCACAAAGTTTTCTACACTTTTAGAGAAAAATCCCATCATCTAGGCCACATTTAATTTGTCGTCTGCAAATGTTTTCAATTTCTACAATTCTAAAATTTTGTTGTTTGCTAAAGAGTTAATGCAGAATATAGATTCTACAGCTGATCACGATTCATTTGGAATTTAAATTGCATTCATGATAACTGTGTGACCATGGTATTCAATACTTGCATTTTCTTAAAGTTCCTCCAAGTTAGTTGACAAACTTTGTATTACTGGAAGTTTAAAATGTTATCAAAAGTGTATGTATATTCAAATAGCAAAGGGTAAGTGACATCGGTTCATGAAGTAAATAGGATTATGTCAATGCTGTAAGTATATTGCAAGTGAATTATTTCAAATGTACCAGTATGGTGTGGCCCAACTAGTGACACAGTAACTAGTGGCCCAACTAGTGACACAGTAACATCTTATCTGTTTTATACTTTAGTCGCTTTCAAAAATATTTCAGTCACCAAACTTTTAAAGCAGGACAAAAAAAATTACACTATCAAACTGAAAAGCAGAGCATCAGTTAATAAGTCGTCTTTCAATACTGAATAAATAAACTGCATTTTCTCAAAGGTTACAAATACAGTTCCGCTGCAAGATCAAGAGACAGCTTGGTCAAAATTTAGAATACAGCAGTGGACAAATAAAAATCAGAGATCAGACTGCACGTTCTGTGCAGTCTGATCTTGATATGCACTGTCCACAAAAGCATCTGGTGTCGTCTATGGTATGGAAATAGTTAGTTACCTGTATAATCTGTCTGTGTTCATCTGTCAGTCTCTTATTTAGGCTGGATATAAATGCTGCACTGTCTGTGTTGTCTGAAAATACAAACAAAAAATAATAATGAACATGCATGCATTTCCATTGAAACCTCTCGAGTTCAACCATTTACCACACAATCCCGACTTTTAACGACCCTGAGAAAGATGCACATTGAAAACATTGGGGAAAAAGGAGAAAATGCTGGTAACCAGCATTTTCTCCTTTTCCCTCAATGTTTCATACCCCTTCCCAAAACAAATTTCAAATTTTCAGCCGCATTATTTTTTATCATCTGCAAATACTTTCAAATCGGACAAGTCTAAAATTTTGTTGTTAGGTACAGAGCTAACTCTTTACCAAATGACAAAATTGTAGACTTGCCCAAATTGAAAGCATTTGCAGATGACAAAATAAATGTAACTGAAAAATTGAAATTTGTTTTGGAAAGGGTAGAAAACATTGTGGGAAAAGGAGAAAATGCTGGTTACCAGCATTTTCTCCTTTTCCTACGATGTTTTCAAAAGGCTTCTTTCTCAAGGTCGTTAAAAGTCGGGATTGTGTGGTAAAGAGTTAACCATATCCTGCAAACAGTTTTTTTTTTCGCCTTCCACTCTACCACCATTGAGAAAATGGCAACAGAAGAGAAACCTCTTTATTCATTTTTTTTCCATTTGCAAGATTGTTTTTCAGTTCTACATGTATATAATTATCTTTAAAAGCTTAACCCTTTACCACACAAACACAACTTTTAACAACCATGAGGAAATGTTTGTTTGAATGGTGTTTAACACCGCTTTTAACATTATTTCAGTCATATCACTGCAACAGCTCACTTATTCATGTTTTCCTGGGTTTCACCAGTACTAGGCTAGGGCTCTGAAGTGTCCTGCCCAAGGACAATCCTGTGAAAAACCCAATGGAGCCAGTGAGGCTCGAACCTGGGGCCTCCAGGTCAGGAGTGTTGCACTTTACCACTGAGCAACACAGGACCCCTAACAACCATGAGGAAAAAGCTCTTTTGAAATCATTACAGGAAAAGGTGAAAATGCTGGTAACCAGCATTTTCTCCTATTTCCAAAATGTTTTCTTCCCTATCAAAGACAAACTCCATCATTTGAAACACATTCAAATTGTTGTCTGCAAATGCTTTCAATTTGGACAAGTCTAAATAAAATTTAGTTGTGTGGTAAAGATTTTATTTTACTCGTGTTGATTTACCTAAACTGAAAGATAAAGGGTTTCTGGACACTTCAACTCTTTACCAAACGACAGTTTTAGATAGGTCCAAACTGAAAGCATTTGCAGACAACAAATAAAATGTAGCTTAAGGATAGAGAACCCTAATGAGATTCATGTTACATTCGTGTAACATCGCCTTTCATTGCCAAAATCGTGTGGATTTGGCTAATACTCGGGTAATCCGTAATCGAGGCAGGACCAGCGTCTATCAGTCGATCGATTACGGATTGCCCGAGTCTTAGCCGAATCCATACGTTTTTTTGGCGATGAAAGGTGATGTTACATGCCTCCCATTGGGGTGCCCTATCCTTAATTAGTGATTTACGAATTTAATAGGGTAGAAAATATTGTGGGGAAAAGGAGAAAATGCTGGTTACCAGCATTTTCTCGTTTTTCCACAATGTTTTCAAAAGCCTTCTCTTTCAGGATCGTTAAACTCGGGACTGTGTGGTAAAGATGTTTAAACTTATACATTATACGTGCTGGAAGAAATCACCCATTGGAATGTTTGAAAATATTTACATAACCACTTTACTACATGGAAATAAACTTTAATATCATAAAACTTTTGAGACCTTTTTGACCCCAAGGCTGCTTAACGCAACTCAATATGATTTTGCAGAAATTGATGTTCTCTTGTTTACCTTGGATCTACACTGTTTGTTAAGGGGAGATATATCCTGCCAGAAAGTACTTTGAAATCTCAATACATGTACATGTATATGGATTTCTATCATTCATAGGCTTTGTTCTTTACCAAACAACAAAATTCAAGACTCAACCAAACTGAAAGCATTTGAATACGACAAATTAATTAAATGTAGAGCAATTGGTGATTTCGGTCTTTGTTATGGTTAAAAAAACTTTGTGGGAAAAGGAGAAAATGCTGGTAACCAGCAATTTCTCCTGTACCCACAATGTTTTTCAAAGGCTCTTCCTCAAGAGCTTTAAAGTCCAGATTGACTGGTAAAGGGTTAAATTTTCCAACTATTCTACAGGACAGGTTTAACCCTTTACTAAACAACAAAATTTTAGGCTCATACAAATTCAAGGAATTTTCGGAAGACACATTAAATGAAGCTCAAATGATGAAATTTGTGATTGAAAGGACAGAAAACTTTACAGGAAAAGGAGAAAATGCTGATGCCTTCTTTCTCAGGGCCATTAAATTTCGGAATTGTGTGGTACAGGGAAAGGAAATTGACTTGAACAGCGTGCTTTCTTTAATATCAGATCTTATTTTATGTTAAAATGCAAAATGGCTGTTTCTCAATCGTTTTTAATCTTATATTAATAATATTAATAACGATAATAACAATGAGTTCCAATACCATAATGTCATATTATTTCAAATCTCTACCAATCAACAAAAAATAAATTTAGACTAGTCCAAACTGACAGCATTTGCAGACGACAAATGAAATGAGACTCAAAATTTAAAATTTGCCTTTAAAATTCCTTTGAAAACATAATTGGGAAAGGAGAAACTGATGGTTATTAGCATTTTCTCCTTTGTCCTTAATGTTTTCAAAGTCCTTTTTCCTCAAGGTTGTTAAAATTCTGGATTGTGTAGCTAAGGGTTAAGATTGATTGATTGATAGTATGGTGTTTAACGCCGTTTTCAACATTATTTCAGTTATATCGTGGCGGCCAGTGCACCTATCCATGCTTTCCTTGAGTTTCTTTTACCAGTACTAAAGGTTAATGCACAGACCAACTGGTACAAATGACAAACAGAAGAAAACTTTAAAGTAAACGAAACTGTCTTTTATAAAGAGATGGCAAAGAGTGTGGTAGAAAGACAATTTGCTTTGGATTTTGAAACTGCTCCATTCAGCAGTTTTCTTATTCTCAAAGACTGCTTCTTCTAAAACGGCATGAAAAAGTTTTAGATACACAATAAGTTGCTAAAACCTGGACATGCTGTACAAAATCATCCATTGGGATGTTACAAAATATTTACATGAGTAGGTTACTTAACACATAACAACTCTTTCATCTCAAAACCTTTGCATAAGATCTTTGAAAAATTTCTCCCTCGTGTTCAATTTTATTGCCATGGCAAAGAATTCTTGGTAGAATCAACATCTCTGCAGAAATTATAACAAGGACAATTAAAGGATCACTTCTGTGAAGTCTGGTCAAAATTGGTTCAGCAGTCTCTGATATTTGAAACAATAGTTACCCATTAGAATGCCAAATAAAACAACAGAAATTTTTATCCTAAAAATATGACCTAAATAACTGCAATTCCATGATTGCTGTAGTCTACAGAGTTTCAGCAAAGCAGACAGTTGGATCAAAGATCAAGCTGCACGTTTTGTGCAGCTTGATCTTTGATCTACACTGGCCGCAATGGTGACTGTAGTCGTGAAAAGCGCTTTAATGCATAACTTGTTCACAAATGAACTGATATAATTATGGTTGATTGATTGATTGAATGGTGTGTTACGCCTCTTTCAACATTATTTCAGTCATATCACGGTGACATTTCACATATTCATGTATTTCCTGGGTTTTGCCAGTACTAGGATAGGGCTCTGAAGTGTCTTACCCACGAAAAACCCAGTGGATAGCGGCCTCTCAAACCCGGGTCCTCCAGGTTACTAGTCGTACACTTTACCACTGAGCCTGACGCAGGACCCCGATATACTCATGGATGTACTCATGGCAGACACCAGGCCATGTCATAAACCTGCTGGGCTTCAGCCTGTGGAGCACAGTACCAGAAAGTGTAGATCCAAGAAGAGAATGCATGTTTTATGCAGACTGGTCTTGCCTCAATCTACATGCAAAACCAACCTTGGCATGCTACTATGTCTGCAAATGGCTTTAATTTTCAAAACAGTCTAAAATTTTGTCGTCTGTGATGAATAAAAAACACAATGAGTACGATTCTCACCAGGATTAACAGTTTCTATGATAACAGGAGGTGTTGTAGTTCCAGATGAGCCTTCATCAGACATAATGATCACTGGAATATCCTCGATAAAATAACTTGTGTGAGAAGAATTCATTCTTTCAGCCTCCATCGTATTACTTGATGCAGTACCCATTTTGAAATTTATCTATCTTTTTAATCTGGATCTGTCATTACCATACTCTAAGTCTCCCATACTGTATGGTTAAATCTTTAGAAAATACTGCCTTTATTAAGCAACCAACTGTTTTATGAAAAAACTGTATTGATCTATATCCCTTCCATTGAACTTGCATTAGGAGACCACCCACTACAAGAGACCATGTTTTACAACATGCTGTGCATTGCATGCATCTAGATCCACCATTGTACAAATGTGACTTTTAACTCCTGTACAGTTCATACCTTTGGGAAACACTGTTGGAAAACGAGTAATTGCTTATAACATGCAGTTCCTTCTGTCCCCACAATCTTGTCCATAAAAAGAAAGAAATAACAATACTTTTCTTTCATGCAAATGTTTTGAAATTGTACAATCTGAAACTGTTTTTGACAGGTTTTAAAAGGACCTGTACAGTATAGGGCAAAAGTTCTTACGATAACAGTGGTAATCCAGATCAGACTGTACAGTACCTACAGTCTGATCTTTGATCTACAATGCTGGATATTTTGTTACATGTTGGTTTGCACTGTATGGTCACACACTTGTGTATGTAAAAAGGTTCAACAGATCAGCAGCTTTCTACTTGCTGGATTTTTTTAACTGTATCAGCACCTTCAGAACTTTGATTTAAATGCTTTCCAAGGACATTTACTATCCACTGTGTAAACAACTCAAGCCTACACCTCTACAGATAAGTTTGAAGACGGCTTCTTTTTGAAAGAATCCTTGTAAAACTGGGCATATAGAATGAAGAAATATTTTATGCAGAATTGCAGATATACATTTAACCCTTTACCACACAATGACGACTTTTAACGCCCCTGAAAGAGAAGGCTTTTGAAAACATTGTGGGAAAAGGAGAAAATGCTGGTTACCAGCATTTTCTCCTTTTCCCACAATGTTTTCTACCCTATCAAAGAAAAATCATTTCATATGAGCCACATTGAAACTGTCATCAGCAAATGCTTTCAATTAGGACAGGTCTAAAATCTTGTTGTGTGGTAAAGGGTTAAAATAGACTAGCAAAACAAACAAGTTGTACGGGGCAATTACTCCTTTTGCCACAAATGGGGAATTACAACTATCGCTTTCCAAATGTGGTCAACTGTACGACGACGAGGTCGTCTGCAGGAGGTACATTAATTAGCTTTTCACCAATCATGTGTTTTAATGACCATGTGGACAAAAGGCCTTTCAAAATATTGTTGGAAAAGAAGAAAATGCTGGTAACCAGCTTTTTCTCCTTTTCAAACAATGTTTCTCATTCTATCATAGATTAATCCTGCCATTTGGGCAACACTTAAGTTGTCCTCTGCAACTACTTTCAATTTGCTCTCGTCCAAAAAGTTTTGTCGTTTGGTAAAAAGCTAATCTATCAAACTAATATTTTTGAATGCCAAAACATCATTAAATTCTTTTAAGCACTAATGACCTTCAAATGTCCGCTTAACTCTTCACCAAATGACAAAATTTTAGAGTTGTCCAAATTGGAAGCATTTGCAGACAACAGAATCACTTTTATTGAAAAGATGTGATATGCCTTTTGAAGGGTACAAAACATCGTAGCAAAAGAAGAAACTGCTTGTAACAGCATTTTTTCCTGTTCTCACAAATTTTTCCAAAACTTTCTTCTCTAGGGTCGTTTAAACACAGAACTGTTTGGTAAAGGGTTAATCCATAACCGTTTATCACAAAATCTCATGTTTAAACAACCCAAAGAAAAAAGGTTTTTGAAAACATGGTGGTAAAAGGAGAAAATGCTGGTAACCAGCATTTTCTCCTTTACCCGCCTTGTTTCCTACTTTGTTATAGACAAAACCATTACTTGATGGACATTTAATTTTGTCATCTGCAAATCCATTCAGTATGCTCATATTAAACCAAACAGGCATTTTCAGTTTAGAAATGAAACCCAAACGGTTGCAATTTTCAAGGTGGTTTTTGTCCAGAATAACTAAGCAAAGCAGACAGTACAAATCAAAGTAAACTGTTGACACACAATTCAGACATTAAAACTTTCCACAATTACTTTCATTAATCCATACGCATTTTTTACAAAAACAACCGCAGTCCAAAATTCATGCACGCACATAAGCACTTCCTAGAACCATCCTATTTTTCACCAAAAGTTAAGCACTTTAATAAAGCAAGACCCCACCAAAGGTAACACAACTGCTCATTTTGGTAATGCCCAGCTACACCTACAGTAAAGACTTAATTTTTATCTATATTTATAGATGGTATACTGCATAGTCAAATACTTGGATATAATTTCTTTCCAAAACATTTTTCAACCCTTTTCATTTTGCAAAACTACATAATATAACCCTACTAAGTTTCTGTTCATGGATCCATATAATTTATATGCATGTTCGGGATTTTTTCTTTTCCCCTAAACATTTACAAGGCAACAAAATTCAGATTTTTCCAAAATAAAAGCACTTGGAGATGACAAATTAAATGTTGCCAAAAAGAAGAGGTTTTTCTTTGGAAGGTTAGAAAACATTGTGGGAAATTGGGAATTTTTTTTATTTGTTAGTATTATGTTTTAAGCCATTCTCAACATTACTTCAGTTATATGGTTGCAGTCAGTGCACTTATCCATGCTTTCTTTTGTTTCTTTTACAAGTGCTCTGCACAATATTCTTTCCAAGCAATTGACTGCTTTTCCAAATAACCATTGTCAAAAGAATGATCAGCATTGAGAGGAATGTATCCTGTCGCAATGACTATCATCAATCCTTAAAGAAAATTGAAGGAGCTAGGGGTTAGAACCAGCAACCCCGTAGTTGCATCCTGGGCGCTACCTACTGCGCTACCAGGCTCTGCATATCCTGAGAAAAGAAAAAAAAAATGGCTGGTTACCTGCACTTTCTCCTTTTCCCTTCATGTTTTAAAAAGCTTTCTTTCTCAAGATTAACAAATCCCCAGACTGTGTAGTATAGGCACTGTTTCTTTGCTTCATACTATGTTGTTTGTACTCCTTAGAACTGCCTTTACAGAAAATCACTGTTCACAGTATGAAATCTTGGCTCATAGAGATTTTACAAATATTGTGGTAAATGGAGAAAATACCTGTAACCAGCATTTTCCACTTTTCCCTCTATGTTTTCAGCTCTTTCAAAAACAATTACTATTACAAATTTGAAGTCAACATATTCATTGTGATGTGACTTGTATAGGAAAGGGTAAGCAGCATTTTCTCCTTTTCCCACAATGTTTTCTACTCTATCAAAGACAGAAATCATAACTTGAGCTACACTATTTAGTCCTCTGCAAATCCTTCTAATTTGGTTGAGTCCAAATTTCTGTCATTTAGTAAAGAGTTAACTCTTTACCACACAATCCCTACTTTTAACGACCCTAAGGAAGGAGACTTTTGAAAACATTTTGGGAAAAGGAGAAAATGCTGGTAACCAGCATTTTCTCCTTTTCCCAAACTGTTTTCTACCCTTTCAGTGACAAATCTTATCCTCTGAACCATGTTTAGTTTCTCCTATAAAAATGCCTATATTAAAGATGATTCAAAAACTTTGTTGTGTGGTAAAGGGTTAACTCTTTACCACATGGGAGAAATGAAGGCATGTCTAAATTAAAAGCATTGGCAGACGACAATTTAAATGTAATTAAAATGTGGAAAGTTGTCATTGATATGGTAGAAAATTTTGTTGGAAAAGGAGAAAATGCAGGTTACCAGCATTTTCTGTTTGCCACAGTGTTTTCAAAAAACTTTCACCTCAGAGTCGTTAAAACCAGGGATTGTTTGGTAAAGAGTCAAACACTGAGCTACAGAGTACCCCTCCCAATCCAGTATATTGTGAGATGATTCTGGCTTGTATTCTGCTTGTATCAGGCCATTGCTGCTTTTTCCACAATGTTTTTGAAAGTTGGGTAATTTAGAAGCAGGTAAATTTTCATGTATAGTGAGTAATATGTTACCTTTTACCAATGACCAAATTTAAAATTGTATGGTGTTTAACGCCGTTTTCAACATTATTTCAGTTATATCGCGGCAGCCAGTGCACCTATCCATGCGTTCCTGGAGTCTCCTTTACCAGTACTTCGCACAATTTTCTTTCCAAGCCACTAGCTGCTTTCCCACATAATCATCGTCAAAACAATGGTCAGTGGTAGGAGAGGAATGAATCCTGTCGCAGTGACTATCATCAATCCTCGGAAAGAAATTGGCCGAGCCAGGGGTCATAGCCAGGGATCGAACCCTGGACCCCTAGTTCTCGAGTCCTACACGCTACCGACTGAGCTACTGGGGCTCGGCCCAAATTTAAAAAAAAGAAGTGCAGATAGTGATATAAAATATGTCTCAAATGATGGAATCTGTCACCTAAGCAGTGGCAAATATTTTGGGAACAGAAGAAAATGCTGGTAAGGTTGGAATAGGAGAAAATGCTGGTTACCAGAATTTTCTCCTTTAATACCAGCAATGCTTTCAAAGACCATCTTCCTGAAGGTTAATTATACATCCAACTGTCAGGTAAAGGGTTAACCGTCAACCAAACGACTACACTTTCAGACTAGTCTTAGTTGAACACATTTGCAAATTTAAGAAAATGAATGTGACTGAAAATTTTAAATGTTTTGGAAAGGGTAAAAAACATTATGGAAAAAGGAGAAAATGCTTGTTACCAGCATTTCCTCCTATTCCAACAATGTTTTTTACAGCTTTCTTTCTCAGGGTTGTTCTAAAGTGTTTTAAAGTGGTAAAAAGGATGAATGCAAACTATACAAAATTGAAAACATTCTAAATTCATATTAATACCAAAGTGTTGTAACTCACTTTTCAACCATGAAAACTAACATCATTCATGCCTCAATTCAGATATGTAAAATGGAGGTAAGTCTCGCAGTAATAGAATTTAAAATCTATACAGATCAAAACCAATATTTGAATTCAGTATTTTAGTGTGAAAGAAATATCCCAATAAATCGAATAAGAATTTTTTTCACAGTTTCCCTCCCAAAGTTTTTTCATTCATAAAACTGAAAATTAATTTCGAAAAAAGGTCAAGCCAACCCTTTAACTCTTTACCAGACGACAAAATTTTAAACTCAACCAAATTGAAAGCATTTGCAGAAGATAAAATTAATGTAGCTCAAATGATGATTTCTGTCTTTGACTGGGTAGAAAACATTGTTGGAAAAGGAGAAAATGCTGGTTACCAGCATAAATTTTCTCCTTTTCCCACAATGTTTTCAAAAGGCTTCTTTCTCATGATCTTTAAAAGTCGGGATTTTGTGGTACAAGGTTAACCCTTTACCGAACAATTCCTTGTTTTAATTATCGAATGAAAAAAAGCTTCTGAAAACATTGTTAGAAAAGGAGCAAAATTCTCTTTTCCAGCATTTTCTAATTTTCCCTCAATGTTTAATACCCTTTCAAAATCAGATCCCATCATTACTTGTGAGGGACTAGCCTGGGTTCCATTCCGTTCATTTTTTTCCTTATCTATCATTCGGACTTACTTGGTCAAAATAAAATTTCCTGTTTCCTAATCTAGTTTCATGCCCCTTTAAATCATGAAACCTTTATTGGAGAGGTCATCAGACCTCTCCAATAGTGGTGAATTTAAAAGGCAGACTGCCACAGAATTTGCTGTCTAAATTGTTCTTGCAAAATTGTTCTGATACACAGTCTGTTTCGTCATGGTTTTGTAAATAAAGGGAAATCAAAAAACCAAAACAGGAAATAGACATCGTTTATTTTTATATGACGAATTTCAGAATAGAAGTTTGTTATATTTATTTGCCATGGTTGCAAAATTTAATGACCTCTCAAATAATTGTAATTTTTTATTAAGCAAATAAATTTAAGCCGCAGAAAAAAAGAAGAAGAATTTCGTTAAAAAAGAGAGAGAAGACTGCTGGACAAGATCATGCGACTTGAAAACGCAGGAAGAAGGTCAAATGACCGTCATGTAAAGCATAAGAGGTTTCTACGCGGTGGCTTTTTCACTTGTTTGTTTACATGTACCAGAATATATTGAAATCAAAAGCCAATAAACTATTTGAAAACATTGATGCTGACCTCTCCTGGCTTCTTTTGTAAAGAAGCCAACTTGTTAATATATTGATGAAATATATATAATTGTACATGTACATGTAGTTATAATTATTGTGTGTTTAGCTTATGCTATTGGTGATGTTACTCTACTCAAAATGTTACCACCTATAGACAACTCTTCATCTAGCCACAGACCAAAGTAGAATGTTGCACAAGGAGAAATTACTTGTAGAAACAAATTGTCTTGTTGCCACAGTGTTTTCAAATGTATTTATGTATTGTACCTTGTTTCTAGTGAATTTTCCATATTAGTTTATATTTTCAAAGTTATCTGCTGTAAATCTATTTTAGGAGGTAACAGGTTTAATCCCTTACCAGACAACAAAATTTAGCCTTGTCCAAACTGAAAGCATTTGCAGATGACAATTTCAATGTGGCTCAAATAGTGCAATTTTTTTTTTTACAGGGTAGAAAACTTTGTGGTAAAAGGAGAAAATGCTGGTTACCAGCATTTTCTCCTTTTCCCACAATGTTTTCACAAGCCTTCTCTTTCTGGATCATTAACCCTTTACCACCCAATCCCGAGTTTTAACGACCCTAAGGAAGAAGGCTTTTGAAAACAATGTGGGAAAAGGAGAAAATGCTGGTAACAAGCATTTTCTCCTTTTCCCACAATGTTTTCTACCCTGTCGAAGACAAATTCCATCAGTTGAGCCACATTCAAATTGTCATCTGCAAATGCTTTCAAATTGGCTAAGTCCAATATTTTGTTGTTTGGGAAAGAGTTAAAGGTCAGGATTGTTTGGTAGAGGGTGAAAGAAATATGGTGGTCTTATTCATTACATCCATGTGCAGTTATGACTGTTAATAATGCAGGGGAGATAACTACCATTATATCACTAACTATGGAGTAGATTTACCCAAGTCTTTACCATGTAAAAATTTAGACTTATCTAAATTCAAAGCAGTTGCAGATGAAAATTTAGATGTGACTTAACTGAGGAAATTTGACTTTAATAGGATAAAAACATTGTGGGAAAAGGAGAAAATGCTGGATACCAGCATTTTCTCCATTTCTTACCATGTTTTCTAAAGCTTTATTCCTCAGGGTCGTTAAATTACAGGATTGTTTAAGAAAGGATTCATTTGTTGATTCTGTATCAAAACAGCCAATTGACTGATTGCTGGCAGTAACTGATAAATCAGAAGCTTTACTGGTTTCCATAAATCTAAATACAGTTCCCTCAACTTTTTACAACACAATCCCAAGTTTTAATTACCCCAAGAAAGAAGTCTTTTGAAAACATTGTGGGAAAAGGAGAAAATGCTAGTAATCAGCATCTTCTCCTTTTCCCACAATGTTTTTTCTACCCTTTTACAGACAAATTCCATCATTTCAAGGACCTTCTCCATCTGGGTTGTGATATGTGATTTTTTTGGTAGAGAGTTAATTAACCCTTTACCACACAATGACGACTTTTAACACCTCTGATAGAGAAGGCTTTAGAAAACATTGTGGGAAAAGGAGAAAATGCTGGTTACCAGCATTTTCTCCTTTTCCCACAATGTTTTCTACCCTATCAAAGAAAAATCATTTCATATGAGCCACACTGAAACTGTCATCTACAAATGCTTTCAATTCGGACAGGTCTAAAATTTGTTGTGTGGTAAAGGGTTAAAAAGATCAACATTATCAATTCAAAGCTGTAATGATCAACCCTTAGAGCCCTAAAGTAAAGAAATCAACCTTTTCAATTTGGAAAAACATCCAAAGTATTGTTAGGCCTAACAAAAAAGTATCTGTGTTTGGGGTTTCAGTCCAAGATGCTGTAGGTACATGTAGGAATTTTTTTTTTCCCAGAAACTTTTTACATGGACCATGTACTGAAATCACACCCGACAGATTTTTTTTTTTCAATCGTAGCATATAAAGTTTAGGGTTGGCAGCATTTTCTAGGTGGGTCATGAAACCCTAAACACAGATATTTTTTTGATATGCCTTATTTCAAGGATGTTTTGGCAAGAAGATGTACACTAATGATGTAGCAAAAGGTGTAGATCCAAGATCAGACAGCACATTCTGTGCAGTATGATCTTGATCTACACTTTCCGCAAAAACTACTTTACTCTCAACAAAATGACAACATTTTAGACTTACAGATAAAATGCGTTTGCATACATTAAATCAAAAGTTACTCAAAGTATGAACTTCGTGTTTCACAGGGTAGAAAACATTGTTGGAAAAGAAGAAAATGCTGCTTACCAGGATTTTCCTTTTCCAACAATGTTTTCAAGAGCTTTCTTCTGCAGGGTTGTTAAAACCCAGGACTGTACGGTACAGAGTTAAGTTGGTTCCCACACTTTACGGGTTAAAGTATGACTGACGACTGGAAAATGTATACTTTTGTCCTGAAAATGCATAATGAGCTCTTGCAATGAAGACAAAATTTTAGACTGATTTATACTGATAGTATTTGCAGATGTCAAGTTAGAAGGAGTTTATATGACTACATTTATCTATGGACCGCGTTTAAAACATTGTGAGAAAGGGAGCAAATGCCGTTTTTGTATAAGTTCTGCAGAATTTGTCTGTGAGTGACCTAAAAAATAGAATGTCTCTCACAGATAATCTGGTTTTCCAGAAGTGTCATTGATTACCACCCTTCGTTATTTTCAATGTGCTTTTGATCAGTCCATGAAAAGTTTGTACGTTTTCCTTCGAGTATGTTAAATGTTATCGTTTTTCCTCCTGTGCTTCTTTTGTTTCCTTCAATAAATATGTGTGCTTTATCATGCATTATGTAGCAATAATGGGGCTATCTAGACAATTTTAGCGTAAATTGCGCAATCATGCCGGTCTAGATTAAACACTGGGTCAAGGGTTTACCATGTTATGTACATGCATACTGACAATATTATATAATATATATATTACCACTGGTGTTGTCACAGTGTTTTGATTTCTTCTGTTGTGAAATTTTTTCTTGAATTTCTTCTGGTTGCCTCTTGGAAGCACAATTTTCTTTTAATAAAATGTCTTTTTTTAATGGTCCCACCCAGAGGCTTCAATATTTGTCAACAGTCAAGAAAACTGACAAATCAAATTAGCTCCCTTTTTAATCAAAAGTGTTAATACTAAATAATACTTCAATTACATTATGATACTTAATTCACCAAAAGATCACTGATTAGGGGTTAGAATTGGTGCAAGGTTAGGAAAACACTACTTGTTCATAGGTCCATACATGTGGTCAGTACAGTGTTCTGCCAAGGATTTTAAAATGTAGAGACAAATGTCTCGCTCATCCAGAAGAGTTTGAGACGTTTTTAAAAATTTGGGGACAAAATTTAGTATGCATTAAGAAATAGAAATTAGTCCCCCAATACCCATACTTGTTAATTGCTATGGTCTCTTTCAATGGCCAAAATGTGGATTTAAATGCAACTAACACGGCTGATTATTGCTCACTGAGACTTTCCTACCATACAGTTTTCTGAAAATCCCCCTGAAAACACTCGGCTGTGACGGCTGAACTACGATAGACGTTCTGTGCACGTCATACATAAGAGTAGTAGTGCTAAGTTACATTTTTTTTTTCAGTAAATGCATACTTTTTTTGGTTTTTTTCTAAAACACATTGTACAACCAATAAAGTTGCGTTTGCTATCATATTCCAACGAAGAATATTCTTCTAGATACTAAGAACTGTCGTACAGGTATTTTTTGCCATCTTCCGACGATGTTGATTGAGTGGGAGGGGTACTGGGCATCAGAACAGTATCGGACTTTGAGTATGCTTTGGCTGACCATAGAAGCTTAGGATAATAGCTGGCTTTTTCGCCATGGCGATGAAACCATTTTCCGACTGAGATTGCAGAAGATTCTACGTCATGACAGTAAAGTACAAGATCAATACTTGGTTGATGTTTTCGGTCTGCGTCCAATCAAATTTCATTTTGCATGTACGCACCTTCGGCGACCATGAAAAACACTACATCATAATAGTTACACGGCTGATTCCGCAATTTTTGATATGCGACAGGAATCGCCTTTTACAGATTTTTTCTGCGACATTTTGAATTTTTTAGTGAGAAAATCGCAAATACGCGGCCTCGGCAGAAAACTGAAAGTATAATGCTTAAATGCTTAATAAGTTTCTGCTAACACCTCTTTTGAGTGCAGGTACATAAAAGATATATTCTAAATAGTTGAAGAAAAAGAACAGATAACTGGTTACCTGTATTTATCTACACTTATTGATCAACTAGCTTGGTTTATTTATTTTCTTCCTAAAACATGAAACCCATTCATACTGTCTAGAATATCAGTATATTAATAGTATAGCTTTTATTGGTACATTCAAAACAGCTTTTAAATTTTCCTGATAAGTAGAAAAAAGTACTTATATAGACCAGCCATGATCTTTTCTCAAGCAATTGTTTCAACTTCTACTTCCCTTTCTTTTTTCTTTTCACATCTTCCAGCTTCACAATATCCCAACACGACATTTATAGATTATAATAGGAGATTTATCTGACAAGTTCTGAACATTTTAGAAATTGAATTCTAAATTACACACTGTGACATCGCCTGTTATGTTAGATAATGCATGCCTATACACGTATATGAATAGATGATGCAATACATACCTTCTGTGAGTGGAACTTCTATAGTCTGTACCACTGATATATCAAAGCATGCATAAGAAATACTTAACCTCTAGACCGCTAAGTGGCACTTAACCCTTTACCACACGACAAAATTTTACACTGGACCAAATTGAAAGCCTTTACAGACTACCAAATAGTTGTGACTAAAAAACAGAAATTGTTTTTTGGAAAGGTAGAAAACATTGTGGGAAAAGGAGAAAATGCTGGTTACCAGCATTTCCTCCTTTTCCTACAATGTTTTCAAAAGCTTTTTTCTTCGCAGTCATTAAACCTCAGGAGTGTGTGTTAACGGGTTAATGTGTTTATGTGGCAAGTGAAAATACAACATCAAAATGTACAGAAAACATGAATCTGATCTTGAATATACACTGATGCAAATTTCAATACTTGGATTTCTAATAGTCTACTTTCAGGAAATTTTCATTTATTTAGCGGTCTATGGGTTAAAACCATATCACAAGATGGATACAATGTACATTCTGAAGATATATATGAATAAAAGAAAGAGACTGAAGTAGAAATACAAAAGTAATGTCTAAGCATTTACTTGTAAACTACTTATTTCCAGGTAAATCCTAAACTTTGTTCGAAAAAAATTTAGGTACAGGGGAAGGATGTGATCCTTTTCTGAATGTAGTATGTCTGCGTCAGTTTTTTATTTTTTACTAAAAAGCATACCATATTGTTACTTCTTTCTCACAAATTTTAATATAGTTTTAGGTTGACGATGTTTTCTTAAAATATGATAACTCTTGTTACCTAATAATCCAACAATTTCAAGATCCTGTAAGATGGCTTTTAAAAGTTTTCAGGGTTCTACCCAGAAATCAAATCCATTGGGACAAATGACCCACTGGGTTTGAAAAAAGTGGGCCATTTCAGAAAATATGGGCCCTAGTGAACTTCCCATATGCCACCAATAGTTTATCAGCATTTAGACAAGTTGGTAAGGGACTGTTAGACTATTCATACATGTAATGTGTGCATTCCAATACCTTGTTTTGAAAATTAAAGATAACATGTAAATTGTGAAACTACTGAGTCCCAATCTTCAGAACTTAATGGTCAAAGATCATCTACAGGTTTAATGGATTGACTGATTGAATGGTGTTTTACGCAGCTTTCAACATTATTTCAGTCATATCACGGCGACAGCTCACATTATTCATGTCTTTCCTGGGTTTCACCAATACTAGGCTGGGGCTCTGAAATCTACAGTTTTAAAGAAACTGTTTAACTCTTACTTGATGTATTGAAAAGTATATTCTATAATATGAATACAAACATGTTATAATGTGACAATGCTAAAACTTCAATAGTGTTCAGCAATCACTGAGGGACTCGCCGAGCGTAGGAGACTCTAATCCTTCATTTGGCTTAGATTTTTTCGCCAAAGACGCTAGAAAAAAGTCAAATAAGGTCTTAGAACCCTGTCTACCTTGATCCATCGCTTAGCAATACATAAACGCAGTATGGTACCCGACTTGATTAACTGCCCAATAACTCAACGCGTATTTACATAGCTAAACACGGGGAACCATATCGGTTTCTATTTTGGACTAAAACACTGAAACTACGTCGTGGAAGTCGGATTTTGTCACAGGGTTTTCCATGACGCACAAATCCTGCGTCATAGACGCAATTTTAATTCAAATGACCCCCAAAATAAATGACAGTGCATCATCAGTGACGCAACTTTCCAAAATCTAAATCATCTACGAACTTGAATAAAGCGTCATAAATCCAAGTCTGTTCTTCCTTCAATATCAGACGAACCCCGTTCTTTTTTTAACTACAGGGTTTATTTTAGATTTAGAGTGGTTTTCCGGGAATTTATTTACAGAATCAGACTGGTTTACGCATTATTACCGTAAAGTATATTGGAAAAGGTGAAAATGCTGGTAACCAGCATTTTTTCCTGTTTCCATAATGTTTTCTACCCATCCCAAATCAGGTTTTAATTCTTGAGTCATAGTTATTTTGTCATCTGCAAATGCTTTCAATTTGGACTTGTCTGAAATTTTGTCGTTTGGTAAAGAGTTAAATGCCAGAGGTAGAAGGCTTTGGAATCAATGTAGGAAAAAAGGGCAAAAAAACTGAAAACCAACAGTTTCTCCTTTTTGAAAAACATTTCTACCCTTTTCTGATAAAATTCTTTCATTTGCCAATTGGATCACTTTATAATTTGTCGTCTGCTAATGCTTTCCATATGAAAGCCTCTAAAATTTTGTGGACTGGAACGGGAAAAATTGTCTTATAGCAAAGGATTAATTTATAACAAGACAAAAAATCCAACCTTTACAGCTTTAGGTTATAATATCACAGGAGAAACATTAAACGAACTTCACATTTACAATCTTGAAAATTGGAGGGAATCACGTTTACCCCACCCACCATTTTCAAGAGGAAGAAAAGGCTAACCTGAAATGATGTACGAGAAAATTGCCACGAATTTTCACGCTAGATTCCTTGTCGAGTAATTCAAAACTAAGCAAAAGAATTTCATGTTCACCGGTATTATTGTCCTATCGTTCAACAGTTCTTCGCAAACACATACGGTAGGTTGTTTGGTGTTTATATTTTTGGTCGTTGAACCTTTTTGTACTTCAAAATGAAGAGTTTTCACGGTTTCACACCACAGCAAATCATTTCACGTTAACTAAGAGAGTTTTTTTTTCCCCATAGATTTTAAACATTTTGAGAAGCTTCAGAGTTTGTAAAAGTCATGTTTTCATGGTAACTTTCTGAAAAGTACCCAATTACAGATAATTTCTTCACTAGACCACAAATGTTTAGACTATCCAGTATCGAGGACATTTGTAGACCACAATTTAATTTGGCTTGACAGAGCTTGACATTGAAAAAAGTTGACAACCTTGTCGTAAAGGGTTTAAATTCTCTTAATCATCATTTTCTTATTTTCCCACAGTGTTTATATTCTTCCTTAAGTCACAAAAACACCAGATAGCAGGTAAAGGGCTGGGTCTACATAGTCATTAATATTATTATAGTAAATCAAGGGAGAAAAGTGCCCGATGTGGGACTCGAACCCATGACCCCCGCTCTACCAACTAAGCTAGCTGGGAAACTGGTGGTGAGTCTACCCAACATCAACTACAACACTCTTCTACCTCCTGATTCTCTTGGAGTCACCAACTACCCCCAGTCCCCACAAACTGCTGGTTCCACCTACCCTGCATTCATCAATTTACATTGTCTCCATTATAGTAAATCAAGGGAGAAAAGTGTGCCCAAACGCAAAACCCCCGGATTATTAGTAATGCAGCTCGAGCAACTAAGTTATACAGTTATACCCCCGTCAAACCAAACTCATTCGCACTCCATTCGAAAATTTTTGCCAAACGGACTTAAACTGTATTCAGACGGAGTGGACGTACTAGCAACCTTCTACGATCTGTTTACGAATTTAATGGATGGGTTAGGACGGGAAAGGTGCTCCAGAACTTTGAGCCTGCTCAAAATTTTTTGCCGTCCATCCCATCCTGAAATTAGACGGAGTGACAACGTACTTAAAACAAGTTGGACATACTACAAACGGAACTGTCATACTTCGATCCTATTAGAGACATGGTGCAGTCAGGCATCAATTGGCAGTGCGCTTGTAAACCGGGCGAAATTACAAGTCTTATCCCGACTGCAGCCTATTTTATGATTTTGTTGACCGGGGTAAGTTTTTCTAAGAACAGGTTTGGTGAGACAGGGGCTTCAGGCATTATCAGGCCAAAATTACACGTTCTACCCCAACTGCAACCCGTTTTCCGATCATGTCAGGACGGGGTAAGACGTCCTGAGTTCTAGTTTCGTGTGACAGGGACTTTAGTCAGGCAACTGGTTGTGAGTCTACCCAACATCAACTACAACATTAGTGAATGATGGTATGGACTAGTTAGTGTTCCTTTGACACAAAATTTTTGTTTCCGAGTTGTAATGTTCACTTTCTAAGTTTCTTTAGATCTATTTAGCTTTGTCCAAATGAAAACAATTTACTTTAAAGCAACCAAATGGAACAGAGAAAAGGATAAATGCCTGTTACAAGTAAAATGGAGGTGGTGGGGGTAGTGGGAGGGGAGGGCGGAGGTGTTCAGAACATGTGTGCCAAATTCCTTTGTTCCAGCAAACAAAAAAAGTAATTAGTATAACTGTAGGATATGCTTTTTTCTATCAAAGCAGCTTTTTCTTACCCTATTACTAATACAGAATCATAAAAAACCTTACAAATCTTACCAGATGTAAGAGTTTTAGACTTAACCAAATTAAAGCAATTGAAGACAGCAAATCAAATGCAGTTCAACAGCTGTAACTAATTTTCAAAGGGTAAAATTTACAGTGGGAAAAGGAGAAAATGCTAGCTTTCAGCATTATCTCCTTTTCCAAAACTGTTTTAGAAAGCTGTCCTCTTGAGAATCATTGAAACACTGAATTGTTATGTAAAAGGTAGAGAAATCAGAGGGGTTTGAGAATTCCAAACAATCTAGTGTTTAAATTACTCTGTGGGCAAGAGCTTTAGTAAACATCTTGCAAAAAGGATAAAATGCAGGTGGTAACAAGCATTTTCTCCTCTTTTCCCGCAATGTTTTCTACCATATCAGAGATCTGAAGATCATAAATACTAATTACAAATATCGGTATTTCTTCTGCGGATGCTGCTTTGAATTTGGAAGACTTTAAAATTAGTCTTTTGGGTAAGGGCTTGGTAATTTGGTGTTTCAAAAGGTTTCTGCATAATCCCTTTGTTAGCCTTTGTTGTTGGTATTTATATGGTAAACATTATCCTATTCAATTAACTTTTTTTAACAAAATTAGGTTTTCAGAAGAGAGGATAATAATCAGAAAAAGATAATAAATCTGTAATTCTGTATAATACTGCAGGCAACAATATTGTTCATGCAAGATGAAAAACATTATCAAAATCAGAGAAATATGTCAAAATTACAGAGTTTTTGTTAGTGGAAGTAACGAAAATTCTAAAGCAGATAGATAGATTAAACCCCTTGACCAAATTTTTCCGTTTTTTTTTTTTTTTTTAACGACTATAAGAAAAAGAATTTTGAAGTATTTTGAAGCGGAGAAAATGCCAGCATTCCTTAACAGGAAATTCCTCCTATTTTCCACAATGTCTCATATTGTTTGAAGATATATCATAGCACTTAATCAAAATTTAAGTAATCCTCTGCAAAAATTAATGCTGTCACAACAGAAAAGTTGAAGTTTTGTCAACTGGTAAAGAGTTAAGAGAAGAGTCACAACATGCAGTAGAAATTTCAGTGAGACGACTACATCAGCAAACAAACAAAACATGAACTACAGCAATAACAGGGGTTCAAGCAAAACCGGCAGTTTAACATTATGTCCAGCTAAGATCTGTTCCTGTCTTTAAAACTTCGTAGATAGCAATGATCAGTTTTCTCATTTACAAATTGACCCTTTACCAAACAATCCCATGTTTTAAAACCTAGATGAAGAGGGCTTCACAAAACAGCATTTCCTCCTTTTTCCAAAATGATTTCCACCCTTTTCAAGAAAAATCTCACCATCTGAGTCACATTAAATTTGACATCTGCAAATAGTATAAATTTGGAAAGTGCTAAAATTCCGTCATTTATTAAGCATTTTTTTATTTTTCATAAGTGTGTGGCTTGCAGCAGACTGTCTCTGAACAGAATATGCCATAAAAAAATATTATGGTCACCAGCAACATCTCCATTTTCTGCCATGTTTTGATATTCAATTACTATGTTTCAGAATCTTAATTTAATATTCTGTTCAGTTGATAATAAATACTTCACAAAGGTGCTTTCAAAGTTGTCTGATGCAAGTTTGTTTCAGTAGATTATTCTTAAAGCTGAAAGGAACATTTGCTGGGTACTAATGTTAAAATACATGTTTTGCTGAGTCCCAGCTCAATCTTTAATATCTACCTATAGACTGGGAAAGTTTGCTGTCCCTAATTTCTCTTTCATAATCTTGTTGAAGGTCGTCCAGTTTGGTTTGCCACTCCTGAACAATTTTGTTGACCTCTTCCTTGTGTTCTTTGTCCAGTTTTTCTTGTAGTTCAGTTAGAGCAACTTGATGAGTCTGTTCAAGTTCAGATTTAACAAGATCCAGTTGACCATTGTAGATTTCCTCCAGTGTAGATCTCATAGCTTTGACTTGTTCATCCACTCCATTCTGTAAAGATTCCGTTAATAATGAATCCTTGCTCACATCCATCTTTTTAACTTTTTTCCAAACCCTAATTTAAAAAATCTGATAAAGATGGCTTTTGAAAATATGGAAAGGAGATTTTTCCTTTTTCCACAATTTTTTGTACCCTTTCAAAGACATGTCCTATCATATGAGCTAATTAAAGTTCCTTAACTCTTTACCACACAATCCCAACTTTTAATGACCCAGAGAAAGAAGCCTAAAGAAAACATTGTGAGAAAAGGAGAAAATGCTGGTAACCAGCATTTTCTCCTTTTTCCACAATATTTTGTACCTTATCAAAGTCAGAAATCATCATATTAATAAGATTTAATTTGTTGTCTGCAGATGCTTTGAATTTGGTCCAGTCCAAAATTTGTCCTTTGGTAAAGAGATAAGCAAATGCTTTCAATATGGACAAGTTTAACATTGTTTTGTCTGGTACAGCGTTCAATCTTTATAAAACAACAAAACTTAAGATTTGTCCAAATTATACGCATTTACATGCAACTAATTAACTTAAATGCTAGATTTGTATTTGTGATAATTGAAAACATTGTGGGAAAAGGAGATGCTGGTTACCAGCATTCTCTCTACAGCCACAATGTGTTCAGATGTCCTAAAAATTTGTATTTGTACTGACGAGTCAGAAATACCTGTTCAAGCCAAGATCTAGAAATTTAGAAATCTCTATTTCAGTAAATGCCTGAAAAGCCAGAGATCCACATTTTAGCCAAGACCCAAAAAGATCCCTATGATCCAAAAAAGCAAGGATCTGTTTAAGTAAGGACCTAAAAAAAACCCAGAGACCTTTGTTTCATACAAAATCTCACTACCCAGACATCCAAGATTTAACCAAGATCCAAAAAGTCAGATATTCCTATTTCAAACAAAATCCAGAAAGCCAGAAATCAAAGATTTATGTGAAGTCAAAAATGCCAGAGACCCCTATTTCAACCAAGATATGAAAAGCCAACGATCCCAGATTTAACCATATCCAAAAAGCCAGGTATCCTTTTTTCAACCAACATCCAAAAAGCCATTATATATTCTTATTTCAACCAAGACACAAGAAGCCAGATATTCCTATTTTGACCAAGATCCAAAAAGATAGAGATCCCCATATCAACCATGATCTAAAAAGAAAAAAAAACCCATGGCTGTAAAAAAAGAAAACAGAGACACTTGTTTCAGCCAAAAATCCAGAAGCCAAGAACCCTGATTTACCCAAGATCAGAAAAGCCAGAGATTCGTATTTCAACCAAGAACCAAAAAGCTAGAGATTCTGGCTTCAACAAAGATTTAAAAAGGCAGAGATCCCTAATCTAACCAAGATCCAAAAGGCCCTGATTTAATGAAGATCCCAACATCTTAAGATCCCTGATTCAATCATGATCCCAAAAGTAAGAGCTCCTTACTTTAGCCAAGACCCAAAAAGCCACAAATCCCTTTTTTACCCTGGATCCAAAAAGCCAGAAATACCTATTTTCCAAGACCTAAATAGGTTTGACAGAACCAAGAACACTTACCACATGTTGTTGATGCATGCTATCTATCTGTTGTTGGTAGCTTTCATCCATGTCGGCCATTAGGGTGTCAAGTTTTTCCTTCTGGTCATTAGGTAAACTTTTACCTAGCTCATCTGTTACCTGAATGAATAAGCATTACATGACATTGATATTTTTTTTTGATTTCTCTTTATAAGACAACGAAATTTCAGACTGGTCCAAATGGAGAGCATTTGCAGACAACCACATAAAAGTTGCTCAAATAATGCAGTTTGTTTTTGAAAGGGTAGACAATGCTTTGGGAAAAACGAAGAAAATGCTGGTAAGCAGCATTTTCTCTATTTTTCATGATGCTTTAACTCTTTACCACACAATGCCGACTTTTAACGACCCTGAGAAAGAAGCCTTTTGAAAACATTGTGGGAAAAGGAGAAAATGCTGGTAACCAGCATTTTCTCCTTTTCCCACAATGTTTTCTACCCTCCCAGAACAAATTTCAATTTTTGAGTCACATTAATTTTGTCATCTGCAAATGCTTTCAATTTGGACCAGTCTAAAATTTTGTCGTTTGGTAAAGAGTTAAACTCAGGCTTTACCAAACAATAAAATGTGAGACTTGTCCAAATTCAAGGTACATGTATTTGTACAGGACAAATTAAATATATAAATGATGGTAATTGTCTGTGAAAGTGTAGGAAAACCTTGTGGGACAAGCAGAAAATGCTGGTTACCAGCATTTTCTTCTTTTCCCATAAAGTTATCAATCAAAAGGCCATTTTCTCAGGTTCATTAAAACTCAGGATTATTTGGTACAGAGTTAAACAACTTTTGATGGCCCAGGGACCAAGGGCCTGCATTCAATACCGATTGATTGCTACAATGACTCCAAATTCCTTGGATAGACTAAGACAGAATAGCATTCGAATTGGAATTCAAATCAAAATCATTGGTAAATATGTTCCTAGGCAAGTGCTTGTCAACTTATTCTGAAAAGAAGTTCTGGGAAATAACATGAACAGTCTACAGGACAATTAAAAGAATGGCATTTTATGCCACTTTCAACAATATTTCAGTCATGTTAACAGCTGACATATTCATATATGACCTAGGTTTTACTAGCACTAGGATGGGGCTCTGATGTGTCTTGCCCAAGGATACTTCCATGAAATACCATGAAGCCAGTGCTTTCAGACAGGCTAGCACCTCCAGGTTACAAGTCTTACACTGTATCACTGAGCCATGAACATCAACCTGTAAGATGCATTTGTCTTTGATAGAGTCAAAAACATAATGGGAAAAGGAGAAAATGTAGGTAACCAGCATTTTTTTCCTTTTCCCACAATGTTTCAAAAGCCTTCTTTCTCACTGGCACCCGAACCTTGGATTTGTTTGATCACAGGCTAAGCATTAACCCTTTACCGCACAATCCCGAATTTTAATGACCCCAAGGTAGAAGGCTTTTGAAAACATTTTGGAAAAGGAGAAAATGCTGGTAACCAGCATTTTCTCCTTTGCCTGCCATGTTTTCTATCATCTTGATGACAAATCCAATTGTTTGGGCTGTATTCCATTTGTCGCCTGCAAATGCTTTCAATTTAGATGATTCTGCTTTTGTCATCTGGTAATGGGTTAACTCTTTCACACAGTCCGTAGTTTTAACGACCTAACAAAGAAAGGCTTTTGAAAACATAGTGGGAAAAGAAGAAAATGCTGGTATCCAGTGTTTTCTCCATGCTGGTATCCAGTATTTTCTCCTTTCCCACGATGTTTTCTACCGTATCAAAAACTAATTCCATCATTTTAGCCACATTTGAATTGTCGTCTGCAAATTCTTTGAATTTGGAGTAGTCCAAAATTTTGTTGTTTGGTAAAGACTTAAACCTTTACCAAACAACAGATATTTAACCTTTTCCAAATTGAAAGCGTTTGCAGCAGACAAATTAACTGTTACCCAAATGTTGGAATTTATCTAAGAAAGGGTAGAAAACATGTGGGAAAAGTAGAAAATGCTGGTTGCCAGCATTTTCTCCTTTTCCCACAGTGTTTTCTAAAGGCTTCCCCCTCAGGGTCGTTAAAAATCGGGATTGCCTAGTACAGGGTTAAAACACAAACCTCCTGATATCTCTCTCTCAGACCACCAGTTCCTCCGCCATTGCTATCGTCATCACCGCCAGGACCCCCACGACCATCCATTTCTGAGCGCAAACCTTTAAGTTGGGATTCATACTGGCTGCGTAGAGTTTCCAGCTATAAATAGAAACAAAACATTTATTCATGAGCTATGTGATTTTACTAAAAATTAAGTCTTATATTTGAAAGCTTTAGTGTACAGCAAAAACTGAGCAAATTGGAAGCATTGGCAGACAACATAATAAATGTAGCAAAAACAATGGCATTTGTCTTTTGAAGAATAGAATACACTGTGGGAAAAAGAAGAAAATGCTGGTGACCATGCTTTCTCCTTTTCCCACAATGTTTTCAAAAGCTTTCTTCCACATGGTTGTTAATACTCGGTGTTGTGTGGTAAAGCATTAATTCTTTTCAAAGATGACAAAATTTTAGACTACTTCAAATTGAAATCATTTGCGAACAAAAAATTAAAGTTTATCTAATTTGATGTGATGTGTCTTTGGAAGGGTAGAAAATATTGTAGGAAACAGAGAAAAAATGCTGGATACACATTTTAATGGAAACAGTATCAAATTCTTGAGATCTGCTGTTTCCTTCTACCCATGCCTTGTCTTTACCCTTTTCCACACAGTCTGTTAACAACCCACAGCAAGAAGACTTTTGGAAACATGGTGGAAAAAAAGAAGAAAATGCTGATAACCAGCACTTTCTCCTTTTCTCACAATGTTTTCTATCCTATCAGAGAACTCAATTCATTTGTATTAATTTTGAAATTGTAGTCTATAGATGTTTTGAATTTCAGAAAGTCTAAAATTTGTCATGTGGGAAAGGGTTTGTCATGCCTTAGGGCTTCCCTAAACACCAGTATTTCTACACCGAGCATACACACACAGTATTAGTTGTACAGTCAGGTGGCAGGGGACTTAGAAACTTGTTCACGGCTGTGGTGAATCATGTCGCCACCTCGCCTTCCGAGTCCCCTGCCACCTGACCGTACAATGATTTTATTATACTGCAAAGTTTTACCATTCCAATGTTTGTTAAGCAAATTTTACCTGTTTTTTGGTTTAAAAAATAAAGTACGCTGACGAAGTAGAATTTCCCTTCTGAGTGCCCCAATTCAATGAAAACTGACGTCACTGGGAATTGACGTCACTGAAACCTTGGTAATACGTGCTAAAACGTGCAGCTTGGCGCATAATCTTGATGTTAATCTTGATCGACGCCGCCATTTTGGATGTTGTGTTGATAGTGTAGTCATGTCTACAGGGCTCCCGAAAGGGAAACTGCTTTTACGTTGGTTTTGCCATTGTACATGATATATATGTTCGGGGCAGATTATCCAATCAGATCACGAGAAATTTCTTTGCAGTATAATAATAACATATTTCACACAAATGGGTTTCAAAAGCAAAAGCATCTACAAGTCTAAACAAAATTAAACAAATTACAGCGAACCATGCAATGATGAATCTTGAAGTAAATATTTTCACATCTAGGTTTGTATTCACCAACCATTCTTAAGAATGTTCTCGGTCTTATTCTTCAGAATTTGTTAAATTTGAAAGTAACACAACATCTGATTGGCTACACCAGTTGGTTTAGCCTATTTTAGAAGTTGCATTATTTTCAAATGTTGAAAATCTTGGAGACTCAGACAAAGAATATTCTTAAGAATGGATGGTGAATACGGACCGGATAAAAATGATTTACCTAAAAGCTGAAAAACCACAACTGAACACATTCTGAGTTTCATACTGACAAATTTCTAGTAAATGTATATAATCTTTGTAGAGAATATGACAGTATTGAGGTCCAATGTAATTTAGTGTTAACAAGAGGACAAAATTCTGGATTCCTCCAAATTTACAGCTTATTCACCCTTAATGCGCCTTTCACAACTAAAGTTGCCTTTGCAAACAGTATAAATCAAGATCAGGCTGCACAAAATATGCAGCCTGATCTTTGATTTATACTGTCCACTCTGCTGAAATACTCTAGACAAAAGCAACCATAAAATTGTGATTATTTGGGTCTTATTTCTACACCGAATATGAATACTGGATTTATTCGGCGCTCTCAGGATTAGGATAAGCATTAAGGAAGTATGAAGGAAAGCAATAACTGATTGCCTAGACAAATCATTGATTTTGTTACTATCTTAATGTACAATAAATATTCAATTTAGTATGATTCTGAATACAAACTCTGACCTGTCTTTTCTTACCGAAGTCCCCAGACTACTTTTGCCTAAAAAAAATATCTGATGAGATTTTTTGAAATTATTATTTCTTTTCTTTATTATTTCTAAACTACTGTAATGTTTGAAAGTTTTTCAGCTGCCATTTCTAAACATGTAAATGGAGAAGGGAAATGGCCAAACCTAAGTTGTGAGAACTTGTGGCCGGACCCCTTTTGCTAATGTACATGTATCATTCTATTTACTCCAAACATTGTTGTATGTACCACTCATGTAAACATATGGCAATAAAATAAGTTTAAACTGAACAAACTCAGACAAAGGGCTACTGGCTAAGAACCATGAGTAAAGGGCACTGGTTAGCAATTATTAGGAGATAACTCTGTCTCCTTGCTAGGATTGACCAGTTTTCTCCCTTCTTTATTGTGTATGTGTATGTTTTACCCAGACCTTTGTGGAAGAGGCCTTTTTGTTCCAACTGTAGATGTCTTTTTCATTTATAAAGGGCTTTGACCTTCATACACAATTTGTACAAGATACAATGGGATAAATTATAAAATATCTGAGCAGTATTTAATTTGTTGTCTGCAAATTCTTTAAATTTCATGTGTTTGAATTTTTTCTATAAGGTAACTTTTCAACAGTTAACCTTAACTCTTTAGAAAACAAAGAAAATTTAGACTTGTCCAAGTTGAAAGCATTTGCAGATGACAATTTATACGTGGTTCAGACATAGGAATTTGATTTTGATGGAGCAGAAAAGACTGTGGGAGTAGGCTTGTTAAAACTCAGAATTGTATGGTAATGGGTCAACTCTTTACCAAAAAACAAAATTTGAGATTAGATCAAACCCAAAGCATTCAGAGATGACAAAATAAATGTAGCTAAACGATTACTATCATCTTTAATAGGGTAGAAAACATTGTAGGAAAAGGAGAAAACGCTCGTTACCAATATTTTCTCTTTATCCCACAATGTTTTCAAAAGCCTTTTTCTTCTTCATTTAAACTTGAGATTGTGTGGTAAAGGGTAAAAAAACTAAAGAAGATTATAGATAATAATTTAGGTCCTAGGAAAAAGCCAACTGTAGAAATTTAGACCTTTTTACCACATGACAAAATTTTAGACTGGTCCAAATTGAAAGCATTTGCAGACAAAAGCTTAAATGGTAATGGATGATCAGATTTGATTGGAAAGAAAACATTGTGTGAAAAGGAGAAAATGCTGGTTGTTTTCTAAAGGCTTTTTTCCTCAGGGTCTTTAACACTTGGGGTTGTGTGGTTTAAGATTATGGCTGCTGCAGCCAGAGCATGCATGAAAACATCAGTGTTTGTCAAGGATCAGACTTATTGCAGTCTGATCTGATCTTGGTCTACACTAATCTTGGCAGCAACTGAAGCTTAGGCTGACCCTTGTAATTGTAAATAAATGAAATTGACATTCTAAGTCAGTACAAAGCTTGATTAAAGGGTGTTTTATGCCACTTTCAACATTATTTATTCATATCATGGCAACTGTTGAACAGCTCACATATTCATACATGTCTCGGGTTTCACCAGTACTAGGCTAGGGCTCTTAAGTGTCTTGCCCAAGGACACTCCTACAAAAAACCCAGTGCATCCCCTGAGGCTCTAACCTGGGGCATCCAAGTTATGAATCCTACACTTTACCACTGAGCCATGATGGACCCCAACTACAGATACAGTCGATGCAAGTTCAAAGCTTCTTTTGTCACAATATTTTGCAAAGAAGTAGACATTGTAAGTCCGAGATCAGACTACACAGAAATGCAGCGTGATCTTGAATCTATACTGTCTGCATAAACAATTAAATCCGGCTTCATTGCTACAAGGGTTGAAATATATTTGGATACAAAATCCTCTTACAAACCATTAAAGATGAATTAGCATAACCCTAAAAATCTTCATATAAATGAGCCATGCTCTGTGAAAAGGGGCTTTAATGCACATGCAAAAAGTATCGATCCAAGGGCAGCCTGCGCAGGCTGACCTGGGTCAGAAGTTTTTGCTATCTGTCAATTTTCTGCATGTCAAAGGACCAGTCTACCTCATGATTCAGCTGGTTGTTGTGCAAAATGGATTTTATGGATCCTTAATTATATAATAAACTTGCTTGGTATCATGCATCACAGTGATGTATTTATAATTTAACCACCTTTTGCCAAAGCATGGCTCACATAGTTTTGGTAAGGCCTGTTTGTTTATTGCATGCCTATTTACATAACAAAAACTTGTTCAAGATGTTTGCTTTTTATAAATATCATCCGTGTACCTTACATCCTTTTCTAAGGCTAAACTATTTGCTGTAAAACGTGTCTTATCATCTCTCTGCCTTAGCCTACATTTTGAAAATGTCAGAAAAGGAAATTGATTGTGAAATTTTCCATACTATTAAAGTCTTTTTTCTTTCTAAATATCAATGTCTGTCCTCAGTAATTTGTAATAGTTTATTGTTAACCATTTTCACTGCAGTATAACTGAAATAATGTTGAAAACGACATTAAACACCATACAAACAAATCCCGACAGTCAAAAAACCATAGGATGGATTGGCAAAGGATTCAAGGGTTCCTCTATTGTGTCACTTTACCTAGTTTTAACCCTTTACCTGATATGCCAATTTGAGGCTCTTCCATTTCAGCAGCAAATAAAGATATGATGTCAAAAATATGGACCAATGAGGATACAAATATCTGATTGAGTAGAAAACATTGTGGGAAAAGGAGAAATTGCTCGTTATAAAAGTGCTTCACACGATGGGGTTTATATCAGAAAGGATACAAAAAATGTGTGAATAGAAGAAAATGCTGGTTACCAGCATTTTCTTCTTTTACCACAATGTTTCAATACCCTTTGTTCTAGGGGTCGTTAATACTTGGGGTCGAGTGGTAAAGAGTTAATCTCTGAAATACTGAGGGAGTTTTTTGGTACTTTAATTGGTGAACAGTGTAGATCCAGGATCAGACTACACAGAACATGTTGTTGATTCTAAATTGTTAACTATTTTAGCCATTCTGTCAGATTATTCTGACTGAACCTTTTATGGACTGATCCCCTGTTATGACGATCCTTATGAAGAAAGCTTTTGAATATGGTGGGAAAAAGTGAAAATGCAGGTAAACAGGATTCTTAGAAAACACTCCTGGAAAAGAAATAAATCCTGGCAACCAGCTTTTTTCTCAAGCTCTTTCAGGAGCCCTCATCCTCACGTTTGTTATAATTTATGATCATTTGATAAAGGCTTAACCCTTTAAGGGCCTCCCACAACTGTAGTTGCTTTTGTGGCCAGTCTAGATCAAGATCAGACTGCACAAAATGTTCATTCTGATCTTTGATCTACACTATCCACTTTACATTACAAACAAAATCTACCTTAATATTTCATTCATATGGGTCGTATTTCTAGATTTAAAATGTTCGGTTTATTCAGCGCTTAAAGGATTAAAAACTCCCATAGTTCTCTGGAATTATGTCCCTTGTTTTTATGGCCAGTACCAGAGCAGGCTATATTGTCAGTGACATGATAAATAAAAGACTGCAACACTGTTATTGAAGTTAAAATACCTTTTGTTTTGCCATTTCAATGAGAAACCCTTCAGGCATCCATCTTAGCACAAGCCCCTCATCCCGGTCCCTTTCGAGCCCATGCAGGCTCATTTTGTTTATACGGAACATGGTTATTTTGGAAGTGACACTAGAGCTCAAGGGAAATCCAGTAGAATTATAATCTATCCCAGTTTAACACACAAATAAAACATTTCTGTAACTTAACAAGCATTGTTGTTGCATTCCAAGTTAGTATGATATTCATCTTCAATAGGATATTTTTCAATGTTACTTTGATATTGTCTTAACTTCATCAGCGGCTCTTGTGGTTCAATGAATGGTAAAATTTACTATTCTGTAACAATTCCTTGGTATGTTTAGTTCACTGATTTACAGATGACAAACATCAAAATTTTCAAATGTTGTGTCTTTACAAAAATTAAAATACATAGCACTTATTTGGGTCCAGTCTAATTATAATACCAGCCTGAAGAACTATTATTTAGAAATAACATTTCATTCACACTTTTCAAAATCCTTTCGACCCATTTTAATTAAAAAAGTAAGAACAAATAAAATATGCTTCACATTTTTAGTCCATTGTGTTCCCCTCCCCCACATAAAATAATTTCTCCCCCAGAGGGATCTTCTAGTGTATTGGAAAATGAAGACAAAAGTTAATTAATGATTTATACCTTAACTGCATAATGTACCTAAATAATTAATACCATGTCTTTCTTTACAATATTGGGAAAAGTGACTCTCTCCCTTTACTGCCTTAAAGTGCATTGACTCTCACTCTGCAGAATCAAAACTGGGTTTAAATAGTTACAGTACTGTATTACTAAAACTGATTATCCGTTTACCAAACAATCCTGAATTTTAATGACTCGGAGAAAGGAGACCTTTGAAAATATTGTGGGGAAAGGAGAAAATCCTGATAACCACTGTCTCCTTTTCACACAATCATAGACAACTTCTACAATTTCAGCCACGTTTAAATTGTTGCCTGTAACTGCTTTGGGTTCAGACAAGTTAAAATCTCATCCTATGGTTAAGGGCAAAAGCAGCAAAAAAGCTAGAATCTTACCCATAAATGGGGGTAGGGTTGATGATACATGTATTTTGTAAGGAAAAATCATACAGATGTGACTGTTTACTAGTAGTTCGGGAAAAATACAGAAATACTAGATAAATTGCTTTGGCTGGGATTTGAACCCACAACTTTCAAAACCATTACTCAATGTGTCTTTGGATTAAAACTCTGCCACAAGATAAAAGTGTAGACTTGTCGAAATTAGAAGCATTAGCAGATGGCAATTCAAATCTGGCCCAAAAGATGGAATTGTCTTTGTACAGGTAGAAATTTTTGTTGGAAAAGGAGAAAATGCTGGTGACCAGCATTTTATCCCTTTCCCTTTTCCAACAATGCTTTTCCAGAAATTATGGTTACCAGCATTATCTCCTCTTCCCACAATTTTTTTTTTTAGAAAGATTTCTTTCTGGGAGCCATTAAAACTTGGGATTGTGTGATACAGAGCTAAGCCATCCAGGTAATGGCAAATTTTGTTTTAAGAAGGCCATGAGTTGATCCTATACCAAGCAGTCTAGTTTTTTAACAACCTTCAGAAAACATTGTGAGAAAAGGAAAAAATGCTGGTTACCAGCATTTTTTCAGTTTCTACAATATTTCTAACCTTTCAGAGACAAATCCCATCATTTTAGCAGCATTTAGTTTGTTGTCTGCAAAAGCTTTGAATTTCCATAAATCTTGAACTTTTGTCATTTTGTAATGAATAAACCTGCAGTACAATGTGGGCATGACAAGACAAGTGTGGAAGTGCCCTCGGTGCATTTTCCGTTATCTCCGTATGTTATTATTATTTTATTATATTCTTATCAGTGAATTACTGGGATTTCACAGTGAATAAACCACTAGTGAAGATAAATATGGTATCATCACTAGTAAAAGTATAGTTTTAGAATGTTTGCCGTAACTACTTTTTTCCTATATTGCTCATATTTTACTATTCTTGATAATTATTAGAATAAAAAAGGGTGAATTAGGAATATAATAAATAGGATAATCAACTGGTTG
The DNA here is from genome assembly GCA_946811185.2 of Hippopus hippopus. NCBI lineage: Eukaryota > Metazoa > Mollusca > Bivalvia > Cardiida > Cardiidae > Hippopus > Hippopus hippopus. The sequence continues at coordinate 42,858,269 of OX328108.1, read as the reverse complement.
CGTGTGATATTAAAAATCTGTCACTCGAATGGGGTTTGATGCAGTTAAAAAAACTTGTCCTTTGGACTTGTTTTTTCAACCCCATCACACCCCATTCTAGTTACAGATTTCTAGTATCACACACAACCAGATGATTATCCTCTATATAGTCGATCACTGTTACTAAAGTAAATGAAGGGCAAGTTGAATTTTGTTTATTAATATAACCATACTCTGATCCGGTTTTTGTTTGTATTGGAGTTAAATGTTGTTTTTAACAGCTTAGGTCATGTCACAATTGTCGGTGCACCTACACATGTGTTTCATAGATTTCTCACATTGGTAAAGACACAACTTTCTTCCCAAGTCACTGACTACTTTTCTCACATGCATCAGAGGTGAGAGGTAAAAAAAAAGAATTGCCTCAACCCAGTACCGAACCCACAACCACCAGGTCAAGAGCCAGATATATTAACCACTGAGCTACCGGTAACCTGCCAGGCTCTGACCTCAGATGTATAGGATCTCACATAAGCTGGCATTTGAGGTAGGAGTTTATTTAAGGACTCTTGTGAAATTTTGTCTCTAAGATCAACAAATGTCCGATTCTTTATCGCATAGTTTTATTTCATGAATTTTAGGTCCGAGTATGCAAAATCACATATTTATGTGGTAATTTCCATGAATAAAACCCCATTCATTTCTTTGAAAGAAGTACAAAATTACATATCATATGATGTCCCACAATGCTTAACTGTTTACCACACAATCCCGACTTTTATCGACCATGAGAAAGAAGCCTTTTGAAAACATTGTGGGAAAAGGAGAAAATGCTGGTAACCATCATTTTCTCCTTTTCCCACAATGTTTTCTACCCTTTCCAAAACAAATTTCAATTTTTCAGTTACATTTATTTTGTCGTCTACAAATGCTTTCAATTTGGACAAGTCTAAAATTTTGTTGTTTGGTAAAGAGTTAATCCCAAATTTGTGTAAGATAGGAAAATTCTTAACCCTTTTACCACACAATCCTGACTTTTAACGAACCTGAAAAAGGAGGCTTTTGAAAACATTGCTGGAAAAAGGAAAAAATGTGCTAGTTACCAGTACTTTCTCCTTCTTCCACAAGGTTTTCAGAAGTCTATTAATTTTCTTCATTGAATCTCAGGATTGTATGGTAAAGAGTAAATCCTTTACAAAATGCTAAAATCATAACTTTTGCTAATATTAAAGAATTTGCAAAAAACAAATCAAATATGGCTGAAATGATAGATATTGTTTTGTTAAGACAGAAAACATAGAGGAAAAGGGAGAAAATGCTGGTAACCACCATTTTCTCCTTTTCCCACAATGTTCTTAAAGCCTTTTTCCTCATGGTTGTCAAAGCTTGGGTTTGTTCAGCAACGGGTTAGAAAATCAATGTCCCATATGTTCACACCAATTTTAGCCAGTTATCTTTTGAATTGTTAATGGAAAGACAAGACCAGTATTTCATTAATGCCGAATTTAGCATATGTTTCTTAATCCTTTGAGTGCCTTTCACATTTTAACTGATTTAACTTGTTATTGCAGCCACTATAGATCAAGATCAGATTGCACAGAATGTGCAGTCTGATCTTAGATCCACAGCTGTCCTGATATTTGGATGTTCAGATATTTTAGGCAGAAACAGCTTAAAATCTTTACCAAATGACATAATTCTAGACTGATTCAAATTGTAGGTATTTGCAGACGACATCTCAAAGGTGGATTAAATAATGAAATTTGTTCTTAATAGAGTAGAAAACATTGAGGGAAAAGGAGAAAATGCTGGTTACCAGCATTTTCTCCTTTTCCCACGATGTTTTCAAGAGCCTTCTACCCCAGGGTTGTCTAAATTTTGCGACTGTTTGGTACAGGATTAAAATTCAAATATTTAGCTCTCTTTTCCTGTGATCTTTTGTTCATATGCCACAATAAAGGTTAGTCTTTGGATATCCTATTAAGTTCTTTACCACACAACCAGGTTTTAAACTTTTCTGTTTATTGAAAGCCTTTGTAGATGTGCTCAATGTAGCATATGCATGGAGTTCAATTTTTCTTTGAAAAGGTATACAACTTTGTGGGAAAAGGAGAAAATGCTTGTTAAGCACCAACATAATTATTTGCCAACTTTTGTTCTAGTTTCACGATATATTTTTCTACCAGTGACTGGAACTTTGACAGATTGATTGATTGTATGGTATTTAATGACATTTTCAACATTATTTCAGATATATTGCGACAGCAAAAGCACCTATCCATACTTTCCTGGAGTATCTTTTACCAGTACTCTGCAAAATATTCTTTCCAAGCCACTGGCTGCTTTCCCACATAACTATCACCAAAGCAATGGCCAGCGGTGAGAGAGGAATGAATCCTATCGCAATGACTATCATCAATCCTCCGGAAGAAATTAGCCAAGCTTGAGATAGAACCAGTGACCCCCTGTTCTCAAGTCCTGTACGCATCCGACTGAGCTACTGGGGCTAGGCGGAACTTTCATGGATTCCAATGGATAACATTATCAGACACATAATAATATGCACATCGTTAAATGGTATGAATTAAATTTGTCTCCAACCTGATACCCCCCCCCCTTTTCCCGAATTTTTTACATTTGGCAGTCAGTGGGCCTTTAAGACTATCATCTTGGAATTAATACCAAATGATCATGTGATTTATTGTCCACAAGTCCCAGAGGGGACTGCAGGTCATCAATTTTTCATGACATGTATTGAAAAAAGGTACACTCCAAGATATTAATTACAAAATCTAATTAACACCTGAACAATGTCAGTCATGCTTTGTATGTGGGTCAATAGTATTGTGTATTCAGGGTCTGTATTTCTCAACCATTCTTAAGAATATTCTTTGTTTAATTCTCAAGAACTTTCTAGATTTGAAAGTAACACAAATCCTGATTGGCTAAACCAAATGGTTTAGCCAATCAGAAGTTGTGTTACTTTCAAAATTAGAAAATTCTGTTGCATAGGACTAAGAATATTCTTAAGAATGGTTTGTAAATACAGGCCCTGTTAGAATTACATTGTTGTAAAACAAAGTGTCAGTCAGAGCCTCATTGATCCTCTGGATATATAGAGGTTATTACACGGCTGATGAGGGCGGAAGAGTGATATCGGCCCGCAAACTTGATATCTGCCCCTTCTGCAAATCTTGGACAATTTTCTAGAAAATGTACCATCACAGGATTTTATAGTCAGTTATATTTTTTTTGTCCAGTTTCTCTATTTTGTTTCTAAAATCAGTAGAAGAATGAAAATAGTTAGTAAAACCATACATATAAGCTTGATTTTCACTCTTTACTAAATGGCTTAATTTCAGACTTGTCCTAATTGAAAGCATTTACGAGGGGTGATCAGAAAGAACGCGGACCAGTGCCTTTATCGGAATATTGTTATAAAAATCAACTTGGAATGTTTACTGTTTTTCAAAGTAACCTCCTTTGTGTTCTATGCACTTATTCATTCTTGATTCCCATGCGCGAAACACGTGCGCGAGCCCGTCACGTGACATCACTCTCAACGACCCGGTCATGGCATGGGTTAGCTCCTCTCTGCTCTCGTAGCGCGTGCCACGTAGAGAATCTTTCAAAACAGGAAATAGCCAAAAGTCACATGGGGCCAGGTCTGGACTATAGGCAGGATGGTCTAATGTTTCTATGTTTAGTTTTTTCAAAACTTCCTGTACAAGTTTGGCTTTGTGAGCGGGAGCATTATCTTGATGTAAAATGACGCCTCTCCATAGAAGTTCCGGCTGTTTTTTTCGGATGGCCTGTATTAAATTCATTCAAATAATGCTGGCATAATACTCAGCATTGACTGTAGTATGTATAGGTACAACATGATTTAGAAGAAAACGTTGAGAAGAGAAAAACATGATGCACATAACTTTACCAACAGACTTAGAAAGTTTGGCTTTAACAGGGGACGGCGATGTTGGATGTTTCCATACACTGCTTTGTTGTTTAGATTCGGGCTCGTAAAAGTGTACCCATGTTTCATCGCATGTCACAATACGATCAGTAAAGTTTGATCCTTCTTTCCTAATGCGTTCTAAAATTTCAGAACAAATTTCGACCCTAACCCCCATTTGCTCGGGCGTCAGTAGCCGAGGCACCCACCTTGCACAAACACGCGACATTCCAAGTTTGTCAGTTAAAATCTCCTGTGCACTTCCATAGGAAATGCTAAATGTGTCAGCTATTTCCCTGACAGTAACTCGACGATCTTGCTTTACATGCTGCTGCACATCCGCGATAGTTTTGTCCGTTACTGATGTTGATGGACGGCCAGATTTAGGGTCATTTTCAACGGTTTCGCGTCCTTCTCTAAATCGTCCAATCCATTTACAAATACTGGTTTTCTTAAGTGCTGAGTCCCCATAAACTTTATCTAAATCGGCCTTAATTTCCGATGAAGACTTTCCGAGTTTAACGTAAAACTTTATAATTACTCTCTGCTCAAATAAAACGTCATCCGACATTGTGAACCGCTAACGCAGTATGTGATGTCATTGAAATGACGTCACTCTTTTCTTATTTGCCTATGACGTCATTTAAACGCTTGAGTAAGTAACCAGGTAATTAATGTTCATCTGTGCAAATTTTTGTTATCTTAAGTAAAGTAGTTTTTGAAATAATCGGGTGGTTCGCGTTCTTTCTGATCACCCCACGTACAGAGGCCAAGAAAATGTTGGCTCAAATAGTGGAATTCATCTTACAAAGAGTAGAAAATGGGTGTAGGATAAGGAAAAGAAATGCTGGCTACCAACATCATCTCCTTTTCCTTCAATATTTTCAAAAGCCTTGTTCCTCAATGTCATTAAAATATATCATAAAGCGTTTTCCTGTTCCCAGAATGGTTTCTACTCTTTCGAAGAAAAATTCCATGATTTGAGCCTATTTGATTTGTAATATGCAAACACTTTCAATTTGGACCAGTCTAAAACCCTGCCACGTGGTAGAGAGTTAAAGATGTCTGGCAAAAAAAGAGATTCTTAACATATTTTATACTTTCGAAGACAATGGTATTTCTGCATCAGATCAAGAGAAATAACTCTTGCAAGAATTCAACATTTTATATAATAGTTATCTTTCCTGAAAGGAATTGAGAACACAATGGTTGACTGACAATAGACATTACCCTTTCAAGTTGCATATCTATTTGATAATGATGAATCCCCGATACCAAATTTTTTGTCTTTAAACTAAGAAAGTCAACTGCTGCAAATCTTTGTCATTTATGGGTTAAAAGAACTGAATTTCAATTTCTTGTTGAACATTTCCCATATCATGACCATGCATGACAGCAGATTCAATAAGACATTTATCAATACTGTTAACCTTTTATCATACAATCCTTAGTTTTAATGACCCAGAGAAAGAAAGCTTTGAAAACATTGTGGGAAAAGGAGAAAATGCTGGTAACCAGCATTTTCTCCTTTTCCCACAATGTTTTCTACCCTTCCCATAAAGCAAATTTCAGTTTTTGAGTCACATTTATTTTGTCGTCTGCAAAATGCTTTCAGTATGGACAAATTTACATTTTTGTCATTTTGTATAGAGTTCAAGTAGTTTGTGTATTGATCTGGAGAAATTTAACACCAAACAGTATGAAATTTCAAACCATTTGCAAACTTGTGGAATTGCTAATTCTATCCGTTCCTTCATTTTCAAATGTTTTGGAGTCTTCTGTGGTCATTCTGTGAGACATAGTGTTAAAATAGAGTCAAACCTGTTTTAACCCTTTACCACACAACAAAAATTTAGACTTTACCATTACAGACAACAATTCAAATGTGCAGTCCCCGCATGCTGACCTGGGACAAAACTTTTTGCTATTGGTAAAGTTTCTGCATGTCAAAGGATCAGTCTACCTCATGATTCATTTGGTTGTTGAAGATCCATAATTATGTGATGACTTGCTTGGTAGCATGCATCGTTCCATCCTTGGTCACCCCTGGGTTATTTCATTCTCATGAATTATTCATGAAGCATTTTGATTGGTGATCTCAGTTTTTCTTTGAGAAAATTTAAACTACTTTTATCACAAATATGCCGTCATTTCTATTTTTTACTTGTCGATATCCAATCACATCATTCGTTGCAATTCAAGCTTAGCGATACTTTAAATATGGCGGCACCCATCAACATCACAATCAAAAAGCGTTTAAAAGAGATTTTCGGGGTAACACCGAAAGATTGTCAGTTAAAATCGTACACAAAGATCGATAGTGTCGTCCCTGTACTGCAGAATGGCATATCTCACAGGAGACAAGCACGGCGACAGCCGTCATATTTGTTGACAACCTCGGGTTTTTTTCCAGGGTTATTTTTAGTAACGGAGAAAACGAAATTATCCTCTCTACAAGAGAGTATCATCATGTTATCGATCTTTCGACTGGCTATTAGGGTACTTCCCGACCATATGAATATTCATAAGAAACGACGATTTGCTAGTCAATTTTCCCAGGGGTGATGCATTGAGAGTAATGTAATGCTTTAAACCTGGGTTCCGAGGATGGCATCATGCAGATACATTAAAAAAATCCTTTTCCCAGAGCAAAGCTCACATAGATAAACAAAAATACACTGAAATGGCACAATTCTAAAACTTGACAAAACCAAATAGCTCCAACTCTTCACCAGACAAGCAACTCTTAGACCACTCCATGCTGAAATCATTGGCAAAAGAAAACTTATAGTTATGTTGCTCTGTTGATGTCCTTTTAGAATTTTGTCCGAGCATAAAAGTATAAATTATTGTCGGAAAAGGAGAACCAGCCTTTTCAAGCATGGTTATCAGCATTTACTCCTTTTACCACATTGTTTTCAAGATCTCTTCCCCGGGGTTATTTACTCTTTCCCACACAATCCTAAGTTTTCACGACCCTGTGGAAGAAGCCTTTTGAAAACATTGTGGGAAATGGAGAAAATGATGGTAACCAGCATTTCCTCCATTTCCCATAATATTTTCTACCCTTTCAAAATCAAATTTCAATTTTTGGGCCACCATTAATTTCTTGTCTGCAAATGCTTTCAGTATGGGCAAGTCTAAAATTTTGTCATTTGGTAAAGAGTTAACACATGGGATTGTTTGGTAAAGGGTTAAACTTGGTGACAGTGAACCATTTTATGTTTAATGAACTGTAACAAAATGGTAATTCATTCATTCTAAATAGCTGTGGATTTATTGCTCTTGTCAGTTTTTTATCTAAATCTCCAAATGCCTAAGTTTTATAACAGCTGAGCTATGGTTTTTCAATCAGTAACATTGATTGATTGTATGGTGTCTAACGCCATTTTCAACATTATTTCAGTTATATCTTGGTGGCAAGTGCATCTACCCATGTTTTCCTGGAGTTTCTTTTATCACTTTGCACAATATTCTTTCCAAGCCACTGGCTGCTTTCCCATATAACCATGGTCAGCGGTGAGAGAGAAATGAATCCCGTCGCAATGACTATCATCAATCCTCAGAAACAAGTTGGCCGTGCCAGGGATCGAACCAACGACCCCGTGTTTTCAAGTCCTGTACACTACTGACTGAGCTACCAGGGCTCAGCTCAATCAGAAATATAGAGGGCTTGAAACCAGGGGGTCACTAGTTTGATTCCTCAGCTCAACCAAAATTTTCTCAGAGGATTGATGAAAGTCAGTGAGACAGGGTTCATTCCTCTCTCACCACTTAAGATTGTTTCCACAATAAGAGTATCCAAAAGCAGCCAGTGGGTAGAAAAGAGTATCATGTGAAGTAATGGTTAAGGAAAGTATGCATAGATGACAAAAATAAAAAAAAAAAAGTTACAACTGTCAAGATCCAAAGCTTCAGCGACCAACAAATTAATGTGACTCCATTAAAGGAATTTTTCTGTATAAAGGGTAAAAACAAGAGGGCCAAGATGGCCCGTATCGCTCCACTGGCTAGTAAGTAAAACCCTACAAGCCAAATATTACAATACTTTGCAAACTGGTTTCGAACTAGAAGATATAAAGAATTTCCTCTATAAAATCCTACAAGAAAGTTATGACCACAGGGCAAGGCCATTTTTGACCACAGAGCTATACATACTTGAATCCCGGGAGAGTTCCACAAGATAAAGCCCTATACCAAATAATACAGGTTTAGAATGTGTGGTTATAAACAAGAAAATTTTAAAAGTTTCCTCAATAAAAGGCCCTATAAAACATGAGACCCCTGAGACATGGCTAAATTTGGTAGTACTAGGTCTTATGAATAGTGACAAGAAGACTTTGGGATTTTTCATAGGCCCACACATTCGGCGCAAGTACTGGTGTAGTTCCCAGGAAGCAGAATCGAGAGAGATCAGTATAAGTTGTAAGAACTTGTTTCTCAATCGATGTAAAATAAATATGTTTAAACTAAACTAAACAATAAGATTTCTAAAGTTTTCACTTTATAAGCCCATGTAAAACTTCTGACCCCTGGGGTGGGGCCAAACTTGACCCAGGGCTATAACTTGGGCCCTCTTGGTAGAGGCCCACTGAATAAAGCTGCAGGCAAAATTTGGTAGCCCTAGGCCTTATGGCTAAGTACGAGAAGGTTTTTTAAGTTTTCTCTACATAAGCCCATGTAAACCTTGCACCCCCTCTTCTCCCTGGTGCAGGGCCAAATTTGACCCCAGGGCAATAATTTGGGCACTTTTGGTAGAGGCCCATTACAGAAAGCTTCATGAAAAATTTGGTAGCCCTAGGCTTTATAGCTAGGTATGAGAAGATTTTAAAGTTTTCCCTATATAAACCTATGTAAAACTTGTGACCCCCTGGGCGAGACCAAATTTGACTCCAGGGCTACAATTTGGACACTCTTGTTAGAGGCCCATTAGATAAAGCTACATACAAAATTTGGTAGCCCTAGGCTTTATGGCTAGGTAGATTTCTAAAGCTTTAACTATGTAAGCCCATGTAAAACTTGTGACCCCCGGGGCGGGGCCAAATTTGACCCCAAGTCTATAATGTGAAGAAACTTGGTAGAAGTCTAGTAGATTAAGCTTCATGCCAAATTTGGTATCCCTAGGCCTTATCGTTCAGACTAGAAGATTTTCAATATTTTTCAGTTTTGTTGCCATGGCAACCAGAGTTTTTAGAGGAATCAAATTTTTTCAACAAATTCAGAACAGGACCATGGCAGGATCATTTCTGTGAAGTTTCATCAAAATTGGATCGGTAGTTTCAGAGAAGAAAAGATTTGACATAGAAGTTAATGCAAGCACGGACAGTCGCACGCACGGACACATGACAGACACCAGGCCATGACATAAGCCTGCTAGCCTTCAGCCAGTGGAGCTAACAAACATTAAGGGAAAAGGAGAAAATGCTGACTAGCATTTTCTCCTTTTCTCGGATTGTTTTTAGAAACCTTTTTTCTACGGGTCATTGAACAATGAGAGAGTTTGGTGAAGGGTTCCATTAATAATTCATAATTGTTATATTGGCTCCTGCCAAACCTGTCTCTTGTTCTATATGCATATTGGAATCTTCTAGACAGTCTATGTTATCTTTTTCCAAAATGACAAAATCTTAGACACTTCCATATTGTGCGCATTTACAGAATACAAACCAAATTTGGCTCAAATGTTAGGATGTGTCTTTAAAAGGGAAGAAACCATTGTGGTAAAAAGAGAAAATGCTGGTTACCAGCATTTTCTCCTTTTACCACAATGTTTTCAAATGCCTTCTTCCCCAGGGTTTTTAATACACAGGATTGTGTACGAAAGATTTATTACACCGTAGAATGAACTAATATTAATAATTGGTCATTGTGTACTATTTCACGTTTTGTAACAACTTTGGTTACATCATCATTTAACTCTTTACCATGATGATTCAGTGACCCTCAAGAAGAAGATCAAGTGTTTTCTCCTCTTCCCTAATTTTTCTTTTAAAAAGCCTACTCTTTCAGAGTCTTCAGCTGAGCCCCTGAAGCTCAGTCGGTAGAGTGCAGAACTTGAGAACAGGGGCTTATTGGTTCCATCCCCAGCTCGGCCAATTTCTTTCTGAGGATTGATGACAGTCATTGCAACAGCATTCTCACCACTGAGCATTGTTTCCATCATGGTTATGTAGGAAAGCAGCCAGTGGCTTGGAAAAAATATTGTGTAGAGTACTGGAAAATGAAACTCCAGGTAAGCATGGATAGGTACACTGGCCACCACAATATAACTGAAATAATGTTCAAAATGGCATTGAATACCAAACAATCAATCATTCAAAACTCTATTAACCCTTTACCACACAACAAAATTTTGGACTTGTCCGAATTGAAAGCATTTGCACACAACAAATTAAATGTAGCTCGAAAGAGAAAAGTTGTCTGAGAAAGGGTAGAAAACACTGTAAGAAATGGAGAAAATGCTCCTTTTCCTACAATGTTTTCAAAAGCCTTCTTCCTCAGGTTTGTTAAAACTCAGGATTGTGTGGCAAAAGGATAATCTGACCTGCTAAATGTTATCTCCTGAAACTAATGTGCAACAGGCAACTCTAAAACTTGGTCATCAAAAAACATTACTTGAGGTACTGCAACACATGTATACATTTCTAATCTAATCTTCGAAGAATATGACATGTGCAGACAACGGAACTTAGGACCTAAGACTCCCTAAAAATGGCTTTCTTTCTGCTGACATAAGCAAATTAGAAGTAGGCAAATAGGTAAGAACTATTTCTATACCTAACTCTTTACCTTACGACAAAATTTTAAACTTGTCCAAATGGGAGCCATTCTTCAGTTATTTCCCTTTATTACTACATTGGTCCTGATAAGGTGTTTACTTGGATTTTATCCTTGATTTTCTTGCACTACACATATATGTTATTGAGGCAATATCTCAACTGAATCTATTTAGACTGTTTCACAAATCGATAAATACACATTTCTCTAATGATTGAGGACAGAATTAGCTTTAAAATTAAATGAAGACTTTGCATATAATCATAAATCAAATCATAAATATCGCAACATGCCCAAAGAAATCAAGGATAAAAACAAAGGAATGCAGGTAAAAGGACCGATGTGTTTTTTGGTTACCTTATAGTTTTTATCTGGCAAGGGAGATAAATTCAATAACAGGAATGGCCCTCAATGAGTATTTGCAGACAACAGAATAAATGTTACTAAAAAAAAAAAATGAAATATTATTAGAAGGGTAGAAAACATTGTGAGAAAAGGAGAAAATGCTGGTAAAAGCATCTTCTCCTTTTCCCAAAAAGTTTTCAAACACCTTCAGGGTCATTAAAACTATCAATTTTGATAAACATAAGACATTTTGTAACGGAATAAAATAAATAAGCAGGGTTGCATCTAGAAATTTTCAAATGGGGGCTGGGCCCCCATCATCTTCAGAAAAAGGGGGGCATGTCCCCCCTTTCAAGTGTAAAGACGGGGGGGGGGGGGGGGGGGGGGGGGGGGGGGACAAATTTCATGGCGGTTCCGATAATGTGGTAAAGGGTTAATGTATTATTTGTTTTTGTCTTTGGAAAAATAAAAATTTTTATATCAATTAAAGGGTTATTATATTCTAGTCTTCTTTGTTAAGATGGATGTCTTAAAATTCTTCTTTAACACTTGTTACAGTATAATCACTGTAAGACAAGTAGACTAATCCCCATCCTACCCTATCTATCCAATGTTGTTCAACATTTTCATTTCATAAATTTTTACCTCAGTGTTAGACTGAGCTTTTAGCGTCCATCTATTGTTTCATACATTTATTTATGTAAATTTACTGCTTAAATTCACTACCAAAGCTGAAAAGACAGTCTGAAAAGCCTCTGATCAGACGATGTCAAATAGACATTTTGTGTCACGGGTTTTCGCGGTTTTTTGCATCGATCTTTTTTCATGTCAATTACTGTTTATGACAAGAGTTATTTTCTTCCAAGAATTTTGTAGCCTTAAGACATCACTTGTTGCCAGCAGGTTCGCCAGTGCGTCATTTTTGGGCACATTTTTCCTAAATTGTCGCATTCAGTGATCGACAGCTTGGGCCCTGCAGTGAGGCTTTTCGTCTGCATAACACAAACGGCAAGCGTCTATTGATAAGATCAAAATAACCCGACAATCTACGATTTAAGTTTACGGTTTTAAGTTTCGAATGATTATTTGGGTGACCATGCAAATTTTGTTACATTTTATTCCCCCCAAGTCGTTTTTTCTCTCTTTTTCCCCGATTATGGTGCGCACGATCATGTAATTTTTGCGGGCTAGTTCGATTTAGTGCGGGATTTGGTGCGCAAACAAATTTCGTTTTCGCGGGATTTTTTATTTTGATGCGGGATTTCGGCAATCCCGCACTCTAGATGCAACCCTGAATAAGTATATAGAAGAATTATGATTATTTTTATCTGTTTCCATTTAATGTCTTATGAAACATGTATCTATAGAAAATATTTGAATATGCTTATTTTTCTTTTTTTCTCAGTAAATAAAGATATCACATCATTCAGCCTGCAGGGCCTGTATTCACCAAGCATTCTCAAGAATATTCTTTGTCTAATTCTGCATTTAGAAAGTAACACAACTTCTGATTGGATAAACCATTTGGTTTAGCCAATCAGAAGTTGTGTTATTTTCAAACGCAGAAATTCTAGAGAGTACAACTAAGAATGTTTTTATGAATGGTTGGTGAATACAAACCCAGATTACAAGATTACAAGTTTTATGTACATAACCAGGGGATTAGAAATGTGATACACATATTTACGCTTGTTAAATTTCACAAATTCAGATATTTTTGTTTACTAAGCCAGATACATTTGTTTGCACTTAACATAGCAAGTATGTATGACCTCTATGACCCCTTGTCAATAATGACCAGGCAAATTTGCATTTGCCTAGACTCCATGTAAAAGAGTTTTTAAAAAAAAAATAGGATTTTTGGAAATGAAAATTAGAATTTGAACCATAAAATCTCTCACGTCCAGAAATAGACTGTAAACAATCAAGGACACTAACCAATGGGTTGGCCTATCAAAAAAGGTGTTTCCTAAACTGATGTACTACATCAAAAGATTATGTAGCTTCCAAAATTCAGAATTAGACCAAAAATACCACTTTAACTCTTTACCAAACAACCCTGATTTTAAACAACCATGAGGAAGAAGCCTTTTGAAAACACTGTGGGAAAAGGAGAGAATGTTGGTAACCAGCATTTTCTGCTTTTCCCACAGTGTTTTTAACCCTTTCAAAGACCACTTTCATAATTTGTTCTATATGCAATTTGTCATCTACAAATGCCTCAAATTTGGACTAGTCTAAATTTTTGTAATTTGGTAAAGAGTTAAATAGTTGGTGAGTACTAGCCCCAAACCTTATGACAAACACAAAAAGAATTAATTATCAATGAGTGGTACATTATAACTTCATCCTCTTTGGACGACTGAAAAAACAGATCCACTGAAATTCGAAAGAGACCATCATCACATAGTTTGACTTAACAAGTAGACACTACAGATCTAAGATCAGGATTCGTATCATTTTTAGTCTCATTCTTGATTTTGAAAGTAACACATCTTCTGGGTGGTTAAACTGTTTGGTTAAACAAATCAAAGTTGTGTTACTTTCAATTTTAGAAAATTCTTGAGAATAAGACTAAGAATGTTCTAAAGGTTGGTGAATATGGACTTAGACTGCATGTTCCGTGCAGACTGATCTTAATTTAGGCTGTACGCAAAAGCCCATTTTGACCTATGGCCAAGAGCATATAATTGCCAGAGCCCAAATTTCCTGGCCAAATGAAATGTCTGAATTTTGACAAGTACATAATTATGTATGTTTAACATCCTTTTTCAACATAATTTTAGTTATATATCAGGTAGCTATTGAAAAGTAAGGTGAACTTTGACAATGAAAACATGCAATTAAAACATGCCTATTGTTTTACCTGTATAGTATCTCACTATAAAATTTTTACAAAATTTCTTCCAAAATAGTGTTTATTTTGAGCACTTTCAGTGTACAATGGCACTTGTAACAAAACCAATTCCATTAAGTTTTTACCCCTTACCACAGTCACGAGTTTGAGCATCCTTGAAGAATAAGGCTTTTAAAAACACAGAGCGAGAAAGTGACGGTAACTAACCAGCTTTTTCACCTTTTCCCAAAAATTCTTTCTCCTCTTCTAGAGAAAAGTCTCATAATTTGAACAACTTTTTCAATTTGTCATCTGCATCTGCTTTAATTTTGGAAGAGTAAATTTTGTAGTTATTGAAAAGTTGACTAAACAACAAAATTACAGACTTGCCAAATTTATGGCTTTGCAGACAACAAATTGAATTTTCTTCGAAAGGAAAGAAAACATGATTGGAAAACAAAGGCATAGTGTTTATTACGCACATCATGCACATGCGAATGAAAAATTACATGACAAAGTTGTTAAGCACAAGCTCAAATACATGTATAACTTTTCTCTAGATCTACGCACTTTTTCAAACTAAACAGATGCACTGATGACTAGGGAATTCCTCTATGCTTTACAATAAATGTTACTCTCCTGCGCCCCCCCCTCCCCCCATTGGCACTTTGTGCCTGACTATGCGTCTAAAAATTTTAATCCTGGCTACACCTATGGAAAAAGAGAAAATGCTTGTTACTGCAGTTTTTCAATAACTTTTTCTTTTTAGTATAAACTCTTAGTTATGTCCAAATTTTAAAGTACCTCAACATAAATTCCAATGTAATTCATACATAGATCTATTCACTTTCATTTTGAGCAATATGTATGTGGCAACAATATACTTTCCCCAGTTGCTATCTATCAGTAACAAGTTCAGAGGCTGCTTTATATATACAAACATAAGGCTCATCAGACATCTGGTCCAGTCAATGCTTAACCCATAGAGCACCAAATAAACCTAGCAGACATTTTCGTCCTAGAAATAGGACCTAAATACCTGCAATTTTATGGTTGTTTTTGTGTGCAGTGTTTCAGCAAAGCGGACAGTGTAGATCAAAGATCAGGCTGCACGTTTTGTGCAGCCTGATCTTGATCTACACAGTCCGCAAAGACAACTATAGTTGTGGAAGATGCTTAAAGGGTTCATATAACATGTATACTTTTAACCCTTGAATCCCCCTTAATAATTACAGTTGCTTTTGCAGCAAGTGTAGATCAAAGATCAGACTGCACAAAACGTGCAGTCTGATCTTTGATCTACACTGGCAGCTTTTGTAAAACATTGTAGACAAAAGCAACCATGAAACTACAATTATGAGGGTTTAATTCTTTTACTCTCAGATTGAAAAATGTATTTAAGGTTTAAATTTCTCTATGGGTTTGAATCTCTACCAACCAACATGATCTGAGACTTGTCCAAACTGAAAGTATTTGCAGACAATATATTGAATGAAACTCAAATAATGGAATTTTGGGGGTATATAAAGATTGTGGGAAAAAGATGAGAATGCTGGTTACTAGCATTTTCTCCTTTTCCCGCAATGCTTTCATGTGATATAGTGTTAAAGGACTGACCAACTGACTGACTGATTGATATTTTATTATTTGATTGATTGATTGATTGATTGATTGGTTGAGCGATCGATCAGTCAGTCAGTCAATCAGTCGGTTGGTTGGTTGTTGGTTGGTTGGTTGGTTGGTTGGTTGGTTAACTCATTCATTCATGGGTATTTTTCACCGCTTTTAACATTTTTTTCAGTCATATCAGGGCAACAGCTCATACATCCATGTACACATATTTCCTAGGTGTCACCAGAACTAGGCTAGGGCTCTTAAGTGTCTTGTCCAAAGACAAAAAATCCAGTGCTTCCAGTGAGGCCTCCAGGTTAAGAGTCCTACACTTTATTACTGGACCATGCAGGACCCCTTGTGTATCAAAAGTAACATAAATGTTGAAGTAGATAGCAACTGCACAAAACAACATGAAGATAGCAAATGTTCATCAAAACTTGTCCAAAATCCTTTACAAACAAATCCATTTTGAATAAGATCTAAAACAAACAAAAAAGTTTACAATGTACATATGTCGAAAGTCAAGAGATACAATACATTCGATAAACTCCCATTGCTTTCACTCTCAGTTCTTTACAAAACGACAAAATTTCCGACTTGTCCAATTTGAAAGCATTTGCAGACAAGAAAGAAATTGTAACTAAAAAACTTAAAGTTTGTTTTTTGGGAAAGGCAGAAAACATTGTGGGAAAAGGAGAAAATGCTGGTTACCAACATTTTCTCCTTTTCCCTAGATGTTTTCGGAAGCATTTTCCTCATGGTCATTAAAACTTGAGATTGTGTGGTAAAGGTTCAACCAAAGAATCACAAGTTTTAACAATCCTGAGGGAAAGACTCATAAAAACATTGTGCGAAAAGAATCAAATTATGGTAACCAGCATTTTCTCCTTTTCACGCAATGTTTTCTAATTATTCAGAGATAAATTTCAACATTTCTTCCAGAATTTTATTTGTCCTCTGCAAATGCATTTAATTTGGATGAGTCTAAATTTTTTAACTGTGGTACAGATTTAACTTTTTACCAGAGGAAAAAGATTGAGGCCTGTCCAATTTGATTGATTGATTGATTGGTGTTTTACGTCGCTTTCAACATTATTTCAGTCATATTACGTACAGAGCTCACATATTCACATATTTCCTTGTTTTCACCATTACTAGGCTAGGGCTCTGAAGTGTCTTGCACAAGGACACTGTCCTATTTGAAGGTTATAATTTGCAGACAACAAATGTGACTCAAGTATTGGAATATATCCTTGACTGGATAGACAACATTTTGAGAAAAGGATAAAATGCTGTTTACAAGCATTTTCTCCTTTTCTCACAATGTTTTCATGAGTCTTTGTTCTTTTGAAAAGATTGTGGGAAAAGGAGAAAATGCTGGTAACTAGCATTTTCTCCTTTTTTCCCACAATGTTTTCTTCCCTATCAAAAACAAATTCCATTATTTTACCCACATTTAAATTGTAGTTGGCAATTACTTTCAAATGGACCAGTCCAAAATGTTGTTGTTTGGTAAAGACTTGAACAAAAAGCAGACAAGAGTAGGTCAAAGATCAGACTGCACATTTAATGCAGTCTGATCTTGATCCACATTACCCAACGATAATTGTGAAAAGAGCCGTTAACTCTTTACAAAAGGACAAAATTTAAGACCGAATTGAAAGCATTAGCAGACAAAAAACTACATGTCAGTAAGATGATGATTTCAGTCCTTGATAGGGTAGAAAACATTGATGGAAAAAGGAGAAAATGCTGGTTACCAGTGTTTTCTCCTTTTCCCAAAGTGTTTTCAAAAGCCTTCTCTTTCAGGGTCGATAAAAATCTATAGTCTGTGACACATTGAAATGCCAACTTATTGAAAGGAACCATGACTGATAAACCCTATATCAAACAACTCCTGCCTTTTCACAGCCCCGTGGAAGTAAGCTTATAAAAAACAGTGTGGTAAAAGGAGAAAATGCTGGTCACCAGCATTTTCTCCTTTTACCACAATGTTTTCTACCCTTCCAAAGACAAATACTATTATTTGAATCACATTTTATTACTCATCTGCCAATATGCCGTCAGAAAGGATAAGTCTTAAACTTTGTTGTCTGGTAAAGAGTTAAAACTTTTTTGTAACAATTGTTAAAACATTTCAAAGGAGAAATTTGATCTAAGTTGAAAGTTAGTGATCTTTCTTTACTATATTCAACGAAACTTTAGCGGTTCAAGGTTGGAAGGTCAAAACTCATAATCAGAAATACCGGTAGTCTAATTTTGTAATCTAGCATTTCTTGGTTGGTTGTTGGTTGTATTGGGGTTTAACGCCACTTTAACAGCTGAGGTCATATCATGGCGGTCAGTGACGCACATGTGTTTCCTGGCCTCACACCAGTACTAACACAACTTTCTTTCCAAAGCCACCGACTACTTTTCTCACATGCTTCAGCAGAGGTGAGAGGCGAAAATACGTCGGAAAGAAAGTTCGCCTCAACCGGGTATCGAACTCATAACCACCAGGTCATGAGTCCGACACGCTCACCACTGAGCCACCCGGGCGGGCCTAGCATTTCTTGCAAAGTGAGCAATCAGCAGTTTTTTTGAAGCTCTGCATTTTTTGTATGCTTGTTCCTTGACCGGAAAATTCTATGTTTTAACATTCTTGGAGAATACAGCTTTCGCAAACACAATGAAAAAGGGAGACAATATAGTTATGAGCTTTTTCTCCTTTTCCAAAAAACTGTATATTCTTCTGTAAGACAAATCCAATCATGTAAGTCTAAAATTCTTTTGTCTGTAAAAAGTTAATTACAGTTGTTTGTTTGTATTGGAGTTAAACGCCATTTTAACAGCTTAGGTCATATCATGCTGGTCAATGCACCTATGCATGTTTTTTCCGGCTTTCTCACAAGTTGTAATACAACTTTCCTTCCAAGCCATCGACTGCTTTTCTCAGATGCAGCAGCGGTGAGAGGCAAAAATTGCCAAAAGGAAAGTTTTCCTCAATCTGGTATCTAAACTGCAATCACCAGGTAACGAGTCAGATATACCAACCTCTGAGCTACCCGGCCAGAAAGTAACAATGCTATTTGGTACATGTACTGGTATTTAAAAATCATAACTCCCTTTCAAAAAATTTAGAATCAAATCTGACCAATCATTCCTATCTATTATGTACAAGAAGATTTTCCTCTTCACTTTTGAAATAAGATTTGATTTACAGTAGTTTATTATGATATAAACAAATCTGATGACTAACATACTAGTACATGGTCAATACTTTACATTTTTTTACAACTCTGATGAAAAGACTTAAAAGATTACGGGGGAAAAGGAGAAAATGCTGTTCGACTGCATTTTCTCCTATACCAACAATACATGTGAGCCATGCTCTGGCAAAAGGGGGCTTAATGCGTCTCCGTAATCCATGATACCAAGCACGTCATCACATAAATATGGGTTCATAAAATCCATTTTGTCCAACAACCAATTGAATCATTATGTATACTGGTCCTTGAACATGCAGAAAATCAACCAAAAGCAAAAACTTTCGGCCCGTGTCAGCCTGTGCATTAAGCCCCCTTTTCAGAGCATGACTCATGTATTTTCTAGTATTTCATCATTAAATGATGCTATATGAATAACATGTGGATGACTGTCAGTAAATGGTTTTAGTTTGGACAAGTCTAAACTTAAGTCTTCTGGTAAAGGGTTATATAGTGATTAGAGAGTTTGTAATCCTGTAATCTCTAGCAGTATAATCCAAATTTAACCCTTCACCACACAATCCTGAGTTTTAACAGCCCTGAGAAAGAAAGCTTTTAAAAACATTGTGGGAAAAGGAGAAAATGCTGGTAACCAGCATTTTCTCCTTTTTCCACAATGTTTTCAACTCAGTCAAAGGCAAGTTCCATCAATTAAGCCACCTTTAATTTGTCAAAGCAAATGCTCTGAATTTTGACAAGTCTAAAATTTTGTCATGTGGTGAATAATTAACCATTGAAACTCCATTGGTCTATCACGGAATACTAAAATTTTCATCGGGTGCATCACCTTTATATCGTATTCCAAAAACGCCTTTGATGTAAAAAATTTTTTATTATTAATCATGACAAAGCATTGTTTTCTGTAAGACAGATAGACCTTTATAATAAGACTACACCACAACAAATATCAGTCAACCATGAAATATCAAGCATACCTAGATCAACCCGATTCCTTGTGATCAAAATCAAGGGCATATCACCAATAATGCACAATATGCCATGCATAATGTTGAAAGTGGAAAGATGCTTTTTGTCTGTTATTTTCGTCATTAATCCCTTCACAACACAATACCAGCTTTTAACGACCCTGTCGGGAAGAATGATTTTGAATTCATTGTGGAAAAAGGAGAAAATAGTGGTTACCAGCATTTTCTCCTTTTCCCGCACTATTTTCGAAGGCAAATCCTATTGTCTGTGCCATATTTGATTTGTTGGCTGCAGATACTTTAAAATTGGATCAGTCTAAAATATTGTCATCTGGCAGAAGGTTAATCCACCTATTAACACTTAGGTTGGTAATCGCAACTCACTGACCTTCTGCGGGCAGTGTAGATCACGATCAGACTGCACAGAACATGCAGTCTGATCTTTGATCTACACTGTCTGATAAGGAGATATCTGTCCCTAAAAAATATCTTTGAAATAGCAAAATTTGGGTTTTTACTGTCAGTTTGAAAGTTTCATTTCATTTGATTGATTGAATTTGTGTTTATATATCGTCGCCGCCAGTTGCCCATATGGGCAATGCCCCCTGAAGGCTGTTAGTATCGTTATGAGAGATAGTGCAGATACAGGACAAAACCTGTTCTAAGTCATGCCTGGTTCTTTAACGTGCTCGGTGTATAGCACCGTCACACAGGACCTTAGTTTAATGTCTCATCCGAAAATCTACTAGTAATTTTAGATGGCCAGCCATGGAAATCGAACCCACACCCTCAAGTGACCCGAAACATCACGTTCATGAGTCTTATGCTCTACCAACTGAGCTATGTTGGCTGGTCAGTTAATTTCACTTACTTAGCTGGGTAAGGGCTAAGCACATTCTAAACAGAGAGCATTGACCAAATATGTACAAGTACTAAGATTTTATACTACCCTGATGGTTCAACAAAACAGGATAATAAACTTCAGAATTAATCTTGATAACTATTGATGAAAAATATCATTATGACCTGAGGCGCATATTGATTTGTCATTGATCACTACCTATTGTCCTCGACACACCCGACACCCGATACAAATGATTGTGTGACAGAATAAAACGAGCCATGCTCTGTGAAAAGGGGGCTCAATGCATCTGCAAAGTGTTGACCCATGTCAGCCTGCGCAGTCCGCGCAGGCCGACATGGGTCGAAACTTTTTGCTAATTGTTAAATTTTCACATGACAAAGGACCATTCTACCTCCAGGTCCCTTTCATAGTTAGACAAAATAGATTTTATGGATTCATAATGATCTCTTTACCATACAACCAAATTTTACACTTGTGCAAAGTGAAAGCTTCTGAAGAAGACAAATTCGATCTTATTCAAATAATGTAACTTGTCTTTGGAGGGGCAGAAAACATTGTGGGAAAAGGAGAAAATGCTGGTTACCAGCATTTTCTCCTTTTCCTACAATGTTTTTTAAAGCTTTCTCTCCAAGGTTTGCTAATACTTGTGATTGTGTGGTAAAAGGTTAAGGGATGACTTGCTTGGTATAAAGGACTAAGAAGATGCACTAAGCCCCCTTTTGCCAAGGCATAGCTCAAATATTTCTCTTCTCTTGACTTACTTTAACTCTTTACCAAGCGACAAAATTTTAGACTTGTCAATATTGAAAGCAATGTGACTTAAAAGTTGAACTTGGTTATGGGAAGGGAAGAAAACATTGTGGGAAAAGGAGAAAATGCTGGTTTCAAAGGCCTTCTCTTCCAGGGTCGTTAAAACTCCGGATTATGTGGTGAAGAGTTAATCAAAGGAAGAAGACCATTTTATAACAAATTGTAATAAAACAAAAAATATAGATGAAGACACAGTACAGAAGGACTATGAAGAAATTAGAGTATTTATAGAATTTTGAGCAATTTTCTATTTGGTGCCATGTTTCTAAAGATCTAAAGAGGCAATTAGAGGTTTCTAAGTGCCTGTTAGAGAGATTTTACAAAAATTGTGGATTTGTCCAAAACATGTGGCTCAAATGATGGAATTTGTCTTCCATAGGGTAGAAAACATTTTGGGAAAAGGAGAAAATGCTGGTTACCAGCATTTTCTCCTTTTCCCACAATGTTTTCAAAAGGCTTCTTCCTTTGGGTCATTAAAACTCAGGATTGGGTGGTAAAGGATTCAGTAAGAAGCAAAAAATAGATAGAATACAGATTAAATTCTTTCCCTATTTTGAAACAGTAACCCAAAAACATTTCAGCCATGCTACTGGTATCACAGCTGGAAGTGTACATAACTTGAGAACAGAGGGTTGCTGGTTCAAATCCCCAGCTTGGCAATTTCTTTCCACAGATTGATGATAGACATTGCAACAGGGTTCATTCCTCTCATACTGCTGATCTTTTTTTTTTGAACAATGGTTGTGCTGGAAAGTTGCCAGTGGCTTGAAAAAAAATTTTGTGCTAGGTACTGGTGAATGAAACTCCAGGAAAGAAGGGATAGGTGCACTAGCCACCCATATATAACTGAAATAATGTTGAAAGCAGCATTAAACCAGTGTCTCTTCTAGAAACTAAAAATGAGGGGGGATTTTCCCACTCCATCTAAAAAATAGTTCAAGACTAGGTAAAGTACAAAGCGGGCTGTTTTGACCCACTTCCTGTCATGTGAGGTTACTATAATGGACATACTGTATATGTTGCAAGACAGCTTTGTTAATGATGCTGTTTTATTAAAAAAAGCAGTATTTTTGCCTACGCAAGAATAAATTGTCTGTTTTGGAACTTTTTCATGGATTATTTTTCACCAGGGACTGTCATGCATTGGGTCTGAATTTATGCGGTATCTGAAAAAAGTTAGTGAGTATTCCAGTATAGACACTGGTTAAACACCATGCAATCAATGAGTCTAATTGATTTATTGTATGGTGTTTGACGCCATTTTTAACATTATTTAAGTAATATCACGGCGGCCAGTGCATCTATCCATGCTTTCCAGGAGTTTCTTTTACCAGTACTCTGCACAATATTCTTTCAAAGCCACTGGCTACTTTTCCACATAACCACTGTTGAAACAATGATCAGCGGTGAGAGAGGAATGAATCCTGTCGCAATGACTATAATCCATCCTCGGAAAGAAGTTGGCCAAGCCGGGGATCGAGCCAGCCACCCCCTGTTCTTGAGTCCTGTAAGCTACTGACTGCACTACCTGGGCTTGGCTATTAATCAATCTAAGGACGTCTCTAAGTGACTAGTGAGGATTAAACCCTGATATACAAAGTAAAGCCTTATTGGATGTCAAAGTAGTGATGTTTAATTAAAACCTGTAAATTATATGGTGTCAAAAAATCTTTTCATTATGTCAACAAGATAAACTTTTAACTCTTTAACTCTTTACCTCACAATCCCGACTTTTAATGACCCTGAGAAAGAAAGCCTTTGAAAACATTGTGGGAAAAGGAGAAAATGCTGGTAACCAGCATTTTCTCCTCTTCCCACAATGTTTTATACCCTTCCCAAACTGAATTTCAGTTTTTGATTCACATTTATTTTGTCGTCTGCAAATGCTTTCAATTTGGACTAGTCCAAAATTTTGTCGTTTGGTAAAGAGTTAACAGACAAAAAAATTAAAGTGTTTGCAGACGACAATTTTAATGTGACTCATTGATGGGCTTTTTGTGTAAATGAGTAGAAAATATTGTGAGAAAAGAAGAAAATGCTGGTTACCAGCATTTTCTTCTTTTCCCACAATGTTTTCAAAAGCCTTTTATTCAGGGTTGTTAGAACATAGGATTCTGTGGTAAAGGGTTAACCCTTTACCAAACAACAAATTTTAGACTCATCCAAATTCAAAGTATAATGCAAAAGAAAAATTTGACATCGGAGTAAATGAGCTGATATTCTCAAGTAGGGTTGAAAACATTGTTGGAAATGGAGAAATTGCTTGTTACAAGCAATGTCTACTTTTCCCACAATATTTTCAAAAGCCCTTTCCCTCAGGGTCATTAAAACACAGGACTGTCGGGTATACTAGGTAAATAAATACAATCATGTTTATCAGTCTACAATCAATCTGGTTACCAGCATTTTCTCCTTTTTCCACAATGTTTTCGAGTCTTTTTGTTCAGGGTCTTTAAAACTCGGGATTGTGTGGTACAGGGTTCAGCCACATTTAATTTGTCATTTGCTAAAGTTTACAGTACTGACATGTCTCAAATTTTGTCTCTTTGTCCTAAAGTCCAAGAAAAATCACTCAAACCAAAACTCCTTACCTTTTCATTGATGGCAGAAATTATCCCCAAAACATTTGGTCCAACTGGCAGACCAGGAGTTTCACTTTTTCCTTCAGAATCAATATCCTCCATTTTTAGGATATTTCAAATGAGATCAGTTTAACACATTATCAGCAAAGTTTTTGATTTGGTCCTTTACATACACTACAAACAAGAAATATCTTTAAAAAAAGATAGACGGCTTAAATTTGAGCGCAAGTAGTCAGGGGCCCTTAAAATAAACATGTCTACATTTTTGACCAATCACAAATTTCTATTTATTTAATTTTCATCAGTATCAAAAAGTAGGTCAAAAGCCAGCACATTTAGCTACGCTGAAAAAAATCATTCAATTCTTGGGAGTTGAAGTTTGTTCAGATCATTATTAAGCCCTTTACCACACAATCCAGTGTTTTCACAACCCAGAGAAAGAGGCCTTTTGAAAACATAATGGGAAAAGGAAAAAATGCTGGTAACCAGCATTTTCTCCTTTTCCCACAATGTTTTCTACTCTGTCAAAAAACTTAAATTCATTTGTACCACTTTCACTTTGTCACCGCAGATGATCTGTCCTGGGTTTTACCAGTACTAGGCAAGAACTCCAAAGTGTCTTGCCCAAGGACACTCCCATTATGAATGAATTAATTTCTTTGCCAATAATTCCCAAAACATTTTCTCAAAAATGGCACCAAAGGCAAAAATAAGCACTTCTGCTAATAGTGTAGATCACTACCAAACTGCACAAAATATGTGCTCAAACATTGTATCTTCAACCATCCACTTGTTTAGTTATGGCCATATTAAAATAGAAATCTTTCTGAGTTTTGTGCAGTATTTGTACCGATCTACACTGTTCGCAAAAGCGCTCCAAGTCACGCTTAGCAGCCGTAGGGTTCATGATGATAAGGGACAGAAAATATAAATAATGTCTTCTCTTTTTACTTTCCTCTTTGAAACAGAAAGTACCTATCAAAACTGTTGAAATCTTGACTGTCAAATATATTGTACACTGTATCAAACGGTTTATCTATACATGGCATAATTCAACATGATCCTCATAAATTATTGCCCTTCACAGTTGGATTTTTTTCTTTTTTGCAATAAAGGTTACATTTCAGTATAGTACAGATCCATGATCAAAGTGCAGCAGATGGTAAGATTAAGATCAGACTGTCTTTTCTATGCAGCCTGATCTTGAACTATGCTATCCATAAAAGCCCCCTGTTTCTGTCTATTGTGCTGACAGGTTTAATTAGTAACGAACTAAGAATATTCTACTACTAGACTAATAATTAAAATGATTTGGTCTAAAAGAATTCTCAAATATCGTAATGTTCAAAGCAATTTGTTGTCTGAATATCTCATAGATCCAAGATCAGACTGCATTTTTAATTGTATACACAACTCTTCCTACAATGTTTTCAACCCTTTCAAAGGCAGATCCAATTGTTTGAGCAATAATCAAGCTGTCGTCTGCAAATGCTTTCAATTCTGATAAGCCTAAAATTTTACTGCTAGGTAAAGTAGTTAAGTCTAGAGAACAGTTACCTTTCTCACTTGCAAATAAAAATAAATGTTTGTGAAAATGTATTATTCCAATTTACATTTTTATTTTTCAGTAAAGCCAAAATAAAAATATTTTCATTTCCCTTTCGACTAGTTACAATTAAATTCCTTCTCACAGAAATAATTATGTTCCATATCATTTAATGAAACAACACATGTTGACACAGGTCACAACTGAAAGTATCGAAAGGTGGGAGCTTAACGAAAGACTTTACTGAAAGAAAAGATACGAAAATAAACACTTTGTTGTGTATTGCAAAGACAATCAGGGTTAAAATACTGAAAGACCGGATTAAAATTTGAGACCTTTTACAATTTATGGACTTGTTCACCAGTAAATAAAATTCTACAATCATTAGTGTTGCTTCTGGACACTTTTTTTGCATGTGTGCTTCAGGCAACAGAAGCTGAGCCTCACTGTACCATGTATGATTTTGTGAACAGCATAGTTTGAGATCAGACTACAGTAATCATGCAGTCTAATCTTGTTCCTATGTTGTCCATTATTTTGAGATGAATTTCTTGTCAAATCAATCCTGGGTCTGTATTCACCAACCATTCTTTAGACATTCTTAGTGTTATTCTCAAGAGTTTTCTAAATTTGAAAGTAACACCACTTCTGATTGGCTAAACCAAAATGGTTTAGCCAATCAGAAGTGGTGATACTTTCTAAATCATTCTAAAGAATGAGACTAAGAATTTTTTTAAGAATAGTTGTTTAATACGGACCCTGACGTTACAGTGAAAAAGCCTTTGCACTGTCCTCTGCAACTTGACATATCTCCTTGTCTCTTTTTCAGACGACAAAATTTTTGACCTGTCCAGAATGAAAGCATCTGTAGATGACAAGAAAAATTTGGAGAACTAGTAGAAATCATTAAAGGGAGAAGAGAAACTGCTTGTTACCAGCATTCATTTTTCTCCTTTTCTCACGATGTTTTCAAAGTCTGTCTCCATGTGATTATATGGTAAGGGGTTAAAAACTGCAATGTTTTGAACCTCTTTTCATAATGAGTGTATTGATTTTCAACAAGCCTAGACTATGAATGAATTGCATTGTAAATAGTTTATGTTGACATTGATTCACATAGAAAAAACCAATCAACTAGCAAGTCTGTAGTTATTGATCTCCACATTAGATCTGCATGTTAAGGCAGGACCTAAAATATCCCACCGTTTTCTAGTTCAATTCAGTTAGTATCAGTCCATTCTGAAATTCAATCAACCAGGACGGCCCAGGCAAATAAAATAATTTGGAACCCTCTAGGCCAATAATATACCCATAGAAATAAATATATAGAAAATTATATGGCTGGGGAAATAATTTTCCAAAAGTAATAAATCATTAGAAATTACGTTGTTAGTTTTTTTTTTTCCATTTCAAAAGAATAATCAACCTATAAATACATTGTGACACCATAAAAACTCCTCATGAACAGCCCTCTGTTTCCACTTGTGACAATGTTTGATTCCTCATAATTACCAATACCTCACAATAGCACAGTAACTGTTACTGTTCACCTTTGTTTCTCCTGTATCAAATTTGCTTAACTCTATTCCAAACAACAAAATCTTGGGTGGGTCCACATCAAAAGCATTTGCAGACGAAAAATTTAATATTGCACTAATGGTGAGATTTGTCTTTGATAGGACAAAAACCATGGTGGGAAAGTGAGAAAATGCTTGTTACCAGCATCATCTCCTTTTCCCGCAATGCTTTCAAAAACTTTTTGTGACACTCATTTAAACTCCAGGTTATGAGGTAAAAAGTTAATCCATGACTGTAAAATGTATTTTTACACCCTGCTACATAAATGATTTGAAAACAATGTGGGAGGAGGACCAATTACTAAAGGCAAGCAACTGCTCCTCTTCCAATAATTTTTTCACTCAATTTAAAGAGGGCATCTTTACCTTAACATATCACACCTTTGTGGCTCTTTGTCCAAGCTTTTGAATGGATTAACTCTACCAAGTGACAAAACTGTAGACTGGTCAAAATTCAAAGCATTTGCAGACGACAATTTAAATGTGGCTCAATACTGGAATTTGTCTTTGAAAGGGTAGAAAACATTGTGGGAAAAGGAGATAATGCTGGTTACCAGCATTTTCTCCTTTTCCCACAATGTTTTCAAAAGGCTTCTTTTTAAAACTCTAGATTGCTTGGTGAAGAGATAAGACAAATTGTCTGACTGGATTACATGCCAAACATCACCCAAAACCATTTTTTTTTGGTCAGTTCCTTAATTAATCACATAATTCTAAACTTGAATGAAAAAAGTCAGTAACTTTTATCCTGTTCTGCCACAAATCATCTTTCAGGGTTTTTTTCTAAAGAGAAAACCAAGTAACTGTGGTGACCACATCCTACAAGAAAATTCTACATCAAAAAGCAATCCATCTTTGGCTCTATTCAAAATCTTTAATTCGCTATCAAATATAGAAAATGAGACTATCTTGTCCTTACAATCATCAACAATATAAACATGAAAGAAAAGGAAAACACAAATAAATCAAATCCAAGACTATCAATACATGTAAGTTCAACCTTCACAAGACAACAACATTTTTGACCTGTCCAAATCATAAGCATTTTGCTAACGACTAAAAGGAAAATGAAATGTGGCTAAAATGATTCGATTTTACTTCTGAAAGGAAGAAAAAACATTGTGGAGAAAGTAAGGAAAGAATATTAACCCATAACCACATAATCCTTAGGTTTAACAACCTGAAAGAAGAGGGTAACTGAAAACATTGTGGGAAAAGAAGAAAATGCTTGTACCCAGCATTTTCTCCTTTTCCTAAAATGTTTTCCCCCTCCCACAAACAAATTTCAATTTTTGAGTCAGATTTATCTTGTCATCAGCAAATTTGGTCAATTCTGATATATTCAAAATTTTGTCATTTGGTAAAGGCCTGAAGGGTTAAAAGCATTTTCTCCCTTTAACACAATGTTTTTTAAAAGCTTCCTTACTCAAGGTGGTAAAAGGTAAAGAAATACCTACAACCTAGCCATGTTTGCAAAATAATATGGTTTAGCAGTAACTGGAGATTTTGATCTGGAGAAAGCATTAGAAAATTTCCTTTTCACAAAAATATTTTCAATTCTATATTTACAAAATAATGAAACATTAATGATATCAACAATACTAGGCAGGTCGAACAGACTAAAGCCTTTGCAAAACCAGCCTGTATTTTAACAATCCTGAGCATGAAGCACTTTGAAAACATACTGGAAAAAGAAGAAAATGCTGGTCACCGGCATTTTCTCCTTTTCCCATAATGTTTTCTAACCCTTATAAAACAAATAACACCATTCAAGCCACAATTAGTATGAAATCTGCAAATGCTTTAAATTTGTAAAGAATAGGATAAAGAAATACAATTTTGTGTTTTTTACAAGTAAGTGATTCTTTTCTTTCACATGTTTCATGGAAAAAGATAATATTCCTTTGATAAAAAGCTCATTCAAGAATTTTTTGGGAAACAAATATCACAGCTATTGTCAAGCACATTTTCTTTGTAGTAGAGGTTCATGTGAAACCTAAGGCTTCCATATACAACTTCTATTTACTAACTTACAAAAAATTAGAAATCCTCTCAGGGGAGAGGACATATCTGTAAAAAGGAGAATATGATGTGGGGAAAGTAGAAAAATCTCGGTACTAACAAATTGACAACACTTGCTCAAAGCTAACTTATAATTGGCCTATGTTCAAGAGCAAATAACTCTGTAATGCTTCATGAAACATGCCCAATAAGTATGTCTAGCTTGACTACCTTGAGATGATTCCATGTTATCAATCTGGTAAAATTTGAAAATTTGAAAAAAAAAAATCTGAATAACAATGTGATGAGATAGTTTTGCAACATGTAGGTGAAAATGCCACTAAATAGTAGACCAACCTACATACAACTAGACTTAAAAGACCAACTGACAGACAAAGCAACAGAAAATGTCATTCCAATCTGCTCAAGTTGAGTACAAAATACTGATGAAGAGTTAAGATTTTAATGGTGGGTTTAGTGTGAGTTTCCTCCATACTTTGGGCAAAATTTATTTTTTTCTTGTTACTAAACACTACTCTGATAGCATTCTGAATGCAAAAATGAGCAAAACACTGAGTTTTGAAATGAATCTGAAATTGTAATAACCCTTTACTACACAATCTGAAGTTATAACAACCCTGAAGAAGAAGGCTTTTGAAAACATTGTGAAAAGGAGAAAATGCTGGTAACCAGCATTTTCTCCTTTTCCCAAAATGTTTCCTATCCTTTATAGACAACTCCAGTGATGTGATCCACATTGAACTAGTCATCTGCTAATGCTTTGGATATGTACAATGTCTAAAATTTTGTTGTGTGGTAATGGATTAAACCAAATCATAGTTATATTGTATAACCTTTTTGGTATAAAGCAAATGGTTTAAAACAACAACATCAGTTCAGTTTATCATTGTTTTTACTAATATGTAAACCAAATGCCATCTGGGCCCGTATTCACCAGCCATTCTTAATTGAACCTAGCAACACTCCTGATTGGCAGAACCATTTGGGTTAGCCAATCAGAAGTTGTGTTACATTCAAATTTAGAAAAGCTTGGAGAATAAGACTAAGAATGTTCTGCAGAATGGTTGGTGAATACGAACCCTGATTGTTGTATACCTATAGGTCATGAAAACTGGCAGAGTGACAGGTACACAACACTCTGATGGTACTCTAATTACATATGGATAACAGACAACAATGGTTATGAAATTAACCCAAAATGATATTGTTGTTTTAAACCATTTTTTAAAACAATTTACACAATTTAGATTTCTAAATTGTGTATCAATTTCTAATACAATTTCTAAATTGTGTATTATACATTCCCTTAGGAATTTTAAGTGGATTAAACATAAAACAATTTAGTTATACTGGACAATGTAACAAATATACGCTTAGTGGCCATGAGTATTTCATCAAATTCAAAATTCCCATGATTGACTCACATGCATTTTTCTGTGTGTGCCAGAAAATTAAATCACACAACTTCTGATTGTGCTATGATAATGAAAACTATACTGGTACAATGAGAAGTAACTGGAGCTATTTACACTAATTTGCTATTACTGATCCATGCCTGACATCAG
Organism: Hippopus hippopus; assembly: GCA_946811185.2. Lineage (NCBI taxonomy): Eukaryota > Metazoa > Mollusca > Bivalvia > Cardiida > Cardiidae > Hippopus > Hippopus hippopus. The sequence goes on along the minus strand of OX328108.1, from coordinate 42,827,625 downwards.
AGTTTTACCTCTCTGAAATCTAGTAGTATTACTGTTCCATCAAATTTTGGAATAGACAACAACAAACACACTTTATTTTTATGCGCCACTGTCTTCTTCACAATCTCTGGTAAGAGTGTTAAAATTGTAATTTGGACCTAATATCAATCAATATTCGTTCCAAAGATGCTAAGGTTTAAGGATCACGTTTTTAAAGTAACACAGAGTCCATTCTTGCACAGCAAAACGTTTTTTCGGAAATATTCTACATCTTTGTCAGAGTACATTGTATCAAATCTACTGTACACTATATATTTGAATGTCAGTCTTATTTTGCTATAATTTCATGTGAGTTTCATAAAAATAGCTTAATCTTCTAACCTACAATGAATTAAAAAGTTAACTTAGAAATACATGTAATTCAAAGAGGATTTGGGAACTGATGAAATATTTATGGCCAGTAATTGCAGCTTCACCACACAATTCCAGGTTTAACAACCCTTATAAAAAATTCTTTTGAAAACATTGTGGGAAAAGGAGAAAATGCTGGGAACCAGCATTTTCTCCTTTTTCTACAACGTTTTATTCCCTTTAAAAGGCACATTCCATTATTTGAGCGACATTTAATTTGTTGTCTGCAAATGCTTTCAATAAGGAAATGTCTAAAATTTTTGTCATGTGAAAAAGGGTTAAAATAAAAGGATCATTTCAGGTTAATTTCACTGTTGTCTGCCAGACATTTGTTTCGGGCAGTTTGACTTAAACATGGTACGTCTTTACCAAACAACAAAATTTTAAACTTCTCGATATCCAAAGCATTTGCAGACTACAAAATAAACGAGACTCAAAATTTGAAATTCGTTTTTGGACAGGTAGAAAATATTGTGGGAAAAGTAGAAAATGCTAGTTACCAGCATTTTCTCCTTTTCCCACAATATTTTCAGAAGTTTTCTTTCTATGGGTCGTTAAAACTTGGCATTGTTCGGGAAGGGGTTAAGCAATTTACACAGATGTGCTTTCTACTCTGAAAAATATACATCACAGATGCATCGTTATTGAACATTATCCTAGAAAATTAATATTTTTCTTCCTTCTAATACCAACACTGAAATGTTTCACCACAAATACAGTTTTTAGCCTTTCTGTAAAAGATATATCTGTGTCAAAGCAATGAAGTTAATGTGGAAAAAAAAACACCAAGATTGTATGAGATCAAACAGAATAGTCATGAAAAATCAAATGAAGAGATAGGGAATAACGATGAACAATCAGCCTTAACCCTATACCACACCACAAAATTTTTTACCTGTCCAAATTGAAAGCATTTGCAGACGACAATTTCAATGTGGCTCATTGATGCAATTTTTGTTTGATAGGGTACAAAACATTGTGGGAAAAGGAGAAAATGCTGGTAACCAGCATTTTCTCCTTTTCCCACAATGTTTTCAAAAGGCTTCTTCTTCAGGGTCGTTAAAAGTCAGCAATGTGTGGTAAAGAGTTAAAGGACTTTTCAAAAGTCTTCTGCTTTGGAGCAGTTTATTTTATTTTTTACTCTCTTTCAGGGTATAACTTCAAGAAAAAAAAAACAGTATAGAAGTATCAGCAGTCTACTTAACCCTTTACCACACAATCCCAAGTTTTGAACATGAGGGCCATTGGCCCTAAAGAGCTCACCTGAGTAAAGTCATCTAGACACTGAAAATGTGGCATTTAGAGTACACACAAGGTTTTTGTAAGATTGGGGACCATCACATACTTTTTGACTTAACATGACCCAATTCTAAACTTGTTCAAGATATCATCAAGACAAACATACTGACCAAGTCGAATGAGTATCAGACTAAAAATATGGCCTCTACAGTGCACACCAGGTTTTTCCAAGATTGGTCCCAGTGACCTACTTTTTGACTCAATGTTGCCCATTTTCAAGTATGTCTGAGATATTATCAAGACAAACATTCCCATCAAGTTTCATGAGTATCGGATTGAAAATGTGGCCTCTAGCATGCACACAAGGTTTTTCTAAGATTCGACCTGGTAACCTACTTTTTGACCTGATATGACCCAATTTCAACTTGTCTTAGATGTCATCGCACAAACATTCTGACAAAGTTTCATTAGTATTGAACTCAAAATGTGGCCTCAGGGTCGTTAAAACTTTGTACTGTGTGGTAAAGGGTTAAGGCACCAATTACGAACCAGATATTCCCAGATCAGACTGCACATTCTGTACACTATGTGCAGTCTGATCTGGGATCTACATTATTTGTTTCTTCGCTATACATTCCGACACTTACAACCTTGACTTTTCAAGGATTCAAAGACATCATTCTTCAGGAATGATAGACTTAAGTCCGCTAAGCTTTATATTCGGCAACTCTAAAAATGATACACTAACATCAAATAAGCATCATGCAATGGTCTTATGAAAAAAATGACTTATAAATGCTGCCTTTTGATTGGTCAGTTTAAAACAAACATAAAAAAAAAAAACACCAGAAAGTTTTTCTGTTTATACATTGATCAGCTTAGAAAGAAACATCAAGCTTTACAAAGACAAAACATAATTATTATCAGGCTTCCCCAACCCTTTATCAAATGATCCTGAGTTTTTATGGCTTTGATAAAGATTAGTTAATGGCATTTTACTTTACTATTGTGTTCAACATTATTTCAGTTACATCACAGCATCCAATGCACTTTTCTATGCTTTCCTAGAGTTTCTATTACCAGTAATTTGCACAGTATTCTTCTCATGCCACTGGCTGCTTTCCCATGTAACTATCATCTAAACAATGAGCAGGGCTGAGACAGGAATAATTACTACAGCAATGAGTATTATCAATCTGCTAAAAAAGAAATGGGATTTAAACCAACCCGGCTACGACCCTCATAAGATGATAAAATTTTGGACTTGTATAAAATTGAAAGAATTTGCAGAAAATAAATTGGAATATGGCTTATATGATGGAATTTGTCCTTAAAAAGGTAAAAATATTGTGGGAAAAGGAAAAAATGCTGGTTGTCAGCATTTTCTCCTTCTCCAATAATATTTCAAAAGCTTTACTTCTTCAGAATTATTATATATTTATATTAAAGAATATCGTTTATTGTTTGCATTGTATTTTGTTCTATTTTAATGAACATACTGTCTTGTCATAACAACACATACTCCCTGTTTATTTACCACCGCCACCTCTTCCCTAAACTTATCTAATGACCTGTTCCCTGTTCATGTAAAAACTTTTTATAACGAAACAAAAATTAGACCAGCCCAAACCTAAAGTATTTCTAGACAATGAATTAGTTGTGGCTCAAATGATGAAATTTGTACAGTTGTTAGCTTGATTTAGACTGTTTGCATAAACAATAACATTAGGGTTTAACCCTTTACCACACAATGACGCCTTTTAACGCCCCTGAAGAAGAGGCCTTTTGAAAACATTGTGGGAAAAGGAGAAAATGCTGGTAACCAGCATTTTCTCCTTTTCCCACAAAGTTTTCTACCCTGTCAAAGAAAAGTTGTGTCATTTGAGCCACTATGAAATTGTCTTCTGCAAATGCTTTCAATTTGGATAGGTCTTAAATTTTGCCGTGTGGTAAAGGGTTTAAGGCTACTATGATTTAATTAACCCTATACCACACAGTCCCAAGTTTTAATGACCCCCAAGAATTGACTTTTAGAAAACATGATGGGAAAAGGAGAAAATGCTGGTAACCAGCATTTTCTCCTTTCCCCACCATGTTTTCTATACAATCAAGGACACATTTCATCATTTGAATCACATTTATCATCTGCAAATGCTTTACATTTTGACCAGTCTAGAATTTTGTTGTTATGTAAAGAATTACAAACAACCATGCAATTCAGAAACTGTTGCTTTTTCTGACAGTGAGGATACAAATCAGATTACAGGGCACATTCCTTTGTTTTACACTGAAAGGATTAATGGCATGAGAGCCATGAAAACATAGTGGCAAATACAGAAGTTGCTTGTTCCTAATAATTTCTTGGCTTGCAACTTTGTTTTCAAAAGTTATATATTAACCCTTTACCGAACAATAAAATTTGGACTCAACCAAACTGAAAGCATTTGTAGACGACAAATGCAATATTGCTCAAATGATGAGTTCTGTCTTTGATAGGGTAGAAAAGGTTGTTCGAAAAGGAGAAAATGCTGGTTACCAGCCTTTTTCTTCAGGGTCATTAAAGTTCTGGATTGTGTTAATTGATTGAATGGTGTTTTAACTCTTTACCACACAATCCCGACTTTAAATGACCCCAGAGAAATAGGCTTTGGAAAACATTCTGGGAAAAGGAGAAAATGCTGGTAACCAGCATTTTCTCCTTTTCCCACAATGTTTTCTACGCTATTAAGGACAAATGTTGTTATGTGGGATGAATTTATTTTGCCCTCAGCAAATGCTTTCAGCTTGGACCAATCTAAAATTTTGTCATGTGGTAAAGGGTTAAGCCACTTTCTACATTATTTCAATCATCATGGGTTTCAGTACTAGGCTAGGACTCTGCAGTGTCTTGCGCAAGGACACCCTAGATAGAGTGGTAGAGGGTTAGCCCCTTTACCTGCAAAATAAATACAAGTGATTTTTCTAGATCAGCTGAGATAGCTTTCTTGTTTGGCAGACCAACGAACATAAGATTGAGTGATGCATATCAGAGATCAGACAGTATAATCTGTGTAATCCAATTTCTATCTACATTTTCTGCAACAGCACCTGAAGATATTCCTTTTAAATATTTTGGTATACAAAAATCATAACTGTCTAGTCTTCTTTTTGCTGCCTAATAAAATTCTAACATAGAACAGGGATCAGGTTGAGGTATAAGTGACCTTAACTCTTTACCACAACAAAAAATATAGAATTGTCCAAGTTTAACCCTTTACCACACGACAAATTTTAGACCTGTCCGAATTGAAAGCATTTGCAAATGACAGTTTCAATGTGGCACATATGAAATGATTTTTCTTTGATAGGGTACAAAACATTGTGGGAAAAGGAGAAAATGCTGTTAACCAGCATTTTCTCCTTTTCCCACAATGTTTTCAAAAGCCTTCTCTATCAGAGGTGTTAAAAGTCGTCATTGTGTGGTAAAGGGTTAAAGCATCGGTAGAAGACAATTTAAACAAGGCTCAAATGATGGAATTAGTCTTAGATATGGTAGAAAACATTGTTGGAAAAGGTGAAAATGCTGGTTGCATCCTTTTCTCCTTTTCCCACAATGTTTTAAAAAAATTTGGGAACATGAACACTCTGGACTGTGTGGTAAAGGATTAAGTTGTAATTTGAATATGACATATAAAGCTCTTTGAGTTAAAAATCTGCATAGTCTTAGAATATACACAGCATACATGTACATAGTGCTGCTTCCAATCACCCAAAGGTTATTGTTTGTGCTAGTTTGTGTATATAGTCATGAATATAATAGTACGCAGTTATGTGCTCTTATTATCACATTATGTAACCTGCTTATCTGTGTTGGTCTGTAAACGCTCAAGTCCTGCTTTGTGGTCCTGACGTAGTGCTTTCTCCCGTCTTTTGTACCTATGTTTCAGTTGTTCTCTTAACACCCTCACTGCTTCAGCATGCTGCTTTTCAACATCCTCTAATGTTAATTCCAAATTACTTATATGTCTGTCTGAAAAGCTGGAACTGTCAGAGCACACAGATCTTTCATCTATATCACTTTCTGAAACACATAAACTGGTATCTTTTTTCACTCTTAGTTCATCAAGAAGCTGGTTTTTCTCAAAGCCAAGATTTTCTTCCCTATCCTTAAACTTGGCCTCTATTTCGTGAAGTTCTTCCTCTAACAGTCTTTTCTGCTTCATTAGTTCTCTCTCATTTAAATCCTTTTGATATATCACATCTTCCATTTCTTTCTGTTTGGTTTCCAGTATTGCTAAAGTTTGTTTCTTTTCAACTAGTTCATTTTCTACACCAGATTTCTCCCTCAGCTTTGTTAACAAGATATCCTTTTCTCTTCTCAGTGATTCTTCCAAAACACCTTTATCCCCAAGTATTGCTGATAGTATATAATTCTCATCTTCTCTGTCCTTTAACTTATCCAGTAATTCTTCCCTTTGTTTCTGTAAAAGAGCAAGTTGTCTGCCAAACACTTCTTCAATTTCTTCAATACCACTAGTGTTTCTGTACAATCTGTCTTTTAAATCCACTACTATTTTCTCTTGTTCTTTTATCTTACTTATCCATCTTTCATTTTCAATTTTCAATAGTTTGTTCTCTTCATGAAGAACTGCTACGTCTTGTCTCAACTTGACTAAATCATTACTTATATCTAATTTTATGTTCTGATTCCAACTTGGATCCGATGAAGTTCTGCCTCTGCCAGACTGTAAAAACTCCTTTTGTACTTTCTCTTTTTCCAGAGCTTGTGACAATAAGGCTGTTTCTTGTGCATAGATAGCCTTAGTTTCTCTAAAATCCCTTTTCAGTTTAGATATTTCATCAACAAGTTCAAACTGCTTCAATTCCAACGCTAAATGACCATCCTCCTCCGGTTTTAACCCTGATCTTATCCTAGAAGAGTCAAAACTGTCACTTACAGAACTAACAGATCTTCCATCAGACTGCTGAGAACTAGTGAAAACATTTGCACCCACATTAAGTCTTTCATTAAAGTGACTCTCTGAGACATCACTCTGATTAAGGTCACTTTCATGTAAAGAACCATCTGTCTGTTGCACTGCTTCATTTAAAGCTCTAGCATTATCTAAATTTTCAATGTCATCCTGGACTGATATGATGGGAACATCATGGCTGAAGGCTCTCTTGCCAATCTGAATTAATTTTTTGTGTTCAAAAGCTTTAGATAACATTGGTTCACCTTGGCTTGTCAATGGTTTGGGTGTTGATGTAGCTGATGGAAGACCTCTGTCTGCATTTAAAAGATGTTCTTCAAGTTTTTTTACATAGTCATCTTTCTCCTTCATCTCTGACTTAAGCTGTTCAATGCTACACTTTAATTCATCTAAATCTTCAAGATCTTTTAGTGTTAATTCCCTGCCAGATTCCTGAGGAAGTTTTACCAGTGAAGGATCCCCATGTTCAAGCAGATTCTTCAAAGCTACGAGTTCAATTTCTAGATCGTGTTTTGATATAACTAGCACTTCAACTTCATTTCTTAAATCACTATACATCTTCAAGATTTCTGCATTTTCTTTTTTGAGAGAATCTTCCTGACACTTAAGCATTTTTTCATGCTTGGCTTTTTCTTCCTTTACTCTACATAATTCATCAATTAATGTTTTATTCTCCTCTTGCAGAAGGGCTTTTTCCTCTTTATTTTGCCTTTCCATTGAAACTTTTTCATCTTGTAAGAGCTTTAAGGTTTCTTTGAGATCCTCAAGAATCTGTTGGTCTGTATCACTTCGATCTGATTTTGAATCTGAATTATCAAGCCTTGAATCTGTATGGTCATGTTTATTCTTTGGGTCATTTTTATTTGGCAACATATAAATATCCTCTGTTTCAGTGCAAAGATTTTCCTCTTTGTCTGCAATAAGTATTTTGTTCTTCAGTTCTTCTATTGTCTTACAGTATGCCTTGTTCTCCTTTTCAAGACTTTCAAGTTGTATAGCTAATTCTTTGATGGCCCATTCATGTTCTTTTTTCAGTTCTGCATTGGATTCAAGGTCCTGGCTTAATTTCTTATTGTCACTGAGTAGCTCTTCATTTCTAATTCTAAGATTTTCATTGTCTGCCTTAATCTGAACAACCTGGGCTTGTTGAGATGTGACTTCTTTTGATAACATTTCATTTTCTTCATTACACAACTGTACTTTAGTTTCCAACATTTCCTTTTCCTGCAATATCTTATCAAACAAAATTTCTTTGTCCTTTACACTCTCCCTCATATCAAACAACACTGTCTCAAGTTCTGACTTACTTTGTTCAAGTTTTTCATTCTTTCCCTGCACTTGTTGAAGCTTTGATTTTCTTTCTTCCAAATGTTCAGCCTGAATTCTTATTTCTTTACGCAGCTCACCCATTTCTGTTTCATTGTCAGTAACAACAGTTTTCATTTCACAATAACTTTTTTGTAAGTCAGCTAATAGATCTTTTTCTGTTTCTAGATTGGAAATTAATTCTCTATTTTCAATCTGGATTAACTGTATATGTTCCTCATTATTCTTTTTAACTTTATTCAATTCTTGTTGAAGTGCAGCGTTTTTGTTCTGAAGTTCATCAAACATGTCTGCTTGCTTGATCAATGTGTTTTCTAATTTACTTTTTTCTTCAAGTATAGAACTCCTATCTGAGCATCCTCTGTCTAATTCATGCAAAAGTCTCTCCTTTTCAGTAGTTAGCTGTTTCAGTTCTGTTTTTAGTTCTCTTTGACTGGCAAGTAATACTTCAAGCTTAGTATTTTCTTCCTTCAACATACTCATTTCAGCTACAAGATCTGACATAAACTCATCCCTCTCTGATACAGCATTGTCAATTTGTTGCAGTTTTTCAATTAGAGTATTATTTTGACTCTCTAATGCAGCATAATTTGACTCATACATTTTGTTACTTGACAATAACTGAATGTTATTCTCTTTCAGTTGCTTTGTTTCATTTTCAAGCTCCTGAATGTGGGACACAAGATGGTCCTTACTGTCAGCTGCTTCAGTACTTTGCTGGAGCCTTACTAACTCTTCTGATAAACAGGCATTTTCAGATTTAAGATCTTCATATGTCTTTAAAGCTGTGTTTAGCTCCTGTGATTTTTCATTCAGTTTTTCTTTTAGTACTGTTATTTCAATGTTCAGACTGCCTATTGTATCTATTCTCTCTGCTCTATCTTTTCTTAAACTCTCTTCTACTTTGTGTTTTTCATGTTCCAGTGCTGAAACAGATGCCTGCAACTCAGTTATTTTCTCTTCTAATACTTCCTGTGTAGATTTTGCTGGAACTGAAAGATCTGTTAAAAGGGAAGTATTTGACATTACTTCACTTTTATCTCTATCACTTCTGTGATCTGGATGTCTAGAGGGATCTGTACCTGGACAAATAGAATTAAGCATATCAAACAAAGTGTTTTCATATTCCTGCTTATTACCTTCCAAGGTACTATGAATTGAGCCTGCTTTTTCCCCTGATGCACTAACTGAACATTCTACCTGTGTTTCTTGAATGAAGTCTACTTCTATTTTAGGAATTATTGCATCTACATAAAACACTCCTCCCTGTTCAAACCCTTCATCTGTTGTATTATTTTCCTTCTCATCTATAAGAGCCTTGGTGCTTTGTTCAGGTAATTCATGGCTAATTTTCTCCAAAATATCACCAGAATCAACTCTTCCGTTAGTATCATTACTGTCGGTTAAACTTTCTTCAAAGAAATCACCACTGTCTTTACCAGACAAAGGTCCTGTTTCAGCCATATGAGCAACTGAAAAAGTTTGCACTGCACAACTCTCTTGATTGTCATTAACATGTTCAGCTACAAATTTATTCTCTCCATCAACTTTCACCTTTTTAGGTAACTGAAGTTTCAACTTAAGTTTTTCTTCCCTGTCCTCCACATTCTTCTTGTACTCGTGTTCAGAAGAAACAGTGTCCCCTCCATCATTTTTCTGAAAAATTTCACGAGGTTCAGACATACTGTGTACCTGTATTCTTTCTGATACAAAGTGCCCTTCAGTATTATCACCCTGGCCTGACTTTTCCAACCACATGTCTGGGTCAATTTTGATATCACCATCTGAAAAATGTCTCTTTCTGCTGGTGGAGGTATAGAACTCTCCATCTAGATCATCTTCCGAGAAGTGACCCTCTTCCATTGTGGCAACAGAAGCTGTACAGTGAATGAATGGTGATACATTAGCGTCATTTATACCTTCTGGACTCCTGTCAGTGTCACTTGGAGTTGAGGTTAAAGCGAATCCTCCTCTGATTTTTTTCCTACTGATTCTTTTCCTACTAGGAGTCTCTGGATAATCTCTTGCATTCAGTGGTTTTGCTTGAGATTCTGTAACAAGTTCCCTTATGATATTGTCAACATTCACACTGTCATGACATGCGTTATCAACTTGCTCAACAACAAAGGTGTCTTTAACTTCAGTTTCATCATTTTCATGGGTTTTGACACCTTTTGCCCAGTGTTCAAGATGAATTGATGTAACTCTCTGCAGCATTTGATCATCAGATTCAGAGTGTTCTATAAATTTGTCTTCTACACTTGAATTTTCCACAGGCTCATTCCTTGTAAGTTCGTTCTTCCTTGCAAAAACAATGTCATTTTCTTCTTCAGAATATCCAGTATCTAAGTTGGGATTGCCTGGATGAGCCACTGTTTGTTCTCTTTGTGTTGATTTAATTTTGAGGAATTGATGTATTTTCTCTATCAAGTGTTCATACTTCATTCTTACAGACAAGCAGTCTGTGTTTGAACAGAATAAAGTTGTGTCAAGACTGCCACTTAAACTTTTTGTATCAATGCTGGATCTAACACTGTCAAATGACAACTCTGGTGAGAGTTCCCAATCCAGAAATGAAGGAGCCATTTGTGAAGCTTGCTGATTGGCTGATTGTTGTGATTCTCCCAACATGCTATGTTCTCCCATAATACAATACAACTCATCCCGAAACACTTCCTGTTCTAACTGGGTGACATTTATCTTTTGAAGAAGGTCATCTCTGGCCTGAGCAAGTTCCTGAAAGACAAATAAAATTATCTCATTTATTTACCAAGCAATCCCATTACGTAAGACTTTGAGGAAGAAAGCCTTTGAAAACATTGGGTGAAACAGGGAAAAAAATGCTGATACAAGCAATTTTGCTATGTTTCCTAACCTTTCATAGACAAATCACATGAGCTGTATTTAAATGCATCATCTGCAAATGCTTTCATTATAGACTAGTCTAAACTTTTGTTTCTGGCTAACAGTTTAGCAACTTCATAGGTCACAATAACTACTACTTTAAAAATAAAACATTGTCTAAGCTCCCTCACTCAGTAACTTTTTTATATATAGGACACCTAATGAATGATATTTAGAAACACTATGCCACTGAACGGCAAGCAATTCATGAATGCTTAGCAAAACATAATAGTTAAAAACATTTAAATGACTTCTTTTTATTATTTATTTTAAAGCTGTAATACTTAAACTGGTTTGAACTTGCTCATAAATACTAAAGTTATTTGACAGAAAGCAAGAAATTTCCAGTTTTCAAAATTTCAAACTCCCATAACTCTAGTAAATAATAACAGATTTCACCGACTGGCCAACTCCCTAAATGATAAAAATCCATAAAAAAGCAATTTCTTTGAAACCAAGACATAGGCCTACTGGATTTTCACAGATTTTACTATAACTGAGTTCACTGATGGGAATACATAGAAAAAAGTTGTATTTGGATTTTCATGCTCAAAGGAACTTACAGTAACAGTTGATCTTTGCTCCAAAAACTACAATCTAAATCCTTCAACATTACAAGCAGTACACATGAAAGAGACATTGTCAATCACTATGCAGACCAGTCGTTGCAATTGTAACTCTTAATCAGACAATGTAGATCTAAACTAAGACTTTCACTGTTTGCAAAAATCACCTAACAACTTAAAGTAGTGCACAGCTCTTTCAGCATTAACTTGATGTTTTATAATTCACTATTTCATTAGTCAACATTCCACACCAATCTTACTGATACTAATGTATATGAGCCACACTGTGGCAAAAGAGGGTTTAATGCATCAGCCTGTTGCATTATACCAAGCAAGTCATCACATAATTATGGATCCATTTTACCTAACATCCAACTCAATCTGAGGGTAGAAAGGTCCTTTGGCATGCAGAAAATTTAAAACAGCAAAAAGTTTTGACTCTAATCAGCCTGACTTGGGTCTACCTGATATTTTTTGCAGATGCATTAAACCCCCTTTTCACAGAGCATGGTTCAAATCTTCTTATATTATACCTAATTTATTATTTATGTAGTTGTCCTTCTATGGTCAAAAGTGGTCATTTTCTGCCCTACATTTGTGGTCTGCATACATCTTCACAATCAGTGACAGAATAGAATAAATTATTTTATCATATACCTATGAGTGAATTACTGGGATTTCTCAGTGTATTATTTTTTCAGTTTTACACAGTGAATAACATCACTAGTGATGATATGGTATCATCACTACTGATGATATAGTTTTAGAATATTTGCCGGAACTACTTTTTTTCCTGTATTTCTCACAGTCTAATGTTTCTGTCTCTGCTTCAAACATCTTTAGTCAACGATAGCACAGTGAAAAGATTTTCGGTGCAGTCTTTCCAAACAACCCCGAGTTAATGACCTTGTGGGAGAAATCTTTTGAAAACATTTCGAGAAAAGAAGATAGCTTTTGTGGGCGATAGCTCTTGGAAAATATTGTGGAAAAATGACAAAATACTATGAACCAGCATTTTTTCCTTTTTCCATAATGTTTTCTATCCTATCAGAAAACCTAAGATCATTTGGTACCAATTTAGTATTTGTCATTAACAGTTGTTTTTAATTTGGGAAAGTCTTAAACTTGTCATGTGGGAAAGGGTTAACTGTTTCTTCTTCTAATTTCATATGGCTGGTTTTAAATTGTAAAGGTGCAAAACAATGCACGCCTTCAAATGGAGAGATTGATGACGTAACATACCCTTGAGTGTTACGTCATCTGTTGCATCAGCTGCTTCTGCCGAAAATGGATCATGTGTTTGTAAAGGAAAGTCCTATACATGTATACCTACCGTTCTTGATAATTATTAGCGAACAAAGGGAGAATTAGGAATATAATAAATAGAATAATCAACTGGTGGTGTGTGATATTAAAAATCTGTCATTCGAATGGGGTTTGATACAGTTAAAAAACTCGTCCTTCGGACTCGTTTTTCAACCGCATCACACCCCATTCTAGTGACAGATTTTTAATATCACACACCACAAGTTGATTATCGTCTATGAAATATATAGATCCACAATAAATAACAGAGAAGACAAAGTTAATCCAAGATCACACCACACATTCTGTAAAGCATGATCTTGATCAACACAGTCTGCATAAGCAATTAAATCTGGCTTCAGCACCACAACGTTAAACTCTTTACCAGACTACATTCTGTCAGATTGGTCCAAACTAAAAGGAGTCATACAGGGGCTCAAGTTTTGGTTGATTGATTGATTGAATGATGTTTTACACTGTTTCGACATTTCTTTCAGTTACATAGCGGCAGCCATTGCACCTATCGAAGCTTTCCTGGAGTTTCTTTGACCAGTACTCCACACAATATTCTTTCCAAACCACTGGCTTTTTCCCACATTACCATCGTTGAAACAATGCTCAGCGTGAGAGAGGAATGAATCCTGCTGCAATGACTCATCAATCCTCAGAAAGAATTTGGCTGAGCCGGGACTAAACCAGCGACCCCCAATTCTCAAGTCCTGTATGCTACAGACTGAGCTACCAGGGCTTGACTCACAAGTTTTGAAAGGGAAGAAAATGTTTTTGGAAATGGATAAAATACTTGTAACCAATATTTTCTCCTTTTCCCATAATGTTTTCAAATGGCTTCTTCCTAAGGGTCGTTAAAACTCAGAATTGTGTGGTAAAAGCTTAACCCTTTACCAGATGACAAGATTTTAGCCTTGTCCAAATTTAAAGCATTTGCAGATGACAATTTCAGTGTGGCTAAAATGGTGTAATTTTTCTTTGATAGGGTAAAAACCATTGTGGGAAAAGGAGAATATGCTGGTTACCAGCATTTACTCCTTTTTCCACAATGTTTTCAAAAGGCTTCTTTCCCAGGGTCGTTAAAAGTAGGCATTGTGCGGTAAAGGGTTAACCCTTCACGTCAAACTGAAATAAATCTCTTTCGCTTGTACCAACCAAGTACCATTTCATTTTGTGATGAGATGGAAGGCGGGGATGACTTTGTGGTGTAACATTTGGCATTTTGTTGCTAGAAGCTGTATTTCAATTTCAGAACACCTCCTGAGGTGACGATAAATTTTGTGCCTGTATTTGCCTTTAGCCTGATTAGTGTACTTTAAATGCTTTTCATTAATCAGTTTCATTTTACTAAAGACTTATTAATGTGCATGGGAAACTATTGAATAAACATACCACCTTAAGTTATGAATGTTAAGTTGATCATTTTATTTTTGTTTCAAACATTAGTATACCCAGATTCACAAATTTGCACAGAAATTGAAATAAACATATATCTTTATAAATCATATGGCTATTTGCTTGATTGATTGGATTTTAACACTGTTTTAACAGCTTAAGTCATATCACAGCGGTCAGGGCACCTATGCATGTGTTTCCTGGCTTTCTCACATGAGTACCGACACAACTTTCTTTCTAAGGCGCTGACTACTTTCTCATATGCATCAGAGGTGAGAGGTAAAAATTGCCAGAAAGAAAGTTGCCTCGACTGGGTATCGAACTCACAACCACCAGGCCACGAGTCTGATGTGCTAACCACTGAGCTACCCTTACGGGCATGTGGCTATTTGCAATGAATTTGTTGGATAGGAGTTGGACAACTCTTTACCAAATAACAAAATTTTCGACATGAGCAAATTGAAAGCATTTGCAGACAACAAAAATATAGGTGGCGCAAGTGATGATTTCTGTCTTTGATACGGTAGAAAACATTTTGGGGATAGGAGAAAATGCTGGTTACCAGCATTTTCTCTTTTTCCCACAATGTTTTCAAAAGCCTTCTTTTTCAGGGTCATTAAAACTCGGGATTGTGTGGGATAGGGTTGATATTGGTTCTTTTTCAATTGCTTTAAGCAGTTTTTCATTTCTGAAATACTGTGCAATAAGTGATTTATCAGAGCATTTTTGTTCAGATTTTTGCTTACTTGAATCATTTTGGGTATTTTTCCACCCAGGAGCTAGGACTACATTTTGTTTCTCTTTGAAAATGAAAGTTTATATCAGTTTATACTGTATTGTCTCTTTTAAACACCCCTGTGAGCGACACATATTCTGATAGGGGGGCATTTAATAGAGGTAAAGTAACATAGAATTTTCCAAGGACAATGATAACATTACTGTCAAGGTTTTAGTCAGTGCCAACTGTGTAGCACATGCCATTTGATAAACCCATTTTATTTACTGCAGAATATCAGTTTTACCGGCAATCATGATTCATTTAGACAATAAATTGCATGCTTGATTGATATGAGATAATGGTCTATGGTACTCTGATATTCAAAAGTTTTATCAAGTTAGTTGACAAACTCTGTTACTGGCAGTTTATAATGTTATCAGAAGTGTATGTATATTTGGATGGTCAAGCGTTAGTGACCTCAATTTGTGAAGTAATTAGGATTATGTTGATGCCATAATTTTATTCCAACTTTATTAATTTCATGGTCATCTGGTATGCCCATTTTCAGTTAGAAAAAAAAAACCTGGGGGGTGGGGTGGGGGTTAATTAGAGTGGGAGCATTAATACGGGACATTACGGTAATTGATATTTCCTATTGTATGATTCAATTACAATCACAGTTTTTTTTTTTTCTGATTTTAAACTGAAATTGTTTTTTAAACAGCAGAATTTGTCTTTAAAAAGGAGGAACATGTTGTGGGAAAAAGAGAAAATTAATTTCAAACAATGTTTTCTACCCTATGGAGGACAAATTTCATGCTCTAACTTCTAACCAGTCGACAAAAATCAAAATTCAGACTGGTCTGAACTGAAAGCACTCTCAGACAAAAAACTGAAGGTGGCCCAAATGACAAAATTTGTCCTTGATAGGATAGAAAACATTGTAGGAAAAGGATAAAATGCTGGTTGCTTTTCCCAAACTGTTTTCCCACGATGTTTTCAAAAGCTTTCCTTGTAGGGGTCGTTAAAAGTCAGCATTGTGTGGTAAAGGGTTAACAACCTTGAGGAAAGAGGCTTTTGAAATTTTTGTGCGAAAAGGAGAAATGCTGGCAGCCAGCATTTTCCCCACAATGTTTCCTACCCTTCAAAGAACAAATTTATCGTCTGCAAATGCTTTCATCTTAGACAAATCTAAATATAGTTTGGTAAAGGGTTAAGAAACATTTCACATGTGAATGGCAAAATGCTTTCAATCTAGACAAGTCTAGCATTTTGTTGTCTGGTGAAGGATTAACCCTTTACCAGACAACAAAATTTAAGCCTTTCCAAATTGAAACCATTTGCAGACGACAATTTCAATGGGGCTCAAATGGTGCAATTTTTCTTTGATAGGGTAAAAAACATTGTGGGAAAAGGATAAAATGCTGGTTGCTTTTCCCAAACTGTTTTCAAAAGGCTTCTTTCCCAGGGTCGTTAAAAGTGGGCATTGTGTGGTAAAGGGTTAAGTCATAACAAAATTGACATCTTCAAAATGCTTTTAAAATGGACAAATATAAAATCTGTCATCTTGTAAAGATTTAACAACACCCCTAACAAACAAGAAACCAATTCATTTAACCCTTTACCACACAATCCCGAGTTTTAACGACCCTGAGGAAGAAGCCTTTTGAAAACATTGTGGGAAAAGGAGAAAATGCTGGTAACCAGCATTTTCTCCTTTTCCCACAATGTTTTCTACCCTTTCAAAGACAAATTTCATTATTTGTGAAACACTGAATTTTTCGTATGCAAATGCTTCCAATTTGGACCAGTCTAAAGTCTTGTCCTTTGGTAAAGAGTTAAACCTTTACCAAACAATTCCAAGTTTTAACGACTTGAGGAAAAGGGCACTTGAAAACAATGGAAGCATTTCTCTTTTTCCTACAATGTTTTCTACCCTTTCAAAGACAATTCACATCATCTGAGCCAAAGTTTTTTATGTAATCTGAAAAGGTTTTCAATGTAAACAAGTCTATAATTTTGTTGTCTGGTAAACGGTCTCAAGGACAAAATTCTAGACTAATTCAAAATAATGAATGCTTTTTAGAAATCAAATTAGACATGTCTACAACGCTGGGTCTTGTCTCTGGAAGGTCAGAAAAAGAAACATTGTGGGAAAAAGAAAAGAAAGCTTATTCATAGAATTTTCCCCTTTACCCTAATATGTCAAAAGCGGTCCGACAAATCACCGAAATACCACGAAACACCGAAATACCCCTATTTTTATCGTTGGGTTCAAATAACTGATATAAGTATGCAGGATATTTGTTCCCTCTTTTTACAGAAAACACACTTAATCAAAGGATTACTCATTATTGAGAAGAATGATTTTGTTAATACACACTGATCACTGATTCACGTGGAGAACAATCACCGAAACACTCGAGTGTCTAGCCTACACCTGTACGCCAGTCTAGACTAAAGAATTATCAATATGACATTATCACTTATATTTATACATTTCTTTGATTGATAAACACACACAAAAGAGAACACCAATCCACTTCATTTGCGAAAGAAGTAGACCCAAATCAAACATGGCATGATGTAGGTCTCTGATCCGTCTAAACACCCAAGTATCTCGGCATGTTCGGTTCTCTTCTGTTCTGTTAGAGTGAAGCGATCATAATTGAAGGCGTTTGGCTAACATTGTCCAATTCGTTTGATGTGTAAGTTTGTCAGTATTATGTTTAGAGTGATATGATTATTATTAGGCGGACTCATAATTGTCTTTTTAATTTACAACTTGTAGGTAACGTGTTAGCCACGGATTCAAAATGGCTTCTATTTTGGTGTTTCAATTTCATATTCCCATTATGAAAAAAAGACAACTATTTTTTCAAGCATAGTTATGGATAAAGATCAGACACACCAACCTTGTAAAAAAGCTACTGTAGTGAGATTTAGGAGAAAGGGTTCCTGAATCAACCGATTTTACTACTTGGAGCGGGTATTCGGTAGACATTTACAGTACAGTACGGCTGTTCCAGTGCACATTCTTCACAGCGGGCCTAAACAGCATGTTATTATTTCAACACTAGGTTTTAACCCTTTACCAAACAATCCCTGGTTTTTACGACCCAGAGGAAGAAGCCTTTTGAAAACATTGTGGGAAAAGGAGAAAATGCTGGTAACCAGCATTTTCTCCTTTTCCCACAATGTTTTCTACTCTTCTGTAGTCAAGTTTCAATTTTTGAGTCATGTTTATTTTGTCGTCTGCAAATGCTTTCAATTTGGACAAGTCTAAAATTTTGTCGTTTGGTAAAAGGTTAAATTAACCCTCCTTCATCAGTTTGATGGCAATTTGTGTCAAAAACCATAACTTCAGTTATTTGAGTTTAATAATTAAGAACAAAAAAATAGGGGTATTTGGTGCTATTTCTGTATTTCGGTGATTCATCGGACCCTGTCAAAAGCCTTCTTTCTTAGGGTCAAAAAAACAAGTGATTATTCAGTAAAGTGTTAATTCATTACCACACAGTCCCAAATTTTAACAACCCTGAGGCAGAAGCCTTTTGAAAACATTGTGGGAGAAGGAGAAAAGGCTGGTAACCAGCATTTTCTCCTTATCCAACCATGTTTTCTAACCTTCCAAACATGAGTTACAATTGTAAGTTACATCACAAGCTTTTGTGGACAGTGTAGATCAAGATAGTCCGCTCTTTATTTTATAACTAAACTGTCTCTTCAACATGCAACTGAACTGTATTTGTATAGGCTGTAAGAATACTGACCTCGCAGGGCAGAGCTTTGTTCCTGTATGCTACATTTTAAATTGAGGTAAAATTGGTAATTCAGATATCATCATGAGTAGCCACATAAAATGCAATATAAGGAACATGAGAATTGAAATACATGGATAAGAAACACCTTTTTGCACAATGTTTTCAGACGGTAAAAGTGTATGCACTTCATGTGTCCATAAAGTAAAGGATCAATAAATTACTGTTGTAATGAACATGTTTACATAGATTTACCGAAAACAATTCAGAACTGGACCGAGGCCACTAAAATGAAAAATAAACCGGTCGGCTTATGTCAAACGTTAGCGACACCCTGACAGGTCAATCCTTACAGCCTCATGTCATTAAAAGAACGTAAAGGTTTTTTATTTATAAATGAAAGAGTTAAACAGTGTTAACAAGTCATTCTCACCTGATTATCTTGCTGTAGCTGATAAAGATCTTGGCTTGGTATCTTTTCACTGGCATCACTGACCAATCCAAAATCTGCTGCTTCTTTGGGGGTCTTATGTGAGGCTGCCCTTTTAGCTGATCCCTTTCTGCCTTTATTTTTTCTGGTCATGTCTGCACGGACTTGCTGAAGAGCCACTACAAACTGTTGATCTTTCTCCACTTTGACTTTCTCAATTGTTCTTCTTGCTTCCAATTCTACTTTGCTGGCATGTTTCTTTTTATCCTTCTCTGCTTCAAGTGATATCTCAGCTTCTCTATTTCTAAACTTTTGTTCATATTTTTCCTCTAATTCATATTCTGCTTGCCTTAATTTTCTCTCATAATTTTCTTCTAACTTTTTCACATTATTTTCTCTACTTTCTAGATCTTCAGTCATAGCTTGTATAGCAGACAAGACTTCAATCTTAAATTCGTGTTGAAAATCTGTATCAGTTTGGCAGGATACATCATTATTTGAGACTAATACTAGTAGATTATCTTGCTCACAATCTAGCACTTCTTTGTGGCTAATAAGTGAATCTGTCTCTGAACTGACCTTACTTTGTTGAATCACAGAGGCAGACAATAAACCACCATATTCAGGAACTTCTGAGATGTTATTCGTATGACTTACAGACATCTCTCCTTTAGAAGCTGTTTGAACACATTGGTTGAGTTGATCTACGTCTAGTGCATAATCTGATTTCAAAATGTCACATTGAGAGGATACTGATATAGTTAAAACTTCACTTTTTGCACTGACTGAATCTGGTTCATAAAGGTCTGTCTGAGTTATTTCATCAGTTGTTTCAATTTCATCATATCTATTATCAACACTTCGGTTTCCTACTTTAATCTGTGAAGTCTCACTTTTTCTAGCCAAACTTCTTTCACACACCTCTAAATCAACAGTTTGCCATTGTTCCACTTCACAAAATGTTTGAGTGCCACAGTGAGTTAAATTATCTTTGATAATTTCACTATTTTCACCATTATCATCTACAAGAACACCTGCAGACTCAAATTCTCCTATAGAAATGTTTGTTTGCACATGGGCATTAATAACTCTCTGAGTTTGATCATTGTCTGGAAAATATTGTAACATTGCTTCAAATAATGGCAGATCTTGTTGAGCACATTCCTCTGTATTTATTTGAGAGGCCATTTCAGTTTGGCATTCTCCCTGAAAGTTCATTTCATCTGCAGCAATATTTTCATCACCATGTGGATTCTCACTCTTTTCTTGGTACATCTTGTTCACCTTTCTCATGTTCTGTAAATCTTTTTGCTGCTTATCTGAGAGCTTTTGTAACAACATTTCTTTAGCTTCAACAGCTTCTACAAGTTGAGTTTGTTGCTGCTCATAATTTTCTTTTAGCACTTCTTTTTCTTCACTCACATTGTACATTTCACTTTCCATCACATCAAGTACTTTTCTTAATTCTGTTACATCCTCATTCATGACTTGTAGATGAGACTGTAGTTGACTGATCTCTTTATCACATTTTTTCTTTGTAGATTCCATTTCGGATTTTACTTCCTCATACTTTGTTTGCATGTCATGAAGCATGAGAGTTAAATCCTCCACAACAGATTCAAGTCTCTTTTTTTCTCTTTGTAAAGTTTCAACATTATATATTAAATCATCCACTTTTCTGCCAAGAGCCACATTTTCTCCTTGGGCACTGACACTGTTTTTTAATTGGTCATCAAGTTTGGTAAGTTTCTCTTGAAATGCTATGGTTTGTAGTCTTATTTCATCATTTTGGTCCTGAAGTTTCTTATTTTGATTCTCAAGTTCCTCACATTGTTTGATTAAAAATTCATTTTGTTCACACAGATGCAAGTATGTCTCTTGCAACTTTTTATCGTTTAATGTCAAGATTTTCTTATCCTTTTCAAGTTTGTAATTTTCTGACACATACCTCTCCCTTTCAATAACTAAGGACTCTATTTCTGCTGCTAAAATTTCCACCTGAGTTCTGATGTGATTTCTATTTTCTGAAATAGACACTAGATTTCTGTTAAGCTTATCTACTTCAAGGCTTAATACCTCATTTTCACTTGCAACTTCATTCATATTATCAGAAACACTTTGATATTCCAAAATAATTTCATCACGTTCACACTCTACCTTTTTCATCTTTTCTTTCAGTTTCTCAAGTAATTTCTTTTCATCATCTCTAGTTGCAAGGAGATCGTCAAAGCCTTCTCTGATAATTTCACATTCAGATTTTAATTCTTCCTTTTCATTGATCAATCTAATTATTTCACCACTCAATTTCTCAACATCATTTTGGGCTTTTACTTTATACTTCATTTCTAATTCCAACTGGCAATTAACTCTAGCTAATTCATCAGAACTGTTTTCACTTTTGGATACGCTTGCTTCATAGATTTTAAGCTGTTCTGTCAAATAAGACTCCTTTGTTCTAAAGTCAGAAAGATCATGTTCGAGACTTCCACATTTTTCACTCAGTTCAGTATTTTCTCTTAACAATGATTTAACTTGCTCATCCAACCTTGTTGCTAAATCCACTTTTTCTGATAAGGTATTGTCATATAACTGAACCTGATTTACAAGTTCTAACAAATCTTTCTCCATCTGAACTACTTTTGACTGATTTGCAGCAGCTTCTTCTTCCAATGCCTGTTTTTCTAAGTTTAATCTTGACACTGTATCAGTCTGTTTTGAATAGTCCTCATCTAGGGTCTGAGACTGTTGTATAATTTCATGTAAATCTTGTTTTAAACTTAATACTTGAGTTTTCAGTGTTGCATTCTCATTATCTAAACCATCCAATTGCATTTCATATTTACCTATGATTATTTCTTTTTCTCTAACCTTTGAACCTGATTCATATTTCAAAGTTTCAACTGATTCTAATAATGATGTTTTTTCTTCATCCATGTCATCGATGATATTTTGAAGTTCATCACATTTCACAGCAAATGTTTCATTCTCCCTTTGTAATCCTTCAACCTTTTGCTGAAAGGATAATAATTCATTGACAAGGTCCTCATTCTCCTCTGAAATGTCCTCATACTTTGTTTCAAGTTCAGAATTTCTTTGTTTTATCACACTAATTTCCTGTAATTGTTCATCGATGTTGGAGAAAACATTACTTAATCTTTGAATTTCTGATTTAAGAACTTCCATTTCTTCTTCATTCGTGTGTAGTTTAGTTTTGAGGGTAGAGTTTTCTTCAACCAAACCCTCTAGCTCTCCTACATATCTAGATTCTGATTCCTTATTGTTCCTTACTACTTCAGTAAAGCTGTTTTCTAACTGTTCTTTGATAACTTTACACTCATTTAATTGTTTCATCAGATTAGTATTTTCCTGCAAAAATGTATGAGAACTTGCAATCAATTCTGCTTTTTCCTTACGCAAAGAGTCTAGTATTTCTACCATTCTATCATTTTCATCAACTTTAGCAGAAAGGCTACAGTGAAGACTTTCATTTTCCTTTAAAATAATGTCTTTCTCTTCCTGCAGCTTTTCTGTCATCTCCTTCATTTCAAAGATATCCTTCTCAGATGATTCTAGGTATTCAAGTCTTTCCTTCACTCTTTCCAACTCTTCTCTTACTTGCTCTTCCTTATACTGAAGATCACATTTCATGGATTTCATGCTGGAGAATTCTATTTCAAGGTCATTTAATCTGATTTCTAATTCATTTCTTTCCCATGAGATCTTTTCATTCTGAGATATTAGTTCATCATTTTTATTTTTTTCTTCCTGTAATACTTCTTGCATTTCCTTATTTTCACTTTTTGATTTACTCAAAAAATTTTTACACTCAGTAAGCTCGACCTTTAATTCAATGTTCCTCTTGTTCACATATTCAAGTTCATCCACAGTATTTTCTTTGTCAAGTTTTTCCCTTTCAAAAAGTTCAAAAATTTCCACCTTTTCTTGCTGAAGCTGTTTCACAATATCATTTAAATAAGCACTCTCCTTTTGATGCCTACTTGTTACAGTCCCGGTGTTCACTGTATGTTCTTCTAGCATATTAATATCAAACTCATTCACTACTCCCTCACTGTTTTCTCTGTCAACACCAGTCTGCTGAAATTGAATACCAACATTTCCCAATGTATAAGAATGGGGTAACCTGGGATCATCCCTCTGGGTGCTTGGATAGGAAGAAGCATGCATATTAACCTCCAATTCCAAAGCGTCTACCCTACAAAGGTTTAGCTGACTTACCTCTAAGTCTTCTTGTCTTGATAAATCTTTGCCTGCTTCAGCTATAGACTCTTTTGTACTAGTTGTTAAAGTTTGATCATCTTTTGTCAGTTTCTGAATATCTGCTTGCAAATTAATCAGCGTAGTTGTTGGCATGTCATTTTCCTCTAACTTGGGCTGCAACATGTCTTGCATAGATTCTGTATTTTCATGATGAAGATCAGGTAACCAATGAATGGCATTAGTTTCATTTACAACACTGTTTTGACATAAAGACAGTGTTTGATATGCAGTATCGTTGACTGTGTCAACAGTTCTTTCACAGACATCTATTTTTACTTTTTCTTCACCAGCTGAAGGCACATTTGTTTTATTACCACTATTTGAGGCAACCCTTTGAGCAGTTACCATTACATCTGTGACAATATCAGAGGCACGTAAATGTAAAACTTCAGTTCTTAATTCTTCTACCTCTGCCTCTAGCAAAACCACTTTTTGTTTCAAAGTTAAACTTTCATCAGCACCACTTAAATCCACATTTTCAGTATTTGGCACATTTGGTGAGGCCTGAACATATGTATTTGTAGAGGCTATCATAGGATCTTCAACATCATTGTCAACAACAGGCTCTTTTTCAAGTGTTTTGGTACACTGAACATGCATAACTTCTTGAACCTGTGGTTCAATGATTTCAGATATTGCATGGCTTACCTCTTTCTCAGTTGAATTTTGACGTAACTGTTCATTTAAATGTGACTTCTCCAGTTTCAATGTTTCACACTCACTAGTTGCAATACACAGATCTTGTTTAAGTTGTAAAACCTCTTCTTCTAGTGAATTATTCAAAGTTTTATACTGATTACACTCAGATTGTATCTCTTCTGCTGCCCTTTTCCTTTCTTCACATAGGAGAACAAGTTGATCTCGCTCAGTTTTCAAAATCTCCACTTCACTATTCTGTTTTGTTAGGGTCAATGAAATGTCTTTAACTTGGTTTGTCAATTCTGAATTTTCACTTGTTACAGCTGCAATGTTACTTCTTAATGATGCAATAGTATCTTTTTGATTATTAATTTTGTTATTAAGATCATCATTTTGGATTCTTAGAGAATGGTTTTCATTTGCCACTTCCTCTGCTTGACTTATCTTATCTTCATAGTTGGAAATTTGCGACTTATACATTGAGTTATCTTCTTTGAGCACAATAAGTTGATGACCTACTAATTCATTCTCTTCCATTAACTTTTCATTTTCACTCAGGAGGCCTGTTAACTGCTGATCTGAATTCACCTTTTCCATTTTTAATACTTCTAGCTGCTGACAGAGCAACCTCATTTCATTTTTCTGCCTATTTTCTACTTCCATTAAATTCTCTTTATCTTTGAGAAGGCAAGTATTTTCAACAGTCAAAGACTCTATCTGTATCTTAAAGTCTGTAACGCTGTATTCATGTGACTTCTCAACCATTTCAAGTCTACCTTTCAGGCTAGAAATTTCTTGAATCAAATTTTCTTTCTCCTTCATAGAAAATTTTTCCTGATCGTCTAAATGCTGAACTTTTTTCTCTAAAACTTCATTTTCATGTTCTAGATCCTTGATTTTCTTTTGGTAACCATGATGAATTTCAATACCACTTTGTTCAACCATGTTTTGCTGTTTCCGATGTGCTTCCCTCAGTTGTGAACATTCAAGTGACACAGTTTTTAGCTTTTCTACTAAGTCTGTAACAACGGAATCTTTTTGTGTAATATTTTCCTGAAGGTCTTGGATTTCAGATTTGGCTTTTTGTAGAGCTACTAGAGTTACTCCTTGTTTTTCATTCTGTGACTGTAATGTGTTTCCTGCCTGCAATTGAAAAAAATGAAAAACACATTTACGAAAACATTTTGTTTGTTGTTTTATGCCCTGTTAAAAACATTAGGTATTCACAATACCTCCCCCCACTGGTTGCTTTGTCACTTAATTGGGAAAAAATTCAAAGGGTCATAACTCTATAATAGTCACCCATTTATAATGAAAATTGCAGGTGCACTAGTTCCACGATAAGAAGCCTCCTTGTTTTTTGAAAGGGCCTTTAGTCATAATTTCTGACAGTATTTTATCAATCATGTCAAGGTAGCCAATGAAGCTATCATTTTATGCTTTTTTGCCTTTGCTTTTACCATTACTGCATACATCTCTCTTTTAACTCTTTCAGCAACAGTTACACATATATAAACCTGACCTCTTCCGATGGCTTAAAATACCTTTCATTGAAATTGAAAAAGATTTTTTTCTTCGCAGGCTTGGAAAAACAAGCGGGCGGCAAAGATGAAAGATCAGACTGCACATTCTGTGCAGTCTGATCTTGATCTATGCCTTCCGCAAAAGCCCGTTTTCGCCTATGGCACTGACAGGGTTAACTCTTTCCAGATGACAAAATTTTAGCCCTTTCCAAATTGAAAGAATGTGCAGACGATTGATTGTGCTTCATATTTTGGAATTTGTCTTTGATTGGGTAGGAGACACTTTGAAAAAAGGAGATAAAACTGGTATCCAGGATTTTCTCCTTGCCCACGATGTTTTCAAAAGCTTTCAACCTCAGTGTCTTTGAAATTTTATTTTCTTTGGTAAAGGGACAAAATCAATGGTTATGCAATCATAATTAAATACAGGCCACCTCACCATATAGACAAAGTCAAACCCATTTAAAGTAGCCAGACTTGCACTATTCTCGTCTAAGTACCTATCAAATCTGAAAATCACACCTCCTACCTCTTGATTAATTGCAAGACTAATTATCTGATTGAGGGGGCACACTCTTTCTAATCTATCAGATTGCTGCTCTTGAAATTAAGAATAAGAAAAAAAAAAATTGAATAATAATACCCTTTCTACACCTTTTGTGCTATCTAATCTTTAACTTAACTTATGCAAAGGCAACTAAACAGATGAAAGGCACTCCAAAGGTCCAAATTTACCTGTTTAAGCTGTAATTGAAGCCACTGAACTTGCTGTATTAGATCCCGAACAGCTTCAACATCAATTTGGGACAGTCCATCACCTGTGGATGTGGTATGCTCCTGATATCCATCTGTTTTGGCTTCTGTCCCATTTTTAATATGATCTCCTCCTTCACTCATATTCTGCAATTGTTACAAGCAAACTCTTAACATAGATCAGTATTACTTGGACATGCACCTGGATCCATATTCAACAATTCCTCTCAAGAACATTCTTGATCAAATTTCAGATTTACACTGTAAAACAACTTCTGATTGGCTAAACCAAATGGTTTAGCCAAATTTGGTTTAGCCAATCGGAAGTTGTGTTTCTTTCAAATTTAGAAAAATCTTTCAAAATAAGAAAAAGAATGTTCCAAAGAATGGTTGGTGAATACAGACCCTATTGTGAAAACTTTACCAAATGGCATAATTCATAGACTTGCCTACATAGAAAGGATTTGCAGACAGCAAATTGTATGTCGCTCAAATGATGAAATTTGTCTGTAAAGGGTAGAAAATATTTTGCAAAAACGAGAAAATGCTGGTAACCAGCACTTCTTCTATTTCCAACAATGTTTTCAAATACTTTTTCTATCAGGGTCATTGGAACTTAGGATTATGTGGTAAAGAGTTAAAGAGTTATTGTTATGTGATATTACTTCAGGAGCTCTTTGTAGACAGTGTAGATTCAGATCACACTGCATTCATCATTTTCTGATCTCTGATTTAATTTGCCAATATTTTGTGAGTTATTCCTGCATTAACAGCCATGAAAATGTTGTACATTGCATTTGGTTTCTTTTTCCTCAGACCAAACTTGCCCATTTTATTTCTTTAGATAGAATTACTGAAATGGAAGGATGCAGTGGTAGTTGTGACGTCCTAAAAATACAGATAAAAATGGTATTAAACATCCCGTCTTAAGTCAAAGCTGAGATTCTGGGAAGTAGTCCCACTGAATGAGAAAAAATTTCCATCATACTGTAGACAAGCAGGACTTGGTCTCTTTGAAATATATATGAGAGTTAGTCTTTAGTAGATCTATCTCCCTTTTTTGGAAAGATCCACATATTTCTGCAAGTTTATGGGATAATTACCTCGGCTCTGAATTATCCCTGGCAGAACATTGAACGTCATTCAACTCTTAACCAAATGGCAAAATTTTAGACATAAAATTAATATTTGACATCAAACTTAAAAGCATTTGCAGATGAAAAATTACATGAGACAAAAATGCAGCACTTTGTTCTCAAAAGGGAAGAAAACGTGGGGAAAAGGATAAAATGCTGGTTACCAGCATTTTATCCTTTTCCCACTATGTTTTCAAAAGCCTTCTTCTTTAGGGTTGGTAAGACACCAGACTATTGGGTAAGGGGTGAAACAAACAAACCTTTTCCTGTGAAGCTGAGCATTGCTGTAGTTCCATGTTTTCCTTCAACACTTTGTCCAGTGCTAGCTGTTTGCCCACAAGCAGCTCTTCTAATTCCTCTATTCTGTCAGACTTTCTTTGTAATTCTGTTTGTATCTTACGGAATTCCTTCCCAGTAGTCTCCTGTTAATAGAAATATGGCTAGTGATTGTCTCTAAAATCTAATTAACTCTTTACCAATCAACAAAATTTTAGTTTGTATGTATTGGAGTTTAACGCCATTTTAATAGATTAGGTCCTATCACGGCCGCAAGTGCACTTACACACGTGTTTCTTGGTTTTCTCACACCAGTACTGACACAACTTTCTTTCCAAGCCATTGGCTACTTTTCTAACATGCATCAGAGGTTAGAGCCGAAAAAATTGCCAATGAGAAAGTTTGCCTCAACCAGGTATAAAACCTGCAACCACCAGGTCATGAATCACATATGCTAACCACTGAGCTACAACAAAATTTTAGACTTGTCCAAACTGAAAGCATTTCCAGAGGACAAAATAAATGTTACTCATAAATGAAATTGTTTTGGAAAGTGTTGAAATTACTGTGGGAAAAGGTGAAAATGCAATTTACCAGCATTTTCTTCTTTTTCCATCGTGTGTTCAAAAGATATTTCTATCTCGGGGTTGTTAAAAGTTTGGATTGTGTGGTTTACTTAATCATTCGCATCCTGGAAAAATATTTCAGCAGTTCACTTTGTAAACATGCTTGTGAAATACAGATGATCACCATATTACGATTAAATAAATCACAACATACAAAAATATTGTGGCAAAAATAGCAATTGCTTATTATTCACAAAATCTCCTTACCAACTATGTTTTTGGTAAAGTAAGGCCAACAGGTCATCTGCAGACAGTGTTAACCCTTAAACCACCTTTCACAACTATAGTTGTTTTTGCGGCCAGTGTAAATCAAGATCAGACTGCACAAAATGTGCATTCTGATCTTTGATCTACACTGTCCGCTTTGCTAAGACATTCAAGACAAAATCAACCTTGACCTTGCATTTACTTGGGTCTTACTTCTAGATTTAAACTATCTGTAGGGTTTATTTGTCACTCTATGAGTTAAGATAGCAGTGACATCTTCAAATGAGCCATGCTCTGGCAAAAGGAGATCTACGTCATGCATTGTACCAAACAAGACATCACATAATTAATCCATAAAATCTATTTTGTCTAACAGCCATCTGAATCATGCAGCAGACTGGTCCTTTGACATGTAGAAAATTGACTGAAAGCAAAAAGTTTCGCCCCCCCTGCACGGATTGCTCAGGCTGACCTGGATCGATACTTTTTGCACTTGCATTAAGCCCCCTTTTCACAGAGCATGCCTCAAATACTTTTACAGACCCTGTAGATCTGAATAAAACTGTAATAAGAAACTCTTGAATCTTCTCTCAATAGTAATGCAGTAATGCTGTTAGAGACAGCCTGGCTAATAGAGGGTCAAAATTTCAACAGCTGGGATCCTTATTTCTACTTACTTCGATAAACTTCTTATTCACATAGCCACCTTAACTCTATACCAAACAAACATGAGTTTTAATGACCCTAGAGAAAAAGACATTTGAAAACATTGTGGGAAAAGGAGAAAATGCTGGTAACCAGCATTTTCTCCTTTTCCCACAATGTTTTTCTACCCTTCCCACCACAAATTCACATTTATTTTACTGTCTGCAAATGCTTTCAATTTGGACAAGTCTATGATTTCATTGTTTGATAACGAGTCAACCATTTATCGGACAACAAAGTTTGGGGAAATGAACCAGCACATTCCTCTCTTTCTCAAACTTTAATTTACCCTTTCAAAGATAAATCCACTCATATAAGCCACACCTAGTTTGTGGTCTGGAAATGCTTTCAATATGAACAATTGTAAAACACTGTTGTTTATGTTTATGTTGTTTAGAGCAAACCACAAGGCTATGCAGGACTCAGTCTGAATGGTTTATATCTAAAAATATGTATAATGTTTTAATTCTATAAAGAACAATAAAAAACTAAGACTTGTCCAAATCGAAAGCATTTGCTGATGACAAACGTGACTCAAAAACTGAAATTTGTTTTCAGAAGGGTAGAAAGCAATGTGGGAAAAGAAGAAAATGCTGGTTACCAGCATTTTCTCCTTTTCCCACAATGCTGTCAGAAGCTTTTCTTCTCAGGGTTGTTAAAAGTCGGGATTTTGTGGTAAAGGGTTAAATAATGATAATAGCAAACCTCATTTTGCTCTGAATCCTCTTCACTGCAGCTGCTGATTGACTGATTATCACTCTAAAGGGTAAAAAAAATTCATGGTTTGACTCTTTACAAAACGACAAAATTTAAACCTGACCAAATTGAACGCATTTGTAGACGACAAATGGTAATTTCTGTCATTGATAGGGTGGAAAACATTGTGGAAAAAGGAGAAAATGCTGGTTACCTGTATTATCTCCTTTTCCCACACTGACAAGCTCAGTAGCTCAGTTGGTAGCTTACAAGATTTGAGAACAGGGGATTGCTGCTTTAATCCCCG
Source organism: Hippopus hippopus (assembly GCA_946811185.2). Taxonomy (NCBI): domain Eukaryota; kingdom Metazoa; phylum Mollusca; class Bivalvia; order Cardiida; family Cardiidae; genus Hippopus; species Hippopus hippopus. The sequence goes on along the minus strand of OX328108.1, from coordinate 42,797,463 downwards.
GCTTGGCCAATTTCTTCCTGAGAAATTGATGATAGTCATTGCAACAGGATTCATTCCTCTGTCACCACTGACTATTGTTTTGACAGTGGTTATATGGGAAAGCAGCCAGTTGCTTGGAAAGAATATTGTGCTGAGTACTGGTAAAAGGAACTCCAGGAAAGCATGGATAGGTGCACTGGCCGCCACCATATAACTGAAATAATGTTGAAAACGGTGTTAAACACCATACAATCAATCAATCATTTTTCCACAATGTTTTCAAAAGCCTTTCCTTTTAAGGTCGTTAAACTCCAGATTGTGTGATAAAGAGTTAACCTTTTTGCAATCAAAATAAAAGATCATTTTTATAGGTTTAAAATGTTATACCCATTGCAAACAAACAAGCACTAGTGGGGCTCCACTTTATAAAGTTCCAGAAACCAGTAGACTCCTATTTCAGCAGCAAGGCCTAAATATAAGCTTTTCAGATGGTAGACTATCGTAAAGGTAAAAGTCACTAGTAGTCTCTAGTCCTGGCTTTTAGATTACAGATTTTTCCATGACCTGTTACTGAGTTAAAATTGAGTTTTGATTATGCTGAAACTCTTCAACATGTTACCACCATTAGCTGTCCCACAGTAAACCACTTTTGAAAACATTGTAAAGAAATAGCTTGTAAACAACCACTTTTGAAAACATTGTAGAGAAATAGCTTGTAAACAAACAATGTCTTCTTTTGTCAAATAGTAATCAACTGTGTTGATGTATCAAGGATTAAGGAATTTTTAATGACCTGTTAGTAGGTTAAAATCAAGTTTTGATTATGCTGAAATTCTTGAGCATGTTAGCACCAATGGCTGTCTCATGGTAAATCATTTTTGAAAATATTGTAGAGAAAACAGCCAGTAAAGAAACAATGTTTTTTCTTTTGCCAAAATGTAATCAACTGCGTTGATGTATCAAAACTTAACCCTTTAACACATGATCCCGAGTTTTAACCATCTTGAGGAAGAAGTCTTTTGAAAACATTGTGGGAAAAGGAGAAAGTGTGTTTGGAAGGGTTGAAAACATTGTGGGGAAAAGGAGAAAATGCTGGTTACCAGCATTTTCTCCTTTTCCCACGTTTTCAAACCGTAACCAGCATTTTCTCCTTTTCAAACAATGTTTTCAACCCTTCCAAACACAATTTTCATTTCTGAGTCACACTCATTTGGCATGCATATATGCTTCCAATTCTGGTAAGTCTAAAATTTTGTTGTTTGGTAAAGAGTTGACTCTTTGTCAGACAACAAAATTTTCAACTTGCCCAAATTAAAAGCATGTGCAGGGGACAAATTAACTTCTCTTCAAATGATAAAGTTTGTCTTTGAAAGGATAGAAAACATTGTGACAAAAGGAGAAAATACTGGCTACCAGCATTTCCTCTTTTCCAACTATATTTTCAAACCCTTCTCTGACAAACCTGAAAAAGTCAGGACTGTTTGGACTTTTGGTAAAGGGTAAAGTCATGCCAAATAAAATGCTCCCCTACCATCTGTCACTTTGAAATTTATGCAAAAAAGACCTACATCATAAACAAAATCTGCTCCAGATGGGACTGTGTAGCCTAACACATCTCCTCCTGCTAAACCTGGGCCCCTGAAGGTCTCTTCTACATGGTCTAACTTCTGTTTTTTCTTCTTTTTTCTCTTTTGAAACTGAGCAAGCTATATAAAAAAAAAAGATAAAAGACAATGCAGGCTACTGAGAAAGTCATAGAAAGAAATAAAACATGAAATGCGACTTAGGAAAAAGTGTTCTCTGTCATGGTGCTTACAAGTCCAGATTTTAAGGTAAGGACTTAAAAAGGAAGAAGACACTGTGAGTACTTAACTCTTTGCCAAACAACAAAATTGTAGACTTGTCCAAATCGAAAGCATTTGCTGAGGACAAAATAAGTGAGACTAAAAATTTAAAATCTGTTTTGGGAAGGATAGAAAACATTGTGGGAAAAGGAGAAAATGCTGGTTACCAGCATTTTCTCCTTTTCCTACAATGTTTTCAAATGGCTTCCTTCTCAGGGTCGTTAAAAGTCGGGATTGTGTGGTAAAGAGTTAAAGGAGAAAATGGTGGTTACCACTACTTTTTGCTTTTTCAACAGTGTTTCCAAAGTCTTATTCCTGGGCCTGTGCTTATAAAACTTGAGGAACACAGACTAGGTAAAGGGTTAAAACTTACATATAACTCTAGTTTAGTCTTTATTATTGAATGTTCTCTAAGAAACCTGTGCAGAATTGCTTTGCTCCCCTACAGGCACAAGGAAGCCACAAAATCACTTGCTAGGGTTGTCTGTTTTGTCCCATCATTAGTATACACAAGTAAATCCAAAAAAAATTGCAATGTGTAATTATGTAATAGACAAGTAGATTATTTATGTTTCATTCAAGGAATTGTTTGTAAGTCAAAACTGAATTTTGCTACCCCTACTCAGTGAGTGATCCAGGATTTGAAAAAAGTGGGGGATTGTCCCCAATCACTCTGAAAAGCATGGGGGATTTCTAGAAAGTATGGGGGATCAAAATTAACTACAAAATGCAAGAAAGAGAACTACTCTCTTTTGAACGTATCAAACCCTTTCAATTCTATAGCACTGTGCCTCAGTTTTGTTCATACCGAACACAAAATCTTACTTTGAAACTTGAAAGTCATTACTGTAAATAGAATTTAAAATATTAATCAGGGCTACACTTGGAAATCATCAGTTACGCTCACATCTGCATTGCACTGGCCGTGACTTTCACGTGAAAAAACATATTTTTGCTACACTGATTGTTCATCTTCATTGCTACGCCTTCTATGCGTAAAGAAATAGGTAAGTTGACGTTCATGTCCATCTTAGAATTTTTAACAGAACTGTCAAAATCGTCTGCTATTTGTTTGGGTTTACATGCAAAAAAATTATCAACTTTTGGAAATCGGTACTAATCAAAACTAATAAAGTAATATCAAAATAAATCAATACTGACAGTTTTGGTATGTTTTCAGGTGAGAATGCAGTACTTCGGTCATATTTGTTTGATAAGTAAGTGTTGGAGACCTGTAATTGACATATATTTAAATTGAAAAGAAAAAACGGCAGACATTTTTTTTTCTTTTCATAAAAAAAAATCTGTGAGGTAAGAAAGGGAAGTCACTCTTGATTCATAGGAATATTGTGCCGCCTGTGAAAGTTATATTTATATCAACGTTTGAGCACTGAAAAGTGATCAAGCACTAATTTCCCAATTATTTTTTTAACACACGATTGTCGCCCACTGGTTTTGAAAATGTGCCTGAATGATCAAAAACTTGCTTGATTCTCGCTGCACTTAACAATATTTAATTTGCTCTTTTGCTTCAATGTTTTCCTTTGAAAACTATAGAAAACACATGTTCCTTTCCTTCGTTTGTTGTGTCATTTAACCGTTTGTGGTACAATATTTTGTTTCAACAACCCATAAGAAAAGAAGCTGTAGAAAACACTGTGGGAAAAGTAGAAAATGCTGGCAAGCAGCATTTTCTCCTTTTCCCACATTGCTTTGCTACCCTGACGAATGCAAATCCCACCATTTGTCGTCTGCAAATGGTTTCAATTTGCACAAGTCTCAAATTTTTTCATGTAGTAAAAGTTAATCGATTGGTGGTTGAACACAGATTTTGCTTCTTTTATTGATTTTACTACACTTGAGATTTGTGCAAGTTAATCGCCTGGACACGTTGACACCGTTTCTTATGGTCCTGGCTGTTGGTTATAAACGCGAGTCACTCTGCTCTTCTTGCGGGAATGTGAGAAGTAGTGGTTATGCGCACCTTTTCTTTTCCTGCCTTCAACTTTTCGTTTCGTTCCTTTTCCTCCATGGTCCCGTTCACAGTATTTCTCAGGAAAAGTTTACAGTTTCCATTTGTGAGTTTGTTTTGAAGGAAGTTGTAGTTTTACCGCTAGGTGTCGTGAGTGCGATGAAGGGAAATAACTGTTGAATGATTTCCGTACAATACGGTGTCACACCATTCGCGCTTGTAGAAAAAATAAATTACTTTATACTAAACTGATGTTTTTTCCATGATCTTGTGGGCTCTCTATCGATTTTCTTGCCGAAGACAAACACCAGTTCCGGAAGTGGCAATTTAAGTGTGGCAAAATTTCATGGCTCGGCTAATTCTTTGCTAAATTTATGCATTGCATGTATTCTCGTTAATGTGATAATCGCGGTGTTAAACTTAGGTGCGTGTAACTTTATTACAAATAGAGAATTAAATAATCACTTATCTGTACGTGTTGGGTAATCAGTATCCCTCCATTTTTTTCATTTTTTCTTTTGTTAAAATCAAATGTTCTAAGTATTAAAATTAGCAAGCATGACCCATTCGATGCAGAGCTGTTTTTTCATGCAGTTTGAATCGCAAATAAATTACACTCAAATGTATTTTTGTGTTACACTTTACCGCATAGTCTCGACTTTTAACGACCCATCAGATAGAAGGCTTTCGAATACATCGTGGGAAAAGGGAAAAAAATCTGCTTCTCACACAAAGTTCTCTAACTTTTCAGAGACCAGTCTCATCATTGAAGCATTTGCTTTACCGTCTGTGACTGCCTTGTATTTAGACAAGCCCAAAATTTTGTTGTCTGGTAAAAAAAAATTAAGTACGTTTTACAGCAGAAGCAACATCAGCAGCAGTAACAACAAAAGCAACAATAACAAAAACAACAACAACGACAGGGACAACAGCACTTATTCGTAATAAAATTTCAGTAGCGAACATTCACTTGGCAATCTTCTGGATAGAATATATATCTAAAAGATGTAAATATTATAAAGGATTTTTTTTTTCTTTTACTGGGTCAGTGTTTTATGGACGAAAACGGCTCTACAGAAAATACAGTAAAACTTGTGTCGGAGACCAGCTCTATTTTACAAGTCACATGTATTGAGTAATCATATTTTGTGTTCCCACAGAAGGCAAACATTTTGTAATACATTTGTTTTTGTATTTAGCAAGCCCTTGTTGAAATTCAAATAAGTTTTTTATTAGATTTGCTCACCTCTTCGAAATGATCGATCTCAAAATAGACGGTAATCGTCAGTTTCCGTTTCTCTTCGTGTAGCGTTCATAAGGAGAGGGTAAATGACGTCATGATAACGTCGTTGTCCAGAGGACGGTGTTAGTCGTTTACCGTTGTCGAGAGCTCTGTCTGGTTTGTTACGAGAATAGAGAAAATCAAATAAATCCCAATAAAAAGAGCAATAGATTCTTAAAATGGAGTGGGAGGATGCGACGGAGGAGAGTTCGAATACCGCTCTCGAGGGAAAATTTTCGACATGTGGATTTACTATTTTGAACGAACTTCGGAAAACCGGGCAGCTGACAGACGCCGTAATCAAAGCAGAATCACGTTCGTTTCCTGTCCATAGAAATATAATGTCAGCCTGCAGCCCATATTTTCGCGCGCTTTTTACGAATGAGATGTTTAACACTGACCGACGAGAGGTCATGATTCCGGGTGTTTCAGCGGACATTATGGAAATAATAATTGATTATGCTTATACACGACAAGTTAAAGTCACCAACGACAATGTAGAATTATTGCTTCCGGCCGCCGACCAGTTTCACGTAAATGGTATCGTGAAAGCATGCTGCGTTTATCTAGTGGACCAGCTGTGCGCCGAAAACTGCATCGGTATTTATAAATTTGCGTCTACTTTCTTCTGTCACAATCTGGAGAAGACGAGCTACAGATATATCATGCAGAACTTCAGCGAAGTCTATATGCTTAGCAATGAGTATATCCAGCTGAACCCCGATGAACTTCACAGCATTCTCTCAAGCGACGAGCTGAATGTCAAAAACGAAGAAATTGTCTTTGACGCGGTGTTGCGCTGGATCGATTACGATCCGGAGAGACGTAAAATCCACATTGCGAAATTACTACGCGCGATTCGACTCGGTCTGTTGACCACGCAATATTTTGTGGAGAAGGTGAAGCCACATCAGTACGTAAGAGAAGTTGAGGCCTGCAAGCCGATCGTGATTGAGACCTTAAAGTTCTTATATGACCTTGATATGGATGAGGACAAGGAAGTAGACATCTCGAATCCGATCGCAAAGCCCCGTGTGCCTCACGAGATTTTGTTCGTTGTTGGCGGATGGAGCGGCGGTTCTCCGACTAACATAGTAGAGACATACGACACGAGGGCCGATAGATGGATCGTGTCGGATGCGTTGGATACAGGTATGAGAAAAACCTCTGCCAAGCTCTTCCATTAGCGATAGCTTTTGTGGATGGCATAGATCAAGATCACGCTGCACACAACGTGTAGTGTGATCTTGCACCTACTCCGTCCAATTATTGATGCAAAACAATGACCAGAATGATTTATGATTGCAGCTGAAAAGTACTATTAGACTTTGAAGAAAATCGAATTTATTTATTTGATCTTTTTTGCAAGGAAAAAGTGGAACAGTACTGACTGCAACGAATTCGCAATGGAAGGCTTTGCAAACATCGTAACAAAAATGAAGGACATGGCTTCACTTTTGCTAGTTCAGATAAATGTTTACCTTCATTAGGGCTTGGTCCTGTATATACTAATACAATATATACATGTATATATCTTCATTGTTGGTTGACTGTATGCAAATAGAATATACACAAGTCATGTTTTGTGAAAAGGGGTTTAATGCATCTGCAAAAGGTATCGTCCCATGTCAGCCTGCGCAGTCCGCGCTGGCTGACATGAGTCGAAACTCTTTGCTGTTTGTAAATTTTATGCATGTCAAAGGACCACTCTACTTCAATATTTAGTCGGTTTAGACCAAATGGATTTTATGGATTCATAGAAGCGTGATGACTGACGTGGTATGGTGCATTAAGGAGATTTATTATATTCTTATCAGTGAATTACTGGAATTTCACAGTTATTAACACCACTAGTGATGATAAATATGATATCATTACTGGTGACGATATGGTTTTAGAATGTTTGCCAGAACTACTTTTTTCCTACATTGCTCATTACAATAAAAAAAAGGGTTAGTTAGAAATATAATAAAGAGGATAATCAACTGGTCGTGTGTGATATTAAAAATCTGTCACTCGAATGGGGTTTGATGCGGTTAAAAAACTCATCCCTCGGACTAGTTTTTTCAACCGCATCACACCCCATTCTAGAGACAGATGTTTAATATCACACATAACCAGTTGATTATCCTCTATGTATTAAATCCCTTTTGTCAGAGAATGGCTCACACGTATATCTCCATTGGCTCCATACGTAAGAAAACGATGTGTATCTTCATGCAGGTCCGAGGGCCTACCACGGCACGGCAGCGCTCGGTAATCTGATCTATATCGTCGGTGGATTTGATGGAATGGAATATTTCAACAGCGTCCGGTGCTTTAACCCGATATCCAAAACCTGGTCTGAAGTGGCACCAATGAATGCAAAGAGGTAACTCTATAAACTTTTCACTGACCCTTAATTGCGTTGTCGAACAGTCTGTCGCTTTTTGAGGAGCGCAAATTTGTTAGGAGACCTCAGGAATTATTGTTAAATAATTAAAGGGACTATAAACTAGATTGCGAAAAGGCAAAATGAAAATAAATTTTCGAAATCGACAAAACAATTCATTTCGTTTTGATGAACGGTATTACGGGTTGTATGAAAGAATTAGATTCAGGAGCAAGAAGAATTAGTTACTTTTACAAGAATTCCCTTGGGCCACTTTTTCTAACCCGTAAGTAACGGTATAAATGTATTTTAAGAATACAGTACACATCGACCGATATTTTTATGAACATAAGTCCTGTAAAAGTCTGGTAAAGCTACATGATGTAATCGAGCTGTAAATGGACGCTGGGTTCGATTACTTGTACATATAGGTAGGACAAGTGTTTTTATATTATCTAAGCAGGAATCGAATAATTACCCCGATGTTAAATGTTTCAGCAAGCCATTCTAGCTAATCAAGCGTAATGGATAGGCTTACGTTTTAAGAAAAAAAATCGTACCGGTACAGTGTAATTAATCAAACCAGAGGAGCACGTGACAAATGCCGATGACGCTAGTTTGATCACGTGACAAGTAAAAGTGCTAGCACAGACAGACTAGCCTGGGTCCAGGCAGTAACAATTCTAATTACTCCGTATCGTGCTCTCCTTAGAATCGCGGTCTATTCATCGCTTTCGTCATTATTACCGCCTGGGGACATTCGAGGCTCTCCCTATGATTATCAATTGTGCCGATAGTCTAATTATAGGCTTGGATTGTTTTTCGCGTGACGTCATAATGATAATAACGATGGATTCGCACTTTCGCAACCAATTCATGGCGACCTTCAACATCTGTTAAAGCATCCGTTTTAAAAGCTTTCAAAGTGAAACAGCCGAAACGAGTAGCAGGTTTTGTTAAACAATCCCCCAAAGTCATTGTGAATAACGTGCTTGAAATCTGTTGTCAACATATTCAAAGATGGGGTACATTCATGAAGTAATCAACCCGATACTTGTGGAATTTCGGTATCTTTTTTTAGCTATTTACATTCGAAAACAGCGACATCTACTTTACCCCGCTGTGAGATGGGTTAAACTAGATGTTTCTGCAATCGGTTTTCGAATGTCCCCAGGCCGTCATTTTTGACAAAGCTAGGTCCGCATGATAGAAAAGGAAAAAAATGAACGGACTGGAACCCAGGCTAAGGAAGACACGCTCTAATTTTGGGACAAGATCAACTTCGACTCAAGGACGAGAAGTGTTTTTCACCTTCAAAAATTCCCTTTCCTGCGTTTTCTTTTGTTTTTAATAATGACACATGGCTGTGTTGTTGACTGGAAAGGGAAATGTAACGAAAGCTAGAAATTTATGGTCAAAAGAATTGCACGTCCCTTTAAATGACTTTAAAAGAAACTATGGAAATACAACACTGTCTCATGGAGACAGCTCTTAAGACCACTCACAACATACCGGGTAGGTTTAGTTCAATTCAGTTCGATAGTTTTATTCTTTGACTTGAACCACAAGGTTCCTCGTCAATTACATGTACAAATCTATGCGGAATACTGAAGATACAGAATATAAAGATAAAGTACTTTTTTTAGAAATTGATAACAACCACGAATCGGGACCTCTGATAATCATTTAACCTTTAGGTTACTGAACTCGACCATAGACCTTTGAAGCTTCATTGGTCCATAACTGTACACTAAATTTTTCCTTGGTCGATCATCGAACACGTATAGTACAATGGTGCATCGCCTGTGTATCACGGAATATACTCAAATTTTCATTTTCACTAGCGTTGGCGAGCCTTGCCTTGGTCTTTCAGTGCGTTATCACTGTCCTGTCTTTGGTGTATTTAACTTCTTTAAACCTAGGTCAAAAGCTATTCAACGTACGATTCGGAAATACGATCAAGGCGATTATAACCAGTTAAGAGGCTGTCTTGCTGATTTCGATTAGCACTCTATACACGACGATAATATTGATACATATTCTGGAAATCTTGCAAGTGTCATCACGGATAAAACTAATATGTTTATTCCAAGCAAAACTGTAAGGATTAACTCCCAAGAACCACCATGGATGACCTGTTCTATTAAAAGGAAAATTCGCTATCGTAAGAGATTGTACAAAAAAGCTAAGGCATCAAATAAAGCTAGTCACTGGACAAAATTCAAATCTGTTAGAAATGAAGTAATATCACTAATTCGACAAACCAAAGAAAATTACTACGACCACTTATCCCCAAAATTAAAATCTGGTTTACTATCTTCGCGTGATTGGTGGAAAACTTTAAAGTCACTTATGTCTTCAAGTTCTGCATCATCAATCCCTCCTCCTCTCTTTGATTTTTCCAGCGATGCAATAGTAATGGAAGATAATGAGAAAGCTAATGTACTAAACTCTTATTTTGCAAATCAATCACGTATAGATGATTCTTTAAGTACTCTTCCAGAAGCAAATTACCCACTGACACAATCTTCTTTAGATACAATTAATATTATGCTGTTCGAGGTACTGCATGTTCTGAAATCACTGAGACTTGGGAAAGCTCCAGGGCCTGACGGTATTAATAACAGGATTCTGATTGAAGTAGCTGGACAGATTGCACCTCATTTATGTGATTTGTTCAATCAATCATTATATCATACTTATACAGTTCCATCTTCATGGAAAATATCCAATGTATGTCCAATATTTAAATCCGGTGACCCTTCTCTTCCATCAAACTATAGACCCGTTTCGTTATTAAATAGTATCGAAAAAGTATTCGAACGCATTATATTCAAGCATGTTTATAACCATCTGAAAGACATCAATTATTTTACACCCTTCCAGTCCGGTTTCAAGCCCGGCGACTCTACAGTTAATCAAGTTACTGGTCTTTATAATGAAATATGCAAAGCCTTAGACAACGGGCTGGAATTTAGAGCTCTGTTTTTTGACATAAGTAAAGCATTTGACAAAGTTTGGCATAAAGGCTTACTTTTCAAGTTGAATAGGGCCGGGATCAGTGGTAAACCATTATCTTGGTTTTCTAATTATCTTTCGAATCGTTTCCAGAGATTTATTTTACCAGGGGGAGTTTCATCCTTGTGCCATGTGCAGGCCGGTGTCCCTCAAGGATCCATTCTAAGATCTTTACTATTTTTAAATTATATAAATGATATAGTTGATGATATTCAGGCAAATGTCAATCTTTTCGCAGACGACACAAGTTTATCAATGGCTATAGGTGATCCGGCCGATGTAGGAAGTATTTTACAATCTGACTTCGATGAATTTACAAATTCGGCACAGAAGTGGCTGGTAAAGTTCAACCCTGCAAACTCTGAGTCGCTGGTTATATCCCGCAAACGTTTTAAGCCAGATCATCCAAGTCTCTTTATGTCAAATATTGAAATTCCCTCAGTTTCAAGTCACAAACACATAGGTTTTTTTCTTTCTAATGACGGATCTTGGGACATCCATATCAATACATCAATTGAAAAAGCATGGAAAAGAATTGGGGTTATGCGGCATCTGAAAATACGACTCGACCGACTGTCACTTCAGACCATTTACTTTTCATTTATAAGGCCTATTTTGGAGTATGGTGATGTCATATGGGACAATCTTTCGCAGGGGTTAAAGGATCAGCTAGACAAAGTTCAAAATGAAGCTGCACGTATAGTTACAGGCTGTACTAAACTCGTTAGTACTGCTGATCTAATTCGGGAATCTGGTTGGGAAACTTTAAGCGAAAGAAGGCGAAAACATAAGCTGATTCACTTCTACAAAATAGTAAATGGACTTTCTCCAAATTATCATAATGTTCTCGTCCCTCCAACGGTTGGTAATTCAACAACTGCGTAGACCAAATAATTTGCGAACCATTGCTTGCAGAACTAGCTTGTATAACAATTCATTCTACCGTCTGTAATTAATGATTGGAATTCCCTACCGGATGAGATTAAGAACGCAGAATCACTGACATCTTTTAAATATCATGTGAACCTTGACAAACCCGCTCCAAGACAACTGTATTTCTTCGGCGAAAGAAAAATTCAGATTATCCATGCTAGACTGCGTAATAGGTGTAGTTCTCTTAATCATCACCTAGGCTATACTTGAAAAATTTAGTGCAATCACCACTCTGTAGATGCTGTTCCGTTGAATCAACTGAACACCAATTTCTAAAATGTCCAATTTATAATGACTTAAGAAATCATTTAAGCTTTCATATTAATGATATAGTAAGAGTCTTCCTTCGAATCATCCTATATGTAGATGAGAGTCTATGCCTGCATGACAATGAAAGAATATTTGCAGCAGTGCATACTTATATCCCTGCAAGTGGAAGATTTGCTCATTAGTGCGTTATTTCTTTGATTTTTTTAGGGACAATACTATATTCTGCTACAGGACCTGGCAGAGGACACTCGCAGTGTAGCATTCTTATCTTCATCTTTATAAAATGTATTAGTAAACATTTCCGTAGCAGTGACGGTTAGGTTTGAACGTTTTTACTGTCTCTATATATGGTTTCATATAGATGAAATCTTTACCATTAGGTCTAACACCCTATCTGCACCCCCCTACTCTCCCCCATCTTTTTCCTTTATTATTTTTTTTTTCTGAATTTTAATATATCGTACTTTATACATGCAATAACCGGAAATTGGAGAGGAACTCAACAGCTTTGCTTTCGTTCCGATCCATTTCTGCAGGATTATTTTTGTTAATTGATTGTATTGTATTGCTCATGTATATTGTACTTCTATGGAATAAAATATGTTTAAATTTAAATTTTCAGTAACACCGTTACTATAAATAGCACATCGGCGACTCCCTCTATACTATACTGGTATATAAAAGGACTTACTATGTACGATATAGAGGGAGTCGCCAATGTGCTATTTATAGTAACGGTGTCCGATCATGAAAATTTCGTTATCCCGTGACAGGCCAGTGGAGCGTCAGAGGCCTATGACTCGGCTCAGTACCCTTTTGGAACATCGTAGATCAAGATCAGACTGAACAGAACGTGCAATCTGGTCTCAGATTCACACTGACCGTCACAGTAAGAATTTTCCGGTGTGAAAGAACATTGATAAATTTCAGTACTTGGGTTTCTACCATTAACTGGATTTTGTTAAAATTCATTTAGCAGTTTAGGTGGTTAACTTTCGATATACATGTGTAACCTCGATTACTCGAACATGCAATAGTTCGAATCCGTGTATAGCAATGTTTCTGAGTTTTGGATTTAACGACCTTACCTACATTTAGTTATCGGCATTTTTTTCCTTTTCGACAATGTTTTCATGTTCAATGTACTTAAAACGCAGTATTGCCCAGTGGAGGGTTTTAGATAATAACAATTTTAACTCATATCCTGCTAAAAAAAAGTTGAATTAAACTTTCAAGGTTGTAGTAAAAACCCGAATTGTGCAACTTCAAATTTATATTTTAGAGAAAAAATATCTCCTTAGCGGACAGTGTAGATCCAAGATCAGACTGCACGTTTTGTGCAGTCTGATCTTGATCTACACTGTCCGCAAAAGATCAGTGAGTCGCGTTCAGTAGCCGAAGGATTAAGAATTGCTAACGTTATTCTAGATGCTATGTAAGCGTTGCAGTAATGGACGGACTAATATACGCCATGGGAGGCTTTGACGGCCAGAATCGACAAAACTCAGCTGAGAGGTACCTGGCGCGAAATAACCAATGGTCACTTATCCAGCCAATGAACCACCAGAGGAGCGATGCCAGCGCCACTGCGCATAACGGTCTGTTATGCTTTTATTTCATAGCTACACTTTGCACCAAACGAAAAACCGTCTTCGTTCAAATGGGGTTTATGCCGCTTTTAACATTGTTTCAGTCATGATAAGGCCACAACTCATTTTTATTTGGCTTTCCTAAGTTTCTGCAGTGCCTTGCCTAAGGACATTCCCGGCAATGATCTGGGTTTCCTGATCTCATAGCCAACGCTTTAACAGCTGAGCCACAAAGAAGCCAAACTTTGCTTGAAAGTTATCGTGTAGTTTGAAATATCAGTTTTAACCTGTACCCTGCTAAACCAGGGATCTTATATACTGTATATAAGATCCCTGGCTAAACCGACGGAGTCATGGTGATCGACCATTGTTGAAGAACCATTTTATTATCTTAACTCTTTACAAAACCACAGAATTTTAACACTTGCAGACAATAAATTAATGTAATTCAAAATATTGATTTTGCCTGTCATGGTGTAGAAAACAGTTTAGGAAAAGGAAAAGGGAGAAAATACCGATTGCCAGTATTTTCTTCTTTCCCCCACAATGTTTTCAAAAGTCTTCTTCCTAAGGGTCGTTAAAAGGGAAAGGGTTTAACCGGATACCGATAATTTATTTAAAAATTTCAGACAAAGATCAGACTACAAGAACGTTCTCAGTCTTATTCTCCAGAATTTTCTACATTTGAAAATAACACAACTTCTGATTGGCTAAACCATCTGGTTTAGCCAATCATAGGTTGAGTGTTGAGTTACTTTCAACTATTGAAAATTTTGGAGTATAAGACAAATAATGTTCTTAAGAATGGTTACTGAATACAGACCCGGGCTGATCTTTACGTACACTTCTCCAAAAGAAAGAAGTTGCGATACCCAGGTTATAGATGAGTTTTCTTACTTTTAATGCAATAATTATAGTTTGTGTCAAAAGGTATTGTCAAGTTAAAACCCTGTCACACCAGGGCGGCGATCCCACGGCGTCCAAGAAAAAATGCAGAACGCTGAGGTGCGCGCAGTACGATCGCAAGCATCGTCACAGCAACGCAGTGGCATCGCGAATAGACGCGTTGGGATCGTCTAGGACGCCGAGGGACGGCGCGCATTTTGAGCATGCACAAAACAATCTCCGTCGCTCGGCGTTCTGAGAAGAGCGCAGTGGGATCACCGGAAGGTCGTCTTAGCGACGCAGTAAGGTCTCCCACAACGCCATGGGAGCTCCGCCAGTGCGCACAAAGGTCGCAGTGCGAACGCTATGGTTGTCGGTGGCGCTTGCACGGAGACTGTACCACGCGCTTTGAGATGTCACCGCGTCTCTACTGTGCTTATACGGCGCGTCAGCGGCGCTTATACAGCGTGTCCACGGCGCTGACACGGAGTGTTATTTATTTCACTGCGCTCTTAGAACGACTCCCCTGAGCTGCAACGGCGATCATTGCGCTTGTAAGGCGCTTCTACAGCGTCCACCAGTCTTTCTCTGACAAAAACGAACATATAGTAGACGAAGTATGCAAATAAACATTCAAATCACCATGGCTGATGTACGCTAGTAAACCGGGCTAGTAATGGTGGAGGAGTTAATAGTGGTTGACTTGCTTCTGTTTGAGAGGGTTGGGGTTTATGTCCTGCTTTTTCCCCTTTTCTTTTTACGAGCATAGTTTTATTCTCCGTTGACCTTTTGAGACCACCGCAAAGAAACAATTGATGAATAAATGTGTATACATATATACAATTCGTTTTCAGAGATTGTTCATTGTCACGCCTTCTGCGTAGTGTGAGCGCCTTGAGAACGCCGTGAACGCCCAGTGCACGTAGTACGAGCACCGTGAAAGCGCAGAGCACGCAGTGGTAGCGCAATGAGAGCTCAGAGAATCGCCAAGAAGAACTCCGTAGGAACGCGATAACGCGCCATAGCAGCTGCGTAGCATTGCCTTGGTCGTGGTGAGAACGCCGTGACATCTCCGTCTTCGCGAAAAACATCCGATTTTTCCTGCGATCTCATGGCGGTCTGGGAAATCAAACAACGCCGTCCCAACGCAGTGGAAACGCCGTATAGTGTGACAGGGGCTTTACTTACTCCCTATCTTCTCACTGCTAACTTATGTCATCGTTATTATTTTGGTAAAGTACTGATTCATTAAAATAGAAAATTCATTTGGTTCCCAGCTGCGTTAATTCTATCATTAACCCTAAACGTGGGTTCCCAGCTGCGTTAATTCTATCATTAACCCTAAACGTGGGTTCCCAGCTGCGTTAATTCAATTCTAAACGTGTAAGTAAAGCCGAGACGCATCTGTATCAATAAGATGGTTTGAGCCGTTCTGTCTAAAAAGGGGGCTTGCTGCATCTGCAAAAAGTATCGACCCATGTCAGCCTGCGCAGTCTGCGCAGGCTGACATGGGTCGAAACCTTTTGCTATTTATTATCTGTATCTCAAAGGACCATACTACCTCATGATTCTGCCGGTTGTCAGACGAAATGTTTTTTGTAGACCAAGAATTATGTGATGACTTGTGTGGTATTACTAGTATGCATCAGGGAGATGCATTAGACCATCTTTTGCCAGAGCACAGCTTAAATATTTGCTACTGATTTTTGTAAAGATAGAATTAACAAGAAAATTCCCACATTATGATAAAGAAGTGAAAGATATGATACATATTTTCTATTGGTCTACCAATAAATGTAACGTCGAACGTCCAGATTATGGGCACCGGTCACTTGACGTGATGTCGAACGTTTACACTGCGGGCGCCGGTCTCGTGAACGTCATGAGGAACGTTCAGATTGTGGGCACCGGTCACGTGAACGTAATGTCGAACGTCTAGATTTCGGGCGCCGGTAAAATCAGATCAACTTGATTAAGCACCGAATTACCAGATCAATCAAACATATAATTACACTATGTTGGCGGGCGAGTCAATGAAAGTTTGCTTAGAGATTCGTATTAAGTCGTCAATGGTATAGCAACTCTGTTGTCCGAGAGAACGAGACCTGACTATTGACATTTTCTTGAAATCGATTTGCTTCTCTTAATTTTTGATTTTTAGAATAGGAATACGTTACATTTCAGGCCGAATCTACATCTGTGGCGGCTTCAATGGACAGGAATGTTTACCGAACGCCGAGTTTTATGATCCCAATACGAACCAATGGACGATGATTGCCCCGATGCGTAACAGGAGAAGTGGCGTTGGAGTTATTGCTTACAGGTACAATAATGATACCGCATTATTTGCAAACATCTTGTCAGGAAATTTTGATTGATTGATCTTCCGTTTCTTCCATATGGGCGACGCCCCCCTGAAGGCCGTTAGTTTTGTTACCGGGAATAGTGCAAGATACAGGACAAAATCCATCCTAAGTTACGCCTGGTTCTTTAACGTGTTCGCTATGCAGCACTGTCACATGGGACCTCGGTTTATCGTCTGACCCGAAAGACAACTAGTAATTTTACATGGCCAACCTTGGGGCTCGAACCCACACCCTCAAGTGACCCAAGATTTGAAGTTCACAAGTCCTTTACTCTACCACTTAAGCTATGCGGGCTGGTAAAAATGAAATTTTTAACGATGTGTATCAAATATAAAGATTTTACGATAGGGTGTTTGCAAAAAGTGTTAGTCGCTGTGCCACCATTGTACGAGTATCGTAGTATCGTTAAACCTGAACATAAGTTCACTGGAATATGATGCATGGATCTATCGATAAATGAAGCACAAAATACACATAAAAGCTACATGTATTTACTTTAGCATTTCGTCAAAATTCCAAATTCTTTTCAGTGCAGTGTATCAAAACAAAAACGGCGTGGTTCCCCAGCCTGCGGTCTTATCCATGCAGTGTTTGGTGTTTACGCATAACATTCTCCCTCTAGGCACTGAATGATTTCCCTCGAAAACAAGTTCGAAAAATGTTCATCAGTCGAATTGAAATAGTTGTTTTCAAATCCTTGAAAAAGATTTTTGTCTTTTGCCACTATCGTTTTAATCCTTTACCACACAGTATCGACTTTAAAAGACCGTAACATAAAGGGCTTTTGAAAACATTGTTGGAAAAGAAGAAAATGCTGGTAATCAGCATTTTCTTCTTTTCCATCAATGTATTCTACCCTTTGAAAGACACATTTCATGTTTTGAGTAACGTTTCATATGTCGTCTGCAGAATGCTTTGAATTTGGACCAGTCTAAAGTCTTGTCGTTTGGTAAAGAGTTAAAAGTGGCCTGTTGTAAGACGAAAATAAGTCCTCTGCTGGTGCAGATACGGTATGAGAGCAGCTTTCCTTCTTCGTAAGTAGTAAAGGACGTGAGCATGGGGCACTACCCCGGCCTGGGTAGTGCCCCATGCTCACGTCCCTGAGTGCCCTATATCACCGTCCCTGACAAAAATGTGGGCTAGTTTGCCCTCCCGAAAGAATTTTTTTTTTTTATTTTGCCCTAGGCTCACGTCCCTGAGAGGGATTTAGCATTCAAAATGGCGGCCGTGTGGGTGGTACTCTGGGTAAAAAATGCCCCAGGCTCTCGTCCCTGAGCGGAATTTTTTGCAAAAAAGGGAAAAGGGGGGGAGTTTTTCCTAGTCTCTCTACCCTGAGAGGGATTTAGCATTCAAAGTGCCGGCCTTATGACTGACAGGCTGGGTAAAAAATGGTCAGATCACTGAGTTGGCCTTAGTTTTTTCACCCTATGGATGATTTTTTCTCTTTCTAAATGCCTGGTCAGTGAGATGGACTTAGTTTTTTTCACCCTATGGATGATTTTTTTCTCTTTCTAAATGCCTGGTCAGTGAGATGGACTTAGTTTTTTTACCCTATGGATGATTTTCTCTCTTTCTAAAAGCCTGACCATTGAGTTGGACTTAGACTTTTTTCTTTCTAAATGTCTGAGCACTGAGTTTTACTTAGTTTTTCTTAACCTATGGATGATTTTTTTCTTTCTAAATGTCTGAGCACTGAGTTGTACTTAGTCTTTTTCTTCGCCTACGTATGATTTTTTCTTTCTAATTGCCTAACCATTGAGTTGGACTTAGACTTTTTTTACATCTCTATGAATGATTTCTCTTTTCTAAAAGGAAATTTATCCTATATCACTGAGTTGGTCTTAGCTTTTTTCCCCTATGAATGATTTTCTCTCTTTCTAAAAGGTTGACCATTGAGTTGGACTTAGTCTTTTTTCTACACCTATGTATGATTCTTACTCTTTGCAGTATAACTCTCTGGAGTATAACTCTTTTGGAGTGCATCTCTTCTAAAAGAAAGATAGAACTTTCGTGGTAGATGGTTAGTCCTGAAAAGGACTGTTGGGTTAGCTCTGAAAAGAGCTGTGACAATTTGAAGAAATGACAACTTGAAGATAGAACTTTCGTCTAACAGCTTGAAGGTAGAACTTTCGTCTGACATCTTGAAGATAGATCTTTCGTGGTAGATGGTTAGTCCTGAAAAGGACTGTTGGATTAGCTCTGAAAAGAGCTGTGACAATTTGAAGAAATGACAACTTGAAGATAGAACTTTCGTCTGACATCTTGAAGATAGATCTTTCGTCTGACATCTTGAAGATAGATCTTTCGTGGTAGATGGTTAGTCCTGAAAAAAAGGACTGTTGGGTTAGCTCTGAAAAGAGCTGTGACAATTTGAAGAAATGACAACTTGAAGATAGAACTTTCGTCTAACACCTTGAAGGTAGAACTTTCGTCTGACAATTTGAAGAAATGACAATTTGAAGAAAAGATAGAACTTACGTCTGACAATTTGAAGAAAGGTAGAACTTTCGTGGTAGATGGTTAGCCCTGAAAAGGGCTGTTGGGGTGTCCCTAAAAGGGACCTGGTTTTGGAGGTTGTGTTTTTAAGCACAACCTCCAACCTTCCTGCACGCCGGACAGCTACTCGCAGCCCGCTTCCTTATCCTTTTTAGTTGCTGCTCGTCCAAGTTGTATTGAAGTGAGAATGGTGGTTCGTTATCGCTGCTCCAATCTTCGGTAGAAGGCACTACGAACTCCTTTTTCTCCTTCTTGCTTTGTGGTAATTGGGCAAAGTCCCAAAAGTCCCACCCGGTAAATAGCAGTTTCTCTTCGAAGCCATGTCTCTGTCTCCTCGCTGCCTCAGCTTCAAGCTTTTCTAGCTGCCGATCTACCTCTCCCATCGTCTTTCTTAGCTCTTCCACCGTCTTTCTTAGCTCTTCCACCGTCTTTCTTAGCTCTTCCATCGTGAAAATGAAAATGAACAATATGCGGGAAATGTCGCTGGGTTTTATAGCTTTTCAGACGGATTGAACTAGTTGACCCATGACGTCATTTTCTCCTATGTTTTTCCCGCGTCGGCGTTTCATGCTGTTTTGGCTCCAAATTAATGTTATCCAATCAGAACCAGCGTTTTATTTCTAATACTAAATGTTTTATTGTTGACCAACCCGTGGGTTTGTTACATTTTCTTGTTCGGGGATTTTATTGTTGACCAATCCATGGGTTTGTTACATTTTCTTGTTCGGGTTAGAAAAAACTAGAGTTTAACTAACCTATGACTTTTTTTATTGTGAATCTTTGGAGTGTAACTCTTCTAAAAGAAAGAAGTTTGACAATTTGAAGAAATGACAATTTGAAGAAAGATAGAACTTTCGTGGTAGATGGGTAGCCCTGAAATGGACTGTTTTGTTTTTTGGAGGCTGTGTTTTTTCACTTTTAATGACAACATCCGAAATTCACTTGGTAAATGGGGGGGCATGCTGTAATCTTCCTCCCGAACTCGATATCAACCAAGATGATATCCGGGGTTGTCTTTAATAATAGCTGAACTAATCTTTCGCCGAGATCTTTGTATGGCTGTGTTATACGTCGCAGTTGGTTTTGTTCCTCCTCTCCTATGAGATGAGTGGATAGTTGCAATAACTGTTGACCTGCATTTAGATACTCTTGGAAAGTCTCACGTAGTTGATGATTTACCTCCTCCATATTGATTTGCTTCCGAATATTGACACCGCTTTCGACGTGATCGTTAGCTGAGAATCAAAGAAATGGTGAATGTATGAAAATAACGCTGGACTTTATACGTTTACAGAGGATTGAGATTATTTAAAGAGCTCGACCAGGGTAGAAAACACATACATTTTTCCATGCTACGTTTCATGCTAATATAGCAAAAAAAAGTTATGAGACGCTGTATGGAAAAATGTAGACAGAACAAGTCTTTTTGGAGGAAAAACAGAATGAAGAACTCTATTGTTTTTGAACTTTTATTTACTGAACTTTTATTTACTGAACAAAACTAATCATTGAAACATTTTTTTGCAATACATCATAAAAAAATTTCTTGACAATAAAAAAATTTCTTGACAATGAAAAAATCACAATGAAACATTTTTTTGCAATGCATCATAAAATAATTTCTTGACAATGAAAAAAATCACAATGAAACATTTTTTACAATACATTATAAAAACATTTTCTTAACAATGAAAAAATCGCACTGAAATATTTTTTTCACGATGAATTATTCACAATGAATTAATCGCAATGAATTAATCACAATGAATTATTTTTTCGCAACGAATTATTTACAATGAACTATTCCCAAAACAGTATATAACAAAATTTTTTACAATGTAAATTCGCAAACACCACGAGTTTCATATTTGTTTTCATATTCCTACCGTTTTGTTGTTTTTTCTTGGTTGTTTTCGTTCTGTCTTTGGTTTTTTCGGGATCTTGAAATCAACGTGATTGTCAATGTTTTTCCCGTATTTGCCCTGCCCTGTCAATATTGGTATAGTTGGTTTTTGATCAACTCGCTGCTTCTTGTGGAGATGGTTACCATCTTCCTCAGATTTCCGCTTTGTTGTTTTTCTTGGTTGTTTTTCCTCTGGTTGTTTTTTCTTTGGTTGATTTTTCTTTGTTTGATTTTTCTTCACAACACTTACGATAGAGTCTACTAAGTTGTGAAGATTGGATTTATCAAACTCGAACTCCACAGGAATCTTCACAGGAGTTGTTGAAATGCACTGATCCTGTTGACGTAGTACCTCGATATTTCTACTGAGCTGATCAGTACTTGCGGTTAAAGTTTTAATTTCCTCCAAATGTCTGTTTAAAGTCTCCAGCTGATCTATGATTCGGATCATCATGCTATCTTGTTTCAAATTTAGCTGCTTTACCTCTTCATAAATGTTGTCAAACACTGTCGCTGGAATGATGGTTGTCGAATTTAACTCCGGTGGTGGATTGATGATTGTCGAATTCATAACTGATGAAAGAACGTCTCCATTGTTTTCCACTGATGGAAAATCGTCCAAGTTGATTTCATCTAAGTTGTGCTTCATATTGAAAACTGACTCTGAATATTGATACTGCTTGCGAAGTGATCGTTAGCTGAGAATCAAAGAAATGGTGAATGTATGAAAATAACGTCGAGCTTTATACGTTTACAGAGGATTGAAATTTTTAAAGAGGGCGGACCTGGCGGAAAACACCGGGATTGTACTGTGTGACACCGAATTAGGAGTGGTAAAAAACACCGATATAACCGTCGATTTGATTGCACAATGTTAATGAAACGCCAACGCGGGAAAAAACATAGGAGAAAATGACGTCATGAGTCATCTAGTTCAATCCTCCTGTAAAGCTATAAAGCCCAGTGATAATTTACATGAAATCATATTTGTTCCAGAATGGTTCGAATTCTTGTATGCCCTCACTGTGCAAGCAGATGTCTGATAGAGTGTGGGAAATGTTTTTCCATACTCGAGTATCTTGGGCAGAAGCATAACTGTCCAGATACAGATGAAGGATTTTTCGATGATGATGAAGGTTCGACGATTAGCTGCGAACACTGTGGGTGTGAAATCATCCCAGTGGATCGGACGGAAGAATCGTAGAGCTGGATGTCAATGTGAGATCCTTCAAAAAAGCCCTTTTCAGGGCTAACCATTTAGCACGAAAGATCTTTCTTCTCAAATTGTCAAAAGTAAAAAGACTTACAGTCATAACTAGAAAAAAGTCAAAAGTAAGAAGTAATTATTTTTATATTTTTTATTTCAAAAAGAACTTATGTACAATGAAAAATCAAATCATGAACTGTAAAGACAAAAAATGAATGAGCTGTAAAGACAAAAAATGAATGAAAAAAATCAAGTCAGTCTTTTTTGTTTATATTCAATATTGTATTGAAATCTTTTTTCACTCAGTATGTTTTTACTTTTTTCTTCGGAATGTCAGATTCACATTTGGCTTTACGTTTTCTTTTCCTATCGTTGTTTTTTAATTCCACATCTGGACAGATTTTGTCCTCATGTTTTGTTGATTTGTAAAAGAAATAGTTCTTTGTTACTCGTTTTTTCTTCTTTTCGATGTTTTGCTGTTTTTCCTTTCCGTACGAGCAACCCGGTTCTGCAGAAAATTCGTTGATTTTTAGATCCAAAGTTTGTTGTTTTCTTAGATTTTTTCGTAATGTCTCTAAATCATCTGCTATTTTGCAGATTTCTGAATCGTTGATATCCATCGTGTCGCTCTGCATGTCTACGGTCTGAGTTTCAACCGATGAGGATGTAGCTTGTGGTGAACTTTTTTTCCATGTATTTTCACTGCAGAATGAATTTAGTGTCCCGACGAATTTTATATCTTTGAGACCATCAACGTTGTAAAACGATGGTAAAATCTCAATGTCGTGACTGTGTGGATTCACGTAGACAAAAACAATTGTTCCTAGCTGATTTTCTTTTTCTGGACATTCTTTGGCCCAATGTCCTGCTTCGTTGCATGTGAAACAAATATTTGTTCTCACACCATTCGCACCATATCGTTTGTCAATCGTCGCTTGATCCAAAACTCTGTAGCTGGTAGTACGGTAAACATCTTTTTCTTCTAAATGTTGCTGGGATAAAAATGATCCCACATAGTTTCCGATATGTTTAACATCATACTTTGATGGTATATTGCTGATCTCATAATCGTGGGTGTATGGATTAACATACAGATACACCCTCTTTCTAAGTGGTGATGTATTTTGCAGCTTTAACTCACTCATATTTTTTTATCAGCTGTACTGTCTGAGATCGAGTAGCAGAATGAATAGATTTTCACAACTATCGTCTCTATTTATACACTGTTACAACTGAGAGGCTATATAAATTGTTAGTTTTTTCTCACTTCTGCATTATTGTCTTTTCACTCAGAGGTAAAACGATGGGTAAAAGAAAAAGAATAATAACCTATTCAGACAGCGAAAGTGACGATGAGGTGTTTCCACCAACAAAAAAGAAAAAAACTAGACCTTTGAAAGAAGAAAGTGACGATGAGGTGTTTCCACCAACAAAAAAGAAAAAAACTAAACCGTTGAAAGAAGAAAATGGTAGCAACGATGAAAGTACCAACTCTAACTTAGACATGAAAAGTCTATATGATTTAACAGAAAAGGGTAATAAGAAGTCAAGAAAATTTAAAACAGAATCACATGTGCTGATGCTGAGTTTTAAGAAATTTGAAGAATTAACACCTCAGAGACTCCTTGGATTATTTGACGATGTTACCTGTGAAATCATTCGAAAGTTAAATGCCAACCCGACGGACATGATTAGAATTACCATCAATCATCCTTCGTTGGAAATGGGAATCCATATTCCTTTTTTAGCTGCAGACCAGTTACAAGGTGAAACTATGCTGAATGAAATTGAACGAGTTTTACAATCGAATACAGATTTCGTCTTGAACGATGGATTCATGACATTTGACATTACACATACAACACCACCAAGTGGTAGCGAAAAACATAAAAATAGATCGTCAGAATTAGATTCAAAGTTTTTTGTCCAGAAGAAGCGATCTATTATTCAAATTGACAATCATGACCAACTATGTTTTGCAAGAGCCGTTGTTGTGGGAATTTGCTACAGTGAACGTGAAAACACCGGGGCATGGAATAGAAAATGGGATCGTATTAGTCGTTCAAAATACGCCCTTCAAAAGACTGAAGCTGAGAAATTGTTACATGAAGCTGGAGTTTCACCAACACAGTCTGTAGGAAATGATGAATACAAAAAAATTCAAACATTCTTGTATGAAAAAGGCTATGTCATTAAAGTTCACCAACAGCATTCAAAAGTGGAAAAAATATTTAAACATCCAGAAGTGAAAGCCAATAATAAGATCATACATTTGTACTTTCATCAAAACCATTATGACTACATCAAATCTATCAAAGGTTTTCTTAGTTGTACATATTATTGTGAGTTCTGTGATGTGGGTTACTCTCACCGGGAAAGTCATGCTTGTTCAAATATCTGCAAAGGTTGTTATCGCGAAGGAAAATGTCCATCAGAATCAAAAGAATATGTTTGCAGTGTTTGCAGTAGACGATTTTTTAGTGCTGAATGCTTTGAAAATCACAGAACTGTAAAAGGTAAAGAAAAGAAATCCATTTGTGAATTAGTGAAACTCTGCTCGAAATGCGGTGCACAATATCATGTCAGAAAGAAAAATCATGTTTGCAATGGAAAGAAAAGATGTCATATCTGTAAGAGAATTGTTAACTTTTCTCATCAATGCTATATTCAACCTTACCAAAGTAAGTTGAACCATGACAGTGATGATGAGACGAGTTCTTCTGTAGTCAAAAAACCACAGTTTATTTTCTTTGATTTTGAATGCAAACAAGACACAGGCGTACACATCCCGAATTATTGTATCGCACACAGAGCGTGTAATGTATGTATCGATAAATCACTTGATTTTCATTGTTCTACATGCAGTGAATTTGAAGAGGGTAGGGAAGTTATTTTTCAAGGTGAAGAAACTTTGAGTCAATTTTGCAACTGGCTCTTTTCAAAACATCATAAAGGGGTTACGGCTATTGCCCATAATTTCAAAGGCTATGACGGTCAGTTCATTCTTGACTATATTGTCAAAGTTGGGTTAAAACTTCCAAAAGTGATCATGAATGGAAACAATATTATGAAGTTAGAACTGAACGGTGTACGTCTGATCGATTCTTTCAATTTCATGAGTTTTGGTTTGGCAAAATTTCCATCCACCTTTGGCCTTCAAGAAATGAAAAAAGGTTACTTTCCTCACTGGGCGAATACAGATGAATTTTGGAGTTACATCGGACCCTACTTGGATATGTCTTATTACAAACCCGACTCAATGTCTGAAGAGGCTAGGTCAAAATTTATAGTTTGGTATAATGACAAAGTTCGAAATGGTGAGGAATTCAATTTTCAGAAGGAGATGGAAATGTACTGTAGGTCAGACGTTGATATCCTCAGACGAGGATGTGCTGAATTCAGAAAGCTGTTTATCGAACAGGGTGGTATTTGTCCATTTTTAGAGGCGATTACCATCGCAGATGCATGTAACAAGGTGTGGCGAAGCAAATATTTACCAGAAAATCAAATAGCTATCATTTCAAGTAAAGACTCATCCAGACGTCGCTTTTCTATGAAAGCGATACGATGGGTTCAAAGCGTTGCTCAGGAAAAAGGTATTAATATTCAGCATGGAAAAAATGGTGGTGAAGCTCAAATCGGGAAATATAGTGTAGATGGTTTTCACCATCAATCAAACACTGTTTATGAATTTCTTGGGGATTTGTATCATGGTTGTCCTGTATGCTATACAGATCGAAAACAGATCAATCCTATTAATGGAAAACCCATGTCTGAATTATACGAACGTACTTTTGAACGTATAGCAGATATCGAAGACATGGGATATAATGTAGTGTACATTTGGGAACACGAATTTGATGCTAAGATGAAGGATAAAGAGTACAAAAAACTCATTGAAAAGTTATATCCACATTGGGACCCTATCGATCCGAGGGATGGTTTGTCCGGGGGAAGATGTAATGCAATAAAAATTGGATATGATGTTGATGAAAAAACCAAAAAGGAAATCAAGTACGTCGATATCTGTTCTCTATACCCTTATGTTTGTAAACACAAATCCTATCCTGTAGGTCAGCCAGAAATTTTGTCTACTGAGAATATTGATATGAACAATATTCGCCAATATGAGGGATTAATCAAATGCAAAGTTTTGCCTCCAACTGATTTGTTTCACCCCGTTCTTCCAGTTCACTGTAACAACAAAATGATGTTTCCCCTCTGTATGAAATGTGCAGAAGAAAGCTCAAACATTTGTAGACATGGTAAAGAAGAGAGGGCTTTGGTCGGAACTTGGGTTACTTTTGAATTATTCAAGGCTCTTGACTGTGGTTATCGATTATTACAAGTGTATGAAATTTGGCATTTCAATTCTGTGTCAGATCAGTTCTTTAAACATTATGTGGACAATTTCTTGAAAATTAAGCAAGAAGCCAGTGGTTATCCAGATTGCTGTCAATCAGACTCAGAAAAAGATCAGTTCGTTTGTGAATATGAGAAGGCAGAAGGTGTTCGTCTTGATCCAAGTTGTATTCAAAGAAATCCTGGGAGAAGATCATTTGCTAAGATTATGTTGAACTGCCTTTGGGGAAAATTAGCTCAGCGTGAAAAAATGACCCAGACGGAATACATCAGTGATCCGTCTAAATATTTTGAATTAGTCACCAATCCCAATTTCATTGTAAAGCATGTAGAAATCTTTGATGAGAACTGTTCATTCATCTTGGTTAACTATGAATCAAAGTTGGAACATATTGACACTCATGCTACAGCCAATGTGGTAGTAGGTTCTTACGTAACAGCTTATGCAAGGTTGGAATTGTACAGCGTTCTTGAAAAGTTAAAAGATAGAGTTCTGTATTTCGATACAGATAGTTGTATGTACATTCACGACCCTGAATTATGGAATCCCCCTATTATTAACAGTCGGTTAGGAAAATGGACTGATGAAGAGCCTACTTGTAAAATTACTCAATTCAGAGGACTTGGACCTAAGAATTATGCTTACAAAATGAAAAAAGATGGAAAAGAGATAAGCAAATGTAAAGTAAAGGGGATTACTCTGGATTACAATACAAAACAGGTGGTAAATTTCGATACATATTCGAAATGTGCTTTGGATCGCACAATAGAAATCAAAATTCAGTATGATTGTAAAATTAAAAGACACAGAGATAGAACGGTTACCAGTGAACCACAAACAAAAACGTTTCGTTCTGTATACACCAAGAGAGTTATTGTAAATGGTACTGATACTGTACCCTATGGCTATAAAAGTTTGAGAAAATAATTTCATATCACATTGTTGTGTACCAATCAGTCAAAGTAAGTCGGGGAAAAATATTAGCCGTTGGTCAAAAAAATAACAATCATGTTGCCGTTACCAATAGAACTACGTGAAAAAATTTATGGAGAATTTGTTCGACAGCATACGCTTGATGAACAAACACAGCTTAACATTAAATTTTTCTGTGTGAAAATTTGGATCAAAAAAATGTTTAAATGGGTTGCAAAAGGAGAAAAGTCCTACAAAGTGTATGCTATATTCAACTTTATTGCGATGATGGTGGACGATTCGGGGATGGATCTCGTTCTCAAGACTTATTTAGCAGATAGCTGTATGAAAGACAATGTTATTAGTAATCTGTTTAGATCCACAAGTCGATGGACATTTTTTATCATAGGAACAACAGAAGAAAGTTTTCTTAACGTTGTGAAAATGAAATCAGTTCTATTTGACTTTTACTTACGCTACAAAAAAGGATCTGTTCATGATTCCTACGGAGAAACATTGGAAACCATGTCAGGGTATATTCTATTTGATAGAGATGTTACAGAAGAAGTAGTGAGTTCAGCTCTTTCAACAAAAGACGCTTATAGACATGTTGCTCCATTCATAGGACTACAAAATTTCGACGATATGGACAGTGAGTATACAATGTTTTTGGGGTATGACCAATTGCATAAAGACATTACGGAATATGAAAACAAATGTGAATCTCGTGGTATTTGCGAATTTGCATTGTAAAAAAATTTGTTATATAATGTTTTTGCGAATAATTCATTGTAAATAATTCGTTGCGAAAAAAATAATTCATTGTGATTAATTCATTGCGATTAATTCATTGTGAATAATTCATTGTGAAAAATTTTTTCAGTGCGATTTTTTTCATTGTTAAGAAAATGTTTTTCATTGTCAAGAAATTTTTTTATGATGCATTGCAAAAAATGTTTCCTTGTGAATTTTTTATTGTCAAGAAATTTTTTATGATGCTTTGCAAAAAAATGTTTCAATGATTAGTTTTGTTCAGTAAATAAAAGTTCAGTAAATAAAAGTTCAAAAACAATAGAGTTCTTCATTCTGTTTTTCCTCCAAAAAGACTTGTTCTGTCTACATTTTTCCATACAGCGTCTCATAACTTTTTTTGCTATATTAGCATGAAACGTAGCATGGAAAAAATGTATGTGCTTTCTGCCAGGTCCGAGCTCTTTAAAAAATTTCAATCCTCTGTAAACGTATAAAGCCCCGCGTTATTTTCATACATTCACCATTTCTTTGACTCTCAGCTAACGATCACTTCGAAAGCAGTGTCAATATTCGGAAGCAATATCAATATGGAAGAGGTAAATCATCAACTACGTGAGGCTCTCCAAGAGTATCTAAATGCGGGACAGCAGTTATTGCAACTAACCACTCATCTCGTAGGAGAGGAGGAACAAAACCAACTGCGACGTATAACACAACCATACAAAGATCTCGGCGAAAGATTAGTTCAGCTATTATTAAAGACAACACCGGATATCATCTTGGTTGATATCGAGTTCGGGAGGAAGATTACAGCATGCCCCATATGCCAAGCGAATTTCGGGTGCTGCCATTAGAACTGGAAAAAACACAGCCTCCAAAAAACAAAACAGCCCTTTTCAGGGCTACCTATCTACCACGAAAGTTCTATCTTTCTTCAAATTGTCAAAAAAACTCAAAATTGTCAAAAAAAACTCAAAAGATTCACAATCAAAAAAAGTCATAGGTTAGTTAAACTCTAGTTTTTTCTAAAGCGAACAAGAAAATGTAACAAACCCATGGATTGGTCAACAATAAAATCCCCGAACAAGAAAATGTAACAAACCCACGGGTTGGTCAACAGTAAAACATTTAGTAATAGAAAAAACAACGGTGAATCTGATTGGATAACATTAATTTGGAGCCAAAACAGCATGAAACGCCGACGCGGGAAAAACATAGGAGAAAATGACATCATGGGTCAACTAGTTCAATCCGTCTGAAAAGCTATAAAACCCGGCGATTTTATTTTCCATACATTTCATTTTCACAATGGCTACGATATCACCACTTCTTGGTACTTGGATGGATGCTGAGCGAAAGTTAATAAGAGCAAGGAGGCAAATCGTCTTACTTAAACAACGCTTAGCTGGAGTGAGAAGACGATACGAAAGGGCTGAGCTTGCTAATAACAGGGTGTTCTGTTATAACCTTCGGATGAAGGAACTCATTATTGAGGGCATGCTTGAGATGTATTTTCAGTATGTTATTTCAAAAACTGAGCAGGTGACCCGTCTTTTCCGTGCGCAAATCGCCGCTGAAAGGAGTGAGTCAGACAGCGATTCGACTGATGCTGATACTGAATAAACATTTTCAAAAAATCAGCTCTTCTCAAAACAGCCCTTTTCAGGGCTAACCATCTACCACGAAAGTTCTATCTTTCTTCAAATTGTCATTTCTTCAAATTGTCAAACTTCTTTCTTTTAGAAGAGTTACACTCCAAAGACTCACACTCCAGAGAGTTACACTCCAAAGAGTAAAAAATCATTCATAGATGCAGAAAAAAGACTAAGTCCAACTCAATGTCCAGACATTTAGAAAAGAAAAATCATTCATAGAATAAAAAAAGCTAAGTCCAACCCAGTGCTCAGTCTTTTAGAGAAAAAAATCATTCATAGATGTAAAAAAAGACTAAGTCCAACTCAATGGTCAGACATTTAGAAAGAAAAAAATCATACATAGGGTAAAAAAAAGTCTAAGTTCAACTCAGTGCTCAGACATTTAGAAATCATTTATAGTGCAAAAAAATCTAAGTTCAACTCAGCGATATAGGGACAAATTCCATTTAGAGAGAAAAAATCATTCATAGGATGAAAAAACTAAAAAGTGATCCATTACACATATAAAACACTAAACTCTTGATTATTTTTTCTCATTCACCATTAACTTTTTGTAAAACCTGAGCCAGTATCGCACAATGTTTGGATTAACATTTTTTCTCTTATTGCTCTTCTGGTTAGAAGAAAGAGAACGTTTCAGATATATCAGACATCAAATTGAACATCTGATGCAAATGCTAGATAAAATGGAATCAATCAAAAGAAAGAGAGGGGGATAAAAAAGTGCATTCTGTACAAAAAGCAACTCTTTTCAGGGCTAGCTATCTTAAATAAACATCTTTCTTTTCATTTTGTCAGAAGACTCATAATCAAAAAAGGTTAGTTAAACTCTAGTTTTTCTAACCCGAACAAGAAAATGTAACAAACCCACGGATTGGTCAACAATAAAACATTTAGTGTTAGAAATAAAACGCTGGTTCTGATTGGATAACATTAATTTGGAGCCAAAACAGCATGAAACGCCGACGCGGGAAAAACATAGGAGAAAATGACGTCATGGGTCAACTAGTTCAATCCGTCTGAAAAGCTATAAAACCCAGCGACATTTCCCGCATATTGTTCATTTTCATTTTCACGATGGAAGAGCTAAGAAAGACGGTGGAAGAGCTAAGAAAGACGGTGGAAGAGCTAAGAAAGACGATGGGAGAGGTAGATCGGCAGCTAGAAAAGCTTGAAGCTGAGGCAGCGAGGAGACAGAGACATGGCTTTGAAGAGAAACTGCTATTTACCGGGTGGGACTTTTGGGACTTTGCCCAATTACCACAAAGCAAGAAGGAGAAAAAGGAGTTCGTAGTGCCTTCTACCGAAGATTGGAGCAGCGATAACGAACCACCATTCTCACTTCAATACAACTTGGACGAGCAGCAACTAAAAAGGATAAGGAAGCGGGCTGCGAGTAGCTGTCCGGCGTGCAGGAAGGTTGGAGGTTGTGCTTAAAAACACAACCTCCAAAACCAGGTCCCTTTTAGGGACACCCCAACAGCCCTTTTCAGGGCTAACCATCTACCACGAAAGTTCTACCTTTCTTCAAATTGTCAGACGTAAGTTCTATCTTTTCTTCAAATTGTCATTTCTTCAAATTGTCAGACGAAAGTTCTACCTTCAAGGTGTTAGACGAAAGTTCTATCTTCAAGTTGTCATTTCTTCAAATTGTCACAGCTCTTTTCAGAGCTAACCCAACAGTCCTTTTCAGGACTAACCATCTACCACGAAAGATCTATCTTCAAGATGTCAGACGAAAGTTCTACCTTCAAGCTGTTAGACGAAAGTTCTATCTTCAAGTTGTCATTTCTTCAAATTGTCACAGCTCTTTTCAGAGCTAACCCAACAGTCCTTTTTTTCAGGACTAACCATCTACCACGAAAGATCTATCTTCAAGATGTCAGACGAAAGATCTATCTTCAAGATGTCAGACGAAAGTTCTATCTTCAAGTTGTCATTTCTTCAAATTGTCACAGCTCTTTTCAGAGCTAATCCAACAGTCCTTTTCAGGACTAACCATCTACCACGAAAGATCTATCTTCAAGATGTCAGACGAAAGTTCTACCTTCAAGCTGTTAGACGAAAGTTCTATCTTCAAGTTGTCATTTCTTCAAATTGTCACAGCTCTTTTCAGAGCTAACCCAACAGTCCTTTTCAGGACTAACCATCTACCACGAAAGTTCTATCTTTCTTTTAGAAGAGATGCACTCCAAAAGAGTTATACTCCAGAGAGTTATACTGCAAAGAGTAAGAATCATACATAGGTGTAGAAAAAAGACTAAGTCCAACTCAATGGTCAACCTTTTAGAAAGAGAGAAAATCATTCATAGGGGAAAAAAGCTAAGACCAACTCAGTGATATAGGATAAATTTCCTTTTAGAAAAGAGAAATCATTCATAGAGATGTAAAAAAAGTCTAAGTCCAACTCAATGGTTAGGCAATTAGAAAGAAAAAATCATACGTAGGCAAAGAAAAAGACTAAGTACAACTCAGTGCTCAGACATTTAGAAAGAAAAAAATCATCCATAGGTTAAGAAAAACTAAGTAAAACTCAGTGCTCAGACATTTAGAAAGAAAAAAGTCTAAGTCCAACTCAATGGTCAGGCTTTTAGAAAGAGAGAAAATCATCCATAGGGTAAAAAAACTAAGTCCATCTCACTGACCAGGCATTTAGAAAGAGAAAAAAATCATCCATAGGGTGAAAAAAACTAAGTCCATCTCACTGACCAGGCATTTAGAAAGAGAAAAAATCATCCATAGGGTGAAAAAACTAAGGCCAACTCAGTGATCTGACCATTTTTTACCCAGCATGTCAGTCATAAGGCCGGCACTTTGAATGCTAAATCCCTCTCAGGGTAGAGAGACTAGGAAAAACTCCCCCCCTTTTCCCTTTTTTGCAAAAAATTCCGCTCAGGGACGAGAGCCTGGGGCATTTTTTACCCAGAGTACCACCCACACGGCCGCCATTTTGAATGCTAAATCCATCTCAGGGACGTGAGCCTAGGGCAAAATAAAAAAAAAAAAATTCTTTCGGGAGGGCAAACTAGCCCACATTTTTGTCAGGGACGGTGATATAGGGCACTCAGGGACGTGAGCATGGGGCACTACCCAGGCCGGGGTAGTGCCCCATGCTCACGTCCTTTACTACTTTCGTAATTTCAGGGATCATATTTACGCCCTTGGAGGGTTTAATGGTGTGACAAGGATGAACACGGGTGAGCGATTCAACCCCGCCACGAACACCTGGCAGACCATTCCAGAGATGTATAACCCGCGGAGCAACTTTGCCATCGAGGTGAAAATTGATAATTTAACACGTTTAACTCCGAAATTTATAAAGTAAACATTATTACACTGGAGGCAAATTAAAACCTTGAACTTTTCTCAACAGCTGGTTGCTGCCATTAAGATGAAACTGACTTACATTTAAGTATTTCATAGTAATTTGAGCAACTTCTAGACAGTCATAAAACGAATGTTTTCCGTTGTACTGAAAATAAGTCGTGCATGCTTTATATCTAGCGTATAATAGCACTGACGCCGGTTACCAATGCTACTTCGATTACGTAGCACGTATTGCTTACTTCATTTAACCTGATCCTGACCTTTTATGCTGAATAGATAAGTAGGCATATAAATAGAACTCCGACGATTATTCGGGAAGTTTTATATAAACACGGGAAGGTACTTATATACACAGACAAGCAATTTAACCCTTTGCCTACTAAGCGCAACTCAAGGCGCTTTTGCGGTCAGTTTAGATCAAGATCAGACTGCACAGAACGTGCAGTCTGATCTTGGATCTACACTGTCCGATGAGGAGATATTTTCCCCCCAAAAAGAAATTTGAAATTGCATTATTTGCCTTTTTTTACGATTGACTGGAAACTTTCAAATTACTTATCTAGCAAATTAAGCGTTAATTTGCAATACCGTACGAAATATTTCCGTGGCCATTCGGGACATATGCCGAGCGATGCCGAGGGTAAAAATAGAATATTAATTTATGTAAATGATGTTGACCTGGGTCAGGTTAAATAAAGACGGTAATACTTTAGATTTATAACATATCCAGAGCAACATGAATAACAACGGTTTAAAAACTTTTTGTTATACTCCTTTAGCGGTATAATATTTTACAAATATTCAAGGTAAAAAGTTTGCAGACAACTCTTATCAAAATGAAAATCTCTGTTCTGCAAAGAAGTTTTTCTTGTCAATTTTAGATGTATAAATGTGTTAAGATGCTTAAAACGATCAGTATGCCTACATAGAACTTATTTCGAATCAATACGGTTTAAGATCTACATTTTAATGTAAAAAGCCGTTTCGTCATGATACATATCCATATTCCGTATAGTAAAGAAATGTCGATATGGCCATTATTTCGAGAAAAATGTCTGATTAAGCCGCAACTTGTATAACCAGAATACTACGTTTGTGTGTGTGTGTGTGTGTGTGTGTGTGTTTAATTATTTTCGTCTAACTTGTCATTCAAAAACGGTTAAAACTCGGCAAAGCCTCCGTTTTGTCGTTTTTAGGTGACTCGTTAGATAAAGCAATGAAAAACAAAACACGCACACTCATTTCATATTCTACGTGTCTGTTTACCTATCAAAATATCGTTTTCCTGAACAATTATTAATTTATAGAGCATTTTTATAGGTTCCGTGATTATATTTTACGGAACTTTTGACCAATGAATTAATGCGTTACAAATCGCTTGCAAGACACGATTTTCTTTAATAAAAAATAGTACATAATTATGTCCATTCTTTAATGGGGAAAAAAAAGAAAGAAAAATTCCTAAATTTGACGTTATATCTGGACTTGATGTTGAAGAAATTTTCACTAAAAACACAAGGTTTGAAAAGTCAATTTTGTCACGATACTTCAAAGACATTTCCGGATTTAATGCGATATTGTGAAAAAGTTAGCAGACAATGAATTAACAAAATTACATTTTTTAGGTGATCGACGATATGATCTTTGCTATTGGGGGCTTTAATGGAGTAACAACCATCTTTAATGTGGAATGTTATGATGGAACAACGGACGAATGGTATTCTTTGCTTTCATCCTGACCCTTTCGTTACCAATGGATGCTAGAATAGCGTTTTTTTTCGGACGGCGTAGATCAATATCAGACTGCAACCTTGCAGCTTGATCTTGGGTCTACATGGTCTGTTACCTGATACAAAACTTAGACTAAAAAGCAGCTTCTTTTGGAGTGTATATGTACGTTTAAACCTAGAATTAGGGAGGATTTGTTTGTTGGCAGCCGTTTTCAAGTTGCCGCTTGCTGTTATACAGTCGAATACAATACCTTTCCCTTCTCTGATGCTGAACTCATCTTGTGAAGGATTCCTACAACAACAACAACAACAACAACGACGACAGCAACAGCAGCAGCAACAACAAGAAGTCCCAGAAGTACAAAATATCTAGTTGTATCTTTTCTGCTGACTAAAAATAAACCCCACTTTCATTTTTCTAACTACATGTACCATAAAAAAGGACGATTTTCGTCTTTCCCACAAATTTAATAAAAATAATTTCGAATTCTGTACATTTACTACTGTAACCTTTACTGTAACCTTTACCAAACAAGCACGTGTTTTACGACTCTGAGGAAGAAGCCTTTTGAAAAGATCATAGGAAAAGATGAGAACGTGCAGGCAACCACCATTTCGACATTTGTCTACAAGCTTTGTCTACCCAGTTAAAGCAAATCTCACCATTTGAGCCACATTTACTCAGTTGTCGTCTCCAATTGTCTTCAATTTTGACAAGTCCAAAATTTTGTCAAAGGTTTAAGATTTTATCACTCTTATACGAGTATAAAAATATCACAGGAATTAACAAGCAAAGCCCAATCTTTTCAGGTATGATGCAACGGATATGAACTTGTACAGAAGTGCTCTGAGCGCATGCGTGGTTGTTGGTCTCCCGAACGTCCAAGATTATATACATAAAGATCGAGACAAGGAGATAGTGGAACCCAAACGAAAAAGGAACGCGAACACAAACGAATAGGCATATAAAAAATATTAAAATCATGGTAGTTTAATAAATATAACCTTGTTAGTGTCTTGTAAAAGAAGCTTATTTAAATATTGAAATGTGTTGTTTCTGTCTATCTTAAAATCGGTTTCATCACACCATTTCGTGTTATCAACCCTTTGGCTGCTAAGCGCGACCTACTGCCCTTTTGCAGATAGTGTAGATCAAGATCAGACTGCACAGAACGTGCAGTCTGATCTTGGATCTACACTGTCCGATTGGCAGATATATTCCTAAAAAAAAAATAAATAAATACATATAAATAAAATTGATATAGCATCATTTGGGTTTTTATCATCGGCTTAAAAGTGTCGTTTAATTTATTCGGTAGGAGAAGGGTTAAATCCATATTTTCTTGATTTATAACTATGGTCATACACATAATTAATTGAGTCACGCTCTGTGAAAAGGGGGCTTACTGCATCTGCAAAAAGTATCGACCCAGGTCAGCCTGCGCAGTCCGCGCAGGCTGACCTGGGCCGAAACTTTTTGCTATCGGTCAATTTTCTGCACCTCAAAGGATCAGTGTAGCTCATAACTTAGTCGGTTTTAATACAAAATCGATTTTAAGGATCCATGATTATGTGATGACTCGCTTGGTATAATGCTTTACGGAGATGCATTAAGCCCCCTTTTGCCAGAGCATGGTTCTTATGAAAGTTATTAACCTTTATGCTGTTAAATAAGTGAAATGAAACTTTCAAACGACAATAAAAAACAAAACTCTGATATTTAAAAGGTAATTTTTTTTTTTGGGGGGGGGGGAAAGATACATGTATCTCTTCATCGGACAGTGCTGATCAAAGAACGGACTGCATGTTCTGTGCAGTCTGATCTTGATCTACACTATGCGCAAAAGGTTCTTGAGTCGCTCTTAGCTCAATAAGGGTTAGGAAAAAGAAGAAGAACAACAACAACGACAACCACAACCACAACCACAACAACAACGATAACAACAATACAAAAACAGCAGCAGCAACAATAACAACAACATCATCAACAACAAAAATGACGACGACAACAAACAAAAAAACAAACAAACATCCAAATAAGCAAAAAAAAACCCAAAGAAACAAACCAACCAAACAACAATAACAACAACAACAACAGGCAGATCACTGGTTTGTTGTGGTGAAAGGTCAAGTTAAGGAGGACTTATTTCCTGAATGGTCCGATATTATTTACATACACTACTCCACACACATCTACTAGTACTAGTTCAAAAACACGTGTCGGCGACAGTCACTCCACTAACACATCGACAGAGAATTTGAGTCCACGTGCAAGCCAAGCCAGTCGAACTTCAGACCATGGGCAAGCAATTCTAATACCACATCTGAAACAGAGACTCCCCTTGACGAACGTGGATAGGATCGGCCCGGGAAAAACTGCAAAAATAATGGAAATTTACGAGCTGAATCTAACACTGAAAATATTGAATGCGCTTTTTTGAATGTAAGAGGACTGATAAGAGGACTTCATTATCCAGAATTCATGAACAATTTATTACAATTTGACATACTGTGCTAAGCAGAGACAAATATTGATTGTTAGGATAAAATCGAAATTCCCAATTATGTTTTCTATTCAAAATGCAGGAAGAAGTTTATTTCAAGAAAATCCAGAGGTATAGGTGTTTTTATTAAGAATTCTATTGCAAAACATGTGGTAGAAATAGAATCCAATTCGGAAAATATATTATAGCTCAAACTTTCTGGAACAATGTTTTCAAAAGACGATGATATTATATTAGGCACTGTGTATTTGCCCCTAGAAAGATCAAATTACTTGGAAGAAACTTAATTAAATGCACTAAAAGATGAAATAGAAATTAGATGCCAAATTAGCGAATTTATCATACTAGCTGGAGACTAGAATGAAAGAACTGGGAAATTGCAAGATTTCACTGAAAATGACGATTTCTTACTGAGGGTATTATCCATGAATGAATTTGATAATTCAAACACAGAAAAATTAGCTGTACTTGAAGAGCTTAAAATTCCCCTGAGAAGGGCTTCTAGTGATCCTAGGACAAATGCGCATGGCCTTATTTTACTAGATATATGAAGGATTTGTTTATGTTCAATGTTAGACTAGGCAATGATAAAGATGGTGGTAAACTTACCTTTAGGGATACCTCTTTAACTGACTATACCATAGCCTCAGCCAACTGTTTCAAACTCATTAACAGTTTTAGTGTTGAAGAAACCGATCCCCTCTTTTCAGATGGTTATTCAATCCTGAAATGGTCATTAAAACCTTTTGAAAACCCATCTCAAACAACAAACTATGATAAGAGTGAAAAGCCTACTAACCACTCCAATCAAACAAAATGGGACAAAAGAAAAGCCAGTGAATATAACTCGAACATTAATATAAATCAACTTAACCAAATTATAAATAGCCTACAAACTCTTGAAGCCTACCCAGAGATCATAGTTAAATTTACCAATGATATCAATACATTAATGAATGATGAAGCAATCAAAACATTTACAACAAAGAAACAGAAAACTACAAATACAAAAAATCCTTGGTTTGGACCGGCATGCAAACGGTATAGAAAAATCTATCACTATTTTAGAGCAAAATACAAAACTAACAAAAGTATCAGGAATAAAAACAATTTGAATCAAGCTAGTAAAGAATGTAAGAAAACAATGAATTTTTTCATAGATAAACACAAAAAGGAAACAGCAAATAAGTTAAGAAAGATGAGCACAAGTGAACCTAAAAAATACTGGAATATTATTAAAAATGCCAATAAGAAAAATAACTCAATTGATTCTACCCAACCCTTTATAGCTTTTATGAGCACTTCTGTAAGATTAATTCCCTGGACCAAACTGAGGAAGAATATGTACCAAATGTTGAAACTCCCAATATAAACATAGATGAATCAACTTTAAATATGCCAATAACTGAGGAAGAAATACTAGAAGCAATTAATAATCTTAAGATTTCAAAAGCACCGAGCCAGTCAGACAATATTTTAAATGAATATATTAAGGGAACAAAAGAAATAATGTTACCTATTTACAAATACCTATTTAATGCCATCACTAACACTGGTTTTTTACCTGAAATCTGGTTAAAAGGGACAATCCATCCTATTTATAAGGGTAAAGGTAATTACAGACCCATTACCATACTTTCTTGCCTTGGTAAACTTTTTATGGCCATTCTTAATAAGAGACTTAACCTTTTCCTACAAAAAAATAACCTACTGAGCGAAAACCAAGCAGGATTCCGTAAAGAGTACTCCTGTTCAGATCATACTTTTACTTTGCAAAGCCTTATAAATATACTAAAAAAGAGAAAAAAGAAACTTTTTTACCGTTTTGTGGATTTTACGGGATGCGGTCAAAACGTACCCAAACCAAAACCTACCCAAAAAATTAGTCAAAACGTGCCCAAAAATAAAGTCAAAACGTACCCAAAGTAAAATTTTCTTGGTACCAATTTCATTGTTAGATATAAATTAAAAACGTCGTGTAATTTACCTTTTAATGATGATTTAACTCCAAACTCACTTTATATGCTTTTAATTCTTTAAAATGATACATGTTTTCAATCCCAAGTTACATTCAATTATGGGCGATGTGTTTTTATCAGATATAATCAGGTGTAACAAACTAGTTGTCATTTAACAGTTTTATTTTCATAAAAGATGATTTACACACATGTGGACATATTGTTACATAGTATTATGTAGATTAGCACCCCCCCCCCTTTTTTTTTAAGGTTAACAAAAAATAAGTTAGATATAGTCAATTGAAGTTTGAAATGAAAATGTTAGACACAATTAATTGAACATTTTTTCCCCCATTAAAAGCACAAGTTACCTTTAATTACACAATCCATAGTATTAACAATCATTCTGAAAACATGGCTTTTTAAAACATTGTGGGAAAAAGAGAAAATGGTGGTAACCATTTTTATCCATTTCTCACAATGTTTTCTACCCTTCCAAGCCTTATCTAATATGTTGTTTGCAAATGTTTTCAATCTGGAAGAGTCAAACATTTTATTGTTTGGTAAAGGGTTATGTTCACAATATTTTCAGTGCAGAATATATCTTATAATAATCTCTCTCCGAAAAAAAAAAATATATTTGTTAACTTTTTAATTCAATGAAAAATTGTATAAATGATACTGGTAATGATAAGTAGGTGTAACTGAGTCACTGCTCTTAGACAACCAAATTTTTGACTTGTCCATATTTAGGGAATTCCCAGATGATAAAAAATGTTACAAACAAGAGCTTTTAAAGGGTAGAAAAGAAAAATTTGAGAAAAAATTTCCAGCAGATCATTTACTGAATTTTAAAAATCAACCCTTCAGTTTTTCATCTGAAGCAAACTGTCTCTCAAATCATAAAAAAAATATTTACAAAGCAATTCAATTTATTACCATGCAATCTACAACAGTTTAAAGACCATTGTGAATAAATAAATTATTCACCGCATATAGTTTGTTACACTCTTTTTGAGTGTGCAAATTGCACCTTTGCTATCCAAACCCTGTAATTAATGTATCTCATTTCTTTAAATGTGTTGATGCTTGTGAATGTGTTTATTTTAATGGATAACATATATTAATAATAACGGATAAAGATATTAAAGTATCTGATGCTTTTTCATTAATATCGATAGCATTTTCAAAAAAAAAAAAAAGACACGATTATTTTTATCATGAAGCATATGATCGACTTAGCTGTGTAATATGCTTCATCATTGGTTTTAATCATGTAAGGCAAATTTAAAATAAAGCAGAATTAAAAATCATCAGCATCAAAATGGTGAATACAACAATTTCTATTAATTTGTACAAAGATAGAAGATAAAAATACTATAAAAATCATGGGTACATTTTGACTTCACATTGGGTACGTTTTGACTCCACTTGGGTACGTTTTGACTTCAGTTGGGTACGTTTTGACTCCACTACGGTACGTTTTGACTTGGGTACGTTTTGGTTTGGGTACGTTTTGACTGTAAACCGATTTTACCCAAGCCTTTGACAAGGTGTAGAGAACTGGACTATGGTCAAAGATCCTAAGCTACAACATAAATGGAAAAATATTCCAAGTTATTTTCAATATGTATCAAAACGTCAAATCATGTGTTTTCGAAAATGGCCAAATTTCATCCCTTTTCCCATGAGAAACAGGTGTCAGACAAGGAGAAAATTTGTCACCTGTATTATTTTCAATTTTCCTTAATGATCTTGAATCACATTTGCGTGCCAGTGGAAGTACTGGTATTTCGCTATCCTCAGACTTTAATGAAATCTTTTGGTTAAATATTCTCATTTTGCTGTATGCTGATGACACTGTACCACTATCAGACTCTGCCTTAGACCTACAAAATACCCTGAATATTTCCAAGAATACTGCCACAAGTGGCACCTCAAAGTTAATTTAGAAACAAACAAAAATAGTCATTTTTTGGGGGAAAAAAGTCAGAGAAGTTTAAATTTACATACCACAATAATGAAATAGAAATAAAAAAAAATATAAATATCTTGGGTTGATTTTTTTCAAACAATGGCTCTTTCTTAAAAGCAAGGCAACATTTGGCTGCACAAGCAAGAAAAGCAACGGTCATACTAAAATACGCCATGGAAGATTTAAATACGCCATGGATACGCCATGGGAGTTTTTGCATGCCACATCTGTTTTATAGCGATGGAATGATGTATAACCTCGTGAAATATATTTAGATATGCATTTTACATCATATCTCTATGTTTCAATGGAGAAAAAGTCGTACTTTGCAAGATATTTGCATTAAAGAAATACCAAATGAAGAAGGGAGGCAACTCATATGAAGTAAGTATGTCATATCAAAATATTGGCACTTGGCAAGGGGACGTAACAAGCACAACAATATTTTCACTTTTCATAAATGAGCTATCAGACATGCTTAGACAGACTTGCAATTCTGGAATATTTATAACTGATGAGATACCAGATATCATTTGCTTAATGTATGCAGAAGACATTGCAAATGGTGCAGAAACTATCTTTAAATTATAGCAACAAATAAATGTTATTGACACTTTTTGTGAAAATACCGGAATGGAAGTCAATTTACAAAAATCTCAAATAATTGTGTTTCGTAATGGTGGCAATTTAAGACATTATGAAAATTGGTATTTTCGCAACACCCCAATTAATGTTGTATCTATGTATAAATACATGGGAGTGTACTTTACACCGACACTGTCATGGTCATCTACGCACGAAAAACTTTCAATACAAGCACGCTAGGCATTATTATGTATTAAACAATATCAAAATCCTTTTGGGT
Source organism: Hippopus hippopus (assembly GCA_946811185.2). Lineage (NCBI taxonomy): Eukaryota > Metazoa > Mollusca > Bivalvia > Cardiida > Cardiidae > Hippopus > Hippopus hippopus. Next base: position 42,755,306 of record OX328108.1, on the reverse strand, counting down.
ACTTTCCACACAATGAATATTTCAAATTGTTTGATTCATTAGTGAAACCAGTCTTATGCTATGCTTCTCAAGTGTGGGGCTATTGTTATGTAAATACTATTGAAACAGTACATTTAGATTTCTGAATAGAAGCACTAACAACGCCGTAGTCTTGGGTGAATGTGGGAGGTTGCCCCTATGTGTTTCATACATGTCTAACTGTATAAAGTATTGGTGCAAGCTTCTACATATGCCAAACTCCAGATACCCAAAACAATGTTATGTCATGTTGAAGCGTCAAGATGAAAGTGGTAGAACAAATTGGGCATCAAAAGTTAAAGAATTACTGTTTAAATATGGTTTTTGATTTGCTTGGGTAACACAAGAAATTGGAGATGTCCCAAACTTTATTAATATATTTAGGCAAAGACTGATTGACAATTGTTCTCAGGAATGGCATGACTCCATTAACACATCCAGTAGATGTCATCATTATAAATATTTCAAATCGCAATTGAATGTTGAACGATATTTAATCTTAGATATACCATATAGATTTAAAAAGGCGTTTTCAAAATTTAGGTGTTTTAATCATAAACTTGCAATAGAACTAGGCAGACATACTAATATACCAGTGGAACAGAGAATATGTAATTATTGCTTAACTGTTTTTGACACTTCAGTCGTTGACTGTGAGTTTCATGCTTTTTTTCATTGTCATAAATACACACCAATACGTCAACAGTACTTATTTAGATGGTACAATAAAGGATCGTCTATTAATGATTTTTATCAATTAATGAATACAAATAGTGATGCGTCAATTAGAAAAATATGTATCTTTTTATATCACATGTTATATGCATAGTTTTATAGTGGGAAACAGTGTGTGGTTAGTCCCTTTGCCAAACAATCCCATGTTTTCAAAACCCTGAGAAAACACCATTCAGCATTGTGGTGAAAGAAAATATTATTATCCGGTGATTTTTCCTTTCGCCCACAATCCGATTTATTTCTCTCACAGACAGCTTTTTTTACACTTGGTACACTTTCACTTAGTCGTCTGTGATATATACAAGACTAGCATTTTGTCTTCGGGGCAAAGAGTGATATACATGTTATTTTCAAAAGGTTTTATATGACAGTTTTTCTTTCATAAGCCTGGGAGATATAATGTAATTGTTCTGATATAGATACGTATCCTAGCATTTATCTTTTATCTGTGAGTTGTATGCGCTAAACTGATACAGTTTAGGGCATATCGAACTGTGAAGATGTGATTACTCTTCCAAAACTGTGTTATGTGACTTATGCCAGTGTTATAGTGTTCTAGATGTCTTATTCGGACAAATATGTACTAATTAACTTTTTCATATTGTTCAAGGGCATAACAATGATGTACATTTGGATATGTTATCCAAAATGATATGTATTTTGGGCCGGAGGCCTCTTACAAGCAATAAAATATATTGTATTGTATTATTGTATTATTATTGCTCGCCAAAGCAATAATAAACCCATAAAAAAGGACAAAAACTAAGCAAGACTGTTGAAATATGCTTTATTACCACTCTGTTTCAATTTCAATACGTCATATACTGAACCAAAAAAGAAACTTCCCCTGTGTTTAAGTGCAGATATACACAAATATGAAAATCAGGATTAAACTACATTTATATGCATTGAAAGAGTATTTTATTGCGACTTTGTGTGAAAAAAATTATTGCTGAGGCTTTATCCAAAAGTAGTAAAATGGTAGTTAAAATGCGGAAGGGGTCGCTCACCAAAATCACAAATTAATACCGGGTATGACCACCTTCAGCATGAAGGACTGCCTGGCATCGTTGGCGCATAGAACGGATAAGTGTATTGATTTCAGCTTGTGGAATGTTGTTCCATTCCTGAATTAAGGCTTGTCTTAGCTGAATGACGTTTGACGGTGGAATAGGGCGACGTCTAACACTCTGGTCCAAATTATCCCAAAGGTGTTCAATGGGATTCAGATCAGGGCTTTTGGCAGGCCAGTCATTAATAAATGCAATGTTATTCGCCGTGAGGAAATTCACATTGTCCCTAGCTGTATGGCTTGTGGCATTATCATGCTGAAAAAGAGTGATATTGGCATTATTTTGAAACAGTGGGATAACGTGCCTCGCAAGAATTTCATCTCGATAGCGTTGGGCATTCAAATTCCCTTCAATAACGACGAGATTAGTGCGAAAGCCATGTGCAATGCCCGCCCAGACCAAGACAGAACCCCCACCCCCAAAACGATCTCGTTCAAGTACGCAACAGTCGGCATAACGTTCATTTCTCCTACGGTATACTCGAACACTGCCATCACCTCGATGAATGGAAAACCTGGACTCGTCAGAGAAAAGAACGCTATTCCATTGTTGTCTAAGCCAGCGTTGGTGTGTACGTGCCCAATTAACACGATTTACGCGGTGACATCGCGTCAAAACACAACCAACGTATGGACGACGTGCACGTAGCCCACCCTCGCGCAAGCGATTGCGCACAGTTTGGGCAGATATACGGTTGTTATGTGTACCAGGGGTGTTAGCAGCAGTGGCTGTGGCAGTTTGGAAGCGATTTCGCAGGTGGGTGTTCCGAATATAGCGGTCTTGGCCGCGCGTCGTGACGTGAGGACGTCCACTACGTGGTCGATCTTCCGTACGCCCTGTTGCTTGAAAACGTTGCCTAAGGTGTCGAATAGCACGAGTAGAACATCCAATATTCATAGCAACAGCATTCATCGTCATACCAACACTAAGCATGCCAATGGCACGTTCGCGTAAATTTTGCGGAATTCTAGGCATATCAAAAATAAAGAAAACTAAAAAGAATTTAATTTTTTTTTTTTTTTTTCAACGTCTTTTTCTTATTGACATGAAAGTCTATAAAATTAGACTGAAAGGTTTCAAAAGATATACACGAATTATACTGGTCCGTGCATGCACGTAAAAATTGCTTTCAGAGGGTTTCTTCTGCAAAATGCTTTCAATCGAGTTAAAATTTGTTTTATCGGACACATAATCGTTCGCCCGAATATATGTAGGTCATCTGATATTTTGATTTTTTTTAATAACATTGCATTTGCACTTGAACACATGGGGAAGTTTCTTTTTTGGTTCAGTATATAACATATTTATCGTGAAACGTGTTCTTCTAAAAAGACGAAGATCGGGAGGTAAAGTATCTTCGATACGCCATGGTTGTATTTCCTCGCCACAGCATTTATGATAGAATACAGCGAGTAAATAACCATAAATACCTGTTTTATTGTTTACTTATTACCATATGGTTAATTTTCAATAAGACTTATTTTGTATTTTGGTATTATAACTTGCCCAAATCGACAGGTGAAATAAGGGAAGTAATATTAACAAGGGAAACAATCAATGTATTGACGGACATATCTAGGTCAATATTTCTCTTCAACTTCAATGCGAAACTCCTCAACGCCTTATTGGGCATCTACTGAAGATGTACATAATGTGTATCTGGATGTTATTAGGTGAAATAAATCAAAAAAGAAAATTACAACCTTTATTTTTAATCACTTAATGTCATATGGTCCTGATCCAAGAGTAAAAATTGCTTCTTCTGTACAATCTGATTTTGACCTACACATTCTGAAACAACGACTAGAATCATCATTGAATCTGGCAGCCGTGTTTACCCAGTACCGCACAATTCCGATCCTAAGAATGAAAAGTTTTGAAAACAGTGGAAAAACACTTTCGGTAACCAGCATTTTCTCATTTTTTCCACTATGTTTTCTAATGATCCCAAAACAAAATTCAGTTTTTAAGTTTCTATATGCATAATATTTCTTGTGTATAAAACAAGATGACAGAGTGGTCTTTTTCTCTTTTATCACAGATAACCATAATGTATATTAAGAATTATTGCAAACAATGCCGAAAAGGTAGCAAACAAAGAGTATACTCAGAGAGCAGTATTTGTTGTTCAATAGAATTGAAATACTACGGTGGCACAAAAGTGACATGGAAGATATATTTTATACTATGTGCGCACGCAGTAGCTAATACGTGCGCACGTATTAGTTATTACGTGCGCACGCAGTAGCTAATACATGCGCACGTAATAAGTAATACGTGCGCACGTAATAGCTAAAGTGACATGGAAGATATATTTTATACTACGTGAGCACGCAGTAGCTAATACGTGCGCACGTAATAAGTAATACATGCGCACACAGTAGTATTACATGCGCAAGCAGTAGCTAATACGTGCGCACGTAATAACTAATACGTGCGCACGTAATAACTATTAAGTGCGCATGTATTAGTTAATACGTGCGCACGCAATAGTATTACGTTCGCACGTATTAGTTATTACGAGCGCACATATTAGCTACTGCGTGCGCACGTAATACTACTGCGTGCGCACGTATTACTTATTACGTGCGCACGTATTAGCTACTGCGTGCGCACGTAGTATAAAATATATCTTCCATGTCACTTTTGTGCCACTGTAAAATACAGCATATAGTAAAATTTTTTACACAACAATCTTCTGAATTACATACATGATTGTGCACGTTGTGAGGAAAATAGGCAAAGTTTTAATAGATCTACATTTACTTGACTGTTTAACCCTTAAGCTGCTAAGCACGACTCAAGGACCCATTGCGGACAGTTTAGATCAAGATCAGACTGCAAAGAACGTGCAGTCTGATCTTTAATCTACACTGTCAGTTCAGGATATATTTTCCCCCAAGAAAATTGAAAAAGCAATATTTGGGTTTGTTCTGTTGGCTTGAAAGTTTCATTTTAGTTATTTAGCAGGTTAAGGGTTAACTGTTGAATTATAACGATTTCGTTCCACTTCTGTCATAGAAATCTATTGAGACTAAAATAATTCTTGTGCACATATATTAGCTAATACACACACACACACACACACACACACACACACACACATATATAAAACACACAAAAACGAGACAATATCTGTTTAATCTTTATTTCATCTTCGTACATCGATAATACATATTATCAAACTCGTAGATGTGTTTGTAAAAAATGTGGATTGTTTCCCTTGTTATTTTTACTTCCCTTGTTTCACTTGTCGGGTAGGGCAAGTTATAATACCAAGTTTCCTAAAAAATACAAAATAAATCTTATTGAAAATTAACCATGTAGTAATAAATAAACAATAAAATAGGTATTTATGGTTATTTACTCGCTGTATTCTGTCATAAATGCTGTGGCGAGGAAATACACCCATGGCGTATCGAAGATACTTTACCTCTCGATTTTCGTCTTTTTAGAAGAACACATTTCTCAATAAATATAGTACAAGTCGTATTTAAATGGAAATAGAGTGGTTATAAAACATATTTAAACAATATAGATAAGTTTTTGTCATTTTTTATGGGTTTATTATTGCTTTTGCGAGCATATTTTGGTATGGCATACTTATGTCAGATGAGTTGCCTCCCTTTGTGATTTGATAAATTTTTAAAAGCAAACATCTTGTAAAGTACGATTTTTCTCCAACTGAAACATATGGATATGATGTAAAATGCATATCTTGATATACTTGATACATTTCACTGGGTAAGATATCATTCCACTACTATAAAACAGCTGTGGCGTGCAAAAACTTTGATGGCGTATCCATGGCGTACAATTTCTCCATGGCGTATTTTAGTATGACCCGAAAAGCAATGCACTGTTTACTGGTTAAATCCAGGAAACTAGATCTTCCCATTGATTTACAGCTGAAACTGTTTGACCATACTGTAGTACCAATATTGCTGTATGGGTCGGAGAACTGGGGTTATGAAAATCATGACACCCTGGAAAAAGTTCACATTTAATTATTGAGAAAAATAACAAGAGCCAAAGAATCTACACCTTACTATATGCTATACGGTGAATTAGGCAGATATCCACTTTCAATAAACATAAAAACAAGAATGGTAAATTTTTGGAATAGACTAATATGCAGTGAGAATAATAAGTTGTCTGTACAAGTGTAAAATTTTATGATAACATATGTAGAACTTGGCTATAAATGGCTCGATTATGTCAAAAATATCTTTCATAACTCTGGAAATGGCATAATTTGGATTTAACAAAATTTCAACTGCATAACATGAACTGCCCGTCGAAACTGGTAGATGGAATGGTACAGCCTACAATGAAAGAACTTGTAAAATGTGCAACACACTTTACACAGGGAGCGTTGGTGACGAAATGCATTACCTCCTTTCGTGTCCTGCCTTATCTACCCGAAGACATACTTTTTAGCTGGAACGCAAGTGACAAATACAACACATTGTTACGAAAAGATAATGTCATTCTCATCAGGCGCTGATCCAGTGAAAATTTGTAAATTCCTGATATTGATCATGAAAGAAGTTAAAATGATTACGAGGTAACAAGAACGTATTCCATAATAGTTGAAAACGTAAACAAAAACATGTGTGTCTGCCTAAAAACAGACAAGAACCGACCGGAACAGACCAGAACAGACAAGAAGCTTTTTTTCACTAAAATGCGCTTATTTTGGATGAATTTGACATTAAAACAAACTTTAAGAGGAACTAGTGTCTCTTTTTTACCTCTTTTTCAACAATTTACGAGAATATTCAAAGCTGCTTTAGTTCAGAAAAGGGACATACTGCTCATACCAACACATCTACATCGACCTGTATGTCCCATATAGATAAACAATTTCTTATTGGTATTTACTTTATTTTTTAGCCAAAGATATACAGTTAGTGATTTTGACTCTCTTTCATTCACATGGTGGATTACCGTTTGAAATTTCCGCACAGAAATTTGAAAATCAAAGGTCTGGTTGCCGACACGAAAGAACGGCCTATTTACCGACACGAAAGAAGACAGGTGTGATCGCTGTATTAACTGCATCGTGAAACATCAATTTTAGAAGAAAAAAAAAATATTATCACACCTTTTGGTTTTTTTCCTTTATTACATCAATTGTTCATGATTTGGATGCATTAGTTGCATCGTTTTAAAAAAATCGCACTCATCACTGCAAAAGAAGACAGGTACACGCTCCCTTGTCTGTCTATTTCTAGTCGGTATTTGTTGAGAGAGAGATATATATTTGAGAACTAATAAAGCTTGTCTAAAAGAAAAGTCTTATCCTATTGCATAGCTCTCTTCCTCCAAACCACTTCTTTGGTGAAAGGGAGCTTATCTTGAAGCTCCTACGTGCCCATTTTTTCTTGTCGGTATCTTCCTACACCTGTACTAAGGCGGATAAAAACAGACAAGAAAAATAACGGGTAGAATACCAAACAAGTCGGAGTTTAAAGAGGCATTTTTCAACATTGCAGTGATAGGAGAAAATGCTTTTCACCAGCATCCTACCATTTCCTATAATATTTTTACCTGTTCAAAGGAAAACTACTTGTTGAGCTCAGTTTAATTTATTGTCTACAATAGCCAATGATACGGAAGTCCGATTGAGAGTTAAGTTTTATACCAACACAAAAGAACTGCCTACCGACCAACACTATGAGAGAGACAGAGATTTACAGAGCAGGCGGGTTTGAAGTGTCTCAATTTCTGATTTGTTCTCTGCTAAGACAGAACTTTGAGTCTTGTATCGCCGAGATAGAACTGCCTAACGACCAACATTATGAGAAAGACGGACGGACGGACGGACGGACAGACAGACAGACAGAGGGGATGTTACGATTCTAGCTGTTCCTACGTGGCCATATTTTCTTGTCGGTATTTCCCAATACACAAACATAGAGATACACAGACAAGAAAAGTGACAGGTATAACGGAGTTTTACCCAGACATTTGATAACGTTGTACATTGTGGAGAAAAAGATTTTAAACAACAATTTCACCTAACATATTTTCAAACTTTTCAAAGAGGAATTGCTGAGCAACAATTCCATAAATTTATTGTCTAATATAGCTATATATTTGAACCAGGGATCGTATATACACATTATTATATAGATCCCTGATTTGAACGCTTCTACAAATTTATAGAGTTTTAACTCGCTATATTTCCATCGGTAATCGGAAAGAAAGTAACAGGAAAAAAAGTAACAGAAAAAAAGTTACAGTTTTGGCTAGGAAAAAAAGTAACAGGAAAAAAAGTAACAGTTTACAAATTTCATTGAATTTTAGGGATGATATGTGAGCTAGTTGATAAAACATATTCAACAAACTTGAAACACAGGGTACACTCTGACTCTGAACTTATTGGATATATATTACTGTAATTTTCCTAAAAATTCGGACACTCAAATTATTTGCCATAAGCCTCCGAAAATAAGAACACTGTTGATTCATCATGGAATTCTGTGTCCAAAAGATACTGAAAACAGTGAAGACTCTGATCAGGTTGCTTCTCTGATCTGGTCTACACTATTTGCATAAGCCTGTCTGTCCAAAAACATTTTAACATAGTTACATATTATATACCACTGGCTGCGACCTGAAATAATGAAATAGCACATATGATAAAACATATTCAACAAACTTGAAACACAGGTTACACTCTGACTCTGGCCTTCAAACAACACTTAATTTTTATCACCTTAATTATGTAAACAAAGCTTATGCTTTTAACTAGATTTTATGCTGTTTTTGCATTTTAATAGTATTTTTTTATTGAAACTGTTACTTTTTTTCCCTGTTACTTTTTTTTCTGTTACTTTTTTCCGTTACTTTTTTTCCTGTTACTTTTTTTCCTACATTCATTTGCATCTACTGAAATCTTCCTGTCGAAAGAGAACTTGAATAGCCTGTCGAGTCCTCTGCACTCCAACCACATTTTTTTGTGAAAAGCTTATCTTGCAGTATCCTAGAGGCCCGTTTTTCTTGTCGGTATTTCCAAGTAAACCTCTTCTAAAAAAAAACCCCAAAAGGTGAGAAAATATTTTTTCTAAAATTAATGTTTCACGATGCAGTTAACACTGTAACAAAGCGATCACACCTGTCTTCTTTCGTGTCGGTAAATAGGCCGTTCTTTCGTGTCGGCAACCAGACCTTTGATTTGCCAAATTCTGTGCGGAAATTTCAAACGGTAATCCACCATGTGAATGAAAGATAGAGTCAAAATCACTAACTATATATTTTTGGCTAAAAATAAAGTAAATACAAGTAAGAAATTATTTATCTATATGGGGCATACAGGTCGGTGTAGATGTGTTGGTATGGGCAGTATGTCCCTCTTCTGAATTAAAGCAGCTTTGAATATTCTCGTAAAATGTTGAAAAAGAGGTAATAAAGAAACACTAGTTCCTCTTAAAGTTTGTTTTAATGTCAATTTGTCAAATTCATCTAAAATAAGCGCATTTTAGTGAAAAAAAACTTCTTGTCTGTTCTCGTCTGTTTCCATCGGTTCTTGTCAAAACAATAGTAATTTTCTTTCTGGATGAATATCTATGCACTTGTATCCAAATACCTTTGTAAAAATAACTTTTACCACCTAAACGTTTACATTTATCTGTCAGAGCATCGTTAGAAGTGAGACAGTACAAAGTCGCCATCTATTAAAAAAAGAAAGTAAGGCAATAGACGATTTGCCAATTACATTTGATATAAGCGATATTTTCTTGTTATCGTAAACTGCGCACCGGAAGTATGGAGTTACATCGGACAAACAAAGCCCTATTTCAAAGAAAAAAGTGCATTATTTCCCGTTCGCAAATCCTTTAAATTTGGACAAAATCACAACTGAAAAACAAAAAAAAAAAAAAAAAAAATGACATGGCAGGAAATCAAGAGGAAATTAATTCCAACACAATTAAAACGTATTTTATGATATTGCTTTTGAAACAATAAAGTCATGGACACACAAAATATGCATTTTGTGAGATCGTATTCAAATATAGCGGATTCAGTAGAGACTAAGAATGAACTTACCCTCTATAACCCTGTGTAAAATTTAAAATCCCATCCACAGATGATCAACATGCGGGTAAATTAATATAAAACAAAAGATAAGAAGAGTCAGTTTGATGTGACAGAGTGCGTTAATCTGTTCGAAGTACATTACAGCTCGTCTAAAGATCACCCACTCTGCAGTGCCATACCGAGATCAAAGAAACACCGAGTTAACCCTTCATCCATTTTTGTAAAAACTCGAAAGACAAAAATTTTTTGAACACTTAAAATGCAGCTTGAATATATATTATGTGAAGTAGGGATGGAAGATGTGAAATTTGATCTGAGGCCACGTTCCTTATGGTCATGATCTATTGAAGTTATTCGTCAGTAGGAACATGGCTGAAAGTGCATCAAGGACGGTTTAATAATAGTGCTTTAATGCTTTAATAATAACTTCAGTAAATGTACTGTCCCTGCCCCTTTGAAGACACTGGACAGCTTCTTAACCTTTTACCAAACAATTTCGAGTTTTACGACCCTGAGAAAAAACACAGGTGAAAGACGTGGTAATTTGTTCCACTTTCGTTTATTTGTCTCGCTTCCTCAACCCCCCCCCCCCCAAAAAAAAACAAACAAACAAACAAAAAAAAAAAAAAAAAAAAAAAAACACAGAAATCAAAAACAAAAAGGAAACAATATACAGCCCAGAAATATCTGTGAAAATTGTATTTCAATCAAAATGTGACTTATGTTTCAAATTCGAATTTTTTCCTTATACTCTTATGTGTATCAATGATAAGATACATACAAGTGTGTAAGAAAAATGAAACCTTGGTCACATTTTCATTTGAATACAGTTTCCACAGATATTTCTTGGCGTTTTGCGTTACAAATAACCGACAGGGGGGACAAATCACCGCGTCTTTTACCTGTGAGAAAGAAGGTAATATATTGGAAAAGGAGGAAGTGCTTGTATTATTGAACTAGCATTTTCTCCTTTTTCCACAATATTTTCTACTTTTTCAAGAACAAATTCAACCATTTGACATGCATTATTCTATCGTCTTCAAATGCTATGTACATGTATCTGGTCGAGTCCAAAGTTTTGCCGTTGGGTAAAAGTATTAGACCAATAAGCATTCACTGCAACTATTCAAAACCCTGTACGACGTAACCCTCGCTTTTTACGACCCTGAGATATATAGCTTTTTAAACTATTGTTGGAAAGTGAGAAAATATCTAGTAACCAGCAATTTCCCCGTTTCCCAAAATATTTGCTATCCTTCCTACAGCAAATTTCATTTTTGAGTCACATTTATTTTGTCGTCTGGAAATGCTTTTGATTTGGGCAAGTCTAAAATTTTGTCGTTTGGTAAAGAGTTAATGAAGATTCAGTGTTGTTTAAAAAAAAATACGGGGAAAAAGGAGGAAAAGAAAAAGAAAAAAAAAAAAAAAAAAAAAAATTGATATGCAGTTTTTTCCCTATTTTGTATCTGATTGATCAATTAATATTTGCTGAACCCTGTAGCTAAGTTTGTAATGTACAGGGTTCGAAACCCAGGGATCGCTGGTTTGATTTATTTAAACTATTTAAGTGATAAGATTTTGTTTTAAAAAAATCGTTTCAGCAAGTAGACAGAGACAGTTCATTTACTAGATACTGGAACACTAAACAGTGTGATTTTATTGCGAAAATCCTGACCTTAAAAAAAATATCTAAAATCCTAATAGTTGCATTTTTGTCACGTTCCTTTTTGAACTACCATATCAGATGATTACCGTAACAACAGAGTTCAGTTTAAATTTCAAACCCTCCATTCCTCCTTGAAAACAGGTAGTTTAAGGTTCATTTTCAGTAAGGAAATTATTTACACGTGCTGTAATTTTTTTCATTTAAAAGCTATTAAAGGGTTAGCTGGAATTTCCTTTCATCTCGGTATTTCACCGTCAAAGCGGGTGATCTTTAAGAAGAGCTGTGATGTACTTCTTAAGCACAGATTAACAAACACGTGTCATAATAAAGTGTTTATCCTGTTCAGTCTCTTGGTGACGCGTCGGTATCGGCAAATGGTCTATTTCGACAACTGGTTTTCCGAAAATTAGAGGCCCCAGAGAGGGTAAAATGAAATAAAAACTTCACAGCATCATTCCGGTAATATTCATCGCCGCCCTTAGATATTAACTCTACATTTACTTCCTCCGAAATAAACTGAAGAACATAAAATAAAACACAGCTCTCAGAAAACAAAAATGACAGTTTTTGTGATTTTTCGTGCAATTATTTCTGTTGTGGCATTGAAATATTACAAATTTAATCAGGATGACAGTGTTGGGGACAAAGAGGCTGTAAATAAATAAATAAAAAAAAAAAACAATCTTTAGTAGCTCACAGATAAAGGTATCTTCTTGTCTTTGTAATGATTTGTGTACCCGATTCAATTAATTTTTTTAGGAAAAAATGAATAAGGACCCCTCTGTCATTCATATGGATATATTTCCCTTTAGGTGCCCCATACGAAAACTTCGGTTATTGAAGCTCAAAAGATGACTTGTCAAACCGAAAATACATAACACAAATGAGTTTTAAGGTAAAATAATATTTTAAAATTTGCATATAAAGGAGACACATGAAAAGTGATAATAAAATGGGGGGGGGGGGGGAAAGCATGTGATCAGTCGCTTACGAACTTTTTCCCTATTAATCGGTATTTTTCTATCATTAAATCCAAATGACAATTCAAAACACCTTTGCTGCTAAGATATCAATCATTTTCTTGAATGGATGATGTCACAGATACGAAAATATCGCCAGAGAACAGAGTTGGCGAAATTCGATTTCTAGCGAAATTCGCTTAAGCTCCTATAGTAACTTACCTTACAAACGATAGGTATTTCCATCGACCATGTCCCTTTCAACATGCACTGTAAGAACACGACTGATCCGCTCTCTGATTGGCCACTTCTTGTACTACACAGCCACGTTGAGATTACGAACTAAACTACCCGGATTAACCCGGTATCCATCAGTTCTGTTTATCCTTTACCTTGTGCATTGCGTACTCAATGCATGTTATTAACCAAGCAGGGTTGTCAAAATGTTTTTGAATAGCAGATCAAAACTGAATTCTAACAGATGAGGCTGGGGGTCAAGGGGGCCGCCTAGGCCCCCTTGTGGGTCCGGGGCAACGCCCTGGTAGGGGGACCAGGGGGGCGAAGGCCCCCGGCCGAAATTGAATTTCAGCAATTCTAAACGCCTTGGAAGCCATCTCCTTGCATGCAAATCCCTTCATTCTTCTTTCTCAGTCTTTGCCAAAATACATTACATTTGCTCTGGAGAAAATAATAATTAACTTTTTTTTTTTAATAAAATAGATAATTTGTAATATATTCTTAAGCTTTTTACACTGGGAAAAAGTGGATTTTAGAGAAAAATATTGCCATTAGATGCAAGATACAAGTAAAAGAATTTTTATAATTGAGCGTTGTTTAAAAATTATCTGCTTACAGAATCTAAATTTTTCATTCATTTAATTTGCATTTCTGGTGTGTAGGGTCTTTCATCTTTGTTGTTATAAATGCATATTCTTATGCCTACTTTGTATGTATAGAAAAGAATAAATCAGAATCACCCTTGAGGTTATAAAATATACATGTACTTTGTCAAGGTTTACTGCTGCCGAGATCTAACTGGGTAAGAAATGTATCAGTACGGTTATACGCCTTGAAACGAGTTGTATATTTGTCCAATTTATTCCTATTTTTTTTGCATCTGCTTTTGAAAACATTAAGCAACCTTTAAATTTCTGACAACATACCTGAGTGATAACGATCCACTGTAAAGCCAAAATTCAGCAAATTCATCGGCTTTGCAGGGTTCGACACTTTTTTTTTTCTTTGGGATTCAGCAGGAATCCCAAACTTTGTTATCTGGGTGCCCACCTGATTATCAGGGATCCCTCCGAAGTTACAAAAGTATGTTTTGATTGATCAACTTGTTTTCATTATTATTTTTTTTTTTTTAAATAAATTAGATTCATCAGCATTTTGTATGCTTTGTTTTGTAGAATGGCTACATCATGAGCCAACAGCATGTAAGCCACATATTATAGGGATCTGAAAAACAGAAATATGGGTATGAGTGTCCAAAGAGTGTCACATTAAATAGGGGAAAAAATGGGGTCTAAATGGTCAGGGGTCTAAAGTCTCAATATTTCTCCCACCTAGAATACGCGAAAATTTATGACAAAAGTACATGTAACAACTGAGCAGCTGTAGAAATGGTAGAAATACAGTATATCATGTATATCATGTTTTTAATAGATTGTACATAGTTTTAAGTTACTGTATTAATCCAGTGACGAAGGGGCCTGATGATTCAAAATTCGTCATATAGTATCCTTTTGAAATCATCCTTCCAATTGTGCTGATAGGGACCCTAGCGCTTTGTTTCATATACGATTTGCGTTTCTAGACGTCCTTCGAGTGTATTCTTTATTTTTTCAGCAGGCTGAGATATGTTCTAAAAAAATCGATAAAATCAAGCGTTCTCCCAATAAGCTTTTCCCAATAAGAACAATAACGGTACCTCTGCATAGACTTTAACTGCACAAATCGGCCCATAACCATTTCGACGCACAACAAAATCAGCGCGTACTGCTTTCGGCATACAATTTCATGGAAACAATGGTATGATTACTATTTCTGCATATTATTTGTCAAGCTCTACGCTAAGGTTGTAAGCCCGCAGATAAACACAAAATCTAGGATTATTTTGTTTAATTTAGTCTGAAAGTGTGTGTGCGGGTGGGGGGGGGAAATACATAGGTATTACGACACCTACTCATATCGCCCATAACTACCCATAAAGTGCAAATTTTGCAGTAGTTATCGTATTTAACTCTGCCTAGAAGCTTCAGAGGCACAAAACCTTCTGTCATAGGTATGTTTATTATTACTATTATTATTTCTATCTGTGATGCAACATTACAAATAATTGAACTGACCCTCTAAGGCTCCTATATGCGGATTATATCATTTACCATAATAGCCCAAAATTCACAATACCGCCTGTCACTGGAAAATCACTTTTTCTTACTGTCAGTGATGCAATATTAAAATACATAGATTGGCATAAAACAATCTCCGGTAGGACTTTTTCAGAGGAGTACTGACATCTACCCTTATAGCCCAATATTAACTGTAGTTTGCATGGTTAAGTATTAGAATAAAGTTAAGTGAGGCATTACCACTTGACAAATTGTTGCATGGTTAATCAAAACAATAAGCTTCAGTTGGGCAGTACCTTGAGACACAAGAAATTTTGTTTTCTATTGCTCTATTTTTCTTTCCCCATACAACATGACAAATATGACGTTATAATTGACCGACCCTCTGGAGCCCCTTTATTGGGATTGTGACACCTTAGCCTACAGGCTATTATTTACAGTGGTTATCAGGGATAATAAAAACAATAAGATTCAGTGGGGAAGTACCAACAGATACAATTTTTTTTTTTTTTTTACCCTGAAAGGGATATTTACATATTTAACGTAATTATTGACCAACCCCTCTGGGGTCCGTTCTTTTGGATTGTAACACCTACCCCTGTAGCCCATTATGTACAGTTGATATTAGGGATAATAAAAACAATACGCTTCAGTGAGGCAGTACCACCAGGCACTAGAATTTGTTATGTTTTTATGTCGATGAGGAGAAATTACTAATACATGTATAAGGTAATCATTGACTGACCGCTCTAGGGCCCCTTCGTTAGGATTATGACACCTTACCTTATAGCTTATTATTTACACTGAATATCAGGGAAAGTAAAAAATAATAAGCTTCAGTGGGGCAGTACTACCAGACACAATATTTTTTTCTTCTCTTTCAATCCCTGTGGTAAAATCACAAATAGAACGTAATTATTGACCGACCCCTCTTAAGGGATTGTGACACCTACCCATACAGTTTTTTATTTACAGTGTATATCAGGGATAAGAAATATAATAAGCTTCAGTGGGGCAGTACCACAAGACACAGGATTTTTTTTTTTTTTTTTTTTTTTTTTCTTTTGTTTTTCCATTCCTGAGGCAAGATGAAAAATTTAATGTACTTATTGACCACTCCTTCTAGGGCCCCTTCATTGGGATTGTGACACCTACTCCTATACCCCATTATTTTCAGTGGGTATCAGGGATAACAAAAGCAATAAGATTGAGTGGGGCAGTACCACCAGACACAGGATTTTTCTTATATCTTTTTATACTCTAGACAAAAATAACAAATTTGATGTTATTATTGAGTGACCCCTCTGGGGCCCATTTATTGGGATTGTGACACCTACCCCTGTAGTCCATTATGTACAGTGGATATTGGGGATAATAAAAACAATAAGCTTCAGTGGGGCAGTACCACCAGACACAATATTTTTTTCTTCTCTTTCAATCCCTTCGGTAAAATCACAAATAAAACATAATTATTGACCGACCCTTCTGAAGTCCCTTTTAAGGGATTGTGACACCTACCCTTACAGTTTTTTTTTTGACAGTGTATATCAGGGATGAAAAATATAATAAGCTTCAGTAGGGCAGTACCACCAGACACAGGATGTTTTTTTTTTTTCTTTTGTTTTTCCATTCCTGAGGCAACAATACAAATTTAACGTACTTATTGACCAGCCCCGCTAGGGCCCCTTCATTGGGATTGTGACACCTACTCCTATACCCCATTATTAACAGTGAATATCAGGGATAACAAAAGCAATCAGACTGAGTGGGGCAGTACCACCAGACACAGGACTTTTCTTAGATCTTTTTATACACTAAACAAAAATAACAAATTTGATGTTATTATTGAGTGACCCCTCTGGGGCCCATTTATTGGGATTGTGACACCTACCCCTGTAGTCCATTATGTACAGTGGATATTGGGGATAATAAAAACAATAAGCTTCAGTGGGGCAGTACCACCAGACACAATATTTTTTTCTTCTCTTTCAATCCCTGCGGTAAAATCACAAATAAAATGTAATTATTGACCGACCCCTCTGAAGCCCCTTTTAAGGGATTGTGACACCTACCCATACAGTTTTTTATTTACAGTGTATATCAGGGATAAAAAATATAAGAAGTTTCAGTGGGGCAGTACCACCAGACACAGGATTTTTTGTTTTTTTTTGTTTTTTTTGTTTTTTGTTTTTCCATTCCTGAGGCAAAATTACAAATATAACGTTTTTATTGACCAGCCCCTCTAGGGCCCCTTCATTAAGATTATGACACCTACCCCTATACCCCATTATTTACAGTGGATATCAGGGATAATAACAGCAATAAGATTGAGTGGGGCAGTACCACCAGACACACTTTTTTTCTTTTGTTTCTCTGTTCCTGAGGCAAAATTACAAATATAACGTACTTATTGACGAGCCGTTCTAGGGCCCCTTCGTTGGGATTGTGACACCTAACCCTTAAGCCCATTATTTACATTTGATATCAGGGATAATAAAAACAACAAAATTAAGTGGGCAGTACCACCAGACACAGGCTTTTTCTTATATCTTTTTATCCGTGACAGAAGAATAACAAATGTGATGTTATCATTGACCGACCCCTCTAGGGCCCATTCTTTGGGATTGTGACACCTACCACTGTAGCCCATTATGTACAGTGGCTATTGGGGATAATAAAAACAATAAGCTTCAGTGGGGCAGTACCAGACACAAGATTTTTTTTTTCAATTTCAATCCATATGGTAAAATCACAAAAAAACCTAATAATTTTTGACCGACCCCTCTGGAGCCCCTTTTAAGGGAATGTGACACCAACCCATAGAGGTTTTTATTTATAGTGCATATCAGGGATAATAAAAACAATAAGCTTCAGTGGGGCAGTACCACCAAACACAAGATTTTTTTTTGTTTTTCTTTTTCTGAGGCAAATTTAAAGATATAATGTACTTATTGACCAGCCCCTCTAGGACCCCTTCATTGGGATTGTGACACCTACTTCTATATCCCATTATTTACAGTGGATATCAGGGATAATAAAAGCAACAAAATTAAGTGGGGCAGTACCACCAGACCCAGGATTTTTCTTTTATTTTTTATCCTTGACAGAAAAATAAGGAATGTGATGTTATTATTGACCGACACCCCTAGGGCTAATTTATTGGGATTGTGACACCTACCACTGTAGCCCATTATGTACAGTGGATATTGGAGAAAATAAAAACAATAAGCCTCAGAGGGGCAGTACCAGCAGACTCAAGAATTTTTTTCTCTTTCTATCCCTATGGTAAAATCACAAAAAAAAACGTAATTTTTGACCGACCCCTCTGCAGCCCCTTTTAAGGGATTGTGACAACAACCCATACAGCTTTGTATTTACAGTGCATATCAAGGGTAATAAAAACAATAAGCTTAAGTCGGGCAGTACCACCAGACACAAGGTTTTTTTTTTCTTTTTTTATTGCTGAGGCAAAATTACAAATATAACATACTTATTGATCACCCCGTCTAGGCCCATGTATTGGGATTGTGATACCTATCCCTGTAGTCCATTATGTACAGTGAATGTTGGGGATAACAAAAACAATAAGCTTCAGTGGGGCAGTACCACTAGACACAAGATTTTTTTTTTTTTTTGGTCTTTTGCTGAGGCAAAATTACAAATTTAAACAAACTTATTGACCAGCCCCTCCAGGGCCCCTTCATTGGGATTTTGACACCTACCCCTATACCCCATTATTTACAGTGGTTATCAGAGATAATAAAAGCAATAAGATTGAGTGGGGCAATACCACCAGACACAGGATTTTTCTTAAATTTCTTTTATCCTTGAGTAAAAATAACATTTTGATGTTATTATTGACTTACCCCTCCGGGGCCCATTTATTTGGATTGTGACACCTACCCCTGTAGTCCATTATATACAGTAGATATTGGGGATAATAAAAACAATAAGCTTCAGTGGGGCACTACCATCAGACACAATATTTTTTTCTTCTCTTTCAGTCCCTGTGGTAAAATCACAAATAAAACGTAATTATTGACCGACCCTTCTGAAGCCCCTTTTAAGGGATTGTGACACCTACCTTTACAGTTTTTTATTTACAGTGTATATCAGGGATGAAAAATATAATAAGCTTCAGTGGGGCAGTACCACCGGACACAGGATTTTTTTTTCTTTTGTTTTTCCATTCCTGAGGCAACATTACAAATTTAATATACTTATTGACCAGGCCCTTTAGGGCCCCTTCATTGGGATTGTGACACCTACTCCTATACCCCATTATTTACAGTGAATATCAGGGATAACAAAAGCAATAAGATTGAGTGGGGCAGTACCACCACACACGGGATTTTCTTATATCTTTTTATACTCTAGACAAAAATAACTGATTTGATGTTATTATTGACTGACCCCTCTTTGGCCCATTTATTGGGATTGTGACACCTACCCCTGTAGTCCATTATGTACAATGGATATTGGGGATAATAAAAACAATAAGCTTCAGTGGGGCACTACCACCAGACACAATATTTTTTTTCTTCTCTTTCAATCCCTGCGGTAAAATCACTAATAAAACGTAATTATTGACCAACCCCTCTGATGCCCCTTTAAAGGGATTGTGACACCTACCCATACAGTTTTTAATTTTCAGTGTATATCAGGGATGCAAAATATAATAAGCTTCAGTGAGGCAGTACTACCAGACACAAGAAATTTTTTCTTTTGTTTTTCTATTCCTGAGGCAAAATTACAAATTAAACATACTTAATGACCAGCCCCTCAAGGGTCCCTTTATTGGGATTGTGACACCTACTCCTATACCCCATTTGTTAGAGGGGATATCAGGGATAACAAAAGCAATAAGATTGAGTGGGGCAGTACTACCAGACACAGGATTTTTTTTTCTTTCGTTTTTCCATTCCTGAGGCAGCATTACAAATTTAACGTACTTATTGACCAGCCCCTGTAGGGCCCCTTCATTGGGATTGTGACATCTACTCCTATACCCCATTATTTACAGTGGATATCAGGGATAACAAAAGCAATAAGATTGAGTGGGGCAGTACCACCAGACACAGGATTTTTCTTAGATCTTTTTATCCTCGAGACAAAAATAACAGATTTGATGTTATTATTGACTCACCCCTCTTTGGCCAATTTATTGGGATTGTGACACCTACCCCTTTAGTCCATTATGTACAGTGGATATTGGGGATGATAAAAACAATAAGCTTCAGAGGGGAAGTACCACCAGACACAATATTTTTTTCTTCTCTTTCAATCCCTTCGGTAAAATCACAAATAAAACGTAATTATTGACCGACCCCTCTTAAGGCCCTTTTAAGGTATTGTGACACCTAGGCATACAGTTTTTAATTTTCAGTGTTTATTAGGGGTAAAAAATATAATAAGCTTCAGTGGGGCAGTACTACCAGACACAAGAATTTTTTTTTGTTTTTCTATTCCTGAGGCAAAATTACAAATTTAACGTACTTAATGACCAGCCCCTCAAGGGCCCCTTTATTGGTATTGTGACACCTACTCCTATACCCCATTAATTAGAGGGGATATCAGGGATAACAAAAGCAACAAGATTGAGTGGGGCAGTACCACCAGAAACAGGATTTTTTTTTTCTTTTGTTTTTCCATTCCTGAGGCAACAATACAAATTTAACGTACTTATTGACCAGCCCCTCTAGGGCCCCTTCATTGGGATTGTGACACCTACTCCTATACCCCATTATTTACAGTGGATATCAGGGATAACAAAACCAGTAAGATTGAGTGGGGCAGTACCACCAGACACAGGATTTTTCTTAAATTTCTTTTATCCTTGAGACAAAAATAACAAATTTAATTTAATTATTGACTTACCCCTCTGGGGCCCATTTATTGGGATTGTGACACCTACCCCTTAAGTCCATTATGTACAGTGGGTATTGGGGATAATAAAACAATAAGCTTCAGTGGGGCAATACCACCAGACACAATATTTTTTTCTTCTCTTTCTATCCCTGTGGTAAAATCACAAATAAAACGTAATTATTGACCGACCCCTCTGCAGCCCTTTAAGGGATTGTGACACCTACCCATACTGCTTTTTATATACAGAGCCTATCAGGGATAACAAAAACAATAAGCTTCAGTGGGGCAGTACCATTAGACACAAGATTTTTTTCTTTTGTTTTGGTCTTTGGCTGAGGCAAAATTACAAATTTAACGTACTTATTGACTATTCCCTGTAGGGCCCCTTCATTGGGATTGTGACACCTACCCCTACACCCCATTATTTACAGTGGATATCAGGGATAATAAAAGCAATCAGACTGAGTGGGGCAGTACCACCAGACACAGGATTTTTTTTAAATTTCTTTTATCCATCTGCCAAAAATAACAAATTTGATGTAATTAGTGAGTGACCCCTCTGGGGCCCATTTATTGGGATTGTGACACCTACCCATGTAGTCCATTATGTACAGAGGATATTTGGGATAATAAAAACAACAAGCGTTAGTGGGGCAGTATCACCAGACCCAAGAATTTTTTCTTCTCTTTCTATCCCTATGGTAAAATCACAAATAAAACGTAATTATTGACCGACCCCTCTGCAGCCTTTTTGAAGGGATTGTGACACCTACCCATACAGCTTTTTATTTACAGTGCATATCAGGGATAATAAAAATGATAAGCTTTAGTGGGGCAGTACCACCACACACAAGATTTTTTTTTTGTTTGTTTTTCTAATCCTGAGGCAAATAACAAATTTAACGTACTTATTGACCAGCCCCTCTAGGGCCCCTTCATTGGGATTGTGACACCTACACCTATACCCTATCATTTACAGTGGATATCAGGGATAACAACAGCAATAAGATTGAGTGGGGCAGTACCACCAGACACAGGAAAATCTTTTGTTGTTCTATTCTAGAGGCAAAATTACAAATATCGCATGATTATTGACTAACCCCTGTCGGGCCCTTTCATTGGGATTGTGACACCTGTCACCATAGCCTATTATTTACAGTTGATATTAGTGATAACTAAAGTCAATTGGCTTCAATGGGGCAGTACCACAAGAAAAAAGATTTTTTTTTGTTTTTGTTTTGGTTCTCCATCCCTAAACCGAAATTATTACAAATATGCCATAAGTAATGACAGACCCCTCTGGAGCCCCTTTATCAGGATTGTGACACATAAGCCTATAACCCATTATTTACAGTGGTTATCAGGGATAATAAAAACAATAAGCTTCATAGGGGCAGTACCACAAGACTCAAGTTTTTTGTTTTTTTTTGTTTGTTTCCTTTTGTTTTTCAATTCCAGAGACAAAATTACAAATATGATGTACTTATTGACCAGCCCCTCTGGAGGCCCTTTATTGAGATTGTGACACCTACCTCCAAAACCCATTGTTTACGGTGAATATCAGGGATAATAAAAACAATATGGTTGAGTGGGGCATTACCACCAGACACAGGATTTTTCTTATTTTCTTTTATCTTTGAGACAAAAATAACAAATGTTATGTTATTATTGAACGACCCCTCAGGGACCCATTAATTGGGATTGTGACACCTACCCCTGTAGCTGATTATGTACAGTGGATATTAGTCATAATAAAAGCAATAGGCTTTAGTGGGGCAGTACCACCAGGCACAAGAACTTGTTATGTTTTTGTATCCTTGAGGAAGATTACAAATACATGTATATGGTAATCATTGACTGACTCCTCTAGGGCACCTTCATTGGGATTGTGACATTTTGCCATATAGCCCATTATTTACCCTGGATATCAGGGAAAATAAAAACAATAACATTCAGAAGGGCAATACCACCAGACCCAAGATTTTTTTTCTCTTCTATTATCCCTATGGTGAAATCACAAATAAAACATAATTATTGATCGACCCCTCTGCAGCCCCTTTTAAGGGATTGTGACACCTACCTGTATAGCTTTTTATCTACAGTGCATATCGGGGATATTAAAACCATAAGCTTCAGTGGGGCAATACCACCAGACACAAGATTTTTTTTTTTTTCCTTTTCTTTTTCCATTCCTATCGTAAAATTACACATATAAAGTATTTTTTGACCAGCCCCTCTAGGGCCCCTTCATTGGGATTGTGACACCTACCTCTATACCCCATTATTTACAGTAGTTTTCAGGGATAATAAAAGCAACAAAATTGAGTGGGCAGTACCACCAGACCCAGGATTTTTCTTAAATCATTTTATCCTTGACACAAAAATAACACATGTGGTGTTATGATTGACCGACCCCTCTGGGGCTAATTTATTGGGATTGTGACACCTACCCCTGTAGCCCATTATGTAAAATGGATAACTGGGATAATAAAAACAATAAGCTTCAGTGGGGAAGTACCACCAGAGACAAGAATATTTCTTTATTACTTTCTATCCCTGGAAAAAAAATAAAATAAAAAAAAAATAAAATAAAACAAAATTATTGACTGACCCCTCTGCAGCCCCTTTGATTGGATTGTGACACCTAACCCTTAATCCCATTATTTACAGTGGATATCAGGGATAATAAAAGCAATAAGCTTCAGCGGGGCTGTACCACCTGCACAAGAATTTGTTTTGTTTTTCTATCCCTGGGGAAAACTTACACCTACATGTGTAACGTAATCATTGAATGACATCATTATTGACCTACCCCTAAGGGACCCATTTATTTAGATTGTGACACCTACCCATATAGCCTATCATTAAAAGTGGATATCAAGGAAAAAAAAAAAAAACAATAAGCTTAATTGGGGCACTACCACCAGACACAGGAAATTTCTTTTGTAAAAAAAACATAATTATTGACCGACCCCTCTGGAGCCTCTTCAGAGGGATTGTGACACCTGCCCCTACCATTTATTTTATACAGTAGATATGAGTGTTAATCAAAACAATAAGCGTCAATGGGGCAGTGCCACCAGACACATGAAATTTCTTCTGTTACTCTATGCCTGAGAAAAAATGATAAATATGACCTAATTATTGACCTACCCCTTAGGGCCCAATTTATTGGGATTGTGACACCTATCTTTGTAGCCCATTAATTACAGTGGATATCAAGAATAATAAAAACAATAAGCTTTAGTGGGGCAGTACCACCAGACACAAGAATTTGTTTTGTTGTCTATCCCTGAGGAAAATTTACAAATACATGTATAACATAATCATTGACCTCTGGAGCCCCTTTACTGGGATTGTGACACCTAACCCTCTGGCTTATTATATACAGTAGATATTAGTGATAATTAAAACAATAAGATTCAGTGGGGCAGTACCACCAGACACATAGAATTTCATTTGTTTTTCTTTACCTGAGAAAAAATCACAAACATGACCCTATTATTGACTGACCCCTCAGGAACCCATTCATTGGGATTGTGACACCTACTCCTGTAGCCCATTATTTACATTAGATATCAGGGATGATAGAAACAATTAGCTTCAGTTGGGCAGTACCACCAGGCACTTGTTTTTTTTTTTTTTTTTTTTTTTTTTTTTTTTGAGTTTCCATCTCTGAAGGAAAAATTACAAATTCAATGTAAACATTTACCGACTCCTCTAGCAGCCCCTTCATTGAGATTGTGACACTTACCCCTAAAGCTTATTATATACAGTAGAGTTCAGTGATTATCATAACAATAAGCATCAATGGGGCAGTACCACAAGACACATGAAATTTCTGCTGTTACTCTATGCCTGAGAAAAAATGATAAATATGACCTAATTATTGACCTACCCCTTAGGGCCCAATTTATTGGGATTGTGACACCTATCTTTGTAGCCCATTATTTACCGTGGATATCAAGGATAATAAAAACAATAAAACGTAATCATTGACTAACCCCTCTGGAGCCCCTTTGTTGAGATTGTAACAGCTACCCATTTAGCCTGTTATTTACAGTGGATATAAGGGATTATAAAACAATAATTTTCATTGGGGCAGTACCACCAGACACAGGATATATCTTTTGTTTTTCTAAGCCTGAGAAAAAATCACAAATATGACCCTATTATTGACCAACCCCTCAGGAACCCATTCATTGGGACTGTGACACCTACCCCTGTAGCCCATTATTTACATGGGATATCAGGGATAATAAACACAATGAGCTTCAGTCAGGCAGTGCCACCAGACACAAGTTTTTTTTTTTCTTGAGTTTCTTTCTCTGAAGGAAATATAACAAATTCAACGTAAACATTTACCGACCCCTCTGGAGCCCCTTTATTGAGATTGTGACACCTACCCCTAAAGCTTATTATATACATTAGATATTAGTGATTATCAAAACAATAAGCATCAATGGGGCAGTACCACCAGAAATTCCTTCTGTTATTCTATGCCTGAGAAAAAATGACAAGTATGACATTATTATTGACCTACCCCATAGGGTCCATATATAGGGATTGTGACACCTATCCTTGTAGCTCATTATTTAAAGTGGATATCAAGGACAATAAAAACAATAAGCTTTATTGGGGCAGTACCACCAGATACAAGAATTTGTTTTGTTGTCTATCCCTGAGGAAAATTTACAAAAACATGTAAAATGTCATCACTCATCGACCCCTGTGGAGCCCCTTTATTGAGATTGTGACATCTACCCATTTAGCCAGTTATTTACAGTGGATATCCGGGATTATAAAAACAATAAGTTTCATTGGGGCAATACCACCAGACACAGGGTATATCTTTTGCTTTTCTAAGCCTGAGAAAAGAAACAATCACAAATATGACCTTATTATTGACCAATCCCTCAGGAACCCATTCATTGGGATTGTGACACCTACCCCTGTAGCCCATTATTTACATGGGATATCAGGGATAATAAAAACAATGAGCTTCAGTGGGGAAGTACCACCAGTCACAAGATTTTTTCTTTTGGAGTTTCTTTCGCTGAAGGGAAAATTACAAATTCAATGTAAACATTAATCAACCCCTCTGAGCCCCTTTAGAGGGATTGTGACACCAAACCATAGTCAGTTATTTAAATTGGATATTAGGAATAATAAAGAAAATAAGTTTAAAAGGGACAGTACCACCAGACACAGGATTTTTGTTGTTATTCTGTGATTTTACCGCAGGGATTGAAAGAGAAGAAAAAAAATATTGTGTCTGGTGGTAGTGCCCCACTGAAGCTTATTGTTTTTATTATCCCCAATATCCACTGTACATAATGGACTTAAGAGGTAGGTGTCACAATCGCTATAAATGGGCCAAAGAGGGGTCAGTCAATAATAACATCAAATTTGTTATTTTTGTCAGAAGGATAAAAAGATCTAGAAAAATCCTGTGTCTGGTGGTACTGCCCCACTCAATCTTATTGCTTTTGTTATCCCTGATATCCACTGTAAATAATGAGGTATAGGAGTAGGTGTCATAATCCCAATAAAGGGGCCCGTGAGGGGCTGGTCAATAAGTATGTTTAATTTGTTATCTTGATTCAGGAATAGCAAAAAAAAAAAAAAAAAAAAAAAGAAAAAAATTCTTGTGTCTTGTGGTACTGCCCCACTGAAGCTTATTATATTTCTATCCCTGATATACACTATAAATGAAAAGCTGTATGGGCTTCAGAGGGGTCGGTCAATAATTACGTTTTATTTGTGATTTTACCACAGGGATAAAAAGAGAAGAAAAAAATATTGTGTCTGATAGTAGTGCCCCACTGAAGCTTATTGTTTTTATTATCCCCAATATCCACTGTACATAATGGACTTAAGAGGTAGGTGTCACAATCCCAATAAATTGGCCAAAGAGGGGTCAGTCAATAATAACATCAAATTTGTTATTTTTGTCTCAAGGATAAAAAGATCTAAGAAAAATCCTGTGTCTGGTGGTACTGCCCCACTTAATCTTATTGCTTTTGTTATCCCTGATATCCACTGTAAATAATGGGGTATAGGAGTAGGTGTCACAATCCCAATGAAGGGGCCCTAGAAGGGGTGGTCAATAAGTACATTAAATTTGTCATCTTGCCTCAGGAATGAAAAAAAAAAAAAAAAAAAAAAAAAAAAAAAAAAAAAAAAAAATCCTGTGTCTGGTGGTACTGCCCCACTGAAGCTTATTATATTTCTTATCCCTGATATACACTGTAAATAAAAAACTGTATGGGTAGGTGTCACAATCCCTTAAAAGGGGCTTCAGAGGGGTCGGTCAATATTTATGTTTTATTTGTGATTTTACCACAGGGATTGAAAGAGAAGAAAAAAATATTGTGTCTGGTGGTACTGCCCCACTGAAGCTTATTGTTTTTTTACTTTCCCTGATATTCAGTGTAAATAATAAGCTATATGGTAATGTGTAATAATCCTAATGAAGGGGCCCTAGAGTGGTCGGTCAATGATTACCTTATACATGTATTAGTAATTTTTCCTCATCGACATAAAAACATAACAAATTCTAGTGCCTGGTGGTACTGCCCCACTGAAGCTTATTGTTTTTATTATCCCTAATATCAACTGTACATTATGGGCTACAGGGGTAGGTGTCATAATCCAAAAGAACGGACCCCAGAGGGGTTGGTCAATAATTACTTTAAATATGTAAATATTCCTTTCAGGGTAAAAAAAAAAAAAAAATTGTATCTGTTGGTAATTCCCCACTGAATCTTATTGTTTTTATTATCCCTGATAACGACTGTAAATAATAGCCTGTAGGCTAAGGTGTCACAATCCCAATAAAGGGGCTCCAGAGGTTCGTTCAATTATAACGTCATATTTGTCATGTTGTATGGGGAAAGAAAAATAAAGCAATAGAAAACAAAATTTCTTGTGTCTCAAGGTACTGCCCAACTGAAGCTTATTGTTTTGATTAACCATGCAACAATTTGTTAAGTGGTAATGCCTCACTTAACTTTATTCTAATACTTAACCATGCAAACTACAGTTAATATTGGGCTATAAGGGTAGATGTCAGTACTCCTCTGAAAAAGTCCTACCGGAGATTGTTTTATGCCAATCTATGTATTTTAATATTGCATCACTGACAGTAAGAAAAAGTGATTTTCCAGTGACAGGCGGTATTGTGAATTTTGGGCTATTATGGTAAGTGATATAATCCACATATAGGAGCCTTAGAGAGTCAGTTCAATTATTTGTAATGTTGCATCACAGATAGAAATAATAATAGTAATAATAAACATACCTATGACAGAAGGTTTTGTCCCTCTGAAGCTTCTAGGCAGAGTTAAATACGATAACTACTGCAAAATTTGCACTTTATGGGTAGTTATGGGCGATATGGGTAAGTGTCGTAATACCTATGTATTCCCCCCCCCCCACCCGGACGCACAGTTTCAGACTAAATTAAACAAAATAATCCTAGATTTTGTGTTTAACTGCGGGCTTACAACCTTAGCGTACAGCTTGACAAATAATATGCAGAAATAGTAATCATACCATTGTTTTCATGAAATTGTATGCCGAAAGCAGTACGCGCCGATTTTGTTGTGGGTCGAAATGAGTATGGGCCGATTAGTCCAGTTACAGTCCATGCAGAGTTACCGTTATTGTTCTTATTGGGAAAAGCTTATTGGGAGAACGCTTGATTTTATCAAAAAAATCACCGAAATCAAGCGTTCTCCCAATAAGCTTTTCCCAATAAGAACAGTAACGGTAACTCTGCATTGACGATCAGTGGACTATTCGACCCATGATCAGTTCGACACTAAATAAAATCGGCAAATAGCGACTTTGATCACAACTTTGAGAAGGTAAGAATGCTATAATAAGTAAATTTGCCTATAATTTATCTGCTTCTGCACTACCATGCTTTACGCAAACTTATTTATTGAAGAGAATGGTTGAATGAATTTAATTGAAGATAGATCTAAGTACTGCAGTAAATCTTATCTTTTAAAAATCGTAGACAGGGTACAGAGATAAGAATACTGGTAAATAGGCTCCTTCCTTTGCACTTATGCCCATTGCCATATCGAAATTAGGTGAAATATATGTTGTCGAAAAAAGTATAAAACACGAACCTCTGAATACACAATTATTATGTTAATCACATTTCAAATAAATTCTTTCCCTACATTAGGAGCGCGTGACGTTGTCATGACGTCATCTTCAAGAGATTTAATGTCACAATTATAATAGAGAGGCCCAAGAACTGTTAGCTTGATATCGTTATGTTAACCTTTTACCTACACAATCCCAAGTTTTAAATACCGGAAGAAAAGAGGCTTTTGAAAACAATGTGTGAAAAGGAGAAAATTCTAGTAACCATAGTTTTCTCCTTTTCACACAATGTTTTCTACTTTTTGAAAAACAAATCTCAGCATTTAATTCATAGTTTCTCCTCTTCAGATGCTTTCAATATGGATGAGTCTAAAATTTTGTTGGGTGGTAAAGGGTTGGTTTTAATTTTGCACCAAAGAAAGAACAAAGAATCTATCATTGTAGGTACTGTCACACCTAAGGTTATTAGCACAATTATGCAGGATACCTACTTTATGTACTGGGCTACAAGGGTATGTGTCACAATCCCCAAGAATGGGCTCAACCTGAGTCAGTTCATTGTAAATCTGCTAAATTATTGACATGAGGTATTGCCCCATTGATTGTGTTTGTAATGAGCATAAATAGGAAGTTCCAGAGGGTTGGTTAAATGCAGGCCTATTAATTGCTACTTGTAGATTAATGTAATACCTTAGAAAGAGAAAACATTGATGACTGGAGGCATTGCCCCATCATACGTAATTCATAATACCTGTCATAATACCTATACTATGAAAATTGGGCATTAAGATAGGTGTCACAAAACACATTGGGTGGTCCTGGACAGGTTGTTTCAATCAATAAAATAGAAAAACATAAAATTACCTAACTACCCATCTACCTACCTAACTAAAGACCTATCAAAAGACTAACCAACTGACAACCTACTTACCTATGAACTCTCAACCGATCTACCAACCTAAAACCTACCTACCAACCTACCTATCTATCAACCGACCAACCTACCTACTGACATACCTACCTACCGACAAACCTACTAACATACCAATCCGACAACATGCCTACCAACCTACCTACCTACCTATGACCTATTGACTGATATACCAACCAACAACCTACCTACCTATCAAACGACCAACCTACCTACTAACATACCTATCCAACAACCTACCAACCAACCTACCTTCCTACCAATCTGTCTACTACCTACGGACACACCTGCCTGCCTGCCTGCCTGCCTACCTACCAACTAACTGACCTATAACTCACTTATCTGCCTTCCTGCCTGCTTGCTTTTTGCATGCCTGCCTGCATTCCTAACTACCTTTGTACATACAGATCGGATTAGACCCATGCTTCCTTCCTACCTGACCACACCACCTGCATGTACCTCATTTTCTAATAAAGGTAATATTGCCTAAGAGGTAAAAAGACAAAATTATTCCTGTGATAGCTGGTACTGCCCCACTACAGCTTGTTTTTTCCCTGAAATGCACTATAGAAATAAAAATTATAGGGTTGGTGTCACTACCCAAATAAAGGGGCTGAAGAAAGGTTGGGCAATAATTATGTCATGAATACAGGTATTTCTAATTTTGCGTAATACATGAAAAAAAATAAAAAATCCTGTGTGGTCTGGTGGGATTGCTCCATTGAAGCTTATTGTATATTATCTCTGATATCCAGTGTAAATAATGGCCTAAAGGGTATGTGTGTGACTGCCCAATAAATGGGCCTTAAGAGGGATGGTCAATAATAATGTTATATTTGTAATTTTGCCCCGGGAAAAGAAAAACAGAAAAAAAAAAAAAAAAATCCTGTGTCTGGTGGTACTGCCCCACTGAAGCTTCTTGTTTTTATCATCCCTGATATCCACTGTAAATAATGGACTATAGGGATATGTGTCACAATCCCAATAATTGGGCCCTATAGGGGCTGGTCAATAATAATGTCATACTTGTAATTATGCCTAAGGGAAAGAATAACAAACAAACAAAAAATCTGTGTCTAGTAGTACTGCCCCTTTTAAACTTATTTTCTTCATTATTCCTAATATCCAATTTAAATAACTGACTGTATGGGTTGAAGTCACAATCCCTGTAAAGGGACTGCAGAGGGGGTGATTAATGTTTACTTTGAATTTGTAATTTTCCCTTCAGAGAAAGAAACTCAAAAAAAAAAAATCTTGTGTCTGGTGGTACTGCCCCACTGAAGCTCATTGTTTTTATTATCCCTGATATCCCATGTAAAAAATGGGCTACAGGGGTAAGTGTCACAGTCCCAAGGAATGGGTTCCTGAGGGGTCCGTCAAAATTAGGGTCATATTTGTGATTTTTTTCTCAGGTATATAAAAACAAATGAAATTCCATGTGTCTGGTGGTACTGCCCCACTGAATATTATTGTTTTGATTATCACTAATATCTACTGTATATAATAAACTATAGGGTAAGGTGTCACAATCCCTGTAAAGGGGCTCCTGAGGGGTTAGTGAATGATTACGTTATACATGTATTTGTAAATTTTCCTCAGGGATAGAATTCAAAACAAATTCATGTGTCTGGTGGTACTGCCCCACTGAAACTCATTGTTTTTATTATCCCTGATATCCCATGTAAATAATGGGCTACAGGGGTAGGTGTCACAATCCCAATTTATGGGTCCCTGATTGGGTCGTTCAATAATAACATAACATTTGTTATTTTTGTCTCAAAGATAAAAGAAAATAAGAAAAATCCTGTGTCTGGTGGTAATGCCCCACTCAATCTTATTGTTTTAATTATCCCTGATATTCACTGTAAACAATGGGTTTTAGGGGTAGGTGCCACAATCCCAATAAAGGGCCTCCAGAGGGGCTGGTCAATAAGTACATCATATTTGTAATTTTGCCTCTGGAATTGAAAAATAACAGGAAACAAACAAAAAAAAATCTTGTGTCTGGTGGTACTGCCCCACTGAAGCTTATTGTTTTTATTATCCTTGATAACCACTGTAAATAATGGGCTATAGGCTTAGGTGTCACAATCCCGATAAAAGGGCCCCAGAGGGGTCTGTCAATACTTATGGCATACTTGTAATTTTGGCTTAGGGATGGAAAACCAAAACAAAAACAAAATTCTTGTTTGTTGTGGTACTGCCCCATTGAAGCCTATGTTTTTGTTATCACTTATATCAACTAAAAATAATAGGCTATAGTGACAGGTGTCACAATCCCAATCAAAGGACCTGATAGGGGTTAGTCAATAATTATGCGATATTTGTAATTTTGCCTCTAGAATAGAACAATAAAAGATATTCCTGTGTCTGGTGGTACTGCCCCACTCAGTCTTATTGCTGTTGTTATCCCTGATATCCATGGTAAATGATAGGGTATAAGGGTAGGTCTCACAATATCAATGAAGGGGCCCTAGAGGGGCTGGTCAATAAGTACATTAAATTTGTAATTTGCCTCAGGATTAGAAAAACCAAACAAAAAAATATTGTGTGTTGTGGTAGTGCCCCACTAAAGCTTATCATTTTAATTATCCCCGATATGCACTATAAGAAAAAAAGCTGTATGGGTAGGTCTCTCAATCCCTTGAAAAGGGCTGCAGAGGGTTCGGTCAATAATTATGTTTTATTTGTGATTTTACCATAGGGATAGAAAGAGAAAAAAAATTATTGGGTCTTGTGGTACTGCCCCACTAAAGCTTGTTGTTTTTATTATCACTAATATCCACTGTACATAATGGGCTACAGGGGTAGGTGTCACAATCCCAATAAATGGGCCCCAGAGGGGTCAGTCAATAACAACATCAAAGTTGTTATTTTGTCTTAAGGATAAAAAGAAAGCAGAAAAATCCTTTGTCTGGTGGTACTGCCCCACTCAATCTTATTTGTTTTGTTATCCCTGATATCCACTGTAAGTAATGGGGTATAGGGGTTTTTGTCACAATCCCAATGAAGGGGCCCTAGAGGGGCTGGTCAATAAGTATGTTAAATTTGTAATTTTGCTTTGGGAATAGAAAACAAAAACAAACAAAAAAAAAAATCTATTGTCCAGTGGTACTGCCCCACTAAAGCTTACTGTCTTTATTATCCCTGATAGGCATTGTACATAAAAAGCTGTATGGGTAGGTGTCACAATCCCTCGAAAAGGGTTGCAGAGGTGTGGGTCAATATTTACATTTTATTTCTGATTTTATTACAGGGATAGAAAGAGAAGAAAAAATTCCTGGGTCTGGTGGTACTGCCCCACTAAAGCTTGTTGTTTTTGTTATCCTTAATATCAACTGTACATAATGGGCTACAGGGGTAGGTGTCACAATCCCAATAAATGGGCCCCAGAGGGGTCAGTCAATAACAACATCAAAGTTGTTCTTTTGTGTCAAGCATGAAAAGATAGCAGAAAAATCCTGTGTCTGGTGGTACTGCCCCACTCAGTCTTATTTGTTTTGTTATCCCAGATATCCACTGTAAATAATGGGGTATAGGGGTAGGTGTCACAATCCCAATGAAGGGGCCCTAGAGGGGCTGGTCAATAAGTACGTATAATTTGTAATTTTGCCTCAGGAAAAACAAAAATAAAAATTGTGTCTGGTGGTACTGTCCCAATGAGTCTTATAATTCTTATAATCCTTGATATGCACTGTAAATAAAAAGCTGTATGGGTAGGTGTCACAATCCATTAAAAGGGGCTGCAGAGGGATCGGTCAATAATGACGTTTTCTTTGTGATTTTACCACAGGAATAAAAAGAGAAGAATAAATTTTTGGGTCTGGTGGTACTGCCCCACTGAAGCTTATTGATTTTATTATTCCCAGTATCCACTGTACATAATGCACTACTAGGGTAGGTGTCACAATCCCAATAAATGGGCCCCAGAGGGGTCACTCAATAATACCATCAAATTTTTGTATTTTTTTTCTGAAGGATAAAAGAAATTTAAGAATAATCCTGTGTCTTGCAGTACTGCCCCACTCAATGTTATTGTTTTTATTATCCCTGATACCCACTGTAAATAATGGGATATAGGGGTAGGTGTCACAATCCCATTGAAGGTGCCCTAGAGGGGCCCCTTCAATAAGAATGTTCAATGTGTAATTTTGCCTCAGGAAAAAACAAAAAACAAAAACAGAAAAAATCTTGTGTCTAGTGGAACTGCCCCAGTGAAGCCTATTATTTTTATTATCCTTGATATGCACTGTAAATAAAAAACTATACACGTAGGTGTCACAATCCCTTAAAAGGGGCTGCAGAGGGGTTGGTCAATGATTATGTTTTTTGTGATTTTACCACGTGGATAAAAAGAGAAAAAAAATTTCTTGGGTCTTGTGGTACTGCCCCACTTAAGCTTATTGTTTATATTATCCCCAATATCCACTGTACATAATGCACTACTGGGGTAGGTGTCACAATCCCAAATAATGGTCACTAGAGGGGTCACTCAATAATACCATCAATTTGGTATTTTTGTCTGAAGGATAAAAGAAATTTAAGAAAAATCCTGTGTCTGGTGGTACTGCCCCACTCAATCTTATTGCTTTTATTATCCCTGATATCCACTGTAAATAATGGGGTATAGGAGTAGGTGTCACAATCCCACTGAAGGGGCCCTAGAGGGTCTGGTCAATAAGAACGTTAAATTTAAATTTTGCCTCAGGAAAAAAATAAAAATCTTGTGTCTAGTGGTACTACCCCAATGAGGCTTATAATTTTTATTATCCTTGATATGCACTGTAAAAAAAAAGCTGTATGGGTAGGTGTCACAATCCCTTAAAAGGGGCTTCAGAGGGGTCTGTCAATAATTACGTTTTATTTGTGATTTTACCTCAGGGATTGAAAGTGAAGATAAAAATATTGTGTCTGGTGGTACTGCCCCACTGAAGCTTATTGTTTTTATTACCCCCAATATCCACTGTACATAATGGACTTAAGGGATGGGTGTCACAATCCCAATGAATGGGCCAAAGAGGGGTCAGTCAATAATAACATCAAATTAGTTATTTTTGTCTCAAGGATAAAAGGATCTAAGAAAAATCCTGTGTCTGGTGGTACTGCCCCATTCAATCTTATTGCTTTTGTTATCCCTGATATCCACTGTAAATAATGGGGTATAGGAGTAGGTGTCACAATCCCAATGAAGGGGCCCTAGAAGGGCTGGTCAATAAGTACGTTAAATTTGTAATGTTGCCTCAGGACTGGAAAAACAAAAGAAAAAAAAATCCTGTGTCTGGTGGTACTGCCCCACTCAATCTTATTGGCTTTGTTATCCCTGATATCCCCTCTAATTAATGGGGTATAGGATCAGGTGTCACAATCCCAATAAAGGGGCCCTTGAGGGGCTGGTCATTAAGTACGTAAAATTTGTAATTTTGCCTCAGGAATAGAAAAAGGAAACAAATAATTTCTTGTGTCTGGTAGTACTGCCCCATTGAAGCTTATTATATTTCTTATCCCTGATATACAATGAAAATTAAAAACTGTATGGGTAGGTGTCACAATCCCTTCAAAGGGGCTTCAGAAGGGTCGATCAATAATTACGTTTTATTTGTGATTTTACCACAAGGATTGAAAGAGAAGAAAAAAAAAATTGTGTCTGGTGGTAGTGCCCCACTGAAGCCTAATGTTTTTTTTATCCCCAATATCTACTGTTCATAATGGACTACAGGGGTAGGTGTCACAATCCCAATAAATGGGCCCCAGAGGGGTCAGTCAATAATAACATCAAATGTGTTATTTTTGTCGAGAGTATAAAAAGATCTAAGAAAAATCATGTGTCTGGTGGTACTGCCCCACTCAATCTCATTGCTTTTGTTATCCCTGATATCCACTGTAAATAATGAGGTATAGGAGTAGGTGTCACAATCCCAATGAAGGGGCCCTAGAGGGGCTGGTCAATAAGTATGTTAAATTTGTAATGTTGCCTCGGGAATGGAAAAACAAAAGAAAAAAAAATCCTGTGTCTGGTGGTACTGCCCCACTCAATCTCATTGCTTTTGTTATCCCTGATATCCCCTCTAAGTAATGGGGTATAGGAGTAGGTGTCACAATCCCAATAAAGGGGCCCTTGAGGGGCTGGTCAGTAAGTACGTAAAATTTGTAATTTTGCCGCAGGAATAGAAAAACAAAAGAAAAAATTTCTTGTGTCTGGCAGTACTGCCCCACTGAAGCTTATTATATTTTTTATCCCTGATATACACTGAAAATTAAAAACTGTATGGGTAGGTGTCACAATCCCTTAAAAGGGGCTTCAGAGGGGTCGGTCAATAATTATGTTTTATTAGTGATTTTACCACAGGGATTGAAAGAGAAGAAAAAAAAATATTGTGTCTGGTGCTACTGCTCCACTGAAGCTTATTGTTTTTATTATCCCCAATATCCACTGTACATAATGGACTACAGGGGTAGGTGTCACAATCCCAATAAATGGGCCAAAGAGGGGTCAGTCAATAATAACATCAAATTAGTTATTTTGGTCTAGAGTATAAAAAGATACAAGAAAAATCCTGTGTCTGGTGGTACTGCCCCACACAATCTTATTGCTTTTGTTATCCCTGATATCCACTGTAAATAATGGGGTATAGGAGTAGGTGTCACAATCCCAATGAAGGGGCACTAGAGGGCCTGGTCAATAAGTACATTAAATTTGTAATGTTGCCTCAGGAATGGAAAAACAAAAGAAAAAAAAATCCTGTGTCTGGTGGTACTGCCCCACTGAAGCTTATTATATTTTTTATCCCTGATATACACTGTAAATAAAAAACTGTAAGGGTAGGTGTCACAATCCCTTAAAAGGGGCTTCAGAGGGGTCGGTCAATAATTACGTTTTATTTGTGATTTTACCACAGGGATTGAAAGAGAAGAAAAAAATATTGTGTCTGATGGAAGTGCCCCACTGAAGCTTATTGTTTTTATTATCCCCAATATCCACTGTACATAATGGACTTAAGGGGTGGGTGTCACAATCCCAGTAAATGGGCCAAAGAGGGGTCAGTCAATAATAACATCAAATTTCTAATTTTTGTCTCAAGGATAAAAAGATCTAGAAAAATCCTGTGTCTGGTGGTACTGCCCCACTCAATCTTATTGCTTTTGTTATCCCTGATATCCACTGTAAATAATGGGGTATAGGAGTAGGTGTCACAATCCCAATAAAAGGGGCCCTTGAGGGGCTGGTCAATAAGTACGTTTAATTTGTTATCTTGCCTCAGGAATAGAAAAACAAATGAAAAAAATTCTTGTGTCTGGTGGTACTGCCCCACTGAAGCTTATTATATTTCTTATCCCTGATATACACTATAAATGAAAAGCTGTATGGGTAGGTGTCACAATCCCTTACAAGGGGCTTCAGAGGGGTCTGTCAATAATTACGTTTTATTTGTGACTTTACTACAGGGATAAAAAGAGAAGAAAAAAATATTGTGTCTGGTGGTACTGCCCCACTGAAGCTTATTATTTTTATTATCCCCAATATCCACTGTACATAATGGACTACAGGGGTAGGTGTCACAGTCCCAATAAATGGGCCAAAGAGGGGTCAGTCAATAATAACATCAAATTAGTTATTTTTGTCTCAAGGATAAAAGGATCTAAGAAAAATCCTGTGTGGTGGTACTGCCCCACTCAATCTTATTGCTTTTGTTATCCCTGATTTCCCCTCTAATTAATGGGGTATAGGAGTAGGTGTCACAATCCCAATGAAGGGGCCCTAGAAGGGCTGGTCAATAAGTACATTAAATTTGTCATCTTGCCTCAGGAATGGAAAAACAAAAGAAAAAAAATCCTGTGTTTGGGGGTGCTGCCCCACTGAAGCTTATTATATTTCTTATCCCTGATATACACTGTAAATAAAAAACTGTGTGGGTAGGTGTCACAATCCCTT
Organism: Hippopus hippopus; assembly: GCA_946811185.2. Lineage (NCBI taxonomy): Eukaryota > Metazoa > Mollusca > Bivalvia > Cardiida > Cardiidae > Hippopus > Hippopus hippopus. The sequence continues at coordinate 42,717,605 of OX328108.1, read as the reverse complement.
AAAAGGGGCTTCAGAGGGGTCGGTCAATATTTACGTTTTATTTGTGATTTTACCACAGGGATTGAAAGAGAAGAAAAAAATATTGTGTCTGGTGGTACTGCCCCACTGAAGCTTATTGTTTTTTACTTTCCCTGATATTCAGTGTAAATCATAAGTTATATGGTAATGTGTCATAATCCTAATGAAGGGGCCCTAGAGTGGTCGGTCAATGATTACCTTATACAGGAGTTAGTAATTTTTCCTCATCAACATAAAAACATAACAAATTCTAGTGCCTGGTGGTACTGCCCCACTGAAGCTTATTGCCCCACTGAAGCTTATTATCCCTAATATCAACTGTATTTAATGGGCAACAGGGGTAGGTGTCACAATCCAAAAGAATGGACCCCAGAGGGGTTGGTCAATAATTACGTTAAATATGTAAATATTTCTTTCAGGGCAAAAAAAAAAAAAAATTGTACCTGTTGGTACTTCCCCACCGAGTCTTATTGTTTTTATTATCCCTGGTAACCACTGTAAATAATAGCCTGTAGGCTAAGGTGTCACAATACCAATAAAGGGGCTCCAGAGGTTCGTTCAATTATAACGTCATATTTGTCATGTTGTATGGGGAAAAATAAAGCAATAGAAAACAAAATTTCTTGTGTCTCAAGGTACTGCCCAACTGAAGCTTATTGTTTTGATTAACCATGCAACAATTTGTCAAGTGGTAATGCCTCACTTAACTTTATTCTAATACTTAACCATGCAAACTACAGTTAATATTGGGCTATAAGGGTAGATGTCAGTACTCCTCTGAAAAAGTCCTACCGGAGATTGTTTTATGCCAATCTATGTATTTTAATATTGCATCACTGACAGTAAGAAAAAGTGATTTTCCAGTGACAGGCGGTATTGTGAATTTTGGGCTATTATGGTAAGTGATATAATCCACATATAGGAGCCTTAGAGGGTCAGTTCAATTATTTGTAATGTTGCATCACAGATAGAAATAATAACAGTAATAATAAACATACCTATGACAGAAGGTTTTGTCCCTCTGAAGCTTCTAGGCAGAGTTAAATACGATAACTACTGCAAAATTTGCACTTTATGGGTAGTTATGGGCGATATGGGTAAGTGTCGTAATACCCATGTATTTCCCCCCCACCCGGACACACAGTTTCAGACTAAATTAAACAAAATAATCCTAGATTTTGTGTTTAACTGCGGGCTTACAACCTTAACGAACAGCTTGACAAATAATATGCAGAAATAGTAATCATACCATTGTTTTCATGAAATTGTATGCCGAAAGCAGTACGCGCCGATTTTGTTGTGGGTCGAAATGAGTATGGGCCGATTTGTCCAGTTACAGTTCATGCAGAGTTACCGTTATTGTTCTTATTGGGAAAAGCTTATTGGGAGAACGCTTGATTTTATCAAAAAAATCCGCGCCGCGAAAACTCGGCCAAAACCGTAACAACTGGACGCTTGACAAAGCAATTTGATTTTAAAGAGCGTCTCAGTGACTTAGTAGGTTACAAGACGTTGCGATTGTGATACAAGCAGCATTTATTTTTAGACTGGTTTTTTCGATTATTTTTAAGGACACGGCGTGTAAAGGAGATTTCTCGTTAAGCTTGCATTTATTATAAAACGTCTTCAAAATTCAAGGATCCAATGGAGTTCAAACGAATATAAACAAAGCAGGCGGTCAAAAAAACCTCGCATCGACGGCAAAACTGACCGATCCAAACGCGATTTTAAGCGATGATTTCGATCGCCAATCGGCTTATTTTGACAACACTGCCAAGGTGCTTTTATTATTACATTTGCCTTCTTATAAGTTTCAAAACCTTTTTTGTAAGTCAGCATATGCTGAAATTCTCCCAATTCTGAAATTTTCTGGAAATATGATATGGAGAACCTTTTTTTTCTCACAAAGGCCATACATGTATTGTAACCTGTGTTAGTACCACACAATCTCAAATGTTTAAGACTCACAGGGTTTGCTTCATTTCCGCAGACAATTTACCATTATCGTAGTTTGACAAGTCTAAAATGCTTGTAATAACCGGCGTAGCCCCCTTGTCCCACAGGGTTTGCTTCATTTTTGCAGACAATTACCATATATTTAGCTACATTTAATAAATGCAAATGCTTTCAAGTTCGACAAGTCTAAAATTTTATCAATTGGTAAAGAATTAAACTTAAGCTATATGTGTTTCTAGCCAGCATGGTGGTGTAAACTGGGATAAGACTGTTAAGGGTATACAGTCTGATCACAGATGTGCTCTTCCTCGAACCTTTTGCTAGAATAACTCCAATTATTTTGACCTTTTTACTTAACATTATTTGATACTTAAAACTGTAGATTGCCATGCACATATATTGTTTTGAAATATTTGTATTACCAGCGGCAAGCATTCGACTTTATAGTGCCTTTGTAAGCAATGCAACTTTAAATCAGATTACCACCTGCGACATTAACCAGCCAGTGCGGGGTGTGCAGTCTGAGCCTGAGCTTGCACTTCACGTTGAAGCTGGTACAGATCAGGATCGGACTGCATAGGCGCGCTGACTGACAATGGACTTTTACTACCTGATATTTTACACCTTTACCTGGGAAATACACTCCATATTACTGCTATCCTTTTTCCCTTTGACTGAGAAGTCCATTTATTTGGCGCACGTGTATATCAAATTAAAAAAAAAAAAAACATATCTTTTTTTTTTTAGAATTCTTTGATTACTTTTAAAAATGAAATTAACAACTATGGTAGCTCTTCTATTTAATGTAAAACCTAAAAGTTAGCTGCAGTTTTTTTTCCAAATTATAACTTTTTTTCTCACTATGTATTGGTTAGCCGCAGGTGCGTGTGTTTGAAGTTTATGTGTCTGTGTCTGTTTGCGTGTGTGAGAGCCAGTTCCTTTCTTTTCCTTCGTTTTTATTTTCTTGAACTTCACTCGTATTTGACCATATATAGTTTGTTGCTTTGTCTACTCTATGTTGTATGTCTTTTACATACCTGGAAGAAATAAAGTATTTGTATTGTATTGTATTGTTAATGATGTGTTCGCCTAGGGATCCTATATCTGTAGGTCTGTGCCTTTTAGACCAATATGTATACTGGGCCCTTTTTTGTCATAGCATTTAAGGCTTTGGGCCTTTGACCCTTCAGCGTGACAAGAGTCATCCAGCAAACGGCAGCAGGTATGTTTTCTCTATAAGGTAGTTTCCAGTGTACTGCTGGTCGACATGACGGCATACTCTCTCGGTCATCTTGATGCGTCAAAGTTATCCTGATTATGAAATCAGCCACCAATATGTTTTACATTTATTATTTGATCATCAAGAATTTTCTGATTTTTATACGCCCGAAGGATCGTATTATGTTATGGCCCCGGTCGTCCGTCCGTCCGTCTGTCTGTCTGTCCGTCCGTCCGTTAGCAATTTCTTGTGTGCGCAACTCCTCCTACAGTTTCAATAGGAATAAGTTCAAACTTACCACAATGAATCTCTATGATGTGTAGTTGTGCATGTGACACTTAAAATTTGGATCTCTTTTGGCGTTCTCGATTTTAACCCATTTCACTGACAAGCCCCTTCGGGCGTATATGCGCCACTCTGCGAAGCTCTTGTTTATAAAAGATAACCAAATGCTTCAGCCAATCGGATCATGCGTTACTTTCTAAATTAGAATTTAGGTCTACGGCCCCTAACTCATCGTTAAACATCGACGTTTTCGTAAATGCTTCTCGGCCAATCTCGGCTGCTGCCGTCTTTTAATATGAGAGTTAGGGGCCGTAGACTCACTATCTCAGCCGTAAATATCGTGTAACATTGACGTTTTCGTAAAGGCTATTCGAGCAATCTCGGCAGCTTCCGTCTTTTTATATGAGAGTTAGGGGCGTAGACCTTAAACTTCTACTAAGAATGACTTGTAGATACGGACCCTGCCTCGTCACTTGTTATAAGCCATTGTCGAGGATTTAACTACCTGTCAGACAAGGGGCCATACTAGCATTCAGCAACTATAGATAACGTTCGACATCCGGGAATTTCCGGTGATCGCGTGATAGCAACAAGGACCGAGGTGAAAACAAACGCTATCTTGTTGAATATACCCGTTGCATTTTCAGTCTTATTTCAGAGTTAAAATGCAAGACTATTGTTGGCACGATTTGGGAACATTAAGCCTTATCCAGCCAATTAAGAGAATGAAACTATTACGCCGGTAGTAAGTTTTAAGCCCAATTTTTGTTGTTTAAAAGGTACTGTTTTTTTTTTAAATATTTCCTTATTGGACAATGTAGATCAAAGATCAGACTGCACGTTCTGTGCAGTCTGATCTTGATCTACACTGTCCGCAAAAGGTCAGTGAGTCGCACTTAGCAGCGTAAGGGTTTAGCGTTGAGGTCACTTGCAAGAAGTCTAATTCGTCCGTCCAGAGATTGGAACAATCTTATCGTTGGGACGATTATATATAAGGCATTTTGACGTTAGCAACTGTCTTTCAACGCTTCAATGACATTAAGATGCCGTCCGTCCCCTGGCTGATCTTACACGTCCACTGCTTGACCTGTCAATAGCGCAAACAATTCTTCAAAAAACTCATTGCTTCCGCTAAATGGCACTCTTGTTAAATACACATCTACCTGATTTGGGCATTCTGAGTACAGAACCGGACTACTTTTCCAAACGACAACCGTTACTTTGACTTTCAAAAGAAAACAAACGCTTACTCAATAAAACGCTACCTGGTGCTATTCATTCAGCTATGATCAGCTAACATATAACATATAACCTATTCACCGGCCTTTTGTTGAAACAGCCCCTACAGGCTTCGGTACTAGCTTCGGTATAGGCCCTACTTTTTTTCTGTATATGAAGATGGGTGATGCGTCATAGCAGACAAGTCGAATCTTCGAAGAATATGACATGCGCAGACAACGCAAAAAACTTGATCTAAGCGTAGTGATAACAGACTGCGACAGATGCAGTCTTTGCCTAAATGCTTCTCTTGCAGAGCTTCCCAACGGCTTTTCAAGGTTCCAAGAAAAGGTAATGGAAAGACATGACATGTAATGGTGACATATTTCTGCCATGAGATACGAGTTTAGAAAACTATCGGGATAAATCCGAAAGAAAAATTCCTGAAAATGTTACCGAGATAGTGAAAAGTTTCCTGAAAAAATATCACTATAAACTTTGTTATCTAACGCAAAGTTTCCCAACCGTGCACGAAGCTGCTATTCCAGATAAAATTATCAAGATAGTTCTATCCGTTTCTCGATATCTATAAATAGAAAATTCACCATTTGGATGAACTCGGTAGTTTTTACTTCACAAGATTGCAGTAAGTAAAAATTCGAATTATTAGTAATTATAGCTTAATTGGTAAATTTTGACAAAACTCGAAATGAACAGAAGGCTGTAAAATCACAAAGACGACTCGAAATGCCTCCTATGAACATCTTTAAAATCATTCAGGGAAAAGGAAATTCATAAGGTTGTAGACGAAGATGTTCCCAAACCGTATCTAATTATAGATGTCAGTTGTGGGCATGAAAGAAAAAAATATGATAACAATTAGAATTATCGCGATATTCTTATCGTGAAAAATTTTATTATCTAGATAATATTTCCTCGAAACTTTGTTTTTACACGATAGTTCTCTTAAATTATCGCAATAGCTATCCCGTATCTCGCGGCAGAAATATGCCACCATAGCATGTATATCGTAAATCTGTGCACAACAATTGAATTGGTTGGGTGAAAAACCCAGATCGAATAGCTTTCACTTTTTCCCCCCATTTTTTTTCAACAGAGCAATGGCTTAGCAATATAAACACGGACACCAAGATTTACGTTGTCAAGACAAACAAATTAGATACAAATTTAGATGAATGTCTGTACCTTTTTTAACACCGTTTTCAACGTTATTTCAGTTATGTCGCAGCGGACAGTGCACCTATCCATCATGGCTTTCCTGGAGTTTATTTTACTGGTATTTCTCACAGTATTCTTCCCGAGCCGCTTGCTGCTTTTCCACATAGGCATCGTCGAAACAATGATCAGGGGTAAGAGAAGAATGAATCCTGTCGCAAAGCAAATCAACCGTCATCGGAAAGATTTTAAGTATGTGAACTGAGCAAGTCTGCGTAAAACTAACGATCTTATAAATCTTGAAAAATCAGAACATCTTGTTCTTTTTGTCTGGGGCCATACGTGGCTCAGTGGTAAAGTGTAGGACTCGTGACCTGAAGGCCCCGGGTTCGAGCTGCACTGGATCCACTGGGTTTTTCGTGGGACTGTCTTTAACCAAGATACTTCAGATGCCCAGTCTAGTACAGGTGAAACCCATGAAATACATGAATACGTGACCTGTCGCCATAACATGACTGAAATAATGCTGAAAGCGGTGTAAAACACCATTCATTCAATTCATTCTACTTTTTTCTACACAGTGAAGAACAAAAATATCAATCGAATATTTTTTTTCTTAAGACCGAAAAGGTACTTAGATTTTAGACTTAGTCTGTTGTTCATATAGAAGTACATGTAGTTGCTGGAGGGACCGTCCCTCTGCAAGTCAGCATTCAAGAGAGAGAGAGAGAGAGAGGGAGAGAGGGAGGGCGTTGGAATTGGTGACTCAGATTAGTTTCTGCTCAGATAACACCCATTATGTAGTTCTATCTTAAAGCGCCACCATGCAGCTATGTACTTATGCACAGTGTCATTGTTTGCAAGATCATGTCCCTAAAGTTGCGGCAATCGCACCTTTATTCATGCTTTCCTGGCCTAGGTTTCAGTGCGACATGTATCTACTTATCAGCTGACCTTCTTGTAGCAATTATGTAACTTTGCTTAACTCTTTACCAGACGGCAAAATTTTAGACTGTTCCAAATTGAAAGCATAAGCAGACGGCAAAATTAAAGTGACTCAAAAACTGAAATTTGTTTTGGGAAGGGTGGAAAACATAGTTGGAAAAGGAGAAAATGCTGTTTACAAGCATTTTCTCCTTTTCTCACGATGTTTTCAAAAGGCTTCTTTCACAGAGTCGTAAAAACCAGGGACTGTTTGGTGAAGAGTTTTAAATATCTGTTCTGGGCTGTTTTATTGAAATCAGTTCATAAATTTCCGTCTTTCAATAGAGCTATCATTTCTAGACTCTATACCCTTAACCGAACGACAAAATTTTGGACTGGACAAAACTGAAAACATTTGCAGATGACAATTCAAATCCAGCTTGGATGATGAGGCTTGTCTTTGGTCAGGGATCGTAAATTACATATGAACTTGATAGGATAGAAAAACATTGTGGGAAAAGGAGAAAATGCTGGTAACCAGCATTTTCTCCTTTTCCCACAACGTTTTCAAACGGCTTCTTCCTCAAGGTCGTTAAACTCGGGATTGCGTGATAAAGTGGTTAAAACTTATCGTTCACCAAACCAGGGATCGTATATACACAAGAAGATTTTCAAAGGTTTTCAATATTTTTAAGTTTGTTGCAACCAGAGTCCATTAAGGAATGAAATTCTTTGTCTTTTTCAGAAATTCTGAAGAGGACCATGGTGGGATTATTTCTGTGAAGTTTGGTCAAAATTGGATTCGTTGTTTCAGAGAAGATATTTGAAATAAAAGTTAACGCATATGGTCTTGTTAAAATTTGAAAACTTCATTATTTGGCAATGAAACTGAAAAATTATTGTTCGTGCTCAGAACTTAATATTCTCTATCTGCAAAGCAAGCCAAAAGCAGACCTATCATATGGCATCACAGCAAGCCCTATCCTATCATTATCTTATCTCTTTACAAACAACAAACTTTTAAACATGTTTATATTGACAGGTTTTGCAGATAACAAATTAAATGTGGCTTAACCTTTTATCTCTCAATCCCAAGTTTTAACAACCTTGAGAAAGCTTTTGAAAACATCATGGAAAAAGGAGAAAATGCTGGTAACCAGCATTTTCTCTTTTTCCCATTAGGTTTTCTACCCTTTCAAGGACAAATTCCATCATTTGATCCACATTTTTTTTTTTTTTCCTCTGCAAATGCTTTCAGTATTGACTAGCCCAAAATTTTGTCATGTGGTAAAGCGTTACACGTTGGATTTTGTCTCTGAAAGGGTAGAAAATACTGTAGGAAAAGGAAATAAATGCTGATTACCAGTGACATTTCCAGGGTCACCCTTTTGCATCATTTTGTTCTGTCATAGATAGCAAAAGTTTTAAACACGGACAAGTCTAAAATTTTAAGAAATGGTAAAGAGTTAATCTTATTTATACAACAGGTAAACAACCCACTATATCAACCAAAAAACTTTTACCAGTGACAAAAAAATAATCCTTTACAAAATCAAAGCGTTGAAAACGCTGGAGTGGTATTTGTCAAGGAAGCCATTGTGTGGAATTAATAATTTGAAAGAAAGAGAGAAATATTATTCAAATATTTTGCTTGAAAGTCAACCTACTAAGCAAATGAATACCTTATTGGCTGAAGGGAGAGTACTGGTATATAATAAATGATATTTATTTAACCATGTTAGGCAAATATCATTTCAAGGCTGTGAATTTATCTCTTTACCAAACAACAGAATTTTAGTCTTGTCCAACCTGAAAGCATCTGTAGACAAAATAAAAACATTAAACTTGCTTGTCATACAGTATAAAACATTGTGGGAAAAGGAGAAATTGCTGGTTACCAGCATTTTCTCCTTTTCCAACAATGTTTTAAGGGGTCCTGTGAGGTAAAGTGTATGTAAAGTGGAGGCCCCGTATTTGAGAGAGCTGCACGGGATCCATTGGGTTTTTCATGGGAGTGTCCTTGGGCAAGACACTTCAGAGCCTAGCGCTGGTGAAACCCAGGAAATACACGAATATGTGAGCTGTAGCCGTGATATGACTGAAATGATGTTGAAAGTGGTGTAAAACACCATTCAATCAATCAGCCAACAGTGTTTTCAATAGCCTTCTTCCTCGGGCTCAATAAAGGTCAGGGTTGTGCAGTAAAGTTTTAAACGACCTTTTGGTAAAATGAAGACATTGCTCACTTTTTCCACTCATCTTAGAGTCCCAGCAACAACAACTTATGATTTGTTGTTTATTTATTACCCAATGACAAGATTTTAAACTAGTCCAAATTGAAAGCATTTACAGACAACAATTTCAATGTGGCTGAAACAATCAAATTGTCTAACATTAAAGGAAAAGGATTGATATTCACTGCAACAAGAATCATCCCTTTCTCATCGTTGATCATTGTTTCAACAATGGTTATATGGGAAAGCAGCCAGTGGCTGGGAAAAATCTTGTGTGAAGTCCTGATAAAAACAAACTCGAAGAATACAGGGATAGGTGCCTTGTCTGCGCATGTCATATTCTTCGAAGATTCGACCTGTCTGCTATGACGCATCACCCGTCCCATATACATGGGAAAAGTAGGGCTTACACCGAAGCTATTACCCAAGCCTGAAGGGGGCTATTTTAATAAAAGGCCGGTGCATAGGTTACAATGCTAGCTGATCATAGCTGAATGAATCGCACCGGGTAGCGTTTTATCGATCAAACGTTTATTTTGAAATTCAAAATAACAGTTGTCGTTTTGAAAAGTATTCCAGTTCTGTATCCAGAATGCCAAAATTAGATAGATTGTATTTGTAGCGGAAGATAATGGGGATAGGTACATTGGCTGCCATTATATAACTGAAATAACATTGAAAATAGTGTCAAACATCGTAATTAGGAGTTACGAAAAAATTTTACCACCTGGACCTACGCTACCAAGGTCCTAGCAATGAAGGAAAGAAGTTTGAAATACATTTCAATATCACCAGTTCAAAATGTATCTGATAAGACATACAGGTACAAACACGTATTAATGTACTGAATATGATTAACTCTTTAATAAATGACAAACTTTTACACTTGTCTAAACTGACAGAATTTGCAGAGAACAAAGTTCATCTAGCTTGAATGGTAGAATTTGTCTGACAAAGAGTATAAAACATTGTCAGAAAAGGATAAAATGCTGGTTGCCACCACTCTCTCCTTTACACAAACTGTTTTTAGAAGTCTCTTACTCGTGGTCGTTGATACACTAGACTGTTTAGCAAAGTGTTTACTTTCAGAGAAGTCAACAGTACTTGTGTTACTTTTGCCAGGGATCGTATATACACATGTATATAAGATCCCTGCTTTTGCAAACAGTGCAGATCAAGATCAGATAGCACAGAATATCAGTCTAATCTTGAATTTACCCTATTTGCTACTTTGTTATGTTTTCAGGCAAAATAGACAAACCTTAAAATTGCAATAATTCAGCCATTTTTCCTGACTGGCAAGCTGACGCCTCTGGGTACAGAGACCATCAAGACAAAATCAGTTGAAAGCTCCGCGCAGGTTTTGTGCGCAAGTTTAAACTCTCATAATTTCTCAAATAGAGCACAAACTAGGATTTGAACATACCTGTAGCTTGCGTATTTAATAACCCTTTGTTTGAAGTAGAAATATTTCAAAATTAAATGCTGAACATAAGAAAAAACAGCTCATTTTATGTGTTACTCGAGTTGTTGACGTTCCCGAAAACACACAAATGGCCACGCACGATAAATTTCGTCAGTTTTTTTTCCCCGAGATTTACATGTTATAAGCGACTTTAACAAGCTCTTTAGGTAATGAAAGGTTGAATAATTTGCCTTCCGGACATGTTTGTTACTAAACGTTACTTGCATTCCGCTGCAATACAGATTAAACCGACGAAACAGAAAGTCAGTATAGCGCTCTATCTTTGCTACCGGAAAATTTACGATGGACTTGAGACGGTACGGTGCACTGTAAATGTCCAAATATGAAAAAAAAAAATCACCATAGTGTCTCATTATTGAGACTATTCAGGTAGGCTACTCTAAACATTAATTAACGATATACGAGGGTAGTTCGAAAAATTCTCGGCTTCAACAAGAAAACATCCTCAAAGACAGATTGTTTCTATATTATTTTTCAACATAGTCCCCCTGAACGTCAATGCACTTTGACCACCGATGTTCAAGCTTTGCGATCCCTTCTCGGAAGAAGTCTGCAGTCTGAGCCCCAAGATACCCTTCAACAGCACATATGACGTCATTGTCACTCTCAAAACGGCGGCCCCGCAAGCGGGATTTCAGTTTGGGGAATAGGTAGAAGTCTGATGGTGCCAAATCTGGAGAGTAAGGTGCATGGGGCAACAGTTCAAAGCCGCAACTTTCCGCTTCTGCGACTCCACTCGTGCTGTGTGAACAGGAGCATTGTCCTGGAGCAACAAAACTCCAGCACGCAGCTTTCATACTGAGTGAAATGCAAAGTGTGTCATCTGCATACAAAAGACACTAGAAGTCTGAAATTTTAGGTACACTTATATACGAGGGTCATCCAATAATTAGCGAGACTGTAGTTATTGAAAAAATACCTGAACTAATACTCATCCAATGTTCCTACATTCCTTCATTATAGGCTCCTCCCTTTTCAATGACAGAATTCCGTCGGTGAGGAAGTCTTCTTGTTCCCGTTGCTAGGCAACTAGAGTTAATCAGGGATCGTATATACACAGGGATAGGCAACGCAACTGGAGTTAAGACCAATTATCGATTTTTCACTGACTTACCTGTACGGCGTCCAATAATCCGTTGTCGTTCCTTGCGAGTTATTATCTTCCTTTCAGATAATATAATTCCTTGCCGATTCCGACAATTTTTATATCCGCCAAAGTAGCGTGTAGTATGAAATGCGTTTCAATGTTTATGTCAATGTTTTTCTATTATTGTTTTTTTCAGTTAAAGTGGTATTTTTTTTTATCTGGAAAATTTAAAGTGTCGACTAATTGGGCGTTTCAGATATACAGGTCATGTTGTCAGTCTTGATTTCACACGAAGTGTGAATTGTGAATGGAGATCAAAACGGCCCGGTGCCAAAACGACCCATTACCAAAACAACCCTCTTTTTTGTAGTAAATTAAAATATTTCAATATTTCTGCAGTGGATATCTATTGCAAACAATTCGGGAAAAGTACACATCGCCTGTTGAAGGATTAAGTCCGTCTAACGTTTCGGAAGTGGGCTGCTTTTGTCCACTCCCTGTATTTGACATGATCACAAGTGGGATATATCAAGTTGTGTATCTGTCATGACACATCTACTGTCAGTAGTGTCCTCTTCTGTTTATAGACAATACGCATCATTGAAATTAAATATTTATTTTCTGATTTTCTTCTCCAAATATTTCAATTTGGTCAGGTCAAAAGCTTTTCATGTTATCAGGAGTGACAAACATTTCACTTGTATGTAGTACAATGTATTAGGCCGGTAAACACAGAGATCTGTTAATAGTTATAGACCCATTTTTCAATAGCAAGCTACACAAAGGGCATATAGAACCAGAAAATTGCCTTCACTGCCCATTAAATGGACCTTCCAGTACATTTTCAGTTCAGCTTGCAGCTACTCTTAAATCATTTTTTTTTTGACAGAAAAAAAGGAGAATTTCCTGCAAAATGGAAAGAATTAGTGAACTTTCTGAAAAAGTAGGCTGGTGAAGTGTGAGGACCTGTCTGCAACTCTGTTCCTACTTTTATACATTGGAATCAATTACATACACCAGTGGCCTTCACAATTGCATCATTTCGAATTAACCTGTGTACCTTACAACCTTGTGTGTTTGATGACCTCGGAATATTTAAAGCTTTTTGAAAATATTGTGGGAAAAGAACAAAATGCTAGCCTAGCACATGTACCTGTTTTCAGCATTTTTATCCGCAATGTTCAATACCATGCAAAAAAAAAATCCAATCGTTTGAATCTACTTTCAGTTGTCGTTTGCTAATACTTTCAATTGGGGATTCCAAAGGCCCACAAAAAATTCTTTGGTAAAAAATAGTCAGTAGCATAATTATTAGAAAAAAAAAGACAAATCTGCAATTATCCCTTTGCCACACAACCCCGAGTTCTGATGACCAAGAGAAAGAAGCCTTTTGGAAACATTGCAGAAAAAGGAGAAAATGCTGGTTACCAACATTCTCTCCTTTTCCCCAAATGCTTTCAATTATATCATTGACAAATTCCATAATTTGAGTCGCATTTCAAGTGTTGTCTGTAAATGCTCTCACTTCATACAAGTCTACTTCTGTGTTGTTTCAAAAAGAGTTAACAGTGTGGCAAAGTAAAAGTTGCTTTTGACAAGCAATTTTTCCTTCTTTAATAATGGTTTTTTATTCTGTGTTGGAGAACTTAAGGTTATCTAATAACTTTGAAAGCTTTGATTTTGGACCAATTTGAAAACAGTATAAGTTGTGTAGGACTTTGTACAAATTTGACTTTTCGCTCCTCATACAGTGGACAGCATTGGAAAACATTTGTAAAAGACCAGTTGCAGCCAGTGATCAATTCTTTTCAAAATGATTTCTGTGCTATTAAAAATATTATGTTTTTGCCTTTCCTTCAAATGTTTTTCATTCTTTAAATTTTCAAAAAAATTCACACTGTACACAGAAAGTTTATGTTGAATTTGATATTTTAAAATTTCTCACTAAAAACATCAAGGCAGCCATGAATATTGAGCTACATGTGTGTTACAAAATTAAATGGTGCTGAAAAATGTGTTCCTTTAGCAAGTTTTAACTTAATGCCTAATAAATTTGATTTTACATAAATCCACTGTAGAAATCTTTGGAAAACAGTATGACACAAGGACCAATCTTTTTGCGATAAAATGTAACATGCAAATGGTTGGTTGCTTCCGCAAATGCTTTTTTCATTAAATGTAGACTTTTATCTCCTAAAACTTTTCCACTGTGGCAAGTTGCAGTTAATGATGATGGTAAAAGTATTGTGTATATGAGATATTATTGGTATATTAAATTATCATTATAATCCTGGGGTATGCAGTGCTCGCGCTGCCAATCGACATTATCGACAATTGTCGATTAATTAATCCAGTTGTCGATTAATTCTCCCAGTTGTCGATAAAAATTGTCGATTACTTTATTCCCAAAAAAGTCGTGTAAAATTTCCTGTACTTGCTTGGATCACACTTCAACTTGCACCGGAAATGTGTGGTAATAGATCTAGCTTGTTTCACACCTCGGCGGACGTAACCTTAGGTAATCGGCAGGTCACAAATGGGAAAATGAAAATTATGACCTGGTGTATTTCATAACGCGTGTCACGTTACCGGTTGTTATTCTAAGCCGCTAATTGGAGAACAAAGCGCGATTATAACTGTTTATTTCACTTTAAATTTTGATTGACCATTTTCATCGACGCAGTGATAGAATGTTTTGCAGTGTTCCCACTCGCACAAATTATTGCGTAAATCACGTTACAGAAATGAAATTCACGTAACAAATATTGGTCACATGCGAGACCTCACGTAAGAGAATACATGGACAAAAAAGACTATTATCCGCTTATCTTGAGTAAAATGACAGGTTTTGAAGTTACTTGTAGTCCTTATTGACAAATTTATGTCAAATAATGCGGAAATACCTATCCAGAAATTAACAGACATGAAAAAGTGATCGATGCAAAAAACACGGAAACCCATGACACAACAAAATGACTCCTTGACATTGTCCGATCAGAGTCACTTCAGACTGCTTTTTCAGCTTTTTAATGACTTTAAGCAGTATATTTACATAGATACCCGAATAAAGCAGACTTCTTTGCTGCAAATCATCAATATGGATTGCTTTACCTCTAGTTGGGAACCACCAATGTCATACCCTCTAATATGAAATCTTACCCCCAGATTTTCAGCCCAGAGGGTAAGTGTACCCTTGAAATAAAAAGCTAGTGGGAACACTGCCTTGGATTTCAATACCGCTGAAAACGGCAATGGCGAGTTAATGTAACCAATTAGATATCATAAATAATTCGTGTACATTACTCACTTAGACCGCCGTTCTCTTTAAAAATCGGCGAAAAAAAGGTGTTTGCTTAAAGGCTATTGTAGATAATCGCAGTCTCCTTCACTGTTTAGATTCTATCAAGTGAATCACTTTTTAAGTAGTTTCCAATACATTGTGTGACTTACCGACCTCATTGACCCAATTTGAAAATAATTAAGGTCAACAGATCATAAAGGGAGGTAATTCATTATGTGATAGAAAATTTTCCCCATTTATCTATGCACATTATTTATTACAATAATAAAAATAATTATTGTTTGGTAAAGAGGAAACCAGGACTTAACAGTTTTTATGCTTTTATGCAAATATTGTGGGAAAAGGAGCACTATCCCAGGAAATGGTGTAGAACAAATTTCCTTTTTCCCAAAAGATTTTCTACAATGTAAGATTAAAATAGAATTTTGTTGTTTTGTAAAGAAATAACCATTCATCAAAAGAAACTAGGACTTAAAAGTCTCTATGCTTTTATGCAAATACTGTTGGAAAAGGAGCACTATCCCAAGAAATGGTATACTGCCAATTCTCCTTTTCCCACAATATTTTCTACAAAGTAAGAAAAGTAATATATATGATCATTTTTTTTTTAAAGTATTGTAATGGACATAATTATGTGAATGAAAGTTTTAAACTTTGTGTAAAAAAATCAAGTTACATGTGCATGTTTTTTTTTTACCAATATTGCGCGCTAAATTTGTCTATTATTTTTTTAAAGGAAAAATTGTTGGCCATTATTTTACTTGGGCCAGAGCTAGCACTGGGTATGTCATACAAATGCCCAAAATATACTTCTCTCCCTCAACAGAGATTTTCAAGTAGAAACATTCCCAACTCTAGTAATACATGGAATATGGATAGCTGCATTGTTTGCTGTGATACAATTGCAAAATGTTGAAAGCAACCAACCTTCAGGAACACTTTGCCAGACAACAAAATTTGAGACTTGTCTGATTTGGAATTATTTGCAGACAAGAAATGAAATGTGTCACTTGTGTCTTTGCTGAGAAAATGAGAACATGCTTGCCAACATTTTCTTCTTTTCCCACAATGTTTTCAGATGTGTAAATATTTCCCATGGTAGTGAAAACTTAGGATTCAGGAATACTGACATCTGTCACAGATTATTAGATAACTCCTTACCACAAGTGGCTTATAAGACTGTAGATACTGAATGTACTGTGTTGTTTGAAGAAACCAAAAGTATGTCAAATTTAATACATGTACTTTTAGTGTTTTATGACAATAGTGTGAGTAGTGGGAAACCAACATCATGATTCTCAGAGAATTTTGCACAACACAGATACATACTTCTCTCCCTTAAAAAATATGTTGATGAGGAAAAGCAACACGCAGCTTGTGCAGACAGTTGTGCAAATTCAAAAAACAAATAGATAAGTATAATGGCTGCTATGATACAACTAAAATGTTGTGAAACATTGCAAATTGAGCAAGGTTCCATCCTTAACTTTTTTGCCAGATTACAAAATTTTGGACATGTCTAATTTGAAAGCATTTGCAGACGACAAATGAAATGCAACTGAAATGAGGAGACTTGTTTTTCCTGGGGAAATGAGAAAATGTGACATGTACTTACCGGTAGTTTCTTCTTTGTTCACAATGTTTTCGGAAGTATGGATATTCCCCAGGTTAGTGAAAACTTAGGATTCAGGAATACTAGCATTTGTCACAGATAATTAAATAACTCCATACTTCTAGTGGCTTATTGAGCTATACATACTAAATATACTTTGGTGGTAGAAGAAGCTCACAGCTTTCATATTCAAATACATTAATTTCACTTTAGCATTTTTCTTGCAGGTTTGTACAGTTCACAGCTGATTTGGTCTTTAATATTCCAAGTTTTCAAGCCCAGCTTCAGTTTTATACTAGCACACTTTATGCAGAATTACAAAACCATCTTCAATGTCATTCTTCTGTTCACAGGATGCATCACAACAGTATGTTGACAGCTCTTGAAACCATGTTTTGAAGTGTTTGTGCTCTCACAATACATATCTGGAAAAAAAATATAGAACCAACCGAATTTCAAATTTCTCCTTTTTACAAAACGTAACATTTTAATTCTTCAGTTACGTTGCAAAATATGGTTTTATTTTCACATGGTTAGACTATAATGGAATTTGTTCAGGATATGGCCAACTATCAGAGATCCAATCATTTTTGACTAATGTGCAGTACTGCGCTTACACCTTTACTGAAATAACCCCTTTTTAGGCTGCCATCTTGCAATTAAGACCGAAAATAGCCAAGTTTTTGAGCCAACAGTTATCCAACCTTGGCATCGAAAATCACTAGATTTGATTTAAAAACAAAAAGAAATACTTACTGCTTATAAATATGTCAAAATCTGAACAAATTTATTTCTAAAAATAAATTGAGAATGCTACAACTATCACTAGGGTCCCGCCAAATTCACCACATTGGTCCGCCATTTTGTGATGAAATACCGAAAATAGCCCAGTTTTGAGCCCATAAGTATCTAATTAGGAATCGAAAATCAGCACAAAATTAGCTTTAATACAAGGAGATGTACTCTATCTCGTGATTTTTACCAACATGTTGCTATTTGGACGCTACTTTATGTACTTAAAAAGAACTTTTGCACGCCACTAAATCCTCCTGCCGAACATCCCTTACGGGGCAAACATGATTAGGTCATGATTTTTTAACGCCAAAATAAGCATATAAAACAAAATCTCTGAAAAGATTGATGTTACATATATTCTAAGCATGTAGATATTCGGAAACTTACCTGTTGAGAAGGACGTATGGGATAACCAAGCAAAACGTTGATTAAAACAGTGACCGTCGTATGCCGAAATTTAAGATGGCCGCCGTTTTTTCCTTTGCGGTCAATTCGAAAGAAGACAGTGAATAACCGGAAGTTATACCGCGTTTCCTATCCCTGTATATAAGATCCCAAGATCTCTGACCAAACCACAATATTTTAGGTTCGTCCAGATTTAAGGCTTTTCAAGACGACACATGGAATGTGGTAAATGATGTTGATCGAGTTTTTGCTTGAAAAAGAGAAACAGTGTTTGAAAAGAAGACAACAGTGTTCTGTTTTTTCACAATGTTTTCCAAAGCTTTCGTAAACATACGGGATTGTTAGGTTAACAAAGTCTGATCATGTAAAGGGGAAGCTTTTTTTTTCGGGTATAAGGGAGATAACTTCGCAAAGCAAATGTCGAAAGTGACGGGATTTCCCGAACATTACCGATTGCGCACACAGTCAAGGATATGAGCGACTCAAAATGGCTGTGTTACGACTTCTGTACAGACGATTTAACTTAATAGGTGCTATTTTGGTTTTGACGTCAGTATGGGTCCTGTATTTAATCATATCTGCACCAGCAGCCTCAGGTAAATTAACCCACATTGCATCTTCTTCTCGAGTTTTTTGCATGCCGAGATTGCTTGAATTCGTCACCATGGTGTTTCGACCGTCACCAGTGCAGCATTACATTGTCAACGTTTCAGAGATGCGAAAGTGCATTGCTGAAATTTTAGGACTGATATCGTCGAAAGCTTTCTCTACCTGATTAAAACTAAAGACATTTTCAAGAAGGAGTAGTATATTCAGTATGGAGTTTGAAGAACACTGTAAAAGACAACAAAAGACTTGTCCAAACTCAAAGCATTTTGTATACTGGTGTAATCGAATTTCGCCAACGCAAGGGAAACTGCTCTTGCGGATTACACAAAACAATAGTAATTTTCTTTCTGGTTAAATATCAATGCACTTGTATTCAAATACTTTTGTAAAAATAATTTTTACCACTTAAACATCTAAATTTATCTGTCAAAACATCGTTAGAAGTGAAACAATACAAAGTCGCCATCTATAAAAAGAGTAAGCCAATTTCGACAACTCTGGTTTTCCAAAAATTAGAGGCCCCAGAGAGGGTAAAATGAAACTAAAAATTCGCAGCATCATTTCAGCAATATTCATTGCCTTCCTTGGATATTAACTCTACATTTACTTCCTACGAGAAAACCTGAAAAACACAAAACAAAACGCAGCTCTCAGAAAACAAAATCGACATTTATGAGATTTTTCGTGTATTTATTTCTGCTGTGGCACTGAAATATTACAATCTAAATCAGGATGACAGTGTTGTGGATAAACAGGCTGTAAATCCAAAAAAGATAACCTTTTGTAGCTCACAGAACAAAGGTATTTTCTTGTCTTTGTAGTGATTTTTGTACCCGATTCAATCTATTTTCCTAGGAAAAAATGGATAAGGACCCCTCTTTCATTCATATGGATATATTTCCCTTTAGGTGCCCCATACGAAACTTCGGCTATTAAAGTTCAAAAGATAAACTGTCAAACCGAAAATAGACGACACAAAAAAGTTTTAAGCTGAAAGGATCTTTTAAAATCTGCATATAAAGAAGACACCTGAAAAGTGATAATAAAATGGCGGGGAAAAACATGTGAGAGGTCGCTTATGAACTTTCTTCTTATTGATAGGTATTTTTCTGTCATTAGATTCAAATCACAGTTTAAAACATCTTTGCTGCTAAGATATCAATCATTTCCGTGACTGGATGATGTCACAGATACGAAAATATTGCCCGAGAACATAGTTGGCGAAATTCGATTACTGGCGAAATTCGCTTACGCTCCTATAATTTTACAAGCTGCCCAATTAAAAATGGCTTAGACTATGGAGCTTGTCTTTGGAAGGGTAGAAAGCATTCTTGGAAAAAGAAAGAAAAATGATGGTCACCAATGTTTTTTTCTTTTTCCCACTGTTTCAGAATGCTCCAAGTGTGATTAAAACTTGGATTCGTTAGGTAAAGTGTTAATACAAGAATACACTACCCTCTCCTTGATAGTAGCTGCAGTGCTTTTTTTAAGATAGTTATCAATACGAGAAATATCTTTAGAACAAAAAATATTGTTTCAAAGACCCTACAACAGAGGCCAAATTACATGAAATGATACTAAATTTTTCTTACGCAAATGCTTGTAAACATATTACACAAATCCCATAGTTCATTGTCTGTTACTGTTAAAAGTACCACAAAGCAAAAAGCTCTTTTTGGCTTAGTTTTTTTTTTTTTAACCAAGAAAATATCGACGTATTGTCATAGTGTCAAAGTTGTTGTCATTTGCATTGTCATGGGAGTACTTTGACATTTTTCCCATATCTCTTATATAACTGAAGATAGTCTCCTAACTCAGGCTAGTTGTTCTCTGTCATTGGAGGAACATGTACAAGAAGGACAGGTAACTCTCAAAATATTTTGGACACAGTTATATCCCTTTTTTAACTTGAAATTTTTTAACGCAGCCAAGTAGTGGCACCTGCATGCAATACTGATTTAAAGGTAATAGAATTTCACATGAGGGAATTCAAATAAAATTGAATTGGTTTGCAAGAAATTAGAATGAATTAAATTTTTTTGAAATATTCATCCAGATCGCAGATATGTAAACTCTGTCATGCCGTATGTTGACATGGATCAGTTTGTTCGACCAAGTGTTACAAGAAAAGTGACAGCTGGGAAGGTGGATGATAAAGATTATTTAGACAAGGTAATGTACAGGCAGTTTCTTATCCCATGGGTACATTATATTTCCTTTTCCAGACAACATTTTATGTCTTGCAGCAGGCCTAATTTGAAAATGTTTTGGCAAAAGGAGAAACTGCACACAGTCAGTCAGCAGTTTTCTCTCTGTGAAAATATTTTTATGTATTTTATTCATGTAATGTTTTTGTATATATTCATTTCTATCCCTAATTAGGTTTTTTATTTTTTGTATGTTCTAGTATTATAGATGCTGGCTTAACTAGCATTTTCTCTTTTTTTCCACAATGCTTTCAGAAACCAGGGCTGTTACAACCTGAATTGTTAGGTTAAGGGTTTAGATTGAATTTTAGGGCAAAGACTAAACACTTAAAGTAAATATACTACAGTCTTGCTAATGTACATTTTAAGCTGTTATCCCTTTACAATAAAGTCCAGAGTTTAACAACCCTGAGGAAGAAACACTTTGAAAACAATGTGGGTAAAGGAGAAAATGCTGGTTACCAGCATTTTCTCCTTTTCCCACAATGTTTTCTCTGATCTTGGATCTACATCTTCACTAATTTTACCCAGATATTCTGAAATAAAAAGCCTAAACACTGCACATATTTTTACACTGAATGTGAATGCCTATTTCATTAATTTGGCTATTTCAAGGTTAACTCTTTACCAAACAACATAATTTTAGACTAGTCCAAATTGGAAGCATTTGCAGACATCACAATTGATGTGACTCAAAAATTGAATTGTTTGGGGGAAGGGTAGAAAATATTGTGGGAAAAGGAGAAAATGCTGGTTACCAGCATTTTCTCCTTTTTCCACAATGTTTTCACAAGGCTTTTTCATGACGGTCTTTATAATGTAGGGATTGTGTGGTAAAGGGTTTAATATGAATATTAATCCCTAAAGCTCCCTTCACATGTACGTAGCTTCCTTTGAAGCCATTGTAGATCAAGGCAGGGATCGTATATACACATCCCTGATCAAGGTAAGAGTGCAAAAAAATTGCAGTCCAATCTACCGGGCATGATCTACACTGTTTCCTGAAACACTTTGGGCAAAAGCAGCCTTGAAATTGTACCTATTTGTATTTTATTTGTGGACTTAACCCTTTACCACACAATCCCGACCTTTAACTCTTTACCAAATGACAAAATTGTAGACTGGTCCAAATTGAAAGCATTTGCAGACGACAAAATAAATGTAACTGAAAAATTGAAATTTGGTTTGGGAAGGGTAGAAAACATTGTGGGAAAAGGAGAAAATGCTGGTTACCAGCATTTTCTCCTTTTCCCAGAATGTTTTCAAAAGGCTTCCTTCTCAGGGTAATTAAAAGTCGGGATAGTGTGGTAAAGAGTTTAAAACCTTGAGAAAGAAAGCTTTTGAAAACATTAACAGCAAAGGAGAAAATGTTGGTAAGCAGCATTTTCTCCTTTTCCCACAATGTTTTCTACCTGTCTTAAAGCAAGTTTCAATTTTTTAATCACATTTATTTTGTCTTCTGGAAATACCCTCAGTTTGGACAAGCTTAAAATTTTGTTAGATAAAGAGTTAGCTCTTTACCAAACGACAAAATTTTTGATTGGTCCGAATTGAAAGCATTAATTTTGCAGACAACAAAATAAGTGTGACTCAAATACTGAAATTTGTTTTGGGCAGGGTAGAAAACAATGTTGGAAAAGGAGAAAATGCTGGTTACCAAAATTTTCTCCTTTTCCCACAATGTTTTCAAAAGGCTTCTTTCTCAGGGTCGTTTAAAGTCGGGATTGTGTGGTAAAGGGTTAAAACATCCAAGGGGTTTATTCTTAGCACTTACAGTACCATATAACTGGATTTTAAACTTGTCCTATTTACAAAACAGTCACAGAGGCAGAATTAACCCTTAGGGTACTAAGTGTGACTCACTGACCTTTTGCGGACAGTGTAGATCAAGATCAGACTGCACAGAATGTGCAGTCTGATCTTGGATTTACACTGTCAGATAAGGAGATATCCTTCCTAAAAAATACCTTTGAAATAGGAAAATTTGGGTTTTTACTATCGGCTTGAAAGTTTCATTTCTTTTATTTAGCAGGATAAGGGTCAAATGTGTTTAAAATGATAGACTTTGTCTTTGAAAGGCTAGCAAACTTTGTTACCTGCATTTTCTCCTTTTCCCACATTTTCAAGAGCCTACCCTTTCTGTGTCATTAAAATGTCTTATTGTTTTGTACAGGGTCAGTGCAAAGCAAAATGAAACATAATTACATACCACAGAATGTAAATTGTAATGAATGTTTCTGTTTTTAGAATGAATTTGAACTCTTTATAGAACAATGCTGAGTTTTAACAACCTTTAACCCTGTACCACACAATCCCAACTTTTAATGACCTTGAGAAACAAGACTTTTGAAAACATTGTGCTAAAAGGAGAAAATGCTGGTAACCAGTATTTTCTCCTTTTTCCCACATTGTTTTCTACCCTATCAAGGAAAACTTCCACATATTTGTGCCACATTTGGTTTGGCTTCTGCATAAATTATGGTTTGGGTTTTGACATGTCTAAAATTTTGTAGTGTGGTGAAAGATTAATTCTAACATGACACGTGAATTCGGCTCTATAAACACAGTGCAACGAAAGCGTGGTAAAATCTAAGTTATTCTGTGTATAGTGACGTGATTCTGTATAAAGTAAGTAAGTTAGTTATTCAATGGGATATAATGTGCATCCGCGTATTTACTCCAAGTATGAACTTGTTTTTCTTTGATTAAGAGTTGGTCATGTTAGAATCGAAATAATCTTCTTTCTGTCATGGTTTATCGTTCAATAAAAATGCTGGTATTATGTTATTTCTCTCTTCCACTAATGTTTTCCATATAGCTGTCAACCATAGGCACATAAGAATTCATATTTCACCGAACAATCTGATGTTTTCAAAATGCCTAGGAAAAAAAGCTTCTGAAAACAAAAGCAGGAAAAGGAGAAATATCCTGGAAACCAACATTTTATCCTTTTCCTGCCATGTTTTGTACCCAATTTGTATCAGGAAACTTTCGTATGTGAGGGTCTGAGGGAGTCAACTCGACCATAAGACAATTCCAAATTGAAAGCATTCACAGATGACAAATTAAATATGGCTGAAAAAATGAGATCTGTCTTTGGAATGGTAGGAAACATTATGGGAAAAGAGAAAATGTTGGTTACCAGCTGTTCACACCTTTCCCACAATGTAACAATGTCCTTCTTTCCAGGGATTATAAAAACTCAAATTGTTTGGTAAATGATTATTCTTCATGTTAGATATTCCACTGACCAACACAAGTTATACAATTGAAAAAAAAGATTAGATGGAAGTTAAAATGGTTTATTTTTAAAAGATATTTAAAACATTCATTGTGGAAAAAGCAGCTGCTAATAATACGCAATTTCTGCTTTTCTCACACAGTTTTCAAGTGGTATGATAGTCTCTTAATGCTGTTAAGTTTAAACCTTGTAGTAAAATTGTCAGTCTATACTATAGATGCAGATATTTCAATTTCATACTAGGTTTCATCAAAATTTCTGGTAAAATGGCGGACAATGTAGATCCAAGATCAGACTGCATGTTTTGTGCAGTCCGATCTTGATCTACAATGTCCACATAAGCAATTTAAATCTGCACTCAGCTCTTCAAGGATTAATTTGTATGGTAATTATTTCAAACACGAGGAATGACAGTTTTAAAATATATAGGTTGTAATTATGTCTACGCTGTCTGTCTGTGCTATTTATAAATATGGATATTACAACGTGACTTATTGTCAGATGCAGGCAGATCTTTATGACATACAGTAGATGTCTTTGAAACTTGCTTTTATGAGCGAATTGTCCTTCTGCGACAGTGTTTAAAACACTGTCGCAAAATGAGAATTTGCTCGTAAGAGTAATTTTTCCTTTTCCTATCATATGTCCACTGGTTCTTATCTATGAACCTTAACCCTTTACCAGACGACAAAATGTGAGCCTTGTCCAAATTGAAAGCATTTGCAGACGACAATTTCAATCTGGCTAAAATGGTGCAATCTTTCTTTGAAAAGGTAGAAAACCTTGTGGGAAAAGGAGAAAATGCTGGTTACCAGCATTTTCTCCTTTTCCCACAATGTTTTCAAAGGGCTTCTTTCCCAGGGTTGTTAAAGGTCGGCATTGTGCTGTAAAGGGTTAACTCTGTTGTTTATCTGTATCTTTATGCCTTTTTCCTTATACAACACTAGTTTAACCCTTTACCACTGCACACAATCTGGAGTTGTAACCACACTGAGGAAAAAACCTTTTGAAAAACCATCATTTTCTCCTTTCCCCACAATGTTTTTTACCCTATTATCCTTTTACCAAACGACAAGAATTTGTACTCGACCAAGTTGAAGGCATTTGTAGACGACAAAGGTAACTCAAATGATGATGTCTGTTTTTGATAGGGTAGAAACTTTGTGGGAAAGGCAGAAAATTCTGGTTACCACAATGTTTTCGAAAGCTTTCTTCCACAATGTTTTCAATAGCTTTCTTCTCCAGGGTCGTTAAAACTCGGGATTGTGTGGTAAAGGGTTAAACACAGCTACCTGGTCATTTGTTGTCTGCAGATGCTTTCAGTTTGGTTGAGTACAAAATTTTTTAGTTTGGTAAAGAGTTAACACTTCACCAGATG
Organism: Hippopus hippopus; assembly: GCA_946811185.2. NCBI lineage: Eukaryota > Metazoa > Mollusca > Bivalvia > Cardiida > Cardiidae > Hippopus > Hippopus hippopus. Next base: position 42,692,454 of record OX328108.1, on the reverse strand, counting down.
CAAAAGTTTTAGACCTGTCTATATTCAAAGCATTTGCAGATGACATATCAGATGAGGCTTGAATGATAGAATCTTTGAAATGTTTGCAAATACTGTTGGAAAAAGAGAAAATGCTAGTCATCCCAATTTTCTCCTTTTCACACACTGTTTTTAAAGGCGTTTTTCCTAAGAGTTGTAAAATCTCTGGATCTTTTGGTGAAGTGTTAGGGAAGTTAAAGTTAAGTGCACGGCTTATTTAACTCTTAACAAAATGATAAAATTTTGAACTTAACCAAACTGAAAGCATTTGCAGATGACAATTTATAGGTAGCTCAAATAATGATATCTGTCTTTGTTAGGGTAGAAAACATTGAGGGAAAAAGAGAAAATGGTTACCAGCATTTTCTCCTTTTCCCACAATGTTTTCAAAAGGCCTCTTCTATCTCAGGGTCATTAAAACTCAGGATTGTGTGGTAAAGAGTTAAAGGATGGGAATAATCTTTGAAATGGCAGCAAACATTGATGGAAAAGGAGAACATACTTGTTACCACAATTTTCTCCTTTTCACACCTTGTTTTCAAAGGCTTTTTTCCTCAGAGTTGTTAAAACTCTGGATTTTTTGGTAAAGGGTTAACTCTTCACCACATAAGGATATGGTGACTCATCCAAAATAAAAGCATTTTGCAGACAACAAATTGAATTAGGCTCAAATTATTAGATATGTAGAAGGTAGACAACATTGTGGGAATAGGAGAAAATACTGGGTACCAGAATTTTCTCCTTTTCCCATAATGCTTTAAAAAGGCTTCTTCCTCGGGGTCATTAAAAGTCAGGACTTTGTGGTAAAGGGTTAAGGAAGTTAAATTTAAGTGCACAAAATAATTATTTAAATCAAAATCTCATGTAGAGATATTTTTACGTAACCGAAAAGAAGTGCATTTCCCTGATACAAAGTATCTCTTTTCATCACACAGCAAAATGTAGATTTGTCTAAATTGAAACCATTTGCAGACAATTTAAATATGGCTGAAATAATGTCTTTCATAGGGTAGAAAACATGTTGGGAAAGGAGTAAATCCTGGATACCAGCATTTTCTCCTTTTCTACAATGTTTTCAACAGACTTCTTTCTCAAGGTCATTGAAACTGGTTTGTGTGGTAAAGAGTTAAAGAATTTGATAAAATTCTTTTTTTTTTTTCAATTTTCATATTAATCTTTCATATCATTACTATCTTTGTCTTTTTATTGAATGACTGATTGATTAAATGGTATTTTATGCCATTTTTATGCCTTTACTACATAATCCCAAGCTTTAACAACCCTTAAGAAGATGACCATATGAAAACATTGTGGGAAATGAAGAAAATGCTGGTGGCCAGCATTTTTTTCCTTTCCCACAATGCTTTCTTCCTTGCCAAAAAACAAATTATAATTTTTTATCTGTAATTGCTTTCAATTTTGAAAAGCCTAAGATTTTTTTTTTTGTAAAGAGTTAAGATTATTTCAGTCATATCATTGCAACAGTTTACTTGTTGGTGTTTGTCGTGTGTTTCACCAGTTCTTGGCTGGGGCTCAGAGGTGTCTAGTACAAGGATACTTGCATGAAAAGCTCAGTGCTTTGAGTGAGAAGATTGAACCCAGGGCCTCCAGATTACAAGTCCTACACCTCAACACTGAGCCATAAATATCCCTTATTATGTTTGTCTTTCTCCCATGGATGCTTGCACATTAGCACTGTCCAAAATCTGCTAGTCATACCATCTGATACTAGTAGACCTTGGTCCGTATTCACTAACCACTCTATGTTGCATGCTTAAGTGTTTACCAAACGACATAATTTTAGACTAGTCCAGATTGAAAGCATTTGCAGACGACAAGATTAATGTGACTCAAAAATTGAAATTTGTTTTGGGAAGGGTAGAAAACATTGTGGGAAAAGGAGAAAATGCTGGTTACCTGCGTTTTCTCCTTTTCCCACAAAGTTTTCAAAAGGCCTCTTCCCCAGGGTCGTTGAAATTCGGGATTGTGTGGTAAAGAGTTAAACTTATTGTGAACCACTTGGTTTAGCCAATCAGAGATTTTGTGTCTTTAGTTTTAAAAATTGCACAAAAAATCGTGAGAATTAGACTTAACCCGTTACCAAACAATCCCTGGTTTTTATGACCCTGAGATAGAAGCCTTTTGAAAATATTGTGGGAAAAGGAGAAAATGGTGGTTACCAGCATTTTCTCCTTTTCCCACAATGTTTTCTACCCTGCTGGAAACAAATTTCAATTTTTGAGTTACGTTTATTTTGTCGTCTGCAAATGCTTTCAATTTGGACCAGTCTAAAATTTTGTCGTTTGGTAAAGAGTAATACAAATAACTCATAACCAGACAAGAAACATGTTGCAGCCTTACCTTTTTTAGAAACATTTACAGAATGACAGTTTTAACTCTTTACAAAACGACAAAATTTTAGACTGGTCCAAGTTGAAAGCATTTGCAGACGACAAAATTAATGTGAGTCAAAAATTGAAATTTGTTCTGGGAAGGGTGGAAAACATTGTGGGAAAAGGAGAAAATGCTGGTTACCAGCATTTTCCCCATTTCCCACAATGTTTTCAAAAGGCTTCTTTCTTAGAGTCGTGAAAACCCGGGATTGTTTGGTAAAGAGTTAAAGTGCCTAGAGTAATCATATTTGATTTTTTAACCCTTTACCAAACAACAAATTTTAGACTCTTCCTATTCAAAGGACCTGCAGACGGCAATTCAAAAACTTGTTCTTACGAGTTGCAGTTTTCTGACAGGGTAGAAAACATTGTGGAAAAAGGAGAAATTGCTTGTCATGAGCAATTTCTCCTTTACCCACAACGTTTTCAAAAGCCTTCTACACCAGGGTCATAAAACAAGGGATTGTTTGGTAAAGGGTTTAACGGTAGAAAACCTTTTTTTACTTGAAATTTCACTGAAAATCAGGCTACTGCAGTCGAGCGTTGGCACCTAGTGTAGTGCTTTTGTTCTTTTTAGCCATGATCTTTTGCAAAAGTACCATACTTAACATGCATTAACCGACATAGACAAATTGTTGGTTTGGTTGATTTGTTGTTTTATAATCTATTGTTATCTGCCATTTATGCAAACATTGTTACTTAACAACTTGTGATAGAGATTTTAGACTCAGTAATTTGGAACAAAGTGTACCAGCTATGAAAGTTTACTCTTTACCAAACAACAAAATTTATAATTATCCTGTATTTTTTCTTTAATTCCAGATTATAGATAAGATCCAGTTTCAGAAAGAGGTTATTCCCCCTCCACCACCTAAAGATGAGAGTGCTGTTGTTAACACAAGTTATGTGAAACCTGCCATCCCAAAACCACCCGAGATGGACCTTGGAGATAAAATTGATGATGAGGTGAAGGACAAACTTGACAATATTGTGAAAGGTGTTGAGGATGTTAAGAAAGCTTTAGAAAGGAAAGGAGACAAAAAGGAGGAGGCAGGAGAAAGTCCTGTAAAGGTTGATGAAGGCAAAAAAGTAGCTGTAGTAGAAGATAAAAAAGAAGTCATGAAGAATGATACGAAAGTAGTTAAAGAAAATATTAAAAATGAGGACAATTTAACAAAAGTGGATAAGCCTGCTGAAATAAAAAATGAAACTAAAGGGCCAGTTTTGAAGGAAATGGAGAAAAAAGTGTATGAGCTTGGGGAAAAAGTGAAAAACAAAACTATGGGAGAATGGGAATCAGTGAAAAATAAAACCATTGAAAAGTTAACTGATTTGGGTGTTATACAGAAACCCAAGTATGTGAAACTTATATACAGACCTGTAAAGTGGAACTTGAATATTTCATTAGAGACCATTGGATATATCATGAAAGATACTGAATTTTTATTGAAAAAACAGAACTTAACAGAAATGGAATATCAGCCATTGATGGCGCCCAATTCTACATTACGTATTAATATCGCAAACTCTAGTTACGGGTTAGGTTTCTGTGACTGTTCTGAGTTTTCGTGTGTATGTTGTGTTAGAATGTACAATAAATGGATGCAGCTCAACAGTACAGCCTGCTCAAAAATAACATTCGAATCAAAATCTCAGGTATGGTTTGACACACTTAGACATTATTTTAGGTTAACTCTCTACCAAACGACAAAATTGAGGACTTATCCAAATTGAAAGCATTTGCAGACGACATATTGACTGGTGCTAAAATGATAATATTTCTCTTTGATAGGATTGAAAACATTGTGGGAAAAGGAGAAAATGCTGGTTACCAGCATTTTCTCCCTTTCCAACAATGTTTTAAAAGGCTTTCTTCCTTATTGTCGTTAAAAAACGGGATTATTTGGTAAAGAATTTAGGCTGTTCAGAATTAGAACACAGATTGTTCTGACTTGAAAAATTAGTTTCGTTTAACTCTTTTAATACCAAATGTCAATAGTTTAGACTTGTCGAAATTGAAAGCATTTACAGACAACAAATCAAGTGTTGCTCTACTTTCTGGAGTTGTCTTTGATAGGGTATGAACTACTGTGGGAAAAGGAGAAAATGCTGTTTACTAGCATTTTCTCCTTTTCCCACAATGTTTTCAAAAGAATTCCTGTTCGGGTCGTTAAAACTCGGGATTGTATGGTAAAGTGTTAAACCTGTTTCATTTTACGCTTATTGTAAAACAAGTCCTCTTAAATTATATTAATCCAGGGTTCTTGAAATCACTCAAATGATGGCGTTCATCTCTGAAATGGTAGAAAACCTTGTGGGAAAAGGAGAAAATGCTGGATGAGAGCATTATTTTCTTTTCCCAAAATGTTTTCAGGAGCTTTTTTCCTCAGGGCTGTTAAAACTTGGGATTGTTCAGTAACAAGTTAACCTACTGAATAGTAAGCCAACATACCAAACATAAAAAATTATGGACCAAAATGGAAATAAGGGATTCATTCTCTTTTTTGAGATATCCTTGGTGCTGATGTGCCTGATATGGTTCTATGCATTTCCATCATATTTGACTTTTTATTTGAATATGTTGTGTGCTACTGTTTAACTCTCTGCCAAACGACAAAATTTTAAACTGGTCCAAATTGAAAGCAGTTGCAGACAACAAAATAAATGTAATTGAAAAATTGAAAATTGTTTTGGGAAGGATAGAAAACATTGTGGGAAACGGAGAAAATGCTGGTTACCAGCATTTTCTCCTTTTCCCACAATGCTTTCAAACGGCCTCTTTCACAGAATCAAAATGCAGGATTGTATGGTAAAGGGTTAAACCATATTATGTACATTCAGTGCTAAATAAAAAAAAAAGATATGGACTGGTCCATTTTGAAAGGACCTAAAGATGACCAATTAAATGCTGATCAAACAATGGGATTTGTCTTTGGAATGATAGAAGACAGTGTTGGTAGAGGAACAAAATGCTGGTCACCATAATTATTGTTTTCAAATGCACTGACTTGGATTTAACCCTTTACTAGACGACAAAATTTCAGCTTTTTTGATAGGGTAGAAAACATTGTGGGAAAAGGAGAAAATGCTGGTTACCAGCATTTTCTCCTTTTTCCACAATGTTATCAGCAGGCTTTCTTCTCTGGGTTGTTAAAAGTCTTTATTGTGTGGTAAAGGGTTAATTGTACAAACAGTGAATTAATTAGATAATTTTACTTTTTATACTACAGGAGTTGAACTTTGAGTATTCAGTGGACAAAGTTCCTGTTTTAAGTGAGAAGATAGCAGGTAGGTGTGCTTTTTAACTCTGTATCAGATGTCAAAATTTAAAACTTGTCCAAATTGAAATCATTTGCAGATGACAAGTTAAATTCGCTCAGTTGGTTAAAGAAACTCCAGGAAAGCATGGATATGTGCACTGGCCGCAGCGATATAACTGAAATGTTGAAAACAGTGTTAAACACCACACAATCATGAAAGCAATTGTTATCAATTTTGAGAAATCTAGAAATAAATTTGGTGGGTGGTAAAGAGTTAAGATATATGTAATTAGGGGGGGAATATGAAAAATAATATGGGAATATATATATATATAAAATGGGATATCATTTTGAGTCTGCTAATGTGTATCAGTACAATCTGTTAGAGTTCAGTTGTTGGCAGAAAATATATGAACCATGCACTGTGAAAAGGGGGCTTAATGCATTTGCAAAAAGTATCGACTCGGGTCAGCCTGCGCAGTCTGCGCAGGCTTACCTGGGTCGAAACTTTTCGCTATTGGTCAGTTTCCTGTATGTCCAAGGATTAGTCGTTAGTGCCTCATAATTAAGTCGGTTGTTAAAAAAGTGGTTGTATAAGTATGTGATGGCTTACTTGGTATGATAGATTACGGAGATGATTTAAGCCCCCTTTTGCCAGAGAATGGCTCACATTTTAAAGCAAGAACAAAAGTTGGCTACTGGAATTTTGACAGATTTCACTGTAACAGATTTTGACAGATGTCGGCCACATTGTATGATTGTCTGCAATGTGTATGATTTGGAAAAGTCTACAACATTTGCTAGTGTCTTGAGCATTTAATGTCAGCCCTTTTTTTGTTTTCAGCTGAATTTCCACCCAAAATATGCATGGAGTCAACATCAAAAGCAGTGGGAGCATGTGTGTTGTTTTCTAACATCACCTCCAAAGTAGCCATTGACAATGAGGATCATAAGTTACATCTTACAGGCTGTATGGAGTTTGACTTGACGTTGTACAATAAAACTGTTAGTGCTTTTCCAGTCGCTTGTTTCCAAATTCCGAACACCCAGGTCACTCACGAGCCCAATAAGGCGCCAAACTTGGGGAACTTTATGCCGTAAGTCATGAACTGCGGGGACAAACTTGCAGCAGATATCCCTGGCGTCTTTCTTGTAAAAAAGGATTATCAACATCGCTTATGGTTTAACCTTTAACCACACAGTCCCAGCTTTGAATGACCCCGAGGAAAAACATCTTGGAAATAGGAGAAAATGCTGGTAACCAGCATTTTCTCCTTTTAACAAGATGTTTTCTACCCTTCCAAAAACAAATTTTAATTTTTGGATCACATTTATTTTGTCGTCTGCAAATGCTTAGAATATTGACAAGTCTGAAATCAAGTTGTTTGGTAAAGAGTTAACTCTTTACCACATAAATCGACCTTTAATGACCCTGAGAAAGAAGCCTTTTGAATACATTGTGGGAAAAGAAGAAAATGCTGGTAACCAGCATTTTCTCCTTTTCCCCACAATGTTTTCTACCCTTCCCAAACTAAATTTCAATTTTTCAGTCAGATTTATTTTGTCGTCTGCAAATGCTTTCAATTTGGACCAGTCTAAAATTTTGTCGTTTGGTAAAGAGTTAATGACCCTGAGAAAGTAGCCTTTTGAATACATTGTGGGAAAAGAAGAAAATGCTGGTAACCAGCATTTTCTCCTTTTCCCACAATGTTTTCTACCCTTCCCAAACCAAATTTCAATTTTTCAGTCAGATTTATTTTGTCGTCTGCAAATGCTTTCAATTTGGACCAGTCTGAAATTTTGTCGTTTGGTAAAGAGTTAACTGCTAACCAAACAACAATAGTTAAAGCCAGTCAAAATCGAAAGCATTTGCAGACGATAAAATAAGTGAAACTGAAAATTTGAGTTTTGTGTTTGGAAGAGTAGAAAACATTTTGAGAAAAAGGAGAAAATGCTGGTTACCAGCATTTTCTCCTTTTCTCACAGTGTTTTCAAAAGGAGTTTTCCCCAGGATCATTAAAAATCGGGATGATGTGGTAAAGGTTAATGTATGAGTAATGATGAAAAGATGGTGACAAAGGGAGAAATTGGTCATTCATTAATTTTTTATGAAACAACAAAGTGTTAGACTTGTCTAAATTGAAAGCAATTGCAGACAGTAAATAAAATGTTGCTTAAATGATACAATTTGTCTCTGGTAGGGTAGAAAACATTGTGGGAAAAGGGGAAAATGTGGCTTTCCAGTATTTTCCTTTTTACCCACAATGTTTTCAAAAGGCTTTTTATTTAGGATCCGTAACATGCAGGATTATGGAATAAAAAGTGCTCATTAACTCTTTATGAAACAACAAAGTTTTATTCTTGTACAAATTGAAAGCAATTGCAGACGATAAATAGAATGTAGCTTCAGTGATGGTATTTGTCTGTGGAAGGGTAGAAAACACCATGGGAAATGGAGAAAAGGCTGGTTATCAGCATTTTCTCCTTTCCCACACAAAGTTTTAAAAAGTCTTCTCCTATACAATTGTTAAAACATGGGGTTGTATCATAAAGATTTAAGAGCAATTTCTCCTTTTGACAAAATGTTTTCAAATTGTCTTCAAAGAAGTTTAAAAGTATTATAACAAATTAAGGGATTAGAAGAAAAAAGTAATATCTACCTTCTTTATTTATATGTATATGTTGCTTTTTTGCTCTTACCTCTGTAAATTCAGGACTTGCTCAGAAGGATCACTGTTTTTTATAATGTTTATGCTTATATCATGGTATGGTTTCTGTCGTCTGTCCATCCGTCCATTAGTTTTTTTTCTGTTTACGCGATAAAGTCTGCATTTGTTGTCAGAATTTCATGACACTTGCACAGTTTGTTTATCTCATCAATAGGTTGAACCCTATTGATTTTGAAAAAAATCCAACAAATAGTATGGGAAAAGTGGCCATTTGAAGTTGAGAATTTCCATTTCTTGTTTATGCAATAATGTCTGCATTCCTGGTCAGATTTTCATGAAACTTGCAGAGTTTGTTTATCTCATTGATAGCTTCAACCCTATCAATTTTGAAAAAAAATCCAACAAACTGTATGGGAAAAGTAGCCATTTGAAGTTGAAAATTTCCATTTCTCGTTTACGCGATAGAGTCTCCATTTGTGGTCAGATTTTCATGAAACTTGCACAGTTTGTTTATCTTATGAATAGCTTTAACCCTATATATTTTGAAAAAAAAATCCAACAAACAGTATGGGAAAAGTTGCCATTTCAAGTTAAAAATTTCCATTTATTGTTTACATGATAGAGTCTCCATTTGTGGTCAGATTTTCATGAAACTTGCACAGTTTGTTTACCTCATCAATAGTTTGAACCCTATTGATTTTGAAAAAAAAGTCCAACAAACAGTATGGGAAAAGTAGCCATTTGAAGTTGAAAATTTCCATATCTTGTTTAGGCAATGAAGTCTTCAGTTTTTGATCCAATTCTTTTGAAACTTTCAAAGATTGTTTGGTTTATCAAGGGATTGAACTCTATTAAAAGTGAAGAAAATCTAGTAATCTGTTCAGGAAAAGCAGCCCATTGATAACTTAGTATTTTTTACTCAACAAAGTCCACATTATTAGTCACATGTCTTTGAAATTTACTTGGATTGTTTAATACAAGGTTTACTGAAATCCTATCAAATTTGGCTAGATTCCAAACAATTACGCTATTTTTCAGAAATTGCTCTTCATTTTTTTTCACAGTTTGTTCAATTCACCATGCCTACTTATGCTGTCTTAGTGGATTCAAGCCTGGTTGTAAGAACACTCCCCCTTTTTTTGTGTATTTTTGTCTTTTTGCATCATGAACTCATAATGAATGCTAGCAAAAAAGCAAAATCACTGCCAGTAGAGCGATTTCAGGCCCTCACGGGCCTCTAGTTTAATAATGTTTTCTTGATTGTGTCTATTTGTATTTAGCAGGGCTGCCATAGCCAACTTCTGAAAACATTGTAACAAATGGGAAAATCATTCATTTTTTTTTTTGCTGAGCTTCTACAAAGCCGTATCATCCAACTATTCTTTTACTCTTTAAAACATTGTGGGAAAAGGAGAAAATGTTGGGTACCAGGATTTTCTCCTTTTTCCAACAATGTTTTCTAACCTTTCACAGCCAAAATGCATGATTTCAGCCCTGTACCACACAATCTTGATTTTTAAAGATCCTGCCAGAGAAGGATTTTGAAAGCATTGTGGGAAATAGAGAAAATGCTGGTGACCAGCATTTTCTCTCTTTCGCACAATGTTTCACACCCTATCGCAGACAGATCTCAGAATTTTATCCATATTTGATTCATTTACCGCAGGTGATTTTGATGCAGACGAATAGAATTTCTTTGCGTGTCAAAGAGTTAGATTTTCGTCTGCTAACTCTTTATCAAACGACAAAATTTTAGACTTGTCCAACTTGAAAGCATTTGCAGATGCAGATCAAATGAGACTCCGTGTAAGAGATTTGTATTTGATAGGATAGAAAACACTGTTGGAAATGGAGAAAATGCTGGTTACTGGCATTTTCTTCTTCACCCACAATGTTTAAAAGATTCTCTTTCATCCTAGGCCTTGAAACTCAGGATTGTGTACTAAAAGAGTTAATGCTTTCTAGTTGGACAATTTCAAATTTTTATTGTGTGGTTAACCCTTTACCACGAAATCCTGAGGAAGGCTTTTAAAAAACATTGTGGGAAAAGGAGAAAATGCTGGTAACCAGCATTTTCTTCTTTTCCCAAAATGTTTTCTACCCTTCCCAAAGCAGTTTTCAGTTTTTGAGTCACATTTTTTTTGTCGTCGGCAAATGCTTTGAAGTTGGACAAGTCTAAAATTTTGTTGTTTGGAGAGTTAAGAGCTATACCTCTTGTTGCACTTTTTTGATGTATGCAGTATGTACACTCAAGAAACTTAGTCGGTTAACTCTTTTTAAAGCTACCCTGTGTTTTACTGACCCTGACGGAGGCTGTTGAAAACATTGTTAGAAAAGGAGGAAAACCCTTGTAAGAGCATTTTCTGTGTTTCCCACAATGTTTCCTAAAGCTTGCTTTCCCAGGGTTGTTGAAAAGTGTTTATGTGTTGGGGTTTGTTGGGTGAAGGATATATAAGAATTGTTTACAGGTGTAAATGGCTTTTACGGTTATTTGGTTTAGGGAAGTAAAATAGTTTTTGTGATGAGAGGGAAAAATCATGGAAAAAGTAGCAGTTGTTTGTAAAATAATGTGTTTATTTTCCCTTGGTGTTTTCAGGTAGCTGTCTCCTGGATGGGCAAAAAAAAAAAAGTCACAATTGTACACATAATACATAGTCACATAGTAATGGTTGAACAAGTATTATTTGTGACAGTATTGTCTTTGAAAGGCAAACTTTTTTTTGTAATGATTTTAAAGGCATTTATGTATTCAGGACTTCCATTTTTGGTCTCTGTGATGTTTTTTGTTTGTTTTTGTTTCCTTGTTTGTGCAAAGAAGGAAACATGAAGTTGCCAAAACCTACTTGGTTGTTTGTGTGAGTGAGGTTCAGCTCCCATTGGACATATAGCTGCGAAATAAGCCCATGTGGGCTTTCATGATCCATATTCACAACTCATTCTATTCTCATTCTAAGTTGCATGTTTAACTCTTTAACACACAATCCCGACTTTAACGACCCTGAAAGAAAAGCCTTTTGAAAAGATTGTGGGAAAAGGAGAAAATGCTGGTAACCAGCATTTTCTCCTTTTCCCACAATGTTTTCTACCCTATCAAAGATAGAAATCACCTATTTAGCAACATTTAATTTGTCGTCTGCAAATGCTTTCAATTTGGTCCAGTCAAAAATTTTGTCGTTTGGTAAAGAGTTAACAAAGTTTTGAATTGAAGAAGCAACATAATTTCTGATTGGCTGAACCATCTCTGATTGGCTAAACCAACTCCGATTGGCTAAACCAGATGGTGTAGCCATGGTTTAGCCAATCAGAAATTGTGTTGCTTCAAAATGTACAGGATTTTTTTAATTAGGCTAAGAACACAAATTTAAATGATAGGTGAATAAGGACCTAGGGTGTACTTGAAAGAAATATGATTTATTTCATGCTTTCCAGTAATTTGTTGGGACATAATGGTGGATTATGTAGTTTGATAATACATAGTTTCAACCAGTGAAATTAACTGTAGATATTTCCGTAACTCTTCAACTGCAGGCAGAAACAGTAGTTCCTGCTCACTAATTACCTAGGTAAACAGTATGTGCTATTCAACCAGATGGAAATATGACGCAATTTATGCGCATTCAGCCTACATTTCTCATGCTTTACTTAATATTGTAATATGTTCTTATGTAGAGGAAGGTATACCATAGGACATTACTGATAACAACTGTCCTGGGTTTTGATGAAAGTCAGTACAAAAAAGGGGTTAGAAGCATGAAATAAATAGAATATTTGTTTGTTTCAGTGAAAGATTGAAATTTATTTCATCCAGTGAACATCTTTGGTAATATTTTCACTGGTGGCTGTGCCTTTCATGAGAATATTACCAATGATGTTCACTCTGAAATAAATCTTGGTCTTTCACCAAATAAATAGAGTTTATTTCATCAGCTTGTGGTTAATATGGGGAAATATTTGCCGAAAAAGGGAAAGGTATGCGAAAATAACGAGTGCCGTAAGGCACAAGTTATTTTTGCGGAGCTTTCCCTTTTGAGGCAAATATTTCCCCATATTAACCACAAGCTGATGAAATAAATTATATATTATATTTCCTCTGATTATTTTGTCAACGAATGCCACTTTTAAAACTTAAAAACGTAGCTCCAGATTTTCGGCAGGAGGAAAATATTCACTGTGACGGGGAAATAATTCCCCCCAACTTAAATTACGACATTTCTTTACCCATAACATTTCTAAAAATAGACACATGAAATATAATATAAGAAATATCGTCCATATCAAAACTTAATTTTTGAGTCAGTATGTGTTACAACACTTTCCAAAAAATACTCCATGGTTCAACCCTTTACCACACAATCCCAAGGTTAAACAACCCTGAACAGAAAGGCATATGAAAACAATGTGAGAAAAGGAGAAAATGCTGGTAATCAGCATTTTCTCCTTTTCCCACAAAGTTTTCTTCTCTGTCAAGAAAAAAAATTTTGTCATTTGAACCACTTGTAATTTGTCATTTGCAAATGCTCTCCCACAATGTTTTCTTTCCAATCAAAGACAGAAATGACCATTTTAGCTAGATTCAAGTTGTCGTCTGCAAATGCTTTCATTTTGTTTGAGTACAAAATTTTGTTGTTTGGTCATGAGTTGACAAAACTTTAGGAATAATACTTTTTAAAAAATTGGAGGGAAATGAAAGTAATTTTGGTTACCAGTATTTTATCCTTTTCCCACAATACTTCAACAGCTATTTTCCACATGGTGTTTTAAAGACGGAATTGTGTGAAAAAAAGGTCAGGGCTTGGACTGTTTGCTTTGTCTTATTGTACAGTCACTAGTCTGACTCGTGACCTGGTGATTGTTGGTTTGATACCCAGTAAACTTTCTTTCGGCATTTTTTGCCTCACACCTCTGATGCATATGAGAAAGGTAGTCAGTGGCTTGGAAAAAGAAGTTTTGTCAGCACTGGCTTGAGAAAGCCAGGTAACACATACATAGGTGCACTGACGGCTGTGATATGACTTAGGCTGTTAAAACGGCATGAAATCCCAAATCAGTTAATCAATAAATTTCCTTCAATGAGACCACCATTACTGTTTCATTTCGTTCTGTCTGGTAACCATACTTATATACAGAGAAGTCTGTTGTAGTGGTCTTGTCAATTAATGCTTTACCATACAATCCAGAGTTTTAATGATCTTGAAAAAGAAGGCTTTTTAAAACATTATGGGAAAAGGAGAAAATGCTGCTAACCAGCATTTCCACAACATTTACTCCCTTATCAAAGACAGAAATCATCATTTGAGCTACTAAACAACAGAATTTTGGACTCCACCAAATTGAAAGCAATAATTGCAGAAGACAAATGTAGCTCAAATGATGTTTTCTGTCTTTGATAGGATAGAAAACTGTGTGGAAAAACAAGAAAATGCATTTGAGCCACCTGTAATTTGTCATCTACAAATGCTATTATTTTCACCCTGTGGTGAAGTGTTAAGGATTGTGAAAACTTGGGATAGTTTGGTAAAGGGTTGAAAGATGAGGATATGATCCTTATGTAACAAATGAAGTGATTTTATAAGTAGTCTAGGCAACACCTCGAAACACACAGTCGCTAGTTTTAATGACCTTGAGGGATTCTGCGTGGCTCAGTGGTAAAATGTAGGACTCTTGACCTGGGTTAGAGTCTCACTGGATCCACTGGGTTTTCCTTTGGAGTGTCCCTGGGCAAGAGTTTTCAGAGCCAGAGCCCTAGCCTAGTACTGACGGAACCCAGGAAATACATGAATATGTGAGCTGTTGCCTTGATATGACTGAAAAAATGAATAAAAGCAGCAAACACCATTCAATCAATCAATCAGTTTAATGACCTTGAGAAAGAAAGCTTTTGAAAACACTATGGGAAAAGGAGAAAATGTTGGTCATTAGAATTTTCTCCTTTTTCCACGGTACTTTCTTCTCTATCTAAGTCATATCCATTCATTCAAGGTACACTTAATTGGTCATCTGCAAAGGCTTTCAGTTTAGACTTGTACAAACTTTTGTTATTTGTTAAAGAAATAAGACACCATTTTGATGAGGTTTATGACATAACCTTTTCAAGCTCAAACGATTTATGATTTAGCATTTTTTTTCTGTAGACACATTATACATGTTTGTAAATAGGGGCTTATTATGTGATTTTTTTGTAAGGATGTAACTTATTCTTTTGTTGATATTTATGAATACATGCATTTATATGGTTGTAACTGTTATTTAGAAACTGGAATAAAGTGGAGTATTCTTGCTTGAAAAATATTAATTTTTAGCCCCACTGGCCGAAGGCTAGTGGGTTTATGTCATGGCCTGGTGTCCGTCGTGCGTGCATGCGTGCGTGCGTGCGTTAACTTTTTTTTCAAACTTCTTCTTCTCTGAAACTTCCCATCCAAATTTGATGAAACTTCACAGAAATGATCCTGCCATGGTCCTCTTCAGAATTTCTTGAAAGAATTTGATTCCTTCAAAAACTCTGGTTGCCATGGCAACAAAACTGAAAAATATTGAACATCTTTGAAAATCTTCTTGTCTGAAACCATAAGGCCCAGGGCTACCAAATTTGGCATGTAGCTTTATCTAATGGACCTCTATCAAATTCCTTCATATTGTAGCCCTGAAGTCAAAATTGGCTCTGCCCCAGAGATCACAAATTTAACATGGGCTTATATAGTGAGTGTAATTTAAATAGTAATCAAGGGAAATAACTCCTGTTATACAAGATAAAGTTTGTTATTATTTACCTCCCTTGATTATCAAACTGCACTTATACATTATTGGAGTTTGGTATTCAAGTTTTTTGGAGAGGAAATGTTCTGTTTTAAGGGAGAGTAATTTATTTTGATGCTAATGGTTATGCTCACATGAATGGAATGTTTAATTTAAAGAAAGGTTTCTATCGCTCAAATTTTTTCAGAACTTTACCTTCCATGCTAATGAATAAACCTGCTTGTATTCACTGGCATTATCTTTGCATTTAAAAAGATATGACTGTTTTTGTTTGGCGGGCGGGGTGGATTTTATGTTTTCAAAGTAAGTTTATTACCATACAGACTTTTTATGCTGTGTGTCTCTGTCAATGCCAATTAAGCGCATGATACGTTAATTTTACTGTTTAAGAAATGACAAATTTTTTTTACTGTTCCAAGTTTAAAGCCATTGCAAAAAGACAAATAGAATGTAGCTTAAATGACTATTTCTGTCTTTGATAGGTTAGGAAATGTTGTGGGAAAAGGAGAAAATACTGGCTGACAGCATGTTGTCCTTTTCTCACGATGTTTTTGAAAGCCTTCTCTTTCAGGGTCATTAACACTTCGATTTGTGTGGTAAAGGGTTAAAAAGCCAGTGGAGCGATACAGGGCCATCATGGCCCTCTTGTTTCCTTAACCCTTTAACCTTTTACAATACAGTCCCGAGCTTTAATGACCCAAAGAACAAGGACTTTCGAAAACATTGTTTGAAAAGGAGGAAATGCTGGTAACCAGCATTTTCTCCTTTCCCCACGTTTTCAACCCTTTCCAAGACAAAATCATGATTTGTGTAACATTTAAGTTGTTGTCTGCAAATTGCTTTCAATTTGGACAAGTCTAAAATTTTGTTGTTTGGTAAAGGGTTAACCAAACAATTTTCAATTTATAGGAGCCTGAAAAAAGGCTTTTGAAAACATTGTGGGAAAAGGAAGAAAATGCTGTTAACCAACATTTTCTTAGTTTCACATTATCTTTTCCTCCTTTCAATGCCCAACTCCATCAGTTGAGCCATATTTAGTGTGTTATCTGTTATTTGTTAGCTTTGATTTTGGAAAAGTTTGAAACTGTGTTATCTCTATACAAGGCGATAAAATTTTTAGACTTGAAAAAATTGAAAGTGTTGCAGACAACATATTACAGGTGGTGCAAACTTTGGCATTTGTCTTTGGTAGGATAGAAACATTGCGGGAAAAGGAGAAAATGCTGATAAGCGGCATTTTCTCTTAGTTCTACAATGTTTTCAAAAGCCTCCTTCAACAGGGTTGTTTGAAATCGGGATTGTTTGGCAAAGGGTTAGACTATGTTTTGAATGCTCGGGCCAGGGTATTTTGAGTATGTTTCACTTCATTTTTAGCTCCACTGGCAAAAAGGCCAGTGAGCTTATGCCATAGTCCTGTTTCAAATCCACGTGTCCGTTAACTTTTATTTCAAACATCTTCTCTGAAACTACCCATCCAATTTTGACCAGACTTCACAGAAATTATCCTGCCATGGTCTTCTTCAGAATTTCTTGAAAGAATTTGATTCCTGGTTGCCATGGCAACAAAACTTGAAAATATTGAAAATCTTTATGTCCAAAATCATAAGGCGTAGGGCTACTAAATTTGGCAAGTAGCTACCATATGGCTTAAGGCTACCAAATTTGGCATTTAGCTTCATGTAATAGACCTCTATGTAGATTCATCAAATTATAACCCTTGGGCCAAACTATCCCAGGCGTCACAAGTTTTACATGGACTTATTTAGTGAAAACTTAAAAAATCTTCTTATACTAAGCCATATGGCATAGGGTAACCAAATTTGGCATATAGCTTGACCTAATGGACTTCTTAGATTCTTCAAATCAGAGCCCTAGAACCAAAATTGGCCCTGTTCAATGATCCTGCTATGGTCCTCTTCAGAATTTCTTGAAAGAACTTGATTCCAATTAAAACTCTGGTTGCCATAGCAACAAAACTGAAAAATAGTGAAAGTCTTTAAAAATCTTCTTGTCTGAAACCAAAAGGCACAGGGCTATTTTGTATGTAGCTGTAATTTGGTATGTAGCTGTATCTAATAGACCTCTGCCAAGTTTCTTCAACTTATAGCCCTGGGGTCAAAATTGGCCCCAGCTCAGGAGGTCACAAGGTTTTAATGGGCTTATAGTGAAAATTTTTAAAATTCTTCTTGTTTCCTAGCCATAAAGCCTAGGGCTACCAAATTTGGTATGTGGCTTTATTTAGTGGGCCTCTACCAAATTATACCTCTGGGGTTAAAATTGGCCCGGCACCAGGGGTCACAAGTTTTAACATAATCTTACATAGAGAAAACTTTAAAAATCTTATCATTCCTAGCCATAAGGCCTAGGACTACCAAATTTTGCATGTAGCTCTATCAAGTGGGCATCTACCAAGATGGCCCAAATTATAGCCCTGGGGTCAAACTAGGCCTGCCAGGGGGTTCACAAGTTGTACATAATCTTATATAGTGAAAACATAAAAATCTTATCGTTCCTAACCATGAGACCTAGGGCTATCTAACTTTGCACATAAAGTTATCTAATGGACCTCTACTAAGATTGTTCACATTATAGCCCTATGGTCTTAATTGGTCCTGCCCCACAAGTCAAAAGTTTTACATAAGCTTATATAGTGAAAACTCGAAAAAAACCCTCAAAATTAGCCCTGCCACAGGGGCCTCATGTTTTACAGGTTCTTTATATTGAGGAAACTTTGAAAGTCTTCTTGTTTATAACCACCCAGCCTGCCTGAACCTGTATTATTTGGTATGGGGCTTTGTTTTGTGAACCTCTACCAGGACTCAAGTTATTATAGGTCTGTGGTCAAAATTTGTTTCTTGTTTGGTTCATAACTTTCTCATGGGCTTTTATAGAGAAAACTTTATGTCATCTAGTTCAAACCATATTGGCCAAAGTTTGTAATGTTTGGCGAATAGGGTTTGTACTTATTGGCCAGTGGAGCGATACAGGGCATCATGGCCCTCTTGTTATCATAGTTTGCATACTGGGGTTCTTCGCCAGTATTTTGTCATTGTAACATTGTAATTTTTGATATCAGATTTTTGTGGAAAATGTAATGTTACACAATTCATGTTGTTGATGCATCAAATTAAAGCTTTCCACAAATTTAAACTGTTTTGTCCATTCTACGTACCCGTAGGTTTAGGTGATATATACTTGGGGCATGCCCTGTGAAAAGGCTGACATGGGTTGAAACTTTCTGCTGTTTGTAAATTTTCTGCATGTAAAAGGACCATCCAACCTCATGATTCAGTTGGTTTTTTAAAAATGGATTTCAAGGATCTGTAAATATGTGATGAATGGTATATTACATCATGGAGATGCATTGAATCCCTTTTCTACAGATCATGGTTCTCTGATATGGCCTGCAACATGCGAAAAGGTGCATTCGGACATTTGCGTAAAGTGTCGTCTCGGATCAGCCTGCGCAGTCCACGCAGGCTAATCCGAGATGGCACTTTACGTAAATATTAGATTTTGTCCTACAGTGGACTTGCGTGAAACAGAAAATCACACACGATCGGAAAGTGTCGTCTTGGATCAGCCTGCGCGGACTGCGCAGGCTGATCCGGGACGACACTTTACGCAAATGTCCAAATGCCCCTTTTCGCGTGTTGCAGGCCATATCACAATATGTGTCTGTCCAATTATATGTCTGTATCTTCAGGGCTTTGTAGCTCAGTAGGTGATGTACAGGGCTAGCAATCAGCAGGTAACATACAGGGCTAGCAATCAGTAGGTGACGTACAAGGTTGGTAATCAAGGGGTAAGATACAGGGCTAGCAATCAGTAGGTAACATACAGGATTAGCAATCAGTATGTAACATACAGGGCAGGCAATCGGTAGGTAACAAACAGCTAGCAATCAGTAGTAAATATACAAGGTTTGCAATCAGTAGGTAACATGCATGCTAGCAATAAGAAGGTAACACATGGTTATCAAACAGTAGGTAATATAAAGGGTTAGCAATCAGTAGGTAACATGTTTGCAATCAGTAGGTAACATACAGGGTTAGCAATAAGTAGGTAACATACAGGGCTGGCAATCAGTAGGTAGCATGCATGCTAGCAATCAGTAGGTAACACATGGTTTTCAAACAGTAGGTAACATACAAGGCTAGCAGTCCGTTGGTAACACATGTTAGCAATTAGTAGGTAAACATTCATGTTAGCAATCAGTAGGTAACATACAGGGCTAGCAATCAGTAGGTTACATACAGGGCTCGCAATCAGTAGGTAACATAGAGGGCTGGCAATCAGTAGGTCACATACAGGGCTAGCAATCAGTACTTAACATACAGGGCTAGCATTAAAGGGGTCACAAGTTTGATATCCAGCTCAGCCAAGCTCTTTTTGCAGGTAGCTGATATTCTTCATGACAGGGATCATTGCTCTTTCACCGCTGATCAGTGGCTCAATGATAGTTTTTTAGGAAAACAGCCATTTGCTTGGAAAGAGTGACGTGGAAAGTAATGGTAAAAGAAACTCTAGGAATGTATGGTAAGGTAACCTTGCCACCACTATATTGATAATGTTGAAAACAGCATTTAACACCACATGAACAAACAAAATTGTGTGTCTGTAAACAAGGCGGCCACATTTTTTTCACCTAGATGCCATCTAAAATACAATGGAAGTACTTCCTACACGCCCAAGATACATCTAAAAGAAAAATCATAATTTTGCTAATCTACTTACAAAATGGCAAAATCCGAGACTGATGAAATTTTAAAGCATTTGCATGTAACGAATCAAATGTGGCTCTAAAGATCATTTCTGTTTTTGAAACGGTAGAAAACATTGCAGGAAAAGGAGAAAATGCTGGTGACCAGCTGGTCTGTCCAAGTGTTGATCACTAGCGGAAAATTGAATTCTAAAAGCAGATCAAAAGTTGCCAGGTTGCTCTTTCTTTTGTTTACTTTTTACCTGGTTTTAAAATTAATTTTTCTGCCAGCGACTAACTGTTGGACGGACCGTACAATAAATTAGATTGTCTTCTTCACAATAACATCCATACATTTATAAGGTATGATTTAAATAAATGCATTTTAATATCCTCACTGTAGAATGGCCAAAATTTAGAGGCTATGAAAACTATAAATGGTGCACAAATAATGAGATTTGTACCAGAAAGGATAGAAAACATGGTGGGAAAGGAGAAAATGCTGGTTACCAGTATTTTCTCATTTTCCCACTATGTTCTCAAAAACTGTCATTCTCAAGGTAGTTAAAACTCTTGATTATGTAGTAATGGTTTGATTGATAATGACACTCCTTCTATCAAATGACGAACTTGTGACCTGTCACACAATTGTCCGAATTATTGGGAAAATGAAGAATCACTATCAATGTTATACACTGATAAGAAAAAATGACCAACTCTTCACATTGCTTTCAATATCATTTTTTTTTAAATAAAATGGCTTTATTACAAAATTTTAGGACTCCCTGTATTCTCATCTGAGATCCAAATTAATCTTTTACCACATGACCAAAAATTTAGACTCGCCCAGATTGGAAGTGTTTGCATGACAACAAAGTAAATGTGGTTCAAATGATTTACTTTTTTTTCTTTGAAATGGTAGAAGAAAATTGCGGAAAAAGGAGAAAATGCCGGTTTTGCTGGTTTACGGGCATTTTCTCCTTTTCCCACAATGTTTTCAAACCCTTTTTTCCAGGGTCAACACAACTTGGGATTGTTTGATATTGGGTAAACGAAGGTACATGTACATCTTATTTTGTAATTGTGCACTACTTCTTTGGAACTGTCGATGTATTATTATGCTATTACACAATGATCAGAAGTACTTCGGTTTTCACCTATATTTGAAGTTCAAATGTACACATTTAATCCTTTACCACACAATCCTGTGTTTTCACAACCCTGATAGGAAAAGCATTTGAAAACATGGTGGGAAAAGGAGAAAAATGCTGGTAACTGGCATCTTCTCTTGTTAGTACCTTTTCAGAGACAAATTCCATAATTTTAGCTACATTAAATTTGTCGTCTGCAAATTCTTTCAGTTTGGTCAGGTCCAAAATTTTGTTGTTTGGTAAAGAGTTAATTCATTACAAGTTGAAGAGGATTTCTAGGTTTTGGAGCATACCACTTTTTAAAACATTATTGCAAATGGGGAAATTGCTCAAATTAGTAATTATTCCTTTTCCCACTGTGTTATTTACATGTATTCAAAGAATAAAAGTCAATTTATAGGTCTATCACAGTTTTACAAGGATGTTTTTAATCCTTTATCGCACAATCCTGAGTTTTAGCTCTTTACCACACAGCAAGAAATTTAGACTAGTCTAAATTGAATGCATTTGCAAGCATTAATTTGAATGTAGCTCAACTGATAGCATCTTTTTCTGAAAGAGCAGAAAACACTGTGGGAAAAGGAAAAAAAGCTGGTTACCAGCATTTTTTCCTTTTCTCACAATGTTTTCAAATACCTTCCTTCCTCAGGGTCGTTAAAACTCGGGATTGTGTGGTAAAGAGTTAATGACCTTGATGAAGAAGTCTTTGAAAGACATTGTGGGAAAAGGAGAAAATGCTGGTTACCAGTATTTTCTCCTTTTCCCACAATTTTTGCAACCCTTTTGAAGGCAAATTTCAGTTTTTGAGCCATGTTTGTCGTCTGCAAATGCTTTCACTTTGGACTAGTCCAAAATTTTGTCGTTCTGTAAAGAATTAAAGTTGTCTGCTACAAAATGGGTTCCAAGGTTGTAATAAGATGTAATTCAAGTAGATAAGTTTTTCAGATATAGGCTAATAGTTTCAAATTTTCGATAGAAGAAGATGGCTTTAATTACTATCATTCTGACAGTGATTTTTTGTCTTTATGGCGTGAACTCTGTTGAGATAGATGAAGCTGTTCTGGAAAATATTCTGGATAGAATAACTCAATTGGAAGAAAGGAATGCCAAACTGGAGGAGGCAGGTAGACACTTTTGTTTAATTCTTTACCCCACAGTCCCAAGTTTTGATGACCCTGAGGAAAATGCATTTTGAAAACATTTGTAAGAAAAGGAGAAAATGCTGGTAACCAGTATTTTCTCCTTTTCCCACAATGTTTTCTTCCTATTCAAGAACTAATATTATTATAAATCTAAAAAAAAAATTATTTGAATTGTCGTCTCTCAATTCTTTCTGAAATCTGGATGAGTCTAAAATTTTAACCCACAGTGAAGGCTTAAAATTTATTAGTTTTCTTCAGATGACTCTTAATGCCTTGCAAAAATATTACATTTGAAAACAGTGGTAAAAGGAGAAATTGCTCTTGAAGAGTTATTTCTTCCTGTTTCACAATGTTTCAAATTACTACAGACTGTTTCAGAAAAAAACTATGTAGCAAACAGAAAAGTTATCTGTAATAGCATGCAGTAAGTTCTCTTTTTGCCACACTGTGCTCACATGTATTGATATTGGAACCCTTTACCAAATAATCTCAAGTTTTAACAAACTTGAGGAAGAAGACTTTAGAAAACATTGTGGAAAAAAGGAGGAAATGCTGGTGTCTTATTCCTCAATGTTGTTAAGACTTAGGATTGTTTTGTAAAGGGTTGACAGTTTGCAGGAGGAAACTTCAATTTGGCCACCAATGATTTTGCAAACAAAAATCTCAACATTTTTGACAAAAACCTTATTTAGGAAAATATAACTTTCTGTGGCATACAATGATTTTACAGGAGCTGTCACATTGATCCTTTACCACACAATCCTGGTTTTGTTTTAATGAGGTTGATGAGTAAGATAGCTTTTGAAAACATTGTGGAAAAAGTAGAAAATGCTGGTAACCAGCATTTTCTCCTTTTCCCACAATGTTTTCTACTCTTTTACAGCCAAAAGTCATAATTCTAGCCACATTTAAATTGTTGTCTCCAAATACTTACAGTTTGGAAGGTTCTACCTTTTTGGTGTTTGGTAAAGAGTTAATTCTTTTTCTAGAGACTCTTTACTAGTCAACATTCTGGACTTGACAAACTAGAAAGCATTTGCAGACGACCAAATCACTGTTGCTCAAATGATGAGATTTTTTTGATTTGGAAGAAAACGTGGGAAAAGGAGTAAATTCTGGTTACCAGCATTTTTTCCCCTTTCCCACAATGTTCTCAAAAGTCTTCTTCTTCAGAATTAAGACTAGGGACTGTGTGGTTAAGCAAACTATTTAATCAGATAATGTCTTTGAAAGCTATTCCATTCCTAAGGTAAAGTCGGGGTTTTTTTTTTTTTTTAAGAAAACCGACAAAAGCGGTTGATACTGGGCACAGAATTACCCGTAACATTTACAACTAGACTGAAACATCGTGTGGTGGATCACGTTCAACCTGGTGACATTCTCAAGTTCGACAGCATACTGACCAATTATGGTGGAGGTTTGGACCACAATACAAGCATCTTCACAGCACCAATGGCTGGAATATATATTCTCTCATGTTCTTTGGTGGACAGTTTTGCTCGCAGTGATGGGTCTGGTGCAATGCTTCATGCAGATATTGTAAAAAACGGCAATGTGGTGCTCGCTAGGGTCTTTGCACATGCTGAGGGAAGCCAGTACCGTGATCAAGGGTCACAAACTGTTTTTGTCCAACTCCAGGCCGGGGACCAAGTTTGGGTTAGAAACTGGGACAGCAAGGATCTTACAGTGGGAGGAGAATTGTATTCCACCTTCTCGGGGTATTTGTTATGGCCTTTAGAATAAAATGCCTTTTAACTATTTACCAGACATTGAACTTTTAGACTAGTCCGAAACAAAATAATTTACAGACTACCAATTAAATGCTGATGAAATTATGGAATTCACTATTAAAAATTCAGAAAACATTGTGGGAAAAGGAGAAAATGCTGGTTATCAGCATTTTCTCCTTTTCCCACAATTTTTTTCAAAAGGCCTTTTTCTCAAGGTCTTTAAAACTCAGGGTTGTGTGGGAAAGGGTTAAATCTACTGCACAATCCTGACCCTAATGAAGAAGGCTTCTGAAAACTTTGTGGGAAAAGGTGAAAATGTTGGTAACCAGTATTTGCTTCTTTATCTACAACCTTTTCACTATTAACCAAACGACAAAATTTTGGGCATGTCCAAATTGAAAGCATTAGCAGATGACAAATTAAAGCTGGTTCAAATGACGAAAGTAGCCCTTGATAGGCTAAAAAACATTGTGGGGAAAAGGAGAAAATGCTGGTTACCAGCATTTTCTTCTTTTCCCACAATGTTTTCAAAAGCAATCTTCCTCAGGGTTGTTAAAAGTTGTGATTGTTTAGTAAATGGTTATACCAAATTAAAAACAAATTCAATAACTTTATTTACCTTTAACTTGTCATCTGCAAATTCTTTGAATTTTGTCAAGTCTAACATTTTATCATCTGGTAAAGAGTTAGGTGTGGGCTTTTCTGTTTAAAATAGGAAGTTTTTACCTCTAGAACACTAAAAAAATAATAATTATGTTGCTTTTGGGAACAGTATAGAGAAAGATTCTGTGCAGTCTGCTCTTGATCTACACTGTCTGCTACTTGGTAATGAATAATATTCTGTTTAAAATAATAAATTAGCAATTGTTTGTTTGACCGGAAGTTTCAATAAATTGTGGTGGAAGGTTGTCACTTTCTTGTCTATTTTTCAAACAGGTAAAAAAGAAGAAAATGCTGGTATACATACCATACTTCTACAGTGCAATGTAATGACTAAAGACAGACTAATATATAACCAATTTATTTTTCTTTCTAACTTTATTAATGAATTTATTGTATACATTATTAATCAGTCACTGGCAGTGTTATGCTGCTTCAGCATTATACCATATGAACAGATTCTGAGTAACCCTCAGAGCGCCAAATAAACCCAACTAACACTTTCAGTCCAGAAATAAGATCAAAATAACTTCAATTTAAAGGTTGCTTTTTGCCAAAATGTCTTGGTTAAGCAGACAGTGTAAATCATGGATCAGACTGCACATTATGTGCAGTCTGATCTTGATCTACACTGGCTGTAAATGCAACTATAGAAGTGAGAAGCAATTTAAGGCTTAACCCCTTACCAAACAACAAAATTTCAGCCTTCTCCAAATTGAAAGTATTTCTAGACAATAAAGTAAATGTGGCTCAAATGAAGGAAAGCTATCCTCCAGTAAGTAGAAAACATTGTGCTTATTAACATTTTCTTCTTTTCCCATAATGTTTTTATAAAACTTTATCTTCAGGATTGCTAAAATTTTGGGTTATTGGTACAGCATTACCCAAACCATCCCAAAAGTTTGGAAAAGCATTAACCAAACCACCCAATATGTCTGGTAAAGCATTACCCAAACTATCCTAAAATTATGTCTAGTAAAGCATAAACAAAACCATTCCATATGTATTGTAAAGTATAACCCAACCATCCCGTATGTTTGGTATAGCATGACCAAAACCATCCTATATGTTTGGCGAAGCATTACCAAAACCATTCTATATGTCTGGCAAAGGCTTACCCAGAACATTCCATATGTTTGGTAAAGCATTACCCAAAACATCCCATATCTATAGTAAAGCATTACCTGTAACATCCCATATCTACATTAAAGCATTGCCCATAACATCCCATATGTTTGGAAAAACATAAATCAAACCATCCAATATGTTTGGTTAAGCGTTACCCAAATCATCCAGTATGTTCGGTAAAGTATTATCCAAAACATACCATATGTTTGGTAAAACATAAACCAAAACATCTGATATGTTTTGCAAAGCATTACCCAAACCATCCCATATGTTTGGTAAAGCACAAACCAAACCACCCCATGTGTTTTGTAAAGCATAACCAAACCATCGCATATGTTTTGCAAAGCATTACCTTGACATTCCATATGTTGGGTAAAAAATTAACCAAAACATCTTATATGTTTGGTAAAGAATTAACAAAGCCATCTCAAATGTTTGGTTAAGCATAAACAAAACCATCCCATTTGTTGCAGGAGGGAGAAGGCATCTACAAATAATGTGAGAAGAGGAGAGAATGCAGTTCACTAAAATTGCCTGTAACCACTCATTTCTCCTTTCTCCTGTAATTTTACAGTCACTTTTCCCACAATGTTTTCAAAAGGCCTCTTCCTCAGGGTGGCCAAAACTCAGGATTGTGTGGTGCAGGGTTAAGGAATATAAGGATTAACTCAATAATACAAGGAGCTTTTCTGAAACGTTCCACATTACATAGTTTGTTGAAGAGAGATTTAATACAGGTACTGATATTCATGATTTCTAAATAAAAGATCAAGAAAGCATTGTTACAAAAAAAGATAAACTACTGATTTTGAGGTATTTGTCCTTTAGCTATTTCAAACAGCCATTCTTTGTAGGTGAATCAAAATTGGTCCATGAAATTTACAAGTAATCATTCACTTTAACTCAATAATTACATAAATATGAGCCACGAGCCACACTATCAACCCAGGTCAGCCTGCACAGTCCTGGGCCAAAACTTTTTGCTATTGTAAATTTTTCTTCATGTAAAAGGACCATTCTACCTCAGCATTCAGTCCATTGTTAGACAAAATAGCATTTATAGATTCATTATTATGTGATGACTTGCTTGGTATAATGCATCTCCTTGATGCATTAAATCCCATTTTGCCAGAGCATGGCTCAATAAATTGCTAACACAAATAAGATCATATTTCAAAACTAAAGCTATGACCTTCTTAAATATAATACTTTTAACACAGTGTAGATTAAGTTCTACATCTAGAATACATAAGGAGTTTTATGTTGTAGTAATTTTTCTGAGGTTTTTATTTGCTTCAGGCTGTGTGGGAAAATTTGATATGTCAAAATTTTTCCATGCAGTGAGAAGCAAAACCAAGAGCAAGGAAACTTACTACTATGTAAGATTTCTTCTATTATACTCTTGACAGACTGTTTCTCACCCCTATATCTAGAATACATCAGGAATATTATGTGGTAGTAACTTTTCTCGGGTTTGTATTTGCTTCAGAATGGGTGGAAAAATTTGACATAATGTAAAAATTTACCCATGCAGCTAGAAGCAAATACAAGCTCCAGGAAAGTTAACACAATATTTCTTTTAGTATAAAAACTACATATTTGAACAACAAAGTATTGAAATAGTTAACAATTTCATTCAAAAAAGAAAAGACATAAAAACAAGAGTACTGGTTACAATTTCTTTTTATGAATGGCGGATGAATATCATAATACAACATTTTGACCAAACAGATTGGAAGCCAAGCTGAAAGGAGTCCATACTCATCTTACCATATTCTGTACCATATTTGACAATGTCAGATACAGGATTTTTCTGTTGTGTCTGTTTTTATCCACTGCAATGCAAAGGAGACATGTTCTATGGAAAGAGGGTTTAACGCGTCTGCAAAAAGTATTGACTCAAGTCAGCCTGCACAGTCCACATTGGCTGACCTGGGTGAAAACACCCTTTGCTTTTGGTAAATTTACTGAATGTCCAAGGTCCATTCTACCTCAGAATTCAGTTGGTTGTTAGGCAAAATCGGTTTTATGGATCCATAATTATGTGACAACTTGCTTGGTATAATGCAGCATTGAGGTGCATTAAACCCCCTTTTGCCAGAAGATAGCTCAAATATTTATGCCAAAAAATTTTAAGTGTATAATAAAATAAGATAAAATCCAATTACTCATTTTTCCATAGCCTGTTATTACAAGTATACTGTCTACATAGACATAGAGTGAAAATAAAAAATCTTCTTTGAAAAACTGAAGATCATACAGAAATGAGCCGTGCTTAATGCATCTCTGTGATCCATGGTACAAAGCAAGCAATCACATACTCATGGATCCATAAAATCCACTTTTTTCTAACAACCAAGGTATTCATGAGATAGACTGGTCCTAGGGCATACAAAAAAATCGTCAAACAGCAAAAAGTTTCGGCCCAGGTCAGCCTGTGTAGACTGCGCAGGGTGACCTGGGTCGATACTTTTTGCAGATGCATTAAGCCCCCTCTTCACAGAGCACGACTCAAATATTTTCGATAAAAGTTGAGATTGCATTTGAGCAATCAGAACTGCTGATGTTTAGTAAAAGTTAAATCTTACTGCAATGACTAGATCATCAATCCTCAAACATAGTCTGGCCAAGCAAGGATTCAAAATCTTTACAAGAGATAGTCCTATAATTCAAAAATGGTGGTCACTTTTCTACAGGGAAAATACATAGGAGCCATGCTCTGGTAAGAGAGGGCTTAATGCATCTCTGTGATGCATTGTATCAAGCAATTCATTACATAAACATGGATCCATTATATCCCTTTTCTCTAACAAATGACTGAATCATGAGGGCATATGGTCCTTGAACATGCAGAAAATTGACCAATAGCAAAATGTATTGGCTCAGGTCAGCCTGCGCGGAATGTGCAGGCTGACCTGGGTCGATACTTTTTGCAGATGCATTAAGCCCCCTTTTCACAGAGCACGACTCATAGAGGGAAAAAAAAAAAAAAAAAAAAAAAGGAAAAAAAAAAAAAAAAAAAAAAAAAAAAAAAAAAAAAAGTACAATTAAATACAGGTGCTTTCAAGCAGATCTTAAGCAAAAAGCTGGATCTTGAAACATTACAGTTACATTCACACAACCATCACATGTAACTCAGGTGAAAAAATATCACCATTTACCCGTTTTGGACAGAACCATATTTTGAATTCCATGTTATATAACAAATTCTACAGTTCAGAAATCGGTGGTATCTGCCTTTGAATGAGGATACAAGTATCTCTATCTAGCACTAACCCATCTTCTATTACAGTTATTTTATAGTTTGAAGACCCCTGTATTGCAATCCTTGACATTTCATTTTGTCAAAAAATCATAAAGAATATTGAACAGTGTTAATTCAAGATCAGAAAACACAATCTGTGCAGTCCAATCTTGTTCTACACTACCTGCAAAAAGCAACTCAAACAATGTTCTGCATTCAAAGGACAAAAAAGCCACCGACGTTTAAATCTTTACCGAATGATAAAGACTGGTGCAAATTGAAAGCATTTGCAGACGACAAATTAAAGATTGTTCATATGCTGGAATTTGTCCTTCGTGAAGTAGAAAACATTGTTCCACAATGTTTTCAAAAGGCCTTTCTCCAGGGGTCGGTAAAACCTGGGATTGTTTGGTAAAGGGTTAAATAAATAATAAATGTACCCTAGATTTGACTTAACCCAATAGCTTGAGAGCCAGAAAAACAACATACACATATGTCCGTCTCATTTGCTTGTATGGTGTTTCTCATCATTTTTTCATCATTATTTCAGTTATTTTGCAGTGACCAGTGCACCTATCCATGCTTTCCTGGAGTTTTTTTAAGGGTACAATATTTGTCTCAAGCATATCTGACATTAGTAATTTGACCATAGGCAAATGAACTTCCTGGGTTCACAAGGTGCTATGGAAAAGTCACACATATGAAATATAAAGTAAGACTTAGGCAACGTTTTGCACCCAAAAAACCATTAATTCTGTATGTTTACCATTGATAAAAATGTAGACTTGTCTAAATTGAAAACATTTGCAGAGGACATGTGAAATTTGGTTCAAAAGATGAAATTTGTTTTTGACAGGGTAGAAAAAATTGTGTGATAAGGTGAAAATGCTGGCTACCAGCATTTTCTCCTTTTCTCACAATGTTTTCAGAATGCTTCTTCCTTCGTGTTGTTAAGATTAGCATTATGTGGTAAAGGTTTAAATAGCAAAAAGAAAGGATTTCAAGATGATAATCTTTCAATTATCCACCCATCCTCTCCTTGTGTCATTGTTTCTGGGTTAAATTCTTCACCACTGTCTAATTTCCTGAACTGTAATCTATCATGGAGTCTATTTGTTTGCCCCTGCCAAAACTCCATAATATAGGGTCTTAGTAGATAACCTCCCCTGAAAAAGGAAAAGTGTTGACAGTAAATTGTACTGTATACCATGAAAATGGTAACCAGCAAATTCTCTTGACCTTTCATAACACAATCCTCAGTTCTAACAGCCCTAGGGAAGGGTTCTTTTGAAAACATTTCACATGTTGTTTCTTTCTGCAGATGTCGCACAATACTAAAAGTTTTACATGACAGTGTGGTATTAAAGGTAAAAGTTAAAAACAATGAAGTCGTAGAAACTGTGTCATCTGTCATCATAATTACTGCAACCAGTCGGTGTTTGATACCCAGGAGCAGGTGTCAACTTTGGACTTGTTCATTGGCCCATGAGTACTGGTGTAATTCCCAGGAAGCAGAATCGAGAGAGATTAGTACAAGTTGTAAGAACTTGTTTCTCAATTGATGTAAAATAAATATGTTTAAAGAGTCAGTGACCATGACTGAGCGGGGTCTTAAACACTGACAAAATGTTTAAAGTATGGATTCCATACAGCAATATAGGCGAGATAACAGCTATGACACACAAAGTAAAGTCACACTTCAGACCGTTACAGTGTGAACCGGAAACAAAATGATTCTGCAGTTATGAACTTGACAATTTTGTAGGATATATCAATGAAATCAATTTCTTTTTTTTTATTTTTTTGTTCTGTTTTATGTAGCATCAATGGAGACGTGATGTATTAATCTTGTTGCTTCAGTATTTTATTTTTTGAGTCAAGAACTCAAAAACACGGATTTTCTGAAATGCTGCATTACATCTTCGCATAATTTCACTGGAATATGATGCATAGAGCAATCCATACAATTAAACATAATAGACATAAAAGAAGCCATTTACCTTTAAAGTTCATCAAAACTATTCCTATTGAATGAATGGTGTTTTGTGCTCCTTTCAAAATTTTCTAAGTCATATCACAGAGAAAGCCCTCTTATTCATGTGTGTCTGGACAGGAAGCTCTGACTGATTGATTGATTGTATGGTGTTTAATGCTGTTTTCAACATTATTTCCGTTATATCACAGCGGCCAGTGCACCTATCCATACTTTCCTGGAGTCTCTTTTACTAGTACTCCGCACAATTTTCTTTCCAAGCCACTGGCTGCTTTTCCACATAACCATTGTCGAGACAATGGTCAGCAGTGGGAGAGGAATGAATCCTGTCACAATGACAATCATCAATCCTTAGAAAGAAATTGGCTGAGCCAGGTATTGAACCCACAACCCCCTGTTCTCAAGTCATGCAAGCTACCAACTGAGCTACAGGGGCTCGGCAGGTAGCTCAGTGGCTTGTGAATCTGACTCATGACCTGGTGGTTGTGAGTTCGATACATGGTTGAAGCAAACATTCTTTCTGGTGATTTCTTGCCTCTCACCTCTGATGCATGTGAGAAGAGCAGTCAGTGGCTTGGAAAGACAGTTGTGTCAGTAATGGTGTTAGAAAACCAGGAAACACATGCCTAGGTGTACAGACCATTGTAATAATACCTAAGCCATTAGAATAAACATTAAACTCCAATACAAATTATTCATGTGTGTTCAGGGTTGTTTAAACTTTGTATTGGTAAACAATACGTCAAAATTTGTACCAATAGTCTGGTTTTGGTGGATCTGTATTTTTAAACTGCTCGGTCAGCTCTTCATTCCGCTTATTCAATACCTGAAAATGCATAAAACATGTTCTTTGATTGATCCATTCAAAGCCATGGATGCTATACACAGCTTTTTCAAACAGCATAAAGATTCAGATCAGACCTTACTGAAAATGCAGTCCGATCGAGCTTCTACATTGTCCAGATATTAACCTCAAAATAAGACCAAGATGTCTTTTAGTCTGGTGCAAACGTGTACTTTTGAATTTTAACCCCTTACCACACAATCCCGAATTTTAACGACCATGAGAAAGAAGCCTTTTGAAAACATTGTGGGAAAAGAAGAAAATGCTGGTAACCAGCATTTTCTCCTTTCCCCACAATGTTTTCTACCCTATCAAAGATGAATCTCACCATTTGAGCCGCATTTAAACTGTCATCTGCACATGCTTTAAATTTGGTTGAATCCAAATTTTTGTCGTGTGGTAAAGAGTTAATAAAAGATAAACTTACATGTACTTATTTTGAAACGATTCACTCTGAACCTGACATAAAGAATTGAACTTGGCCATACTGAAAGCATAAGCAGGTGGGAAAATGGTTGTGCCTTAGATGATTGGACTTGTCTTTAACTCTTTCCCAAACAATCCTGGGTTTTCACGACCCTGAATAAAAACCCTTTTGAAAACATCGTGGGAAAAGGAGAAAATGCTGGTAACCAGCATTTTCTCATTTTCCCACAATGTTTTCTACCCTTCCTGAACAAATCTCAATATTTGAGTCATCTTAATTTTGTCATCTGCAAATGCTTTCAATTTGGACCAGTCTTAAATTTTGTCGTTTGGTAAAGAGTTAAAAGGGGATGCTGCATGTTAACCTTTTACAATGATCTTTCTAAAAGGAATCTTCGTTCGGGTCATTCCAACAAATGATTGTTTGGAAAAGGAGTTAGGAGAGTGAAAAAGTATCAAAAGATAAATCGTAAGCTGGCTGTTGAGAAAGGATTTGATAAAATGAGTAAGAATGCCACTGAAGGTGCCTTTAAAGCACTTTACAACAATTTTTCTAGAAGAGTTAGCTTACATGAATTCACAAAATCTTATCTGTGTGTGAGATAAGGAAATTTATAATGGCTCACATAACACTGAAAACAAGACAAGTTATTTAATAAAGTGTCATTATTAGACAGGTTTTTGCATAAAATATGCTGTCTGACCTTGGATCTAACCTGTCTGCTATTTCAGATGTTAGTCTGACAAAAAAGTCTTATAAATGCAATATTATATCTATGTCTACCCATCATGCACCATAGGTGAAAACAGGGGTTTTTGCGGAGAACATAGACCAAGATCAGCTGGCAAAAAACATGCAGTCTGTGGAAATATGGATCTAAAACCTCTGTTTGTTGAGTCAAACTTTCAAGATCTTTCAGAGTTTCAGTGAGTTGTATTTCAGCCATTGGTAGAGGTCAAGCTAGAATATTTGGCATGAAAAAGTTAACTCTTTACCAAATGACAAAATTTTTAACTTGACCAAATTGAAAGCATTTGCAGACAACAAAATTACTGTAGCTCAAAAGGTGACTGCTCTCTTTGATAGGGTAGGAAACAATGTGGGAAAAGGAGAAAATGCTGGTTACCAGCATTTTCTCCTTTTCCCACAATGTTTTCAAAAGCCTTCTCTTTCAGGGTCGTTAAAACTCGGGATTGTGTGGTAAAGAGTTAATCCATTTTACGCACATACATTGTATGTGTTACCCTTTACCAGATGACAACATCTTTGACTTTTCCATAAACAAGAGGGCCATGATGGCCCTGTATCGCTCCACTGGCTATTGCACAGTGGTGATCATCTAGGCTGATGTCTCCCAAGAAGAGGCCCTTCTCCAGCATTGGTGAAGTGTAACTATCTTATTATCATCCCATATTTTATCTGTCATGTAATTGACAATGAAATACCCCTCTATTTGTGGAAATCAATTCCAAACATTTCAAATGAAATCTCACAAAAAAGTTTGCAATATTTTATACTTTTCTTTTATTTAATGTTCGACACAAAGAATCATTCACCAATGGCACTCACCCGGTACAGATTAACATATTTGAGATGGCCCTTTATACACTTACAGAAATAATAAATATAAATATGTTCTATATTGGTAAAGCAATAATGGTGTAGGGCTACTCTATGGGTACGTAATAATAAATAGATTAACCCTTTACCACACAATCCTGACTTTTAATGACTCAGAAAGAGAAAGCTTTTGAAAACGTTGTGGGAAATGGAGAAAATGCTGGTAACTTGCATTTTCTCCTTTTCTCACAATGTTTTCTACCCTATCAAAGACAAAGCTTCATTTCAGGTACATGGAATTTGTTGTCTGCAAATGCTTTCAATTCAGTTCAGTCCAAAAGTTAATTGTTTGGTATAGAGTTAACATATGAATATGGTAAGTTTTCTTGTTTTGGCAGCTTCAGTTCAAGGTTTGCATCATAGCCTTGGTCAGGCTGTCATCACCAGATTGTGCCAGACAACCATCCATCCTAAGTTGGTCAGTTTAATGTATCATCATAGACTTGAGCAGTACATTCTTCTAGATAAAAAAAAATGTGGTTATGTCTCATTTTCAATACATTCTATCAAAAAAAGGATACACAAAGGTTATACAACATTAACGAGTAACAACATTTACACATTTTCCCATCATAGAGCTCTCGACCTTTGACCACCAGATTAACATAAAAGATACTTGTATGTGGGCTGATAATGGCCCCCATCCTGTATTGATTTTCAAAATTGCAGGTTGGCCATTAGATGAAATATTCAAGACATCATCATGACATCATGGCAATACAAGATGCAATAATAAACTCTGAAAAGAACTAACCAAAGGATGATTTGTTTTCAATAACACTCTTTTCGATGTGGAGATATTCACAATTTACTTCAGACTATAAATTATAATGTACTGGAACAGCAATGTTTTGAGTGCATTTATATTTGCATGGACAGAACAAGAGTTATTTCCTTTTATCAGTATGTAAACTTAAATCATATAACCAGTTATAATCTTTAATAAAGCCAAGCCCACAGCAGCCACGTCCATTGCCAGATCAAATTTTTAGCAAAGAATCTGAAATATGTAAAGCTTAGTACCATGCATATGCCAATTTATAGTGAATTCCAAATTATGCTTCTGGAAAAGATTTTTAGACGTTTTTCAATACTTTTCAGTTTTGTAACCATAGCAACAATAGCTTTTAACAGATGTTAATTCTTTGAAGACATTCTGAAGAACATCATAGCAAGATGATATCTGTAAAGTTTGGTCAAAATTGGAAGAGTGGTTTCAATAGATTTCACTACATAAGCCCATGTAAAATTTCTGACCCCTGGGGTGGGGTCAAATTCGACCTTAGTGCTATAATTTGGGTACTCTTGGTAGAGGACCACCAAGTAAAGCCACACAAAAAATTTGGTAGTCTAACATCTGACCCCTGGGGTGGGGTCAAATTCGACCATAGTGCTATAATTTGGGTACTCTTGGTAGAGGACCACCAAATAAAGCCACACACAAAATTTGGTAGCCCCAGGCCTAATGACTCAGTACACGGAGATTTCTTAAGTTATGTTCACAAACATTTTAAAAAGGGTCATCCAAGAAACATTTCTGTAAAATTATTTCAAAATCTGACCAGCAGTTTCAGAGAAGAAGAATTTTTAAGAATTTCTTCATTTCCCTATAGTGCTAGTAGCCCCCATTCACCAGAGCTGTGTTTCTTGACAAATCAAAATTTCACAAACAATTTTTGGAAAGGGTCATTCAAGGAACATCTCTGTGAAAATATTTCAAATTCTGACCAGTCGTTTCAGAGAAGAAGAATTTTTAAGAATTTCTAAATTTCCATATAGTGCAAGTAGCCCCCATTCACCAGAGCCACATTTTTTGACGGATCAAAATTTTACGAACAATTTTTGAAAAAGGTCACCCAATCAACAATCCTGTGAAATTATTTCAAAATCTGACCTGCTGTTTCAGAGGAGAAGATTTTTAAAGAATTCCTTCATTTCTGTATAGTGCAAGAAGCCCCCATTCACCAGAGTCACGTTTTTTGACGGATCAAAATTTTACGAACAGTTTTTGAAAAGGGTCACCCAAGGAACAATCCTGTGAAATTATTTCGAAATCTGACCAGCGGTTTCAGAGAAGAAGAATTTTGAAGAATTCCTTCATTTCTATATGGTGCAAGAAGCCCCCATTCACCAGAGCCACATTTTTTGACGGATCAAAATTTTACGAACAATTTTTAAAAAGGGTCACCCAAGGAGCATATCTGTGAAATTATTTCAAAATCTGACCCGTGGTTTCAGAGGAGAAGATTTTTAAAGAATTCCCTAAAAAATTCCATTTGGTTGCAATGGCAACCAGAGTTTTTGATGGAATCAAATTCTGTGAACAGTTTTTAAAGAGGACCTTCCAAGGAACATTCCAGCCAAGTTTGGTCCAAATCCGCCCAGTGGTTTAGGAGGAGTTGATGTTTAAAGAATTGTTGACGACACACGACGCACGACGGACACCAGGTGATCCTAAAAGCTCCCCTTGAGCACATTGTGCTCAATAGAGCTAAAAAGTTAACATACGGATGGACGGACAACGGGCCATAACATAAGCCTGCTGGCCTTCGGCCAGTGGAGCTAAAAAACTTGTCTAGCACCAATCATGTATCACTGCAGCTTGATAATCAAGGGAGGTAAATAGTAACGAACTTTATCTTTCATAAAAAGAGTTATTTCCCTTGATTAATGTTTAAATTGAAGTGACAATATTTTGAAGCCCATGTTAAACTTGCAATCCCTGGAATGAAGGCAATTTTGACCCCAGACCTACAATATGAAACTAGAATGTGTGGTTATAAACAAAAAGATTTTTAATCTTGCCCAATAAAAAGTCATGTAAAACAAGTTTGCTGAATAAAATGCCCTGTAAAATATGTGATCCATGACACAGGTTTATCAAGTTTTCACTATAAAAGCCAATGTAAAACTTGTGACCCCTGGTGTGGAGTCAAACTTGACCCCCAAAGTTAAAATTTGGGCCCTCTTGGTAGAGGCCCATTATATAAAGTTACATGCAAAATTTGGTAGCCCTAGGCCTAAATATGGCTATGTACAAGTAGATTATTAAAGTTTCCTTATATAAGACCATGTAGAACTTGTGACCCCCTGGGGTGGGGCTACATTTGACCCCCTGGGCTATAATTTGGGCACCCTTGATAGAGACCCCCTAGATAAAGCTAAATGCAAAATTTGATAGCCCTAGCCCTTATAGCTAGATGCGAAAGATTTTCCTATATAAGCCTGCCCATGTAAAACATGTTACCCCCCGGAGCGAAGTCAAATTTGACCCTCGGCTATAATTTGGACACCCTTGGTACAGGTCCACTAGATAAAGCTACATGCCAAATTTGGTCGCCCTAGGCCCCATGGCTAGGTCAAAGAAGAATTTTAAAGTTCTCCCTATATAAGCCCATGTAAAACTTGTTATATAAGCCCATGTAAAACTTGTTACCCCCGGGCAGGGCCTAATTTGACCCCAGGGCTATAATTTGAACAATCTTGGCAGAGGTCCACTAGATAAAGCTACATGCCAAATTTGGTAGCTCTAGGCCCTATGGCTAGGTAGAAGAGGAATTTTAAAGTTCTCCCTAAATAAGCCCATGTATAACTTGTAACCCCCGGGGCGGGGCCAATTTTGACCCCAGGGCTATAAATTGAAGAAACTTGGTAGAGGTCCACTAGATAAAGCTACATGCCAAATTTGGTAGCCCTTGGCTTTACGGTTTCAGACAAGAAGATTTTCAAAGATTTTCAAAATTTTTCAGTTTTGTTGCCATGGCAACCAGAGTTTTTGAAGGAATTAAATTCTTTCAAGAAATTCTGAAGAGGACCATGGCAGGATCATTTCTGTGAAGTTTCATCAAAATTGGATGAGTAGTTTCAGAGAAGAAGACGTTTTAAAAAAAAGTTAACGCACGGACGGACGGACGCACGCACGCACGCACGCACGGACGGACGGACGCACGACGGACAACAGGCCATGACATAAGCCCGCTGGCCTTCGGCCAGTGGAGCTAAAAAGCATATGCAAATGACAAATCAAATGAGGCTAAAATAATTTGAATTGCTTTTGAAAGGATAGAAAACACTGTAGAAAAAGGGAAGATGCTGGTTACTAACATTTTTTTTCTTCCTTTTTGTACAAACTGTTTTTTTCAAAACCCTTCTTCAGCAGAGTTAAAATAACATAGGATTGTTGGTAGAATATAAACCCTTTACCAAAGAAGCATGAGTTTTAACAAACCAAAGAATAAATATTTTGAAAACCTTATGCAAAAATGAGAAAATCCTGGTAACCAGCATTTTCTACTTTTCTCTCAAGGTTTTCTGCACTGTTACAGATAATTACATGTACTGTGGTTTAGCCAAACTTGATATATCGTCTGCAAATGCTTTCAATTTGGGCCATTCTAAATTTTTGTTGTTTGGTAAAGAGTTCAAGATACATCTATACTCGTTTTCAGCTAATTTTCAGGCAGTTTTTAAACCATTTCATCATCGTTTTATGAAACTAGAACCATTTGTGTATCTTCATGCCAAATGTTGACCCTAACGGCTGCAAGGTTGCACAGCTTATGATGGATAGAAAATGCATTTCATATCTTGCAGGCCTTCAAAGCAATCGCTGTTTTTGTTTATAAATAAGAACATATCCCTTGCATTTTTTTTATCCCTAACACCAATATATATTGGTAATTTATCTATGTTTACACAACTGAGCCATTCTACACACTTTCAAGCTTTAATAGTGTTTTTCTCTCTAGCTGTAAGGATGTATTCTAAATAAAGGGCCTATCAAGTTACAATGCCACCTACCTCTCTACTGGATATGACCGTACTCTGATTGCTAACCATGGCTCCAATACGACTTGCTTTGGGCCGTCGATTGAAATAACTTTGAGAGGCTTCTTCTGACAGTTTCTCAGCTTTACCCTCAACCCTTATCTGACAAAAGAAAGTGACAATCTTCTTAGGTTGAAAAGTTTCTTATATGACTCAATGTGAAATCTTTCTTAGATAAAGAAACAACATTATGGGCATGACTATGGTAATTTGCGAAAACAACTACTGTAAAACCAGAAATGTTCATGTCCTGGAAACCTTCATAATTTTTGCTTATTGATGAAAATCACTATGATATCCTCCAGCATAAGTTTAAATTACATAACGGTACTGAGACACCGAGTCATTCACTAGAGCAATTGACTGGAACCCTTTTCGAAATCAACGAGTGCCTTTTTTCATCAGAGTTGACCAGAATACCACCTGAGTGGCGGTTAATCTCAGCAGCTTGGAGATTTTTATGGCATGTATTTCAGATGCAAGATCACCAGTTGCAGTTTTTGGCAGAAATGGAAACATGAGTAAGGTCAGTATTTGTTAACCCTTTACCACATAATCCTGATTTTTAACGACCCTGAGAAAGAAAGCTTTTGAAAACATTGTGTGAAAAGGAGAAAATGCTGGCAACCAGCATTTTCTCCTTTTCACACAATGTTTTCAACTCCTCCCAAACAAATTTTAATTCTAAAGTCACATTTATTTTGTCGTCTGCAAGGCTAAAATTTTGTCGTCTGGTAAAGGGTTAATTCACAAAATTTTAGACCTGCAATAATATCCACCTTTACTATTTAAAATGAAGACATATTGTATGTACTTGGAGGTCACTATGTCCTTGTAAGTCATTGTGCAAATTTCATAAAAATAACTCAAGAACAAAGAGGACAACATCACTGACATAATTACACTATATTACAAGAAAATATTAGTATGACACTTTAAGACAAAGATAAGTGGGCACAAAAAGAGGAAATACTTTCTATCCTTTTACAGACAAAGCGCATCATTTGAGTCTCAAATCTCATCTATAAAATACCTGCTACATGAATGAATCCAAAATATTGTCATTTAGCAAAGAGTTAACACATTACCAAACAAGATTTTAGAGCTAACCCATTACTAAACAAGAAAATCTTGGACAAGTCAATACTGAAAGCACTTACAGACAAAAAACAAACCGTGGCTCCAATGATGGAAATAGTGTCTGAAAGCGCAGAAAACATTGTGAAAAAAGGAAAAAATGCTGGTTACCAGTATCTTTTTCAAGAGCCTCTTAGTCAGGGTCATTAAAACTCAGGATTGTGTGGTAAGGTATTAAATCCTACAGACGCAGCATTTATACATGTTACATATTAATAAAAAAAAAAAACCTAGTGATTTTTCACAATTTAACTTGACATGCCTGAAATACAACAGTGATTCCAAAACCAAAATACTTACTGATCTTTTAAATGGTTCCCAGTAAAACATCAAGGAGCAGTATGGATTTTCTGCCTGGAACAGGGAAAGAATTTCTCAGTTTCTATTTTTCAACTCTTTACTAGACAATAAAAAATCTAGACTGGTCCAATTTGAAAGACTTTTCAGATGACGAAATGAATCATTGTTGCATTTACCACAGAATTTTTCCTTTAATTCTTTACCAGAATGACAAAATTTTAGACTGGTCCAAATTGAGAGTATTTTCAGACAACAAATTAGATGTGGACCAACAACTGAAATATGCCTTTTAACTCTTTACCAGACAACAAAATTTTAGACTGGTCCAAATTGAAAGCATTAGCAGACGACAAAATTAAAGTGACTCAAAAATTGAAATCTTTTTTGGGAAGGGTAGAAAACATTGTGGGAAAAGGAGAAAATGCTGGTTTCCAGCATTTTCTCCTTTTCCCACAATGTTTTCAGAAGGCTTCTTTCTCAAAGGTGTGAAAACCTGGGATTTTTAGCTAAAGAGTAAAAGGGTAGAAAACAGTTTTGGAAGAAAAAGAAGAAAATGCTGCTTTCAAGCATTTTCTTTTGTAACCAACATTTTCTTCTTTTCCAACCATGTTTTCAAAGGCCTTTCTCCTTTCGTGAAAACTTGGGATTGTGTGGTAAAGGGTTAAAGAGTTGAAAATATTGTGGGGAAAGGAGAAAATGCTGGTTATAGCACTGGATTAAAAATACCAATGATGTCATAAAATTCATGCGACAAATGTGCCATAGTTGGATTGAGTGAAAGACTAAATTTTCCTTTCTGACTAACTTCAGCAATTACGGGAACAGAACAAGTGATGACTTTTATCTCTTTACTGCATAATCCCTACTTTTAATGAACTTAAGAAGGAAACAATTTTGAAAACACGGTGAAAAAATGCTGGTAACCAGCATTCAGTCAATATTGAAGGCATTTACAGACAACAATTCAAACGTTCTTGAAATTAAAATATTGCCCTTGAGTACATTAAAAATCTTATGGGAAAAGGAATCTTTGAGTCGTTAAAAATCATGATTGTGTGGTGAAGGGTTAAACCAGTTGTTTGCATATGCTTTGTATTGGCTTAAGTTGTTTAATAAAGTGATAACTCTTTATCAAATGACAAAATTCTAGACTGGTTTAT
Source organism: Hippopus hippopus (assembly GCA_946811185.2). NCBI lineage: Eukaryota > Metazoa > Mollusca > Bivalvia > Cardiida > Cardiidae > Hippopus > Hippopus hippopus. The sequence goes on along the minus strand of OX328108.1, from coordinate 42,651,296 downwards.
TTTGGATAGCATTTGCAGAGAACATAATTATTAAACATGTCTCATCTAGTGAAATTTGTGTTTGTAAGGGTAGAAAAAATTGTTGGAAGAGAAGATGCTGGGAACCAGCATTTTCTCCTTTTCCAACATTATTTTCAAAAACCTATGGCCTAAAGGTCATCAAAACTTGGGACTGTTTGGGAAAAGGTTAAATGGTTCACAGGAAATCTTCATACCAATTCCTTTCCTTTCCTACTGTTATAATTGGTGAAGAATCTAAATCCATCCATGTCATATTCTTTCATTAAAACCATTCTAACAGACGGTATGCCATCTCTGAAATAGAAATTCTTTGTTCCATCAAATGTTGCATATCCTATGTAAGGTATCTAATCACAGCATAAACATGACTTTTCGAATCATGGCATGTTAAATCTTTTTGAAAACATTTTGGGAACAGAAGCAGTTGTTTGCTACAAACAACTGCTCCTTTTCCTCTAAAGTTTTTCCTCACAATTCAATAAAAACTTTTTTCCTTCATATCTTTTTCATTTCAGTCACTTGCACAATTTGTTTGTTTGTACTGGAGTTTAATGCCGTTTTAACAGCTAAGGTCACATTACGGCAGCCAGTGCACTTATGCATGTGTTTCCTTGGCTTTCTCACAAAAGCACTGACAAACTTTCTTTCAAAGTCACTGGCTACTTTCTCACATGCATCAGAGGTGAGAGGAGAAAAATTACCTGAAAGAAAATTTGCCTCAACTGGGTATCGAACCCGCAACTACCATGTCACGAGCTACCACTAAGCTACCTAGCCATGCCTCACTTGCAAAAGTTTTTGAGATTTCTACAATAAAATTTAAGACTAAAGGGCCATAACTCATAGACCCTTTACCACACAATCCCCAGTATTATCCCCAAGAAAAATAGGCTTTTGAAAACCTTGTGGGAGAACAGCATTTTTATCTTTTAGCACAATATTTTCTATACTTCAAAAAAGAATTTTCATCTTTGACAAGTATTAGTTCAATGCAAATGATTTCAATTCAGATGAGTCTGTGAGCATAGGATTTTGTTTGTACTAGTTTGTATTGGAGTTTAACATCGTTTTGACAGTTCATGTCATATCAGCACGACCAGTCCACCTATGCATGTATTTCCTGGTTTTCTCACATCAGCACTGACACAAATTTCTTTCCAAGCCATTGACTGCTCTTCCCACATAAATTAGGTGCGAGGCAAGAAATCGCCTAAAAGAAAGTTTTCCTTTACTGGGTATCAAATTAGCAACCACCAGGTCACAAGTCAGATACAATAACAACTGAGCTATCCGGCAGGCAGGGCTATGAGCATGAGAAATCAATCATAGACACAATAGTACATAATGTATTGTGTGCAACTCTTCAGTTTAGGTTGAACAGTTTCTGACGTTAATGTAATTTCAAAGAGGTATTTGGCATTTTCTCCTTTTCCAACAATCCTTTCAAAGGTCTCCTTCCCCTGGCTAAAGGTCATAAAAACACAGGACTGTAGGGCAAAGTTAATCCACAGCTGTATGAGTGTAACTTTTTCCACTTTTCTGTAATATGAACCCTTTACAGCACAATCCCAAGCTTTAATGACCCTGAAAAGGAAGGCTTTTGAAAACGTTGTGGGAAAAGAAGAAAATGCTGGTAACCAGCATTTTCTCCTCCTTTTCCCACAGTGTTTTTTACCCATTCAAAGACAGAAATAATCATTTGAGCTAAAATTTTTTTTTTTGTCTTCTGCAAAGGCTTTCAGTTTGGTTGAGTCCAAAATTTTGTCCTTTGGTAAAGAGTTAAGGGATAAGGAGCTGCAAATTGTTTTAACCCTTTACCATACAATCCCAATTTTTAGCAACCCTGAGAAAGCAAACTTTTGATATCAATGACGGAAAAGGAAAAAATGCTGGTTACCAGTATTTTATCCTCTTCCCAAAATGCTGTCTACCCTCCAGAAAACGAATTTTAATTTTTGAGCCACACTTTTTTTTTGTCATCTGCAAATGCTTTCAATTTGGACTAGTATTCATTTTTGCCATATAAAAAAGAGTCAAGACATATGAACTATGAACAATAATCTGAGATTGTTTACTTGGTTGCCATCATTATTTCAACAGGTCAGGAGCTTTATATATAAGGACAATAGTGTGGTTTACTTGGTTGTAGACCAGCCTGCATAGCTCAGGTGGTAGAGCGTATGACTTGTAAACATCAAGTCTTGAGGAAGTTGGTTCGAACCTCAGGCTGGCCATCTTAAATTATTAATAGTCTTTTGGATGAGACATTAAACCGAGGTCATGTGTGAAGGTGCTATACACCGAGCACGTTGAAAAAAAACCAACGTAACTTAGGATGGGTTTCATCCTGTATCTTTAGCTATCCCCTGTAACAAAACTACCAGTCTTCAAGCAGTGTTGCCCATATGGGCAACCGGTGGGGATATAAATAAATGCAAATTCATTCCTTACTTGGTTGCTGTAGCTATGGCACATGCATTAGGTTCATCAGAACATTTGGCTTCCCTCACTTCCTCAAACCAGGCCGTGAACTGTTGGATAGGATGTTTGGATTTCAGGTCTTCAACATCAAACGTTGCATCAATTCCATGGTATGGGTGTCTGATATCTGAAGTGAAAACAACCTGAATGTATGCAAGTTTCAAAATTCCACTATACTGTCCACAGACCATTTTTTTCATTGTCCATCTAACCATTTTTGGAAATATTATGACAAAAGGATAAAATGCTTGCCATGGCATCTAGCCATCTAGTGGGAGATAATGTGTTTTACACTGATAGTTTAGACTGTTCTTAAATTTTCCTTCTAAGATTTTTTTTTTCCTCCGCAAGACTTGCAGTACTTTACTGGACAGAATGTATCGCAATTTCATAGCACAGGGGAAAAAAAATGGTCAGGATATTTTTATATAGTTCATATAATTCATATAGTATTCGAGGCCACATGTACGGTAGTACATAAGCTATTATTAAGCTTTTGAAAAAGAAGGATCACCAGATAATTTTTTTTTTTTTTTACGAAAAAGCTATTTCATAAACAAATATTTACCCATTTTCATGCTGAAAACATATAGTTACAAAATTTGCAATATATTTTTCTCAAATGTTGCCTTTTAATTTTCTTGTTTAATCGGCAAGACGCTGAGTTCGTGCCGTATAGGGTCCGAATCCTAAATAGTAAATAGCTTGCTACATTATTTTAAATCAAAACAGGCAACTGTGGCATGCTTTTCATGTTTAAACATCAGAAAGCAATCTCAGCCTACTCACCTGCAATGCTTGTCATGCTTGCACAAAGGAACCTTATTCCTTAGACCTAGCAATTTTAGATTACAACGGAGTGTTACGAAATTACTTGAGGCTGTTGACACCGGAAGTCTCATTAACCAGGTACCTTTTTCAGCTTTACTTTTTATCAGACTCGAATGACGCGGATAACGCGTAGGCTGTTTCGATCCGTTGAGATATTCATGAATTCTCGTAGTCCTTAGGAGGGATCCAGTTCAATTCGAGACATAATTTCAAGTTTCTTCTAGATTTTTTTTTATCACGATGTGGACATAATTAATTACCATTTAACACAGGGGTTCAAGCCCCATGGATGGTCATCGAGAATTAATAACTAATTTAGTCTTTTAAATGAGACGTTAAACTTGGGTCCCGTGTGACAATGCTATACACTGAGCACGTTCAAGAGCCAGGCGTGACTTAGGATTGATCTCTTTACTACAAGACAAAATTTCAGCCCTGTCCAAACTGAAAGAATTTTGATCATGAAAAAAGTAAAAGCTGCTCTAAACACGTAATTATGTCGTTCATAGGGTAGATCTGGTAAACATTGTAGGAAAGAGAGAAAATACTGCTTACTTTTGTAGATGCATTTAACCCCCTATGACTGAGCATGGCTCATAGAATTTGATGTACAACCGAGACCAGTTTAGGATCATACGTAACACAAGTTTCCTGTTCGGACCAAGCAGTTACAGATTTAAAAAGGATGTGTCAAAAGGTAAGTACTGTGTTTGATTCCGATAATGGAAAAAAAATATAATAAATCCATTCAAGTATTAAAACGAGGTGGCCGAAGTAATTTGTATCGGATCATCAAATTATATCCCTTTGTAACATACTTAATTTCTATTCGTGCGTTCCGTACGGAATATTTCCGTGGCCATTCGGGACAAAACAAAGGCAGCCTAGTGTGATATCGAGGGTAAAAATAGAAATTTATGTAAATGATGTTGACTTGGGTCAGGTTAAATGAAGTAGGTAATACTGCCAAGAAAGCTTCGGTTAGCGTCATTAACAGTGCTTTTACCACACAACCCCATGCTTTACGACCACGGAGAAGAATGATTTTGAGAACATTGTGGGAACAAGAGAAAATGCTTGTCAAGACCGCAATCGATGAAGCGAATTTCAAAATGAAATAAACATTTACTCATTAAAACACTTCCTGGTACGATTCATTTAGCTATGGTTAGCTAGCATATAACCCATTATCTCCCGCTAGATGGCATTCTACAAATACACATCTATCTAATATGGACATTATGGGTACAGAACCGGACTACTTTTCAAAACAACAACCATTACTTTGAATTTCAAAATGAAATAAACGTTTACTCAATAAAACGCTACCTGGTGCGATTCATTCAGCTGTGATAGGCAAGCATGCAACCTATGAATCGGCCATTTATTAAAACAGCCCTACATGGTTGGGTAATAGGCTAATAGCTTCGCTGTAAGCCCTACTTTTCCCAAGTATCCGGGGATGGGTGATGCGTCATAGCAGACAGGTCGAAGCTTCGAAGAATATGACATGCGCAGACAACGACATATAACCTATGCACCAATCAGCCAAATGTAGGCGTGGTTTTTGTGGCATTTGTCAAAGACAATGCCACTATGAGATCAATAATAAATGTTCAATATTGAATTTTGAAGACCATGTATGGTATTTTGTCCAAAACCGAAGGAAATAAACCCAAATAAACTCAATTTTTCAAGACAAATGAGTTTTTCAATAGCACTCAGATATATAATTGGAAATGGCGTATTGAAATAAACTGCAAAAGGCTATCGATCGTGGAAATACTTCTTTTTGAGTAAAAATAGCTTCACCTCTTCATAGCCTTCTATTGGCGCAATGATATGCACAAAATTTGTCTTCTGACCGCTTTGCTTCCGGGGTTGTTCGTTCCAAAACCAGTTCGTCCCTGGGCTTGTTCGTCCCATGATTGCACGCTACTCATTTGATTGTGCATGAATATTTACAGGAAGAAAACTTTATTGTAATGTTGGGAATTAGGTCCTGACGGCCAAAGATATCTCAAAATCATAGTATTCAGGTATAAACTTAATTGAATTCAATATATTTACATGGCTTCTCTCTCTACCCATCGTGCATCCTTCCGTCAAGGGACGTTACTCCTGACTCCTCTTGAAAGATCAAAGGGAGACCACCAATACACAAATAACGCAAACTTAGGCACCAGTAATCTCCCTTTAACCAGAGACGTATTAATTTGCTTAGGAGGTTGATTTTCAAGTTAATATTTAATAATATTTCTCTTTTTTTTTTAGCTCACCTGAGCACGAAGTGCTAAGGTGAGGTATTGTGATCGGTCATTGTCCGGCGTCCATCTGTCCGTCTGTCCACAATTCCTTTAAACATCTTCTCCTCCTAAACCGCTGGGCCAATCTTGGTGAAATTTGGCAGGGATGTTCCTTGGGTGAAGCTCTACCAAAGTTGTTCAAGAGATTGAATTCCACCCTTAACTCTGGTTGCTATGGCAACAGAAAGGAAAAAAATAGCAAAATCTTTGAAAATCTTCTTCTCTGACATTAGAAGGCGTAGAGCTTTGATATTTGGTATGTAGCATCTCCTAGTGGACCTCTACGAAGTTTGTTCATATGATGCCCCTGGGGTTAAAACTGGCCCCGCCCCGGGGGTCACAAGTTCGAACATAGGAACAAAGAAAGAAAGCTTTAAAATTCTTCTTCTCTGAAACTGGAAGGCATGGAGCTGTGATATTTGGCATCTAGCATCTCCTAGTGGACCTCTACCAGTTTTGTTCATATGATGCCCCTGGGGTCAAAACTGGTCCCGCCCCAGGGGTCACAATTTCGAACATAGGAACAAAGAAGGAAAACTTCTTCTTCCCTAAAACTGGAAGGTGTGGAGCTTTGATATTTGGTATGTAGCATTTCCTAGTGGACCTCTTCCAAGTTTGTTCAATGATGCCGCTGGGGTAAAAACTGGCCCTTTCCCGGGGGATCACAAGTTCGAACAAAGGAACAAAGAAGGAAAACTTTAAAATTCTTCTTTTCTAAAACTGGAAAGCATAGAGCTTTGTTATTTGGTATGTAGTGAACCTGTTCTAAGTTTGTTAGCCCACCTGAGCACAACGTGTTCAGTCAGTTAAAAATTGGGTCACCTGGGGTCATAAACTAGGTATCAAGGTTAAATTAAACTAATACTTTGTGGGCACTCTAGAGGCCATATTTTTTGCTCAATTGACTTGAAAATTGGTCAGAATGTTTGTCTTGATGAAATATTGGGTGAGTTTGGAATTGGGTCATCTGGGGTCATGAACTAGGTCACTTGGTAAATTTAAGAAATACTTTGTGGGCACTCTAGAGGCCACATTTATTGCTGAATTAACTTGAAAACTGTTCAGAATGTTTTTCTTGATAAATGTTTTGACGAGTTCCAAATTTGGTCACATCGGGTGATGAATTAGGTCACTAGGTCAACTTCAGGAAATTCCTTGTGGACGCTCCAGAGGCCACATTTTAAGCTCAATTGACCAGACAATTGGTCAGAAATTGAATTACGCACGTGGAGTGAATTTCGCCTATTGACTCAGGTGAACGATCCAGGGCCATCATAGCCCTCCTGTTTTCAAATTATTAAATCTACACAGTGGCTTCCTTGACAAATGCCACATCAGCGTTCTCAACGCTTTGATTCCACGTGTTATTATCCCTTTCGGGCTATAGGCGATAACAGGGACTTTTGCGGGCGGCACAAATCAAGGTCAGACTGCACAGAACGTGCAGTATGATTTTGGATTTATTTTGTCCGCTTGTTAAGTCAAGCCTATGAGACAAAAACCCTTCAGTGTCTCAGTGGATTCTATTTTTAGGCATTGAAAAGGATCGAGATTTTATATTTGGCACTGAAAGAGTTAATAGCCATTTTCTGCTCGCTACGTTTTTTAGCTGTAGAGTTTTCTAGTTAATGCACCGCGTATTAATATTCATCCTGTACAGGATAGTGATGCGTCAGAGCAGACGGGTCAATCTTGCAAGAATTTGACATGCACAGACAACGCAATGAATGAGAGCACTCACTTCAGAGGCCGAGCCCGGTAGCTCAGTAGGTACGTTGGGGCAAAGCCAAGGAGTCGCTGGTTCGAATCTCCGGCTGGGCGAATTTCTTTCAGAAAATTTATGATTGGCATAGCGACAGAATTTATTACTCGCCCACCGCTGATCATTGCTTCGCCGATGACTCTCTGAGAAAATAGCCAGTGATTTGGTAAAAACGTTGTGCAAAGCACAGGTCAGTGAAACTCAAGGGGAGCATAGAAACACTAGCCGCCACGATATAACTGAAATAATGTTGAAAACGGGGATATCTCTTTACAAGATTTTAGACTCGATCGAATCGAAAGCGTTCTCAGACGACAAATTTAACAAAGCTTAGAAGACGATTTCTGTCGCCGAAATAAAAGTAAACATTGTGGGAAAAGGTGAAAATGCAGGTAACCAGCATTTTCTCCTTTTCCCACGATGTTTTCAAAAGCCTTTTTCTTCAGGTTCGTTAAACACGGGATTGTTGGTAAAAGCTATAAAATCCATACAAACAAACAAACGAAGGAACTCGTAAAACAGTGTTGCAGGTTTGGGATGTAGATCTGTAACACGAATGATTTCTTATCGGCGTAGCTGAATGTGCTGGCTTTTGACCCACTTTTTGGTATTGATAACAAATGAACAAATAGAAATTTGTGATTGGTAAAAAATGTAGACATGTTTATTTTAAGGACCCCTCCCTTTTTGCTGGCAAATTTACGCCGATTATCTTTTTTAAAGATATTTCTTGTTTATAATGTCGCAGGCCCAATAGAGGCAAAAAATACAGGTGTTAAAATGCATTTAGATTTGAATTGTACCATTTAAAAGTATAGAAAATATCGTGAAGATGACAATCTATTATCGTGTGGTCAGTCCATGTGTTAGAGTTAGTCGCTGGTAGAAAAAAGAATTTCAAAATGAGACAAAAAGTAAACAAAAGATAGAGTGACCTGGCAACTTCTGGCAACCTAATTTTGAAATTAATTTCTCTGCCAGCGACTGACATGAACCGTACATTTAGAGATTGCCATCTTCACAGTAATTTTCATACTTTAAAATGGTATGATTTTAGTTTAAATGCATCTTTTAACACCCATTTTGTTTACTTTTGGCTTCCATTGTTACTTTAATATTCAGCTGTCTTCAAGTCAGTGGTCCAGTTCAGTAATATTCCCATGTCTGGCCAGTCAGTTTCTGAAGCTATGCATTGGTGTAACCTTTAATCGCGAAAACAGTTATCAGTTTGCAGACAGTTCATGGATGATAATCAATTATTTCATGCTTTCCGATAGGTTATCGAGAAATATCGGTGAAATATTTTTCGATATTCCATGGTTACGACCAGTGAAAGTACCGATTTTTATATTCTAACTTTTCAATTGAAGGCGGAAACAGCTGTTCCCGCGCATCAGTTACCTAGGTAAAATGTACGTGCCTCACAACCAGATGGAAATATGACGTAATTTACCTTACATTTCTCGCACTTGACGTAATATTGTAATGCGTTGCTATGCGGAGGGGGTACGCCACGGGGAATAACCGAAAAGAACTGTACTGGATTTTGATTAAGTTCCCCCCAGAAAGGGTTAAAAGCATGAAATAAATAGAATATTTTTTTTTTTCGGTGAAAGATCGAAATTTATTTCATCTCGTGAACATCATCGGTAATATTTTCACGAGTGGCGCAGCCACGAGTGAAAATATTACCGATGATGTTCACTCGATGAAATAAATTTCGATCTTTCACCGTAAAAAACAAGTATCCTCTATATCATAGATCTATACACACAGTATCCCACTGAAAAGTTATATGAATATGAACCATACTCTAGCGAAAGGGGGTTTTATGCATCTCCATGATGTAGTATACTAGGCAGGTCATCCCATAATTACGGATCCATAAAATCCATTTTGTTTTGACCATCGACTGCATCATGAGGTAGACTGGTCCTTTGACATACAGAAAACTGATCAATAGCACGCTGTAATGGGTAGATACTTTTTGCAGATAGATTAAACACCCTTTTCAGAGAGCAAGGAGTCATACATAAATGATCTATGTTGAAAAAGCAGACTTCTTAAAAAAGGCCTAATACAAGACGCCATTTTCCAGCCTGGGGAAGCAATAGTATTATGATGTTGAGCAAAAGACGACAAGGAAAAGGAAGCAGAACAAAACTTCTTAAAAAGAAAATAGAACAAAGTGAGCCGTTGTTGCAAGCAATGCAATAAGATCATTTCTACAACATTAAGGTCATCCGTTTCCGTCAGTTTTGTAATCAGTAGGTACTGGATTCAATCCTCGCTGGTGGCATAGGTCGCCTTGTGCAAGACGCTGCAGAGCTCAAGCCTCGTTCTGGTGAAACCAATTAAACATACTTGTAAATGAGCTTTCGCCATGATATATCAGTTATACCCATTTTTCGGCGAGGCTGAATGCTCTGGTTGTTCACCTCCTTTTTAGTATTATATTCGAATATATAAAAAGAAAGTTGCAATTGGTCAAAAATAAGGAAAGTTTATTCTGTGGGGACCTCCAGACATATTTTCAAGCAAATTTACGCCGTCTGTCTTCTTTTAAAGACATTTCTTGTCTATAAAAGTTGTTGAATTAGAACATCACTATGCTTTTATGATTTTAAGTTACTATTCTTTGATGCAGATCATATGCATAAAAGATTACTTTTGATGTTCTACTTCCATAGGTATCATCTCTTTTTCTTCAGCAGGAACATTTACTTCCATTGGAGAAGGTTTCAGATTACCGATTAGTAGAACAGTAAGGATATAAAGGACGACCCAGATCGCACTTTGTCCAACAAGGAGGTATAAGAACCAATGGATGAAAACCGTTCCATAATATATCCGAACAGAAGCGGAAATAGCATGACACCTAGAGCAGCGGATGTCAGAAACATTGCGGATATTCTGCCTGATACCGTTACGATCTTTTCATTGGTCCACGTAAATATGGCAGGAAACATAACCGACATCGAAAATCCCGAACAGCCTATGAATATCCAGATTAGTGCAGTTATGTTAAATAAGGACGAAATAAGTAAACATGAAAATGAAAGTACCATGAGTGTCGAAAATATGAAGAGAAGTTTTGTAGTTGGTATGAAACGCACAAAATAAATGGCACCAAGGCGGGTAAAACCGAAGCGTATCCAATGTACGGAGGTAGCAAACGAGCCTGACGACTTCGACCATTTCAACTGTGAGATACAGAATGTCATTAAGAATCCCGCGAAGGTATCTTCGCTTCCAAGTAGAGAAACATCAAAGAAGAAAGTAAAAGCAAAATCAAGAGCTTTAGAGACTTCGTAACTCTTTTGAAGCCCGTCGAATCCCAATTTTCCTCCTCTTGTCTCACCTTTTGTTTCTTATCTCTTGATTTCAAATATGTTATCAGAAATGGTATCGACGTAATTGCTGTTAAGATGGCCGTTATCAAGTATGCATAATAGACGTTCGTTTTCAAGGTATCTTTTTCTGGATAGAACTGTGCCGTATTGTTGTTGGGCGTAAGCTCACTCTTGTCTTTTGGCGAAACACTAGCGGAACTTACAGCATACTTGCTGAGGTTCCTATCAGTTGTCAGTGTTTCGTTACTCGAGACGATATTCTTGTCGGCTAGAAACGGCTCTGCTACCAAAGGTGATATCATTCCGCCTAATGCAAAACAGAAGTGTAGAGCTTGCATGTACGTTCCAACATCTTTACCCCATAGTTGTACTACATGTATCTCAGAATTACCGCCTGTAAAAAATAGACAAGTTAACTCTTTACCAGACGACAAAATTTTAGACTGGTCCAAATTAAAAGCGTTTGCAGACGAGAAATCAAATTTTACACAGGTTATGAAATTTGACATTGATAGAGTAGAAAACATTGTGGGAAAAGGAGAAAATGTTGGTTACCAGCATTTTCTCCTTTTCCCAACGTGAATGTTTTCAAAATCCTTTACATTGGCATCGTTAAAACTCACTGATTTCTACGTGTTATTTCTGTACCAAACAATTCCAAGGTTTAAGGACACTATAAGGACTTGGGACTCAATCCTTTCCCAAACAACAAATTTTAGACTATTCCACATTGAGCGCATCTGAGGGCAATAAGTCTTAAATTGGTACATATAGATTGAGGCTTTTTTTTTTTTGACAGGGTAGAAAACATTTTAGGGAAAGGAGAAAATGAAGAATACCAGCATTTTCGCCTTCTCCAACTACGTTTTCCGAACGTTTCTTGCTCAGAGTCGTTAAAACACGGGATTGTTTGGAAAAAGATAAAGGAAAAAAAAAAAAAAAAATTGTGAGAAAAAGAATGATTGCTGGTAAACAACATTTTCTCTCATCTTACACAATGTTTTTCTCTCTTTCAGATGCGGGTCGCACCATTTGAGCAACATTTAATTTGTACTTCTTTGATGATTTCAATGTGAAGAAGTCCAAAATTTTATTGTCTGGTAAAAGATTAAATATTGAAAATTTAAAAAAAATGTATATCCAGTTACAAATTGAAAAAGAAGAAAAAATGCTTAGGTAGAAATTGCCCCATATTCCACAATGTTTTGCGTATCATTTAGAGTCTTGTTCTCCAAATATTTTCGCTCTGTGTCAAAAGCGATACTTTTTTTTTCGATGGCAAAACGGCTTGTATCTTAACCCTTACCCTGCTTAGTAAGTCAACATAAAACTTTTAAGCCGATAGTAAAAACCCAAATTTTGCTTTTTCAAAGATATTTTGGGGTAAAATATGTCCTTATCGGACAGTGTAGATCAAAGATCAGACTGCACGTTCTGTGTAGTCTGATCTCGATCTACACTGTCCGCAAAAGATCAGTGAGTCGTGCTTAGCAACCTAGGGGCTAAACACCATAAACCTATCTGAAGCATAGGATTCTGAACACATTCTTGTAATAGTGTGAGAATAGAACATAAATCAAGATTTTATACACGTACACAGGTAAAAACATTGTGGCGAGATGTGCTATTGTTCGTCAGGAGCGATGCATCCTTTTCCATAATAGTGTTAAAAGTTGTCCTCTTCAGAACGAAAGAAATCGTCTACAGAAGGAAATCATTTGCGCACTACATTATTACATTTTATTATTTGTAACATTACCCGTAGTTGCCAAGTCCCGGAAGCGCCTTCGGCAGCGTACAGGACTTGAGAACAATGGGTCGCTGGTTCAAATCCCCAGCTCGGCCAATTTCTTTCCGATTGCGATAGAATTAAGTCCTCTCTCTCACCAGTGATCATTGTTTAGACGATGGCTATGTGGGAAAGCAGCCTGTGGCTTGGGAAGATTATTGTGCGGAGTACTGGTAATAAAAACTCCTGAGAAGGATGGATAGATGCATTGGCCTTTGCGATACAAACTGAAAAAATAACCAATCAATCATTCAATCAATCAATCAATACATCAATCAATCAGTACATTAATACATCAGTACATCAATCAATACATCAATAGTTGTAAGCCTGAAAACAAAGAGAGTGACCGTGAGAAATAATATATTTCTTAGTGTACACAGAGCCATGAAAAATACGGGTATCTGTATGTTTATTCGGCCACTTTCAAGATTACTTCAGTTATTTATCGTGGCAGCCAGTGCACCTATCCTTGCTTTCCTAAAGTTCCTTTAATTAGGATTACACTAACTTCTTTCCAGCCCAGTGGCTGTTTTCCCATCTTACAAATGATCAGCGATAACAGGTGGGTGAATTCTGTCGCAGTGATTATCATTGATTCTTGGGAAAAAAAACTAGTCCAGCTGGAATTAGCGACTCCTGATAATTTAGGGCTAAATTTCGTCACAAGTTAACCCTTTACTACACAATCCCGAGTTCAAACGGCCCTAAGAAGGATCATCTGAGAACATTGCGGGAAAAGGATAAAATGCCAGTAAAATGCTACCCTGTTGAGGACTTTTGTCATATTTGTATCACTTTCGAATTTGTTGTCTGCAGATACCTTCTGCCATCAAAAATTTGCTTGGCAGGGTCAAATGAATATATCTGTACCGATCAGTTATTGTACCGATTGTTTTCATATGTCTGAGGAAAAAGTCTCTTTCGCCCATTTCTAGGCTTTGCTTACATGTATTTTCATATTATTTTCTTTTGAATTCAAATGACGTATTTGTTCCAGACTGGATTGCGATGTTATATGGTGAAAAAAAGGTGGAATAAGTTCCAGGAATAACATTTTCTATTGAGAGAAAATGCACTGGACGCGATATAGATCTATACGTTTTCGGTAGAATGACCCAGATAGCTTTTGCGAATGGTGTAGATGAAGATCAGACTGCACAAATATATGCATTCTGGTCTTTTTGGGGAAGCTTTGGGAAAGATTTGTATAGATAGGGGAAATAACGGAATTTCGTGCCGCACCTAAACCAGGCACCAGCTAAAACGGAAATGACGTTGGTGGACACGTTCTTAACTGCACGATCAGAGTCCTGCCTTTTAAAAAGTTTCTTAAGTAAAAAAAAAAGACCTACACGATCAAATAGAGACAGTCCGAAAGGTATGCAAATCCTTTTGATGGATCGATAGTAAATTAAAGATGACAAACAATTTGAAATAAAAAGGAACAAGCCTTCATCCCAGACCCACTCCTTTTTCCTGTTCGGTTCTGGGCTTCTTCGTCCCTTAGCTTATTCGGCCCTTACCTTATTCGTCCCTGGGCTCGTTTACCTAGGCTTTTTTCGTTTTTAAATCAACCCTGGCTCAAGAAATATGAACAAATACTCAATATTTCCACAATTAAAGGCTCTTGTTTATGACATACATGTAGTTTGGAATATTATTGTTGTAAAGACCACAGGAATTTGACATTCTATAATGAAAAAATATGATTCAATAAGAAAAAAACACTACCCTATAAATAAAGAAACACAAGGAATGCAACACTTCGATTACCGATGACAACACAAAAATGCCCTACCCACCCAAAAGCACCAACGAAACGAAGTGATCACAATTTCCTTTACCCTAGTAACAGATAACACCAAAATGCACCTGTGACATTCAGCGATCCTTAAGTAGACACCTTTTCACCGGAGATATCCATCATTTTTTACAGCTTTTTTGACAATTACAAGCCATCGAGGAGGCCATTCGCTGACGTCACTACATTATGCCCGCAGTAAATGTTGTGGCTGAGGGGTATGTGTATTCCCCGGCCCCACTCAAAAAATGAGCCAGAATATTCCCAGCCCCTACGGCCCCCGTGGTAGAGTAGAAAAGACTTTGAGGAAAAGCATAAAATGCTGGTAACCATCAGTTTTTCTTTTCCCACTATGTTTTCTAAAGGCTTCTTCCTCATGTTCGTGGAAACCATGGATTGTTTGTTAATTTATTGATATTTTCATTTCCGTGCTTCACGAAATATGATCAGTCGAATAAGGCTATTGTCAACAAAGTTACGTCCCCTGATGGGTGTTTCCCTATTCATACAAGTGAAATATCTTTCTTTAAAAAAGAATACCGACAAACATTTTTGCTAGTTACTTGTAGAAAAATATGTAGTATCATGCGATGTACATAAATATATTTTAAAACGAAAATAAAAATGAAAACGAAAGTAATATTTTCTGCGGGCCTTAAAAAATAGTGACGTCAGCAAATGGCCTCCTCGATGGCTTGTAATTGTCAAAAAAGCTGTAAAAAATGACGGATATCTCCGGTGAAAAGGTGTCTACTTAAGGATCGCTGTATGTGATAGGTACATTTTGGTGTTATCTGTTACTAGGGTAAAGGAAATTGTGATCACTCTTCATTTCGTTGGTGCTTTTGGGTGGGTAGGGCATTTTTGTGTTGTCGCCAGTAATCAAGGCGTTGCATTCCTTGTGTTTCTTTATATATAGGGGGATATTTTTTTTCTTATTTAATCATATTTTTTCATTATAGAATGTCAAATTCCTGTGTAAAGACCTTCGCACACTTGTCACAATCAGTGATACAGTTAGTTGGGTAGTTCCGAATCATGGGTAGTTCCGAATCATACCATTGAAGATATGTTTAAAACTCTTGTCAGCGTTAACTGATATGCATAAAATTCTTGTTTTCAATTCTTTGTCATATTTCCTCCGCCTGTTGCAAATTTTGGTCAAATCTGACTAAGTTGCCGATTTTTATGCATTTAGGAAGAAGTTTACATGATTGCAATTTTATCGTTATACCGGTTATGCAAATGTTCCGCGGGAAGAAAAATCGCTAAACGACGAACGAAAACAAGGTAAAATAACGGGTTTTTTCGATAATCCCATTTTATTGTTTCTCTGCTGAGCAAAAAAATTGTGTTTGCATGTATCAACGCATATTTATCAGAAATACTTGAGTTGATCCACATGCGTATGTGTGGGGTAGTTCCGAATCAGCCGATTGTGGAGGTTGTCTCAAAAAGGTATCAAGAGTCGTGCCTTGGTGAACCTGTACCCTGGTAAATCATACCCTAATTTCAAGGGTACAAGGTCTCTCGAAAACTCGAATCCCATCTATATGATTCAATAGCGATATATATTTTTGCTTATCTTATTTTCGATTTTGTTTACTCAGTCTTGATATGCACTGCTTGTTTCATTATGTTAGACCATACTTTTGTAACGCTGTGAAGATGAGAACTCTGTCAGTTTTTACTTAAGCTGTAAATAGTTAAGAATACAAAAACATTGTACCACGTATTTGTGCTATCTTGTGATATTTATGTTGCGTTTTGAATAGATAATTTGTAATACAACCATTCCCCCTTTTTTTCTCCCAAATAAAATGGTACAAAACTGTTTTGTCATTCCCTTAGTATATTCGGCTTCAGCATATACTATCTCTTTCTATTACCCTACGATTGAGTAATGTAATTGTGTATAGGATGTGATTAACAGAGCTAATCACCATCTTTAATTGATGTAAATAGCCACTTCATTTAATCTTGTATCAATAAAAACGATTAAAAAATCTGTCATTACTTGATTACATTAGGATTTTGGCGCCTTTTAAAAAGTCATATCTTGGGGTCAAATTGTGTCAAAGGTGATCACTGCTACTACATAAATTGAATAATCAGTAGGGAAAAAGCACTCAGGACTTGTAATTTACGATGGCTATTTGTTTTCTAATGCTATACGTCATAAAGCTGTATGACGATGCCCTGACAACAGGCCTTTGTGCCTGGGAACAACCTTATACATAAAGCATTGAAACAGAGCAATTTTTAACTTTTCCACACTATATTCTTTATTTGAAGCATTTAAACAACGTTTGGCAGGCATAAAACTTAAATTCATAAACCTCTGTAAAAGTATGAACATACTGATGGATATTGGGTGTCCCCTGTTCTATAGTGATTTATACTTTGGCAATGTGATTTCAAAAACAAAATTTTCCATCATGAGACAGGGTGCTGAAAATTTAATTTATCACAGGTCTTTTTTACTACTTTTATTATTTTCATTAGGTCTAACTTCATTGAAACTTAAACAAATCTAGATTGATGTATCTCTTGGTCATTTTGACAGCCGAAATCCATTGTTAGACGACCCCTATATGCAAATTGTTTCGTGATTCGGAATACCCTCACTTGATTCGCAACTACCCTAATGGATGTACACTGTAGAATGGGAATATATTGTCTAAATTTAAACCAATGGAAACGAGCTTTATTTTTTAAACCTTCTTTATCAGTAGACCTTCTGATGGAAAGGTATTTAGCCCGGCCCGATTTTTAAACGAAAGTATAGCATCGTATTACTCGTTAGTGATTCGGAACTACCCAACTGACTGTAGATAGTTTATCATTAACACCTTTGATTCTATTTGTTAAATTTTGGATGTACGCAAAACTTGCATTTTTTTTTGACATTTTTGGGATTTTTCAGGTGGTAGGTATATTACATCTACGTCTGCTTCATAAAAGCACTGACCAATGCATCAGTATCCAAGGTGAATTTGTTTAGTTTGGGGAAAAATCCTGGAATTGGGGAAAACTAATGCCATTTTTGAATTGGGAATGGAGCCGAATTTGGCCCCAAAGGAAAGGCAGAAAATCCTCTGAGTTTGGAAGAGCAGGCCTGGAAGAACAGACCCAGGCGGACAAGCCCAGGGACGAAAAAGCCTTTTCATTTCAGCATGAGAGTTCTTTGTCCTATCTTTGTCTAAATGATGATAGCTCAACATTTTAATGTCTGGATCTATTGATCTTGTATGATAATCAATTGATGAACTTAACCCTTATCCTGCTAAAAAAGTGAAATGAAACTGATAGTAAAAACCCAAACTTTGCAGTTTCAAAGGTAATATTTGGGAAAAGATATGTCCATATTGGACGGTGTAGATGCAAAGTCAGACTGCACATTCTGTGCAGTCTGATCTTGATCTACACTGTCCGCAAAAAGTCATTGAGTTACGCTTACCAGCCTGAGGGTTGAGGTGAGCAAATGAAGGTTACAGTTGAAAATTCCTGTAGCAAGTGAACACATCTTCATCACGTGAGCCAAGTCCCATGGGTGGTTGGAAGTATTGCTCTTCATAAATAAATCATAAACTTATCCACATTCAAAGTAATTTTAGATGAAAAATTATGATTCAAAAGATGGAATTTGTCTTTGAAAGAGTTTAACACATTATGGGAAAGGAGAAAATGCAAGCCAGTTTCTTCTCTCCCTGTTATGATTTCAAGTCTCAGGATAGCATGGACTCGTAAGGTGAAGGGTACATCAAATACATTTTCGTCACATGTACTTATTGGGTAGTGGAATGAAGACCACAAATTTCTCCAGAATGTTTACTTAGGCTGCCATAGTTACATTCAAAAGTTGTGCTTTGTGCAAATCTAGTGAAACTTCATTACCATTTATTAGGTGGTTCTCTGTTTTAAGACCCTTTGAAAGAGGATGTTCCTCTTTACCACAAGGCAACATTGAAAGCACTTGCAGACGACAATATGTTTGTGACTTAACTCTTTACCAAACGACAAAACTTTGGACTAGTCCATATTGAAAGCATTTGCAGACGACAAAATAAATGTGAATCAAAAATTGAAATTCAATTTGGGAAGGATAGAAAACATTGTGGGAAAAGGAGAAAATGCTGGTTACCAGCATTTTCTCCTATTCCCACAATGTTTTCAAAAGCTTTCTTTCTTAGGGTTGTTAAAAATCGGGATTGTCTGGTAAAGAGTTAAACGATGGAATTTGTCTAATAGGGAAGAAAAAAAGTGTTGGAAATGGAGAAAATGCTGGTTACCAGCATTTTCTCTTTTCCCCACAATGTTTTCAAAGGGCTTCTTCCTCAAGGTCGTTAAAACTCGGGATTGTGTGGCAGTGTTCCCACTTGCGCAAATTCTTGCGTAAATCACGTTATGGAATTGAAATTCATTTAAGAAATATTGGTTACATGTGAGACCTCACGTAAGAAAATACATGGACAAAAAAGGCATTTATTTGCTTATTTTGTGTAAAATGTTAAGTTTTGAAGTTACCTGTTACCCTTATTGACAGTCTTTTTTCAAATCATGCATACCTATCCAGAAAATAACAGACATGAAAAATTGATCAGTGCAAAATACACAGAAACCCATGACACAACAAAATGTCTCTTCGACATTGTCCAATCAGAGTCACTTCAGACTGTCTTTTCAGCTTTTTAGCTCACCTGAGCACGAAGTGCTCAGGATGAGCTATTGTGATCACTCACCATCCGTCGGCGTCCGTCGTCCGTCCGTCCGTCTGTCCGTCGTCCATCCGTTCACATTTTTTTGTTTACACTCTAGCATCTACAAATATTAACCAATCAGCACCAAACTTGGTCAAAATATATATGACCATAAGATCTCGGATGAGTTCGATTATGGGTCTAATTGTACAAGAACAACTGGAGTTATTTGCCCTTGAATTAGAAAAATTGCTATATTTGACTTTGTTTACACTCTAGCATCTACAATTTTTCACCAATCAGCACCAAACTTGGTCAAAATATATATGACCATAAGATCTCAGATGAGTTGGATAATGGGTCTAATCGGACCAGAATAATTGGAGTTATTTGCCACTGAATTAGAAAAATTGCTATATTTGACTTTGTTTACACTCTAGCATCTACAATTTTTCACCAATCAACACCAAACTTGGTCAAAATATATATGACCATAAGATCTTGGATGAGTTCGATTATGGGTCTTATCGGACTAGAATGACTGGAGTTATTTGCCCTTGTATAAAAAAAATTGCCATATTTGACTTTGTTTACACTCTAGCATCTACAATTTTTCACCAATCAACACCAAACTTGGTCAAAATATATATGACCATAAGATCTTGGATGAGTTCGATTATGGGTCTAATCGGACTAGAATGACTGGAGTTATTTGCCCTTGTATAAAAAAAATTGCCATATTTGACTTTGTTTACACTCTAGCATCTACAATTTTTAACCAATCAGCATCAAACTTGGTCAAAATACTTATGACCATGAGATCTCAGATGAGTTTGATTATGGGTCTAATCGGACCAGAACAACTGGAGTTATTTGCCACTGAATTAGAAAGTTCTATAGAATAGTTCTTTGTCCGGAGCATAACTTTGTCATCTCCAGTCGGATTGACTTGAAACTTGGCATTTGTGTTTGTTGCAATAATATGGAGTGCAGTGTGAAAGAACCATAACTCTACCTTGTACTGTCTATGAGTTATTTCCCTTTGATCGTCATTTTTACAGCATTTTCTGCTTGTCCAGATTATAACTTTGTCATCTTTAGCCTGAACATCTTCAAATTTGGTATGCATGATTTGTGAAAAATTACGGAGTGCAATGCACAAAAACCATAACTCTTCTTAGCACAAATTTTGAGTTATTCCCCCTTTGACCTTCATTTTTATAGCATTTCTTGCTTGTCCGGAGCAAAACTTTGTCATCTTAAGTAGGAATGACTTGAAATATGGTATGCTTATTTGTTGCAATATTTGGAAGTGCAGTGCACAAGAGTTGTAACTCTACCTCGCGCTGTCTTTGAGTTATTTCCCTTTGACTGTCATTTTTACAGCATTTAGTGCTTGTCCGGAATATAACTTTGTCATCTCAAGTCAGAACAACTTCAAACTTGGTATGCATGTTTGTTGCAATATTACCGAGTACTGTGCGCAAGAACAATAACTCTACCTAGCGTGGATTTTGAGTAATTCCACTTTGATCTTCATTTTTACAGTATTTCTTGCTTGTCTGGAATGGAACTTTGAAGTCTCATGTCAAATTGACTTGAGACTTGGTAAACATGTTTGTTGCATTACCTGCCCTTTGCAATTATTATACCTCGACAACTGGCGATGGGATGGGCATATCTTGCTACAATTTGCCGGTCTTGTTTCATTATCATTTGGCCTTGAACCTCAATATTTGGTATTTATCTTCATTGTAAACCTTTACTGCTTAGTACTCAGGTGAGCGATATAGGACCATCATGGTCCTCTTGTTAATGACTTTAAGCAGTAGATTTACGTAAATATCTTAATATAATGGACATTTTTGCTCTAAATCGTCAATATGGATTGCTTTACCTCTCGTTGGGAACCATTATTGTCATACCCACTAATATGAAATCTTACCCCCAGTGTTACAGCTCAGGGGACAAGTGTACCCTTGAAATAAAAAGCTAGTGGGAACACTGTGTGGTAAAGGGTTAATAATATATTGTGGAAAAAGGAAAAAACAATTATCATAATTTTTTCTCTTTTTCCTGCAGTTGTTTTTTTTTTACTCTTTAAGAAGCAAACCCACATTTGATCAGTATTCTGTTTACAAATTCTTTCTATTGTAATAACTGTAACAACATCAACCCCTTAGTGTGCCGAATTTATAGGATCTGACATGAGTTGGGGTTTGAGATAAGATATTATTAAACGAGTCTAGGGAAAATGTTATTAAGGGGGCCTTTGCTGAGCTTAATGACATTTTTTCGTGACGAGTTTAATAAAGTTTTATTGCAAATGCCAACGAATGTTGGATTCTTTTTAACACATAATGCTATTTCACAAATTATAGATCAGAAGATGCAAAACCATCTATAGATGCACCTGTGGTAATATTCATAAAAGCTATTCACTACTATGAAATACGCACAAAATGAGGTAAAAAATGATGTCAGACGGTAATTATTGTGATATCAAACATGTATAAGATAAGAAAATCTGTAATTGATATATTACACTGTAAACAAGGGAGGTTATGTGATAAAAACCTATCAGACATTTTCATCCTAGAAATATGGCCCAAATAGTTGCAATTTCATGCGTGCTTTTGTCTACAGTATTTCAGCAAAGTGGACAGTGTAGATCAAAGATCAGGCTGCATGTTTTGTGCAGCCTGATCTTGATCTACACAGACCACAAAGGCAACATAGTCATGAAAGGCACTTTAGAGGTTAATTGTTGTTTAGTAGAGGCTTTATTTACTGTTATATATCTTATTTACTTACAGGTGACAGTGTGAACATATTTCCAGATTTGTTATTTAGAGGTCCTGGGTTTGTTCCTCACTTGCAGTGATGGTTTTGATGGGTGTACCCTGGGGAATGATATTGAAGAGCCCTAGTCTAAGCTTGATGAAACATAGAAAATAGATGAACAAGTTTTCTGTTGCCATGGCGTTACTGATATTCTGCTGAAAGTAGTGTAATACACCAGATGGGGTCAAATCTGTGACTGACTGAAGATGAATGTTAGACAGAGGTACATTTACATCTACAAATTTTGTTCTAAATAATCAAAGTGCTAGTGATGCTCTTGCCATTTGAAATCTTTACCAAACGACAAATTCTAGACTCGTCCAAGTGGAAACAACAATTTCAACAGTGATGTGAATAACCTGAAGTTCTTTGACAGGGTAGAAAACATTGTGAGAAAAGGAGCCAGCATTTTCTCCAGTACCCACAATTTCTCCAACAGGGTCGTTAAAAGTTGTGTGGTTAATCTAATGGGTTAAATGCAGGTGGCATATAATATCCCTGCTGTCTGTAAATACTGTACAAATGGAAATTTTTGCTATGTGGAAATTCTTGCAAATTCACAAATTCAAAAAATTCGCAAACTTTTCTGTTCACATATTTTTACTACAAATGTACCAAAAAATAACTGATTTTGCAAACATTTCTATATGCCAAATGTCCTGTCATCAGTAATTCCCAAATTTTTTTAACACACGTATATATATACACATATACAGTCTGTCATGGACATTCTATTAATAGTAAGGAAAATGGCTTTTTGTCTATGAATATATTTTGATGAGAACTGCAGCCATATGAATTTAAAGGTACATCTTTACAGCAAGACAGAAAAATATGCTGTTACAGAGTTTCCGTTTACGACGTAAAAGTATCTATATACGCATGAAAATCAGCTCGGACGCAAAATAAATAAGCTGATCGCGTCCCTGGGACGCAGTCAAAATTGAGTCCAAACGATAATTTAATTAGACTACATCAACACCGAAAACCATTCGAAATACGAAGATTTCAACTCTGCCTGTACAAACTGACCATCGGAATTCCAAAATGTCTATAAATAGAACTTGGTTCGCCAACATGTAAACTCTTACCAATCTCTTTCCTAAGACTGGTTACCCGCGTTACATCTATACTGTCTTTCCCGGCGAACTGAGCGGGACAACAGCTGTTGCTTAGCACTTGTATACTGAAACAGAAGATCGCTTCCCCGGCAGAAAAGAAAAAACATTCTCGATCTTTCCAAGACCAATGGCTGAAAGATCCTGCCTTTAAAGTTTGGTTAGTGAAAGACACTGATGATTCAGATTCTTGCATTTGCATGAAGTGTTTAATTTGCAGTGAAACCAAGCAGAAAAATATTTTCACAACAGGTTGTACGGACTTTCAGAGAAGTTCAATCGTATGACATACATTTCGAGCGACGGCCACCGACTTGCTCAGCAAATTAAGTCTGCGAAAGGATCCATAAAGAATTTTTAATTTCTAGTCAGGTTAAACTAGTCATTTATATTACAAGGCTTACTTAGTATCTAAGTTTAGTTCTCTTTTGTGATCTGATCTTCCTTTTTATAAGGTTAACAAGCCAATCCATTTAACTCTTTACGAAACAGTAAAATTTTAGACTTGTCCAAACTGAAAGCATTTGAAGACGACAAAAGAAAAGTGACTCTTACACTGAAATTTGTTTAAAGAAGGGTAGAAAACATTGTAGGACAAGGAGAAAATGCTTGTTACAAGTATTTTCTCCTTTTCCCACACTATTTTCAAAGGCTTTCTTACTCACGGTTATATTGTGGACTGGTAAAGGGTTACATTCCATTAGAGAGACACTCAGGGTAGTATTTCAAAACTGCTGTCCTCTGAAAATGACTATGTGGAAAGGGAGGAAAAAATCTTGTGAAGAGCAAGGTTTTTTCCCATCTTCATTCTATCCCCCAACCAAAGTGGTCTTCATTAAAAAGATGATTTACGGAAGAAAAAATGGGACTCAGAAGAAACTCAATGGGACTCAACTTTTTCAGTGGCACTGGGTCCCAGGGACTCAGTAAAATTTTATTCAAACGGAAACACTGCTGTTAATTCTTTACCAAATGACAGAATTTTAGACTGGTTGAAACTGAAGGCATTTACAGATGACAAATGTGACTCAAAATTTAAAATTTGTTTTTGGAAGGATAGAAAACTTTATAAGAAAAGGAGAAAATGCTGGTGACCAGCATTTTCTCCTTTTCCTACAATGTATTCAAAAGGCTTTTACTTCAGGATTGTTAATTCTCAGGATTTAGTGGTAAAGGGTTAAAACTTGAACTCAAATATTTACTTACCCTTATCGCAAAAATGTTCTCTTTTTGATTCCCTAGAAGGATCTGTTCTTAATTTTGCATCAGAAATATGGGGTAGCCATGATGCAAAAGACATAGAAGCTCTGCATTCTAATTTTATCCATAGAATCTTAAATGTGAGGAGATCTACACCTCAAGTAACCTTATATGGTAAAACAGGTCAAATGCCACTTACTGTAAGTAGAAAGATCAGTATGTTAAGGTACTGGATCCATATCCTTAGGCAACCAGAAAACTCCCTCGTTAAAACGGTCTACTTCTCTCTGCTAAATGATTGTGAAAATGGTTATACGTATAGTGGGAGTAACTAGGCGTACATAATTGAAGATATTTTACAACGAAACGGTTTAGGTTACACATAGTTCTACCAAAACAACATAAATATCAATTTTAAAGATAAATTTGCACTTAACAGATTCAGAACATCATCCCATGATCTCAATATTGAGAGAGGTAGGTTCGATAATATCCCTTGTGAAGCATGTCTTTGTACGCATTGTAATATGAGAATGATCGAAAACCAGTACCACTTGTTATTAGTTTGCCCAAAGTACACTCAAATACGTCGGAAATATCTTAGCAAAAAATACTGCAGATGGCCATCTGAGGGCAAATTCGTTAATGATGTCTTAATCAAAAAAAGCGATCATTTATTTATTTATGAAAGCCTTTCTAAATATATATAGTTCGCAAATAAATTAAGAAGCAGCTCATAGTTCAATAAAATGCTCCAGTTTTATTTTCATTATTGTTGTCTGATAAGCCTGATGCTGTTGAGCCTGACTATACGTTGGGTAGTGCAGATCAAAATCAGACTGCACAGAACATGCGGTCTGATTCTGGACCTGCACTGCCCAATAAGGAGATATTTTTTCCCCAAAATCACTTTAAAATGGCAACATTTGGGTTTATACTATCTGCTTGAAATTTTTTATTTCGCTTATTTCGGAGGTAAATGGTTAACTTTTTTTCCCTCAAAAAATAGTCTGTTGAACATATTTAGAATGCATGTAGTATGCCTTGTCTATTGTAATTTTCAAACTAGATCTATCGACCTTTGTAAAAGATGTCTATTACATCATGTATGTAATGTTATGGCTAGAAACACTGTAAGTGTTTTAAAGCTTTAATAAAGAGTATGAGTATAATTACTAAAAGGAGCATAAGCTTTTAAGACATTTCGTAGGAAAATAACATAATTTGACTGTAAACAATATAGGAAAAGGATTTACAATTTAACCCTTTACCACACAGTCCTGTCCTTTATCGACTTTTGAAGAAGGAGACTTTTGAAAACATTTCTCTCTCTTTTTGGCTGTTTTCTGCCCTTTCAAAAACATATCTCATCCCTGGAGCAACAGTTAATTTTTTCGACAGCAAACGTTTTCAAAATACACGAATCTAATGTTTTGTTGTCTGGTTAAGAGTTAATTAATACCTCTACAGAGCTCCAGATAAGAGGGAGTGATGGTATTCTAAATCCATTATTTCTCTTCCAAACCCTATGTTGTGGATACTCAGAATTGTCTCGATGAGACGATTCTAATGAGTACCCATAACATAGGGTTTAGTGGAGAATACTTAATATCTTCAGTTTTGAAATTAGAATCACTCCCTCTATCTGGAGGTCTGCCTCTATACCTGTTTGAGTCTGAGAGGTGCAATAGTATTTTAAGTTTAAAATACAACCTCTACACATCCGAAAAGTGGCACATGTCATGAATGTTCCAGTTTGGCATTAATTTTAACCCTTAGTGCATGAAGAATATGCTGAGTGTGTAGATATAGATCAGATTGCAAATAGTATTGAATTGAATTTGCATTTATTTATCGTCGCCATCCGTTTCCAATATAGGCGACGCCCCCTGAAGGCTGTTAGTATTGTTACAGGGGATAGTGTGGATACAGGACGAAACCCATCCTAAGTTACACCTGGTTTTTTAACGTGCTCGGTGTATAGTACATGGGACCTCGGTTTAACGTCTCATCCGAAAGTCTATTTGTAATTTTAGATGGCCAGCCGTGGGAATCGAACCTACACCCTCATGATCACGAGTCCTACGCTCTACCAACTGAGCTATGCCGGCTGGTTTTATATAGTATGCAGCCTAGTCTTGGATTTAAACCATCTGCTACTTACATTTTTAAGCATACTTACAGTAGACTTAAGGTCTTACTTCCATTCTGTTCTGTTTTAGAAGTTCATTTTAAAAGGCAACTTACCTTAATCAAATCGACTTTTGATTTAGCCTTATTTAAGTGGATTAGCACATCTGCCATTTCAAAGGGTTTGTCGGTAAACTGTAAATTTGATAGGATGTGTGTTTGATTGCAAACCAAAATTGCCGCTCTAATCCACTTGACCATTTTTGTCTCAGTATATCATTGAAGTGCAAAACAAACAGCCGTCAATGATATTAACAAGTTTGTTAATTGATGACATTTTAAAATCATCAAACAACCAGTTTCCCTTACCCGAAATTAAAACATTTTGTTGAATCAGACAATCTATGAATATTCGATATGCATGTTATTCGGTGTAATTTATTATTGAATATGATGTTGAGACGACTTAACTAGCCTCACAAAATCAATAAGCATCTTAAATTCCATTATTCTTTGGCAAAACTGAGGTATGTTTAAGTTTTTAGGTGTTTCATTCTTTCTCATTGGTGTACAAAACTTTGCTGAAGCATGTAAATCTATTGCACTGTCCTTCACCCCGGAAATTCGGACTTTTTGTACTTAACATTGTGTAAATTAGTTAAAGCATCTCTAAAGTTAACGAGGAAGTTGGCTTATCTTATCACTACGGATCCATGTATTCTGGTTACCAGTATTTTCTTCTTTTCCCATAATGTTTTCAAAAGCCCTCCTCCTGAGGGTCTGTATTAAAGGGTTAAGCAAAATAAATTTGGGAGGTAGTTATCCAACAGACCTTGTTGGCGATTGAAACAGCAATTTTCTTAGATGGGTTTTTCTATGCCTGTTTTTTGTTTTGCAAGCACTTCCTAAAATGACATTTATACATACCTTTGTACATACATGTACATACAATTTTTATTGATCCATGATGGATGAAACTGTTCACGAGGTCTTCTACATAGTTTTGTCCACCAAATACATTTTTCGAGATGTGTTTTTGGCTTTGAAAATGGGACGAATTTAACTCCCCCCCCTGCATTCTATCTCAATACAATACAATACAATATACTTTATTTTCTCTCAGTTACATGAATACAGTACAATATGAGATTGGGTGGTCATATAACAAACTGGTTTGCGTATAACGACAAAGGAAGTTCCAGTGGTACAAAAGGAAGTTGAAATAAAAAATATATTGATAGCGATTTCAAAATTGCAAATGGGAGAATCCCACCGAATAAAATTCACAAGTTTTATAACCTGATCGCGGATGCGTGTGCACAATAATCACCTCATGTTCTGTTACAGTACATGACGAGACAAAGGTGCAACACGTCTAAGAGAACGTCAGCCTTTATGTTACATATTCATTCTTTACACAGTTTACACTTTCCCAGGGAATGGAACGTTTTGAAGATATAGATTTGTTAATTGACTGGATAACGATTATCAGTGTCGCAAAATCCGTAACTACACCTTTTCACCATTTCACAGATTTTTATTGACTGATAACACAATTGCTGTTTTGATAATTAAATAGATACGATCAAATTATCTCATGTTATGACAAATTGTGTCTAACCTTTTTGTTTACATGACACTGAGAGCTGCGTTTTGATTGGCAGATAAGACCTGTCAATCAAAATCGGCAGAAAGGTCAATTATTGATTTGATTTTTTACAAACTGGTATAGTTAAATTAATGTAAGACTTCAGATTTGATGTAGGGTGGGGGTTTTGAAATGGAAGGTCCTTGAGCAAGACATTACAGAGTCCTAACCTAGTGCTGTTGAAACCCAGGACATACTTGAAAGATTTGTTGCTGTGATATGCTTGAAATAATTAGTAAAACTATCGGTTGCACCATAGTCTTTTATTTCTCAACTGATTTTTGTGTGCTTACAGGTATGTTTACATATTAAATACTGGTAAAGCATTTACCCTGCAAGTGTGAAGTAAACAAATTGAGATTTTCTGTTTGGAAAATAAGCCAACAAATTGCCATTTTAAAACTGCTATCGGAGAGAATGTCTCTGCATAGTGGTGAGCATAGATCCCAGATCAGTCTGCAGTAAACATATGCAGTCTGATCTTGGATCTTCACTGTCTGGAAAGGTAACTGTAGTTGTGAAACTACCTATCTTTAACTATAGTTGTGAAACTACCTATAAAATGAACATGATGTTTGGTGTAGATCCAAGGTCAGTCTGCAGTAAACATGCAATGTGATCTTGGATCTTCACTGACTGCAAATGGCAACTATTGTTTGAAAGGCACTTGAAGGGTTTTAAAGAAGAGTTGAAATCAATATGAATTTTGCTTTCTATTTTCAGGAAGACAATGTCATGTAGAGATGGGTATCAGACTGAATCCTTTCAGCAAGGAGTATTGGACCTTGGAGTGAAGAGTTAAACCTGTTACTGCCAGAAAAAAAGGACTCGTAATTTGAAATTTTGCAGATCTTCAAGAATTGTCTTTTCTTAACCCTTTACCAAACATTCCTGACTTTTAACAACCCTAAAGAAGAGAGCTTTGGAAAACATTGTGGGAAAAGGAGAAAAAGCTGGCTTTCCAGCTTTTTTTTCCTTTCAAAAACAAATTTCATCATTTTAGCCATATTTGAGTTGTTGTCTGCAAATACATTGAATTTGAGCAAGTCTAAAATTTTTTTATCTGGTAAAGAGTTGAACAACAGGGCTTAGGCCTACAAAATTTTGGTATACATAGATTATTTTTTTTTTTATTGGTGAAAGATCAAAATTTATTCCATCAAGTAAACATCATCAGTAATATTTTCAGGAGTGGTGGTGTCACTCATGAAAATATTAGCAATGACGTTTCACTTGATGAAATGAATTTCAGTCATTCAAAAAAAAAAATATAGTCTGTTTATTTCATGCCACTAACCCCTTTTTTCTTAGGGACTTTCATCAAGATCCAGTACAGTTGTTTTTTTGGTAATTTCCCATGGCGTAGATAGAATATTTGTGTTTTTTTTTTCAGTGAAAGATAGAAATTTATTTCATCAAGAGAACATCATTGCCACTTGCGAAAATATTACGGAGAATGTTCACTTAATGAAGTAAATTTTGACCTTTCACGGAAAAAACCATATATATTTTATGTATGCACAAGAGTGCCCAAAAGAGAGATAAATCTATTGGAATGGTGATAATAGGTATTGCAGGTGATGTATCGAATAACAAATGCGTAACCAGGGGTTCAGAATCATTACACACTCCAAATCAAGAGTGCTATTTCACCCTTTGGCTGATAAGACTTAGTGTCACACACTTTTGCGGCAGTGTAAATCACAGACCAGACTGCTTAGGACGGGCAGTCTAATCTTCATCAACCTGTACAGTGGGATATTCTATTGAAAAGGAAAAGGATGAAATCACAATATTTGGCTTTAAACTATTATGCGTAGTTTCCTTACAAAATTTATCCTTTTTGCCACTTGTACATGTTGTTGCTGTATGACTTAAGACTCAACTCTGTGTACTTGGGGGAAGAAGACCCTTGAAAACAAAGTGGGAAATGGAGAAAATAATATTCAGCATTTTTCTTCTTTTTCCACTATGTATTCTAGACTTTCAAGGTCAAATCCCAACATTTGAGCCACATTTATTTGTGTGTAAAAGGAGAATATGGTAGTTACTAGTAACCAGCATTTTCTGTTAGTCTGACGATACTTTTTAGCTCACCTGAGCACAAAGTGCTCAAGGTGAGCTTTTGTGATTGTGCTGTGTCTGTCGTGAGTCGTCCGTCGTCCATCATCAACTTTTACTTTGTGTACACTCTAGAGGCCACATTTTCAGTCCGATACTCATGAAACTTGGTCAGAATGTTTGTCTTGATGATATCTTGGACGAGTTCAAAAATGGGTCATGTCAGGTCAGAAACTAGGTCCTTAGGTAAAATCTTAGAAAAACCTTGTGTGCGCTCTAGAGGCCACATTTTCAGACCAATACTCCAGAAAGTTGGTCAGAATGTTTGTCTCAATAATATCTCGTATGAGTGTGGAAAAGGGTCATGTCAGGTCAAAAACTTGGTCAAATCTTAGAAAAACCTTGTGTACACGCTATAGGCCACATTTTCAGTACAAAACTCCTGAAAGTTGGTCAGATTGTTTGTCTTGATGATATCTTGGAGGAGTTTGAAAATGGGTCATGTCACTGGGTCATATCTTAGAAAAACCTTGTGTTTGCTCTAGGGGCCACATTTTCAGTCCAAAACTCTTGAAAGTTGGTCAGAATGTTTGTCTTGATAAAATCTTAGAAGAATTTGAAAATGGGTTGTGTGGGGTCAAAAACTAGGTCACTAGCTCAAATCTTAGAAAAACCTTGTGTATGCTCTAGAGGCCACATTTTCAGTACAAAACTCTTGAAAGTTGGTCAGATTGTTTGTCTTGATAATATTTTAGAGGAGTTTGAAAATGGGTCATGTCACTGGGTCAAAAACTAGGTCACTGGGTCAATCTTAGAAAAACCTTGTGTATGCTCCAGAGGCCACATTTTCAGTCCAAAACTCTTGAAGTAAGTTAGAATATTTGTCTTGATGATATCTCAGACGAGTTTGAAAATGGGTCATGTTGGGTCAAAAACTAGTCACTAGGTTAAATCTTAAAAAATCCTTGTGTACACTCTAGAGGCCACATTTTCAGTCATATACTCATGAAAGTTGGTCAGAATGTTTTTCATATTGATATCTTGAATTAGTTTGAAAATAGGTCACATTGCGTCAAAAACTAGGTCACAAGTCAAATCTTTAAAACAGCTTGTGTAGCTCTAAAGTCATCATTTTCTGTCCAATACTTATGAAAATTTGTCAGATTCTTTGTCTTGATGATCAATATGATGAAATTGAAAACTGGTCACATTGGGTAAAAAACTAGGTTGCCATGTCAAATCTTGGAGAAACCCTGTGTACACTCTAAAGGCCACATTTTCTGTCCAATACTTATGAAAGGTAGTCAGAATCTTTGTTGGAAAATGGGCTATGTTTGGCTAAAAAGTAGGTCACTGAGAGAAATTCTAGAAAAAGCTTGTGTACAAGCAAGAGACAAAATATTCAGTCCAATATATATGAAAGCTTGGTAGAATGTTTGTCATAATATCTCGAAAGAGATTGAAAATGGGTCATGTTTGGCCAAAAGACTCAGGTGAGCGACTTCAGGGCCATCATGGCCCTCTTGTTTAGTGTGCCAAAGACCAATCCATTTGTTTAAGCTGTCATTTTTTTAAGCCACAGCTAAACTGTCATGTGCAAAAGGTTTAAAGGAGGGGTGTCCATAAGGCTGTTTTCATGGCCACTACCAATTTTCTTTAAACTTTGTACACTGAAACCTATACATGTTAGCTGTAATATTATGCAATATTGAATCGATTAACCAAATGACAGACGATAGATCGCTCCTCCCACTGATGTCACATGGTCCGCGAATCAAGATACCTAGAGAAACAGCCTGGACACTAGGGCTTAGCTAGGAGATATGTGCAAGTTATCGGGAGATGTTTCTACCATAAAATAATTATTCTAGATAAAATAAGCATTTGAGTAATTTAAGAAAAGGCACTTACATCTTCTGGATCAGGTTTTTCTACGTTATAAGAGTGTGAAAAATTGAAATAGAGGCTGGTTTATCGAGAAATCTGTTGAAAAACGCAGTCTCACCACTCTTACATTTGATAATTTAATACATTTATTACTCCCTAGTACTCCCTAAACATGTCCTAAAATCATCAGTCTGCTAATACAATTCATCTTTTACCTGTACAAAGATAAGTTTTTTTTCGAAGTTCAAACTTCCCTTACACAGATTTTTTCATTTAGTCCTCACTATGTTCCTCAATGATTTAACCAGAATTGCAAGCTTTAAAATTACCAAGTGATAGATACATGTATTTAGGAAGGTAAAATGATTTCCCGATGTTTGACTTGACATTGGAAGATCTATTCGTACATAAACAAATAATAGGTTACTAAATTGATTTTTTTTTTTTTTTTCAGTTCGAGAGAAAAACCTGAGGAGACATACTGGTAAAAACACATTCAGTATAAGAATTTTACATAAGTTTCAGCATAAGCTGTTTAGACCCCGCTTCGGGTCAGAATTACCCCACCCACTTTGAACCAGCACACACCCTACAAACCTTTACCAATTGATTCAATATTGCATAATATTACAGCCAACATGTATATAGGTTTCAGTGTACAAAGTTTAAAGAAAGTGGGTGGTGGCCATGAAAACAGCCTTATGGACACCCCTCCTTTGGCATAGTCAAAAATATTGTCATTTGGTAACATAAAACAGTTTGTATTTTGATGAGTTTATTGTATTGATTTTAACCCTCTATCAAAACCTTTTTTTTTTAAAACTGTATGTAGTAGGTGTTTGAGATCTTTGTTGAAAATGGTGGAAGTGCTTAATACCAGCATTAATTTTCTCCTTTTACACTGTGTTTCGTATCTCTTGGAGGATACTTGAGCAACACTTCATATGTCTTCTGCAGATGCTTTCAAATTGGACAGTACTAAAATTTTGTCGTTTTGTAAAAAGTTGATCTTTAACTCTTTACCACACAATCCCGACTTTTAACAACCCTGAAGAAGAAAGCTTTTGAAAACATTGTGAGAAAAGGAGAAAATGCTGGTAACCAGCATTTTCTCCTTTTCCCACAAAGTTTTCCACCCTTCCCAAAACATGTTTCAATATTTGAGTCACATTTGTTTGTCATCTGCAAATGCTTTCAATATGGTACAGTCTTAAGATTTTGTTGTGTGGTAAGGAGTTAAATAGCCTTTCACAACCATAGTTGCCTTTGTGGCCAGTTTAGATCAAGATCAGACACGTTCCGTCTGATCTTTGATCTACTCTGTCCACTTTGCTGACGAAAGCAACCTTGAAACTGCAATTAATTGGGTTTTATTTCTAGACTGAAAGAGTCTGTTGGGTTTATTCGGGCGCTTTAACCTTTTACCATACAATACCCACTTTTAACAACCCTGGGGAAGAAGTCTATTGAAAACATTGTGGCAAAAGGAGAAAATGCTAGTAACCAGTATTTTCTCCTTTTCCGACAATGTTTTTTACCTTATCAAAGAAAAATTGCACCATTTGAGCCACTTTGAAATTGTTATCTGCAGATGCCTTCAAATTGGACAGTAGTAAAATTTTGTCACTTTTTTTTTTGTAAAAAGTTAAAATAGTGTTTAGTTTGATGAGTTGGTGTTTATTCTTTCCCTTTATCACATGGCAACATTTTAGACTTGCCCAAATTGAAAGTGTTTTTAAACAAAAGTTACAAGTGGATCAAATGATTGGATTTGTCTATGAAAGGTTAGAAAACATTGTGGGAAAAGGAGAAAATGGTGGTTACCAGCATTTTCTCCTTTTATCACAATGCTTTCAAATGCATTTTTTCTCTGGCTTGTTATAAGTCATAAGTGGTAAACGGTTAATCCTGTATAAAAACCAGCCATTGTTTAAAAAACCATGATTGAATAGGTTCTTGAAAACATTGTGGAAAATGGTGAAACTGCTAGTAAGTAGTAATTACTCCTTTTCCTCCATGTTTTCTACCCGATCATAGACAAATCACAGCATTTATACCACATATAATTAGTCAGCTGCAAATACTGGTACTTGCAACATGTGCAAGTCTAAAATTTTGTTGTTTGGTAAAGAGTTGAAATATTCTGTATTGTAATGAGGTTTATTGTCTTTATTTTAACTTTTTCTCGTACCAGCCATTGTTGTTAACCCTTTACCACACAATCCTGAGTTTTAACAACCCTGTCACAGAAGGCAGCTTTTGAAATCATGGTGAGAAAAGGAGAAAATGCTGGTTACCGGCATTTTCTCCTTTTCCAACAGGTTTTCTACACTTTCATGGACAATTGCTATCATTTCGGCTAATTCAAGTATGTCATCTGCAATTGCTTTCAATTTGGACCTGTCTAAAAGTTTGTCTTTTGTTAAAAGAGAGAAAAAGATGTAAAATGTTTTTTAAAACATTATGGAAAATGGTGAATGTGCTTGTAATCTACATTTTCTCTTTTCAACATTGTTTTCTACCCCTTGAAAGACAAATTCCATGGTCATAGCTATATTCAATTTCTCTTCTTTGACTTCGGACCAGTCTAAGAATGTTGGTATGCAGCATTTTCTACTTTTTCCACATTGTTTTCTATAGCCATTTTAATTTAAGATTGATGAATTTGATCTTTGGGTAATATGTTGTATACAGTCATGAACTTATCATTTTGAGTATTAAAATATTTTCTTTTTATATCTTGTTTTTCTTTTTGTTTAAACTTGATCTCTGTACAGAGAAACAAGTTCTGTAAATTTATTAAAAAAAACTCTAATAATATTTATTTCATATTTTAAACACATCTGTATTAAAAATGATAATTTCAAATACACAGAGTAGTAAAAGGTAATTTCCCTGTGTCCCACCATCGCCTACCCAAGTGTCTTTCTTGCCCGTTCTCTGTCAGGCTGTCGTTTCTCTATCCGGCTGTCTTTCTCTTTTCGCCCCCTCTCTCTGTGCTTTTTTTTTTCTGGGTTTCGGTTGCGTCTCGATCTCGGTTCGCCGAGTTCCAAGTCGACTCCCCTGACCATTAGGCCAATTTGGAGCCTATAGGATTGAGGTTGTAGTTTATATTTGAATACAATGTCTTGTAAAAACATAGAAAAAAAAATTCAACCGGAAGTCTCGCTATCAACGCCAGGTGAGTTCAATTCTTCAAGCAAAACTTTCTATCAAACTAGTCCGTGTTTAAACAACCACTGACAGAAGAATATTGAAAACATTGTGGAAAATCATGATAATCAACATTTTTTCTGTCCCCGCAATGTTTTCTTCACTTTCAAAGAAAAATCCCATTTTTAAGCCACATTTGATCTTTCGTCTGGCGGTTATAATGGACGATTCTTAATTTTTGTCGTCTGCTACAATCAAACACTAAGGCAGCAAATAACTGAAAATATCCTTGTGAAATACTGATGGTGACGATAAAAAATATGAACGCACGTGAAAAGATAGTGACAAGAGGTACTGTTCAGTTCGGGTCCTGGCGTTAACAATTTCTGAGTCCCTATCACGGTCTACATAGATCTTTACACATAATCTGCATATCTATACCATTTTTTCTTTTTTTGGTCATTTCTGACTAAGTAACGTCAAATAGTAGGAGAAAAATTATCAGACTGGAACCCAGGCTGTCGTTATGCCGTTTTCAAAAGAACAAGTACATAAAACTTTTTTTTATTCGGCATAAAACCGCACCTGCATGTTTATAGCTTGCAATGTATACGACAACTACGATATGGAAAAACAAAAACTTACATAGATGTTCATTATCTGAGAACAGGGATCGTATATAATTATATAGAATCCCTGCTGAGAAGCATAAAAGAAATAAATACGATTAAAGAAATTACATGTAGCAATATAGTGTATCAAAACTTAGATCGCCAACTAAAAGCAAAAAGAAAAATGAAAACTACGAGATTTTTCAAGACTATAATCAGACTAGCTGTCATGTGCAGTCCGATCTTGATCCAAACTGTATGCTACGTGTTTCATGAACATTTTGACTAATAGGCTGACCAGTACGCCGCGTTGCTAAAGGACACTCCCACGAAAACCCAGTGTGGCCGGTGAGGATCGACCCCAGAATCTCTAAATTATATATCGCACCCCTTAACGTACTCTTTACCAGATGACTTTACCAGATGACAAAATTGTAGACTTGTCCAAATTGGAAGTACTTGCAGACGACAATTCAGATATGGCTAACATAGTATTTGTCCATATTAGACTTGAAAATATTGTGGGAAAAGCATTTTCTGCTTTCACCGCAATATTTACCAAAGCTTTCTTTCTCGTGGTCGTTCAAACACTAGATTGTTTGGTAAAAGGCTACGGTGCTGGATTTGTAACAATCAAATTCTTGAACGATCCACGCATACAAGGTTGTTCTTGTTGAGGTGTTCCTGGGCAAGGCACTGCAAAGCCCCAGTCTAGTACTTGTGAAAAGCATTTTCGCCTTTGTCCAAAATATTTACCGTTCTTTCTCAGATAAATCTCAAAAATTTAATCGTCTGCAAAAGCTTTCATTTTGGACAAATCTAAAATTTTGCCGCCTGATACAGAGTTTGAAATGATGTCTATGGTGATGAAGTTATCGGCTGCTTTCCGAGAAACGATTTCTGTCACAGTGGCAATTATTTAACTTTGAAGGTGATTGATTGTGTTTTGATACCGCTTTCTAAATTATTTCAGTCATATCACAGCGACAGCCTACATATTCATGTATTTCCTGTGTTTCACCAGTACTAGTATGGAGCTCTAGATTGTTTTTCTCTGGGACATTCCCACGAAAATACAGTGTTTCCAGTGAGGCTCGAACTTGAGGTTACATTTTAGTCATATCACGACGACAGCTGATCAGTTATTCCTGTTTCATAACTTCCTTCGTCTCACAAATACTAGGACAGATTTTTAAAGTGTTTTGCCCTTGGGAACTCTCGCAAAACCCAAATCTCTCTCCTAGAGATCGAACCGGTGACTGGTGGACTGTGGATCCTACGCCTAAACTAATTGGCCAAGCTGACACCCTTTGGCCAAGCTAGATATGGAACTCGTATATTTTCAAGTCAAGTAAATTTTATTTACAAAGTCGGGAACATATAACAAGAAACACAAGCTCTGTTGAGCTTTTCACACCGACTTTACGTCACCAAATGAACCACGGGGCTCGACATCAAACCAACGACTCCTATTTTCAATCCCGTGTGACCAACTGAGCTACTAGGCTCGGTATCAAACCCACAACCCCTAAATTTTCTCGCACCGCATATTACCGACTGAATACATCACGACGACCATCATTTAACCTTATTAGGTATGGGGTGAGGTAAAATAGGTGGCATAGACAACGACAGAGTATGATGATGATCTGGTCAAAAAGTGACGATAAAAAAGGAGAAAAGGCAGACCACAGTAATAAATTCACCCACCTCGATGTTCAGTAATTCCAGACTTTATTTATTGATTAAATACTAGTAATCCATCATAAGTAAAATCAAACAATGTCTCATCTTAAAAAAGAATTTTACACAAGAGACTAACACACTAAACAGTGAATACAAAACACGTCCAGATTACGCACGTGGAAAGTCTGCAAATATGGTGGTTGAAGCGGGAAAGGGGGAGGGGTAAGGCTGACTCGGGATAATGTTTAACAAAATAGGCCTGTGCAGGCTGATTTTGGTCTACAGTATTCCTTTCTGGTCACGTTTTAAGCCATCACAACCAACTTAATATTTAGGTAGACTGGTCCTTGGACATGCAGAAAATTGACCAATAGCGATAAGTTTCGGCTCAGGTCAGCCTGCGCTGACTGCGTAGGCTGACAAACCTGGGTCGATACGTTTCGCAGATGCATTAAACCCCCCCCCCCACCTTTTGCCAGAGACGGCTTAATTATTTACGCAAACTTTTTTTTTTTAACAGTCGCTACGAAATTGTTTATCTAGTGCTCAATGAAGCATTTAATAAGTTGCAGAACTTTTTTCTCTATGATTTGGTTTAAATTATTTTACATCGATTGAGAAGCAAGTTCTTGCAACTTATACTAATTTCTCTCGATTCTGCTTCCTGGGAACTACACCAGTACTCGCACCGAATGTGTGAGCGAATAAACGGTCCCGAAGTTGATAGCCACTCCCGGGTATCGAACTCAGGACCTTACGGTTACGAGGAAAATACTCTACCTCACAACTTCGAAAGCCACATTTTTTATGATTTGAAAGTGTATTAGATACTGTCCTTGAATCTGACTTACATGAACGAGTCAAAGACCGGCTGGACACAGACGACACTTATCAAGCTTCTAGGGAAATTATCATGGTAAATGTACCAAGTGCTAGTTCACAGGACGTAGACAGAGGTCAGAGTTAGGGCGAAGTTAAGGGTCGAATTCGGGGCCTATAATATACATTCACACGAGGGATAATTAAGACATAGATCTAGATCTATATAGAAGCTGTACCTTGGATAGAGTCCCCACAAACCAATCTTAATGCTATTCTTATCCAATTCTCAAGACTTTTCCAAAATTTAAAGAATGCAAGTTCTGAGTAGTTAAACTAAATGGTTGCGCCAATCAGATAATGAAGATCCAAGCTTAGACTGCACGTTCTATGCAGTCTAATCTTGATCTGTACTATCTGCAAAGGCGCTTTAAGTCCCACTCTGCATCATAAGGATTAAAAGGCTGGCAAAAGTTTTCGTTATCAGTAAAGCCGTGGTCACACCTTACGTAGTTGAACGTAGTGGGAAATGGCCATAGTTGGCCGTAGTTGAACGTATTAAAAGTAGTTGAACGTAGTTACACTTACATAACCCTAGTTCAGCGTAGTAATTAACGTAGTTTGAACTTATGATTTTTCCGTAGTAAGTTAATAATTTTTGAACACGTTCAAAAATAAGTTACGGTTAATTACGATGTTGTGTCCCTACCGAGACCGTAGTGTGAACGTAGTTGACTTTAGTTAACCCACAGGCCTTTGAAGCTCTATTGGTCTATCACGGAACACTAAAATATTTATTTGGTCGATCATAGAACACATATAGAACATTGGTGCATCGCCTGTATATCACGAAATATACTCAAATTTTCATTAACACCCTTTCTAGTCTTACTATATACGATCCAGAGGGAATCCCCAATGTGCTATTTATAGTAACGGTGTCCGATAATGAAAATTTCATTATCCCTTGATCGACCAATGGAGTTTCAGAGGGCTATGGTTTACCGTAATTAACCGTACTTAACCATAGTGCGTGCTGTAGTTGACCGTAGTTTTGGAAACCATCTTTTCTTCCAAGGCGGCATGGCTGAATAAGTGATCAGCAATTTCTGGCTCATCAGCTTCCCACAGCATAATGACTAGCTTACCCGTACTGAGCAGGCGCAGCCACAACTTTTTACCGTAGCTTAACGAGGTTGACACTAACTAACCGTACTTGCGCGTACTTAGGACTATGGTAGTTTATACGTAGTGTAACATAGTTAGCCGTAGTTAGACTTAGTGATACCCTAGTTAATCCTAACCACTTTGCTCGCAGTTGAATGTAGTTGACCGTAGTTACACGTAGCTCAACCTACTTAGACTTTTTATGTTTCCCCTTTTTGCCAATTTTGAACCTACTTCGAACTTACTTCAACCCAATTGACCGTAGTATTACTACGGCAGACTACGTTTGAAAACGAACAACCATAGCCAACTTTCGCGGACATGTAAAAATCGATATGGATTATAATAAATTTGACCTGTGACTGTACGACTTCTAACGACCCTGCGGTTGACTGTTTAGGATAAAATACGGAAACGGGCGCAATAACTTTTTACAAGTTATCTCCTACTTTTTAAAAAAAATTTTTTTTTTTCTACATCACTCAATCAGTTTCTTCTGCAAAGAGTATTAACCGTAAAAAGAATGACAATACTAGATCTGATAGATTAAAGTTGACACAGACTATGAGTATAGTGGGAAAAGGGAGTAAAACAAGCGAATTTTCCTTTAACAGTGAATTAAAAAGTTACATGCTGCATAATTATCATTTACGTGTAAGCCCTTGCAGACTCATGAAAAATCCCGGAGAAATGGCATCGTTTGAAATTGCTCTGTGGGAAAAGATAATTAACCCTTTACCAAACAATCCCTGGTTTTTACGCCCAGAGGAAGAAGCCTTCTGAAAACATTGTGGAAAAAGGAGAAAGTGCTGGTAACCAGCATTTTCTCCT
Source organism: Hippopus hippopus (assembly GCA_946811185.2). Classification (NCBI taxonomy): domain Eukaryota; kingdom Metazoa; phylum Mollusca; class Bivalvia; order Cardiida; family Cardiidae; genus Hippopus; species Hippopus hippopus. The sequence continues at coordinate 42,611,094 of OX328108.1, read as the reverse complement.
TTTCCCACAATGTTTTCTATTCTTCTAAAGTCAAGTTTCAATTTTTGAGTCATGTTTATTTTGTCGTCTGCAAATGCTTTCAATTTGGACTAGTCTAAAATTTTTTCGTGTGGTAAAGAGTTAATACTTAACCCTGTACCACACAGTCCCGAGATTAAACGATCCTGTGGTAGAAAGCTTTTGAAAACAACTTGTAAAAAGTAATTGCATTTACTCCTTTTCTCGCTCTGTTTTTGATCCTTTTAGGACTCATCGTCTGAGTCACCTTTTATTTGTCTTAACAAAATACATGTAGTCTAAATTTGGATGAGTCTAAAATTTTGTCGTTTGGTGAAGACTTAATTAACAAATTTAATTTATTGTTGTACAAAATGCGACTTCTAACGACCTTGTAGTTGATCTCCGACTTTTCCAAACAACTATATTTTTTACATCAATCAAACAGTATCTCCCGTCTTTCAAGCGTTCCCCTTTTAACAACTTTTATATTTTAATTGTTCATTGGTAAGAATTAGCCTAAACAGTGAGGGGCTTGATTCTTCCATATTTAAAACGACGCAACCTGTAAAAAGCATAACCAAAAAAAGGTTGTACCCATCTTTATGTATCAAAATATAGTTCATTGCATGGATAGACCTAAGTTGTTCCTAAAACGGAGTATGCAACATTTAGACTCGCTCAAAATGGAAACATCTTGATAGAACTATTAATAATAGTGATAGACATTGTGAGAAAAGGCGACACGTAAAACCATGGGATTATATGTATTTGTTAAGATATTTAACTGCCGCATATAGCACATTGCCTATCTTTGAAAAAGTAGAAAACATTGTGAGAAAATGCTGGTTACAAGAATTTTCTCTCTCTCCAACAAAGTTTTCAGGTTAGACTCGGGAGTGTATGAATGATTTAAACCGGGACTCCCAAAATGCCGATTTTTTTTTTGCTTGACTCAGCAAACTGTTGATACTGCAATAACAACGATTTTTTTTAACAACAACAAAAAAAAATAGAATCGACGCACTGCGCATAGAATCGATTAGGTCCATGATCAGACTACTTGTTTTGTGAGGCCTGTTATTATTCTACACTGTCAGCAAAAGTGCTTCTGGATGGATTAGATTTCAAGATCAGACTACTTTTTTGTGCAGTTTACTAATTATTGGTCTACATTGTCAGCAAAAAGCGCACTTAGTCGCACAGAGCAGTTTAAGGGCCGAACAGCAGGGATCAGTTGATGTTTCAGAGAATCCAAACTTAACCCTTAAACCGAGGAATGGATGCATTACAAACCGACAAACAAAGCTCAAATAAGATCCCTGCTCAAATATAGCCATTTCAATGGTCTTTTCCTAAGAAAAATCTTGCTGTATCTGATGACCAATGTAAATCCAATATTCTAAGCAGTCTGATATGGATGCACATTCTTTGCAGTCTGATACTGATCTTGAAGGGCTACACTGTCCTTTAGCTGACAAAGGGTTTAGGTTGAAATCCGAAAAAAAAAAAAACCAAACACACCAGATATACGTCCAGTCTAGGCAAGGATTGTAAATTTGAAGCAGGCTTCTGTTACATTATGTTACGTTTCTCTTATCTTTTATAGCTGCGGGGTATCGAATATCGATTAATAGTATACACGGTTTAAGTTCGGCAAACTCCGGAAACTCCCGAACCTTTACGTATGATATCGATTATTTTCATCGATTTGCTGGTATGCGAGACTGCTGATAAGGCATGTCCGTGAAAGTTGGCTATGATACCAGTATTCAGACTAGCCGCCATTGACCCGTACAAAAACCTCACAAATAACATTAAGGAGAACTGTGTACACCATGGAACAGCCGCCGAGGCGCCAGCAGCCCCGAGTATGGACACCACAAGCAGCAAAACCTTGTTGTACTTCTCGTAAAGGAGCCCAGTGAGGACGGAGCCAAAGAGGAACCCAGCGGGTGTTGCCGTAAATAACCAAGAAGCGGTCTCCAAGTTCTCCTCGATTATGGCTCGTAGATCTGGAAACGTTGGGCTAAACATTCCTTCTACCCAGCCATGGAAGAGAAGTAAAATGCAGTTAACCCTTATCTTGTTAAATAACTGGAATGAAACTTTCAGTTCGATAGTAAAAACCAAAATTTTGCTATTTCAAAGGTATATTTGGGGAAAGATATCTCCTTATTGATGAGAGTAGATCCAAGATCAGACTTCACGTTCTGTGCAGTCTGACCTTGTTCTACACTGTCCGCAAAAGGTCCTTGAGTCGTGCTTATCAGCCTAAGAGTCAAACCCGTTTTCATTATCAAGCAGCTATTTGTGTTATATAGCCATAATCTAGATTAACCCTTGGGCTGCTAGGCGCCATTCAACGACCCTTTTCGGACAGTGTAGATCAAGATCAGACCGCACAGAACGTGCAGTCTGATCTTGGATCTACACTGTCCGATAAGGAGATATTACCCCCCCCCCCCCCCCCAAAAAAAAAAAAACTTTGAAATAGCAACATTTGGTTTTTACTATCGGCTTGAAAGTCTCATTTTACTTATTTTGCTGGTTAAAGGTTAAACTGTAATAGTCTCGTGTAAAGTAGCCACTTATCTTTAACGCAACGGTTGTACGTAAATTGCCCCTTTGTCTGATTGCATTAGACAGGTTAGAGGGTGACTGCATTATTTCATAGGCCTCTGAAACTCCATTGGTCTATCAAGGTGTAACGAAATTTTCATTATCGGACACTTTTACTATAAATAGCACATTTGGGATTCCCTCTGTATCGTATATATTAAAACAAGGTGTGCAACGAAATCGAAGAAAATTTGACCCCCGTTCCCTTTCAGAGATAATATTTAAACGAAAACGGATAAATGAACCTAGTTACCGTTGCAGATGGGTTCATTAATGATTTTTCTTCTGTACCCTGACCTTCGAAAGTTCCAAACGGCACTTGCCATCAAGCAATACCTCTCATCTCAAAAAAATTTAATATCTTCCATATTTTCCGGATCACCATGCGCTGACGTCACACGACTTGTAATCCTGCAGCGAATAAGAATTAAATTCTTTTTTTCAAACATAGATCGAAATTTTTTTTGTTGGTGTATTGATGAAATTATTGAATTAACATTTCGTCTGATATAATTTATCTTTTCATCTAATCCAGTTTTACGATTTTCATCTCCCATTTGGCATATTTTCAAATGCGTTTTTACTGTTCATTGGTCAAAAGCTTTGGCGCGTCTTTTGATATCAAATTCACGTGAGTTATAATTCGCTGCGTCATAACGAATTGTTAGACGTCAGCGCATGGCGATCCGGAAAATGTGGAAGCTTTTTAATTTTTTTGAGATGAGAGCTATCGCTTGATGGCAAGTGCCGTTTGGAACTTTCGAGGGTCAGGGTGTAGAAGAAAAATCATTTGTGAACCCATCTGCACCGGTAACAAGGTTCATATTTCCATTTTCTGTTAAATATTATCTCTGAAAGGGGACGGGGGTCAAATTTTGTTCGATTTCGTTGCACACCTTGTCTTACTATATACGATATAGAGGGAGTCACCAATGTGCTATTTATAGAAACAGTGTTGATGAAAATTGGAATATATATTCCGTGATAAACAGGCGATGCACCAATATGCTATAAGTGTTCGATGATCGACCAAGGACAATTTTAGTGTTCCGTGATGGACCAATAGAGCTTCAAAGGCCTGTGGTTATTTGAGCCATGCTTTGCAAAAGGGGGTTTAATGCATCTTCTCGATGCATTATACCAAGCAGGTCATCAAATAATTTCGGACCCATAACATCCATTTTGTCTAACAACTAACTGAATCATGAGGTAAGACTGGGCCTTCGACAGATAGAAAATTGATCTATAGCAAAATGATTCGACCCAGATTAGCCTGTGCGGACTGCGCAGACTGACCTGGGTCGATAGCTTTTGCAGATGCAAAAAACCCTCTTTTCACAGAGCATTACTCATTTTTTTGATGACTTTATTAGTTATAGCCTCGTTCTAACTTCATGGGAAAAGAATCTAGCCGAGCGGGCTCAACGTGTATGCAAACGAAATAGATGTAGTAGCAACATTTTAACGTCTGTATTCGAACTTTAATGACGGACCTCCAATGATCGATACAGGCATGATCATATCATACACATTATCCAGCTAAAAGCTACTCGCTCAAGAGAGATTGTATTCTGTTCATACATACATTTTGAACGATGTTGGACGTTCTGAGAACGAGTTTGGGGTAACACCCTTACATCCCCGTCACTCAGAACTCGTTCTCACTTCGTTCTGAAAATTGTCGCTAAACCGACTCAAACTGTGTTCGAATAGAATGGACGTAGTGGCAACCTTGTACGATCTATTTACGAACTTCATTGACTTAGATTGTGCTGTCAGTCAACCAGTCTTTTAGATTCTGGGTGAAAACACATTGAGGACGATTTTTCCATCTTGCAAAAGGCACCCCGTTGGAGAATAGAGTGGCATAAAAGAGTTTCCTTTGAACCAGCATTTTCTCCTTTTTAAACAATGTTTCCAAAAGCCGTATTTCTCAGTGACGTTTAAACACAGGACTGTTTGATGAACGGTCCACACAAGTGTTGGCTCACAGGGGCATAGCTGCCTGTCAGAAAAAAGCGCAGTTGCGTACACTTTGAAAACACCTACACCCACGCCCCCCCCCCCCCCACTCACCACACACGCGCGCACGCACACATATTTTTGCCAAAAAAAAAATCGTCACCAGAGGCCACATAATCGCTTCTATAATTCAAACATTTTCGAGGGAGAGATCCCCAGATCCTCCCGGGGAAATCTCTCTCGGCACTTCGCGCCTCGGGTAAAACCTTCGGTGTTACTTTTTGGTACTCTTTATTTTGGACTAACTATGCCCCTGCCTTACATAAGACTCATCGTCTCTCCTGTTTGTATATAGCTTGTTGGCTACATCATGATGCCTACCGTTATTATTCAGGTTGTTACAGAGCAAACTAAATTATCCTCTCACACAAAAACCGAATTAATTCCATTTGATTCATGTTGTTGAAAGGGAGGTTTAAGTCTTTACCACACAATCCCGACTTTTAACGACCCTGAGAAAGTAGCCTTTTGAAAACATTGTGGGAGAAGGAGAAAATGCTAGTAACCAGCATTTTCTCCTTTTACCACAAGGTTTTCTACCCTTCCCGAACCAAATTTCAATTTTTCAGTCACAGTTTTTTTGTCGTCTGCAAATGCTTTCAATTTGGACCAGTCTATAGTTTTGTCGTTTGGTAAATTAATGCATCCCCGTAATCTAACATACCAAGCACGTCATCAAATGATTATGGACACATAAAATTCATTCAGTCGACTGCATTTGGAGGTATTTGTGATCCTTTGACATGCAGAAAATTTACAAAATAGCAAAAAAAGTTTCGACCCATGTCAGCTTGCGTGAACTGCGCAGGCTGACATGGGTCGATTCTTTTTTGCAGTTGCATTAAGCTCCCATTTCCAAGAGTATGGCTCGCGATTAATTAACGATGTCACGTGATATGTTGCACACTTGTGAATACAAATGGACTTAGTTAAATCAACGGTCCATTCTATCATGGCTTATTTCGAGCACTTAGAGTCTTCATGGAGAAAATTACGAAATCACGTGAGAGACCGGAAGGAGTGGTGTATAGCACATTCGGATAATTTCGTCCAAATGCAGTGTTCTCCTTTTCACCAGTGTTTTCAAAAGTTCTCCCTATTAGACTCCTGAAAACTTGAGGCTGTTTGGTAAAGGGTCACTCCCCCGCCCCTCCCACCACTGACAACTTTTTGCATCTTGCTGCAGACAAGATTTGAAAATACTATGGTAAAAGAAGAATTTGTCGTGATGAGCGATTTCTGCCATTAATACATATGTTTCAAATCTATTTCCGGAAAACACAGGTTATTTTGAGTATCCATCTGAATTTGGGTCCTGCGTAGCTCGGTTGTAAAGTGTGGGACTCGTAACCTGGAGGCCCTGGGTTCGAGCAGCACCGGATCCACTGGGTTTTCGTGGGAGTGTCTTTGGGCAAGAAACTCCGGAGCCCCCAGCCTAGTACCGGCAAAAACCAATGAAAAGATGAATAAGTGAGACGCCGCCGTAATATGACTGAAGTAATGTTGAAAGCGGCGTAAAACACTATTCAATCAGTCAATTTTACAAGAATGATATCAAAGTTATCTCCCTTTCAAAAGTTTGTTTCAGGCGATACTGAGATAAGTGTATATATGTACATGTATAAAGTTCACGAGTGTTTCAACAAAAACAAGGGGAGACATTTATGCACTACGTAACTATGATAACAAAATTCCTACCAGCATGGTGAACGCACAGCAAATCCATATCGTGTGGAAAGACTTCCGTCTGTATACGGGAAAGTGAAGTCTTGCAAAGAAAGGAATTTCCGATCCTTCCATGGATTTATGGACTCCTGTTTGCAGCATAGGATCCGCATCATCAACCCTGCTTTTGTCCATGTTTATGTGAGGTGTCGGTGTCCATTGTCCGTTATCAATCATCCCTTTACAAAAAGAAAAATCTAAGGCTTTTGAAATCATTGTGGGAAAAGGAGAAAATGCTGGCTCTCTCTCTCTCTGAGGGGGGGGGGGGTGGGCATTTGTCAAAGAGGAAAGGAGCACACACATTTTGTGGAGCTCAACTTTCTGCCAGTTATAAGGATTGCATGCATGCTAAAATTCCAACATTTTTATTCACAATTTACAAAACAACCCTACGGGCTGTTCCTTTTGAAAAGTAGACAGAGGTTCTTCATATGTCAGCAGTGTTTTAAATATAATAAATTTCTCGCTTTACTTAAGGCTGTCTTTATTTGTTGTAGCAAATTGATTGAATTGAATTACCATTTAGGTAGACTTACATACGTTTGTCTGTCTCTGAAACCAAACAAACACATAAATTCCGTTTTAAAAATAAAATATAAAAGTATTTTATCCCCTCATCTATATATAGAATCAAAACGCTCAGCCCTGGAAACCTGCATTGGTAGGGTTATAAACGTAGCCCGGGGGTACTAACAGTTTAATAAACTATCAAGACAAAGGAATTGACGTTATGATTAACTGATATCGAATATACAAAACCTTCTTCTAGCGTCTATTTCTTTAAATCAATCATCCATCTATCCATTCTTTTATCCGCTCCGCTATCTTATCATTTTGTCTTTAAATATGATCAAAAGTTTACCACTTAAAAGCTCTCTTTTTCTTTGTCTTTCTGTCTGTCCGTCCGTCAGTCAGTCCGTCTATCTGTCTGTCGATCAGTCTGTCTGACTCTCTGTCCGTCTCTCTCTCCTTCTTCACCTGTCTCTAATGTCAGACAAGGTCCAGGATCTTATGCAAAATATTAGACAAAGACATATTCCGATTTTGAGTCACGTTTGATTTAACGTCTGCAAAATCTGTCATTGTGGACCCTTCTAAAAATTTTTGTTTGGTAAAGAATTGATTAGTGTTTTATGCCTCTTTCATTATTATTTCAGTCATATCAAAGCAACAACTTACATATCCATTTGACAATTTTTTAGAATGGACCATTAAAAAAGCATGATTGAATGAATTGGTAGAGCACACAAGGGCATATCACCCATAACTCACCACACGCAAGTGCAGAAAAGAACTTTGACATTGCACCATTTGCTCTTTTACCATTTTTGACTGAAATAATAGAACACACAAAGGTGTGGCGCCCATAATGCTTAATACGCAAGTGCGTAACAGTACTTTTACATTGCGCTCTTTGAGCTTTATTGTGATTGACTGAAACAGGAGAAAATGCAAGGGCGCAATGCCCTTACTTGTGTCACTGGAGGAACAAAACATTTGGGTCATGGCCGTGAACAGTTTCTTTTTTCTTTTAGGGGACAAATTCTAGGGTGCCTGTGTTTGTTGGGATTTAGCGAAAAACGCAATCACTTGACATGTTGTTTTTAATGTATTTTTTGAATGACTATAGACGTACTTTCGAAAGCAAGAGACGGATAAGCCAAAGGTTTGCCATTAGGCGATCTGTGAAGCTTCAAAAATGACCGATTCCTCTCTATTTTCAATATGGCAACACCATATATACATGTATATATTTCCCCCCCCCCCCGTTGCTCATGCAAAGAAAAATGGCACCTAAAAAAAACGATGGAAAAAATTGTTGAAAACGGTGAAAAGTGAATTAAGGTCTACTTTAAAGGGTGATATGTAATCCTTGGCAAACCAGCACGTGTTCCCAATCGATACATGCAAAAAAAATACCGACAATTTGCAACCAATCTCTTGGCACCAAGCAATAGCTCTCATCTCCAAAAAAATAAAAAGCTTCCACATTTTCCGGATCGCCATGCGCTGACGTCTAACAATTCATTATGACGCAGCGAATTATAACTCACGTGAATTTGCTATCAAAAGATGCGTCAAAGTTTTTGACCAATGAACAGTAAAAACGCATTTTAAAATGTGCGAAATGGGAGATGAAAATCGTGATTCTGGGTTAGATGAAAAGATAAATTATATCAGACGAAATGTTAATTCAATAATTTCATCAATACAACAACAAAAAAATTTGATCTGAAAAATAAAAATGTTTAATTATTATTTGCTGCAGGATTATAAATCGTATGATGTCAGCGCATAGCCAACTTTAACGGACATGCCTTATCAGCAGTCTCGCACCGACCAGCCCGCATAGCTCAATGGGTAGAGCGTAGGACTCGTGAACGTGATGTTTCGAGTCACTTGAGGGTGTGGGTTCGATACCCACGGCTGACCATATAAAATTACTAATAGTCTTTCGGATGAGACGTTAAACCGAGGTCCCGTGGTACGCAGCTATACACCGAGCACGTAAAAGAACCAGGTGAAACTTAGGATGGGTTTCGTCGTGTATCTGCACTATCCCCCGTAACAATACTAACAGCCTCCCGGGGGGCGTCGCCCATACGGGCAACCGGTGGCGACGATAAATAAACGCAAATTCAATCAACCAGTCTCGCATATGAACAAATAGATGCAAGTAATCGATATCATACGTAAAGGTTCGGGAGTTTACGGAGTTTTGCGAACTTGAGCAGTGTATACTAGTAGTCGATATTCGATAGCCCGCAGCTATAAAAGATAAGAGAAAGGTAACATTCCATAACAGTAGCCTGCTTCAAATTTACAAGCCTTGCCTAGACTGTATATCTGCCCTGGCGGTTTTTTTTTTTTTAATCTTCAGTGTACCCCTTGAAGATCAGTATCAGAATGCACAGAATGAGCATCCTTATCACACTGGACAGAATATTGGATCTACGTTGGTCATCAGATACAGCGAGATTATTATTGGGAAAAGACCATTGAAATTGTTATATTTGCGCTTTGTTTCTCGATTTATAATAAATTCATTACTCATTAAGGTTAAAGTTTAGATTCTCTGAAACATTAACTGATCCCTGCTGTTCGGCCCCTAAACTGCTCTTTGCGACTGAGTGCACTTTTTGCTGACAATGTAGTCAAATAATTAATAAAATGCACAAAAAAGCAGTATGATCTTGAAATCTAATCCGCCCGAATGCACTTTTGCTGACATTGTAGATTTATTACAAGCTGCATGAAATAAGCCGTCTGATCTTGGACCTAATCGATTCTATACGTCGAAATTCTTTTGGTTTAAAAAAAAAGCCTTGATATTGCAATATTAACAGGTTGCTGAATTCAGCAGAACATTCGGCATTTTGGGAGTTCCGGTTTAACAATAAAGTTATCATACACTCCCGTGTCATACGGACCTGAAAGAAAAGGTTTTAGAAAACTTTGTGGGAACGGGAGAAAATCATGGTAACCAGCATTTTCTCTTGTTCCCACAATGTTTTATACTTTTTCAAAGACAGACATTATAAATTGAGTTGCCTTTAATTTGTTGTCTGCAAATGCTTTTAATTTGGTTGTGTCCAAAATTTCGTCATTTGGATACGAGTTTAACCATTGACGGGAAAATTTGCTTTATGTGGCAGTTACATATCAATCCTATGGTTTTACGACGCTGAGAATGAAAGCTTTCGAAAACACACGTAAAGGAGAAAATGCTTGTAATCGGCAATTTCTCATTTTTCCACAACTTTTTCTACCCTTTCAAAAGCAAGTTTCATTATGTGCCACATTTGTCGTCTGGAAATGCTTTCGACTTGAAAAAACCTAGAATTTTGTCATTTAGTAAATAGCTATCCTGATGGGGTAATTAAGTCACAATTTAAAAATTGTATTTTGTGTGTGTGGTTTGATTGTTTTGATCTTTATCATTTCCACTTCCTATGATTAAGAAAAAAAAAAAAAAAAAGTGGGGAAGAAGGAGAAATAAAACCATTTATAGCACATATATTAATTTCGAATACTGCTCAAAACCTTTAGAGTAAATGTACATGGTTTTATGCACACGAAAAGTTACAGATTCAGCATTTGAGAAAGCATCCATTTAAAGTTGGTTTTGATCGAACAAAAAAGAGAAAATGATTTGTTCCGAATACTCCAGTGCTTAATGAGCGATGTCGCTTTTATCACAATGTCTACTACTATCAATAGTTCTATCAAGATGTTTCCATTTTGAGCGAGTTTAAAAGCTGCATACTTCGTTTTAGGAAAAACTTCGGTCTATCTATGCATTAAACTATATTTTTATACATAAAAGTGAGTCCAAGCTATCATTATCACACAAGTTAAACACTGCCAACGCATGATATATTCTTAATATTTCTTTCATTGCGTCCGACATGAAAAAAAATGTGCTCGAGACTCAACAGAAAGTTATGTAAAAACCAACTATTCATCATCAAATAGGCCATGCGAGAAAAAAGGCTTTATTGTTCTTGTTGAAAGCATCATACCCGATCAGCACAAATTAATCCGAAGCGACACTCTAGCGCCGTCTACAGGCATGGTAAAGATAAACAAGTAAGTATTTCTTCCTTCAAAAAAGTTATGTGTGACGCAGACAGTGTCATTTTGGCTAATTATCCGTAGATTTCACTAGCAGGCTGTGTTCAAACCGGTTTCAAACTACGATAGACTTTTTGCCGCAAAAGTTTATCCACTTTTATACTGTTCTAAGCACGTTTCTTCCAATTCTAAAGCTCAGCACCAGCCATAATGTGTTAGACTGAGCTGTTTTGGTGACTAGCTTTGAAATTCAGATTTTACTAGAACGGTTTTAGTCTGGTCATTATGTATTATAAAATGTTCATCATTCGTAATGCAAGGTTGTTTAAACACAATCTCTTGAAAGTAACTAATAAAATATAATTATGCAGCAGCTAACTTTTCAAGTCACTGGTAAAAGAGAAGTAGCTGTATTATTCCCTTTTCCGCCAACATGCATAGTTTATGTCAATTTTAATCTACTATTCACTCTTTGCAGTCATGCTTTTTGCAGGTTGCCTCGTCTGTAATATGGAAGAATCAACAATTAATCCCTCACTGTTTAGGCTAATTCTTACCAATGAACAATTAAAATATTAAAGTTGTTAAAGGGGGAACATTTGAAAGAAGGGAGAAAATGTTTGATTGATGTAAGAACAAGTTGTTTGGAAAAGTTCGAGATCAACTACATGGTCGTCAGAAGTCATATTTTGTACAACAATGGGTTAAATTTGTTATTTAACTCTTTACCAAACGACAACATGTTAGACTTGTCCAAATTTAGATTATTTTCGTGACTCAAACGATGAAATTTGTCTCTAAAAGGATTAAGAACAGTGCGAGAAAAGGAGTAAATGCAGCTCACCAGCATTTTTACCTTTTCTCACAATGTTTTCAAAACCCTTCTACCTCAGGATCGTTAACTCTCGGGACTTTGTGGTAAGGATTAAGTATTACTTTTCAAAACGCTGCCATTTCTCCGGGATATTTTATGTATCTACTGGGGCTTACCCGTAAATGATAATATTATGCAGCAGCTGAATCTTTAAAGTAACAATAAAGGCCAAATGTAAACAAAGCGGGTAATTAAATGTATTTGAATTTGTATCACACCATTTAAAAGTATGGAAAGTATTGTGAAGATGACAATCTGTCATTGTACGGTCGGTCCATATGTTAGTCGCTGACAGAGAAATTATTTTCAAAACTAGGTTAAAACCTGCCAGGTGGCTGTGTCTTTTGTTTACTTTTTGCCTGATTTCAAAATTCTTTTTTTCTGCCAGGAACTAACATATGGCCTGACAACACGATAACAGACTGTCATTTCCAGAATAATTTCCATACTTTTAAATGGTATGATTTAGATTTCGATGTATTATGACACCTGCTTTGATATTGTGGCCTTTACTGGGCCTTTAAGTCACTGATAAAGGAGAATTCGCTTGTTTTACTCTTTTTTCCCACTATAGTCATAGTCTGTGTCAGTTTTAATCTATTAGAACTAGTATTGTCGTTCTTTTTTACGGTTAATACCTCTTTGCAGGAGAAACTGATTGAGTGATGTAGACAATATTATTTGAAAAGTAGGGGATAACTGATAAAAGAAAAAAATATTGCGCCCGTTTCCACATTTTATCCTAAACAATCAACCGCAGGGTCGTTAGATGTCGTATTCATACAGTAACAGGTTAAATTTGTTATTTAAATCTTTACCAAAAGACAAATTTTCAGATTTGTTCAAATTGAAGTCATTTTCAAATAACAAACAAAACAATAAAACGATGGAATTTGTCTTTTATAAAGTTAAAAACATTGCGAGAAAATGAGAAAATGTTGGTAACCAGTGTTTGAACCTTTTTCTTCAGTGCTTTCAAAAGCTTTCTATATGATGTGACAGGTCAAGAACCGGTTTGAAAATGGCAAGGAAACATGAATTTGTGAGCTGTCAACAGAAATACTTTTGATACGGCATTAATATCTAAAAGTTGAAGAGTGAAAAAAGTAGCAAACGTACATTTTCTTATTTCAAGTCATAATCTTAATGATTGTAAATCCATGGAAATAATCTCATAGATAGGCCTATATTAGATCTATAAGATACATAATAAAATATCTTAGGGATACTGTCATAATCAAACAACCCGGGTATAAATTCCAGTCCATAATCATGTGGATACGTGTATATCATAAACATAGCAGGGGTCCGTTTGTCAATTTAACATTACGTATGTAAATTCTTCATTCTTTAACCTACCTTTCTCTTGTCACAAGTTATTTATGCTTGTGTTATTCACGTTATTTGTCTATAATGCTACTGTGCTCATGTATTTACATTTTGTGAATTTGAGCCATTAAAAGATTATGTCTGTCTGTCGTAACACAGTAAAGATACCCGGGTGGCTTATCTAACAGTGAGCCTCGGCCATCATCGGCAAATTCCGGCACAATACGAACGATCACGGAAAAATAAAAAGAAGGGAAAAAAAAAAAAGATAGGGACATTAAAAAACTCTAAAAAGGACCAAAGTTTAATTTTTTAACTGACTCAAACTTATACCAATTTAAAGAGCAATGAATAAGTTTTATGACTTCACTCGAGATAATTTTGGCTTTTCAACACAAAGAAAGAAAATTCAACATATATTTCAATTTTTAACTTCGGAAAATGTATTTTTCCTCTTTATTCTATATAAACCATTCCAATAATTTTAAAGTTAAAAAAGGACCAAAAGTTTCTTTTACGAAATTTTTCAAAGTATGTTCACTTGAAAGAGAATAATTTGAATTTTCTTACCTAACTTGAGATAATTTTCAATTCTGAAAGTTGATGAAGTTATAAGCGTTTATTTACTAAGGCCCTTCATAATTCTATATCAAAAATATAGATAAAATTGGCTGATATCGATTTTTCCATGTCCCCGAAAGTCGGCTATCACTCCAGGAAAGGTATAGATAGGAGCACTGGCCGCCGCGATATAACCGAAATTATGTTGAAAACCCCGTTAAATATCTCTCTCTCTCTCTCTCTCTCTCTCTCTCTCTCTCTCTCTCTCTCTCTCTCTCTCTCTCTCTCTCTCTCTCTCTCTCTCTCTCTCTCTCTCTCTCTCTCTCTCTCTCTCTCTCTCTCTCTCTCTCTCTCTCTCTCTCTCTCTCTCTCTCTCTCGGGGGGAGGGGTAGGAAGAGAGGGAGGAAAGGGGGCGGGGCCATTGGTCAAAAAAGGAAAGGAGCACACACTTTGTGGAGCTCAACTTTCTGCCAACTGTAAGGCTTGCATGTACGCTAGAAATGCAGGATTTATTTACAATTTACAAAACTTCCCTACGGGTTTGTCTGTTTTGAAAATGAGACAGGGGTTCATCCATAACTCAGCAGTGTTTTAAATATAATAAATTTTTCACTTCACTGAAGGCTGCCTTTATTCGTTGTAGCAAATTCATTGAATTAAACGACCATTTAGAAAAAGTTACATACCCTCGTCTGTCTCTGAACCAAATAAACACTTAAATTCTGATTTAAAAATGAAACGTAAAACTATTTTCCCCTTGTCTATATTTAGTATCAAAACGCTAAGCCCTGGAAGCCTATAGTGGTATGTTAATGAACGTAGCTCAAGGGCACTAACTGTTTAAGCTATCAAAACAAAAGAATGACCATTATACTTACCTGATATCGAATATAAAAATCTTCTTCAAGCAGCTTTTTTTTTCAAATCATTCATCTATTTTTCCATTCTTTTATCCGCTCCGCTATCTTACCATTTTGTTTTTATTCAATAGTTTACCCCTTAAAAGCCCACCCCCTCTCTCTCTCTCTCTCTCTTTCTGCGGCTGCTTCTGTCTGTGTTTGTTTCTGTCTATCTCTCTCTCTATCTCTCTCTGCCCCAGGCTCTAATATCAGACAGGGTGTAGTGCCTTTGAAAGGATCTTTTGCGACCCAGGCTATAATGTCAGACATTGTCTAGTGCCTTTGAAAGGAACTTATGCAAAATATTGGTGAAGAGAAACTACAGGATAAGTGCATTGATCGCCTCGCTGTTACAGGAATTAAAATGGCATTAACCAGCATTTTCTCCTTTTTCCACGATGTTTTCCATCCTATCAAAGACAGAAAGAATCCTCTGAGCTACATTATTTTGTCGTCTGTACATGCTTAACGTTTGGTAAAGAGTTAACACGTCCATTTGACTCTTTACCAAACGACAAAGTGTTATGATAAAATCATTGTCCAAATTCAAAGTATTTGCAACAAGTAACAAGTTTTTTTCTCTTTTCCCACAATGTTTCCTTTCTTCCAAAGACATATTTCAGTTTTTGAGTCATCAGTCTTATATTTGCCGTTTGGTAAAGGGTTAAAAGGTGTTTTACGATACTTTCATTACTATTTCAGTCATATTCGCGTATACTCTTGGTTTCACCACTAGGCTAAGGCTTAGAAGTGTCTTGCCCAAGGACACTTGCACTCCTCGCATGCTGACATAGGTCGAAACTTTTTAATATTTGTGAATGTTATACATGTCAAAAGACCAGTCTACCTTATAAATCAGTCAGTTTTAGGGCAAAATAAATGTTATGGAACCATAATTATGTGATGACTTACTTAGTAAAATGGATCACGGAGATAAATGATTATTTAACCTCCTTTTGCCAAAACATGGCTCAAAAGTTGTGGAAATAAAAAGAGGAAACAGCTCGCAACAATCAGTATCTACCTTTCCACATTAGGTTTTCAGGGGCCTGAGCAGGCTTGAAAAATCTTGACGCACTCTGAATGAAGACTTCTATTTAACAAAATTATAGACATGTCATGCTGAAAGCATCTGAAGAGGATGACCACGAGTTAGTACCTCTGTTTGGCTTATGCAACAGGTGCCTGTTGCTTCTGAAAGAGTTGTCTGCCTGCTATATTCAATTATGACATTATTTTCTTTGGATATTACATTGTCAAGTGATCATCTTAACATACTCGAATTGTCAAGGTGCAGCACGGAAGCAACTAGAAAGGCAAATCGAATCAAAGGAAGTCATTTAGGTCGTGTTTTCGAAAACAAGTTCACAACATTAGCCTTCTGTCAATCTGTTCTCTCAAATTTTGCAAATTGTCGGTATTTTTTTGCATGTATCGATTGGGAACGCGTGCTAGTTTGCCAAGGATTACATATCACCCTTTAAAGTAGACCTTAATTCACTTTTCACCGTTTTCAACAATTTTTTCCATCGTTTTTTTAGGTGCCATTTTTCTTTGCATGAGCAACGGGGGAATATATACATGTATATATGGTGTTGCCATATTGAAAATAGAGAGGAATCGATTATTTTTGAAGCTTCACAGATCACTTAATGGCAAACCTTTGGCTTATCCGTGCTCTTGCTTTCAAAAGTACGTCCATAGTCATTCAAAAAATACATTAAAAACAACATGTCAAGTAATTGCGTTTTTCGCTAAATCCCAACAAACACAGGCACCCTAGAATTTGTCCTCTGAAAAAAAAAACTGTTCACGGCCATGACCCAATTTTTTTGTTCCTCCAGTGACACAAGTCAGGGCATTACGCCCTTGCATTTTCTCCTGTTTCAATCAATCACGATAAAGCTCAAAGAGCGCAATGTCAAAGTACTGTTATGCACTTGCGTATTAAGCACTATGGCGCCATACCTTTGTGTGTTCTATTATTTCAGTCAAAAATGGTAAAAGAGCAAACGGTGCAATGTCTAAGTTCTTTTCTGCACTTGCGTGTAGTGAGTTATGGGTGATATGCCCTTGTGTGCTCTTCCAATTCATTCAATCATGCTTTTTTAATGGTCCATTCTAAAAAATTGTCAAATGGATATGTAAGTTGTTGCTTTGATATGACTGAAATAATAATGAAAGTGGCATAAAACACTAATCAACTCTTTACCAAACAAAATTTTTTAGAAAGGTCCACATTGATAGATTTTGCAGACGTTAAATTAAACGTGACTCAGAATCGGAATATGTCTTTGGAAGGCAGGATAACTGTGTGGGGAAACTTTTTTTTTTTCCAAATGCCTTTTTTCTTTAGGTCGGTCAAACTCAGGATTGTGTGGTAAGGATTAACAAGTGTTTTTTTGTGAACGGCATAGATCAAGACAAGACAGCACAGAACTTGTAGTCTAAACTTGGATAGATAGCGTCTGCATGTTTATTCGAGCATAAATCTTTTCGTTCAATTGCTTTTTTCCAGAGCTAGATAAATAAAATGCAGCATACTTGGAAAAAAAGCAACATACGTATAAAAGTGATTTTCTTTTGTTCCTCTTTTTCTTTGTTTCTCACTGGTAATGACCTTATGCATATAAACCTTTTTACCTAGTCCCGAGTTTTAACAACCCTGAAGAAGAGTCTTTTTGAAAATCTGGTAAAAACGAAGAAAATGCTGATAACCAGCATTTCCTCCTTTTCCTACTATCTTTACCAATCTTTTAAAATCTTTGTTTTTTTTTTCTTCCATTTTTGAGACAGAGACTTTTTTTTTTTTTCGTCTGCAAATACTTTTAAGTTGAACAATGATTTTATCGTAACACTTTGTCGTTTAGTAAAGAGTGAAAGAGACGTGTTAATTCTTTATAAAACGGTAACATTTAGGATTCGACCAAATTGAAAGCATGTGCAGACGACAACATGAATGTGGCTCATAGGATGATTTCTGTCTTTGATAGGATGGAAAACATTGTTGAAAAAGGAGAAAATGCTGGTTAATGCCGTTTTAAACATGATATCTGTAACGTCGAGGCGACCAATGCACCTATACTGTAGTTTCTCTTCACTAATATTTTGCATAATATCCTTTCAAAGTGACTGGACCGTGTCTGACATTAGAGACAGGTAAAGAGGGAGAGAGAGACGGACAGAGAGTCAGAAAGATAGACGGACAGACAGGCAGATAGACGGACTGACTGACGGACGGACAGACAGACAGACAGACAAAGAAAAAGAGAGTTTTTAAGTGTTAAACTATTGATAATATTTGAAGACAAAACGATAAGATAGCGGAGCGGATAAAAGAATGGATAGATGGATGATTGATTTGAAGAAATAGATGCTAGAAGAAGGTTTTGTATATTCAATATCAGTTAAGCATAACGTCAATTCCTTTGTCTTGATAGTCTAAACTGTTAGTACCCGCGGGCTACGTTTATTAACATACACATGCAGGTTTCCAGGGCTGAGTATTTTGATTCTATACATAGATGAGGAGATAAAATTAAAACGGAATTTATGTGTTTGTTTGGTTTCAGAGACAGACAAACGTATGTAAGTCTACCTAAATGGTGATTCAATTCAATCAATTTGCTACAACAAATAAAGACAGCCTTAAGTAAAGCGAGAAAATTTTTATATTTAAAACACTGCTGACATATGAAGAACCTCTGTCTACTTTTCAAAAGGAACATCCCGTAGGGTTGTTCTGTAAATTTTGAATAAAAATGTTGGAATTTTAGCAAGTATGCAATCCTTACAATTGGCAGAAAGTTGAGCTCTACAAAATGTGTGTGCTCCTTTCCTCTTTGACAAATGCCCCCCCGCCCCTCCCAGCGTGGCCTCTCCCAGCCCCGCCTCACCAAGCAGGCAGGAAGAGAGAGAGAGAAGAGAGAGAGAAGAGAGGGAGAGAGAGAAGAGAGGGAGAGACAGAAGAGAGGGAGAGACAGAAGAGAGGGAGAGACAGAGAAGAGAGGGAGAGAGAAGGGAGGGAGAGAGAGAGAAGGGAGAGAGAGAAGGGAGAGAGAGAGAGAGAGAGAGAGAGAGGACCCCGTCCAATTTCAGAGATAATATTTAACAGAAAATAGAAAAATAAACCTAATTACAGATGCAGATGGGTTTACAAATGATTTTCCTTTTGTGCCCTGACCCTCGAAAGTTCCAAACGGCTCTTGCCACCAAGCAATAGCTCTCATCTCCAAAAAAAAAGCTTCCACATTTTCCGGATCGCCATGCGCTGACGTAACACAATTCATTATGACGCAGCGAATTATACCTCACGTTTTTGACCAATGAACGGTAAAAATGCATTTGAATATATGCGAAATGGGAGATGAAAATCGTGATTCTGGGTCAGATGAAAAGATAAATTATATCAGACCAAAATGTTAATTTTATAATTTCATCAATACACCAACAAAAAATTTTCGATCTGAAAAAAAAATATTTAATCATTATTTGCTGCAGGATTATAAATCCTATGACGTCAGCGCATAGCCAACTTTCACGGACATGCCTTATCAGCAGTCTCGCATATCAACAAATACAAGCAGGTAATCGATATCATACGTAAAGGTTCGGGAGTTTACGGAGTTTTGCGAACTTGTGCAGTGTATACTAGTAATCGATATTCGATAGCCCGCAGTTATAAAATATAAGAGAAAGGTAACATTCCGAACATTCCGTAACAGTAGCCTGCTTCAAATTTACAATCCTTGCCTAGACTGTATAGCTGCCCTGGCGGTTTTTTTTTTTTTTCAATCTGCTAAAGGACAGTGTATCCCTTGAAGATCAGTATCAGAATGCACAGAATGAACACCCTTATCAGACTGGACAGAATATTGGAAGTACGTTGATCATTAGATACAGCGAGATTATTCTTGGGAAAAGACCATTGAAATTGTTATATTTGCGCTTTGTTTCTCGGTTTATAATTAATTCATTACTCAGTTTAAGGTTAAAGTTTAGATTCTCTGAAACATTAACTGATCCCTGCTGTTCGGCCCCTAAACTGCTCTTTGCGACTGAGTGCACCTTTTGCTAACAATGTAGTCCAATAATTAATAAACTGCACAAAAAAGCAGTATGATCTTGAAATCTAATCCGTCCAAATGCACTTTTGCTGACATTGTAGATTTATAACAAGCTGCATGAAATAAGCCGTCTGATCTTGGACCTAATCGATTCTATACGTCGAAATTCTTTTGGTTAAAAAAAGCCTTGATATTGCAATATTAACAGGTTGCTGAATTCGGCAGAACATTCGGCATTTTGGGAGTTCCGGTTTAACAATAAAGTTATCATACACTCCCGTGTCAAACGGACCTAAAAGAAAAGGTTTTGGAAAACTTTGTGGGAACGGGAGAAAATCACGGTAACCAGCATTTTCTCTTGTTCCCACAATGTTTTATACTTTTTCAAAGACAGACATTATAAATTGAGTTGCCTTTAATTTGTTATCTGCAAATGCTTTTAATTTGGTTGTGTCCAAAATTTCGTCTTTTGGTAACGAGTTTAACTATTGACGGGAAAATTTGCTTTATGTGGCAGTTACATACCAATCCTATGGTTTTACGACCCTCAGAACGAAAGCTTTCGAAAACACACGTAAAGGAGAAAATGCTTATAATCGTTTTCCACAACGTTTTTTACCGTTTCAAAAGCAAGTTTCATTATGTGCCACATTTGTCGTCTGCAAATGCTTTCGACTTGAAAAAACCTGGAATTTTGTCATTTAGTAAATAGCTAATGGTTCTATCCTGGTGGGGTAATTAAGTCACAATTTAAAAATTGTATTTTGCGTGTGTGGTTTGATTGTTTTGATCTTTATAACTTCCACTTGCTATGATTAAAAAAAAAGTGGGGAAGAAGGAGAAATAAAACCATTTATAGCATATATATTAATTTCGAATACTGCTCAGAACCGTTAGAGTAAATACACATGGTTTTATGCACACGAAAAGTTACAGATTCAGCATTTGAGAAAGCATTCATTTGAAGTTGGTTTTGATCGAACAAAAACAGAGAAAATGATTTGTTCCGAATACTCCAGTGCTTAATGAGCGATGTCGCTTTCTCTCACAGTGTCTACTACTATCAATAGTTCTATCAAGATGTTTCCATTTTGAGCGAGTTTAAAAGCTGCATACTTCGTTTTAGGAACAACTTAGGTCTATCTATGCATTAAACTATATTTTTATACATAAAAGTGAGTCCAAGCTATCATTATCACACAAGTTAAACACTGCCAACGCATGATATATTCTTAATATTTCTTTCATTGCGTCCGACATGAAAAAAAATGTGCTCGAGACTCAACAGAAAGTTATGTAAAAACCAACTATTCATCATCAAATAGGCCATGCGAGAAAAAAGGCTTTATTGTTCATGTTGAAAGCATCATACCCGATCAGCACAAACTAATCCGAAGCGACACTCTAGCGCCGTCTACAGGCATGGTAAAGATAAACAAGTAAGTATTTCTTCCTTCAAAAAAGTTATGTGTGATGCAGACAATGTCATTTTGGCTAATTATCCGTAGATTTCACTAGCAGGCTGTGTTCAAACCGGTTTCAAACTACGATAGACTTTTTGCTGCGAAAGTTTATCCACTTTTATACTGTTCTAAGCACGTTTCTTCCAATTCTAAAGCTCAGCACCAGCCATAATGTGTTAGACTGAGCTGTTTTGGTGACTAGCTTTGAAATTCAGATTTTACTAGAACGGTTTTAGCCTAGTCATTATGTACTATAAAATATTCATCATTCGTAATGCTAGGTTGTTTAAACACAATCTCTAGAAAGTAACTAATAAATGATTATTATCCAGCAGCTAACTTTTTAAGTCACTGGTAAATGAGAAGTAGCTTGTATTATTCCCTTTTCCGCCAACATGTACAGTTTATGTCAATTTTAATCTATTTTTCACTCTTTGCAGTCATGCTTTTTGCAGGTTACTTCGTCTTTAATGTGGAAGAATCAACAATTAATCCCTCACTGTTTAGGCTAATTTTTACCAATCAACAATTAAAATATTAAAATTGTTAAATGGGGAACATTTGAAAGAAGGGAGAAAATGTTTGACTGATGTAAGAACAAGTTGTTTGGTAAAGTTCGAGATAAACTGCATGGTCGTCAGAAGTCGTATTTTGTACAACAATGGGTTAAATTTGTTATTTAACTCTTTACCAAACGACAACATGTTAGACTTGTCCAAATTTAGATTATTTTCGTGACTCAAACGATGAAAAGGATTAAGAACAGTGCGAGAAACGGAGTAAATGCAGGTTACCAGCATTTTTACCTTTTCTCACAATGTTTTCAAAACCCTTCTACCTCAGGATTGTTAACTCTCGGGACTTTGTGGTAAGGGTTAAGTATTACTTTTCCCCACAGAACAATTTCAAAACGCTGCCATTTCTCCGGGATATTTGATGTATCTACTGGGGCTTACCCGTAAATGATAATATTATGCAGCAGCTAAATCTTTAAAGTAACAATAAAGGCCAAATGTAAACAAAGCGGGAACTTAAATGCATTTGAATTTGTATCACACCATTTAAAAGTATGGAAATTATTGTGAAGATGACAATCTGTCATTGTACGGTCGGTCCAAGTCGCTGACAGAGAAATTAATTTCAAAACTAGGTTAAAACCTGCCAGGTGGCTGTGTCTTTTGTTTACTTTTTGCTTGATTTAAAAAAAATTTTTTTTTTTTCTGCCAGCGACTAACATATGGCCTGAGCACACGATAACAGACTGTCATTTCTATAATATTTTCCATACTTTTAAATGGTATGATTTAGGTTTAACTGTATTATGACACTTGATTTGATATTGTGGCCTTTACTGGGCCTTTAAGTCACTGATAAAGGAGAATTCGCTTGTTTTACTCTTTTTTCCCACTATACTTATAGTTTGTGTCAGTTTTAATCTATTAAATAGATCTAGTATTGTCTTTCTTTTTTTACGGTTAATACTCTTTGCAGGAGAAACTGATTGAGTGATGTAGACAATATTATTTGAAAAGTAGGAGATAACTGGTAAAAAAGAAATATTGCGCCCGTTTCCACATTTTATCTTAAACAATCAACCGCAGGGTCGTTAGATGTCGTATTTGTAAAGTAACAGGTTAAATTTATTATTTAAATCTTTACCAAAAGACAAATTTTCAGACTTGTTCAAATTGAAGTCATTTTCTTAATACAAATAAAACATTAATCAAACGATGGAATTTGTCTTTTAAAGAATAAAAACATTGCTAGAAAATGAGAAAATGTTGGTAACCAGTGTTTGAACCTTTTTCTTCAGTGCTTTCAAAGGCTTTCTATATGATGTGACAGGTCAAGAACCGGTTTGAAAATGGCAAGGAAACATGAATTTGTGAGCTGTCAACAGAAATACTTTTGATACGGCATTAATATCTAAAAGTTGAAGAGTGAAAAAAGTAGCAAACGTACATTTTCTTATTTCAAGTCATAATCTTAATGATTGTAAATCCATGGAAATAATCTCATAGATAGGCCTATCAAATTCTGGTCCTGTATTAGATCTATAAGATACATATTAAAATATCTACGGGATACTGTCATAATCAAACAACCCGGGTATAAATTCCAGTCCATAATCATGTGGATACATGTATATCATAAACATAGCAGGGGTCCGTTTGTCAATTTAACATTACGTAACACAGTAAAGATACCCGGGCGGCTTATCTTACAGTGAGCGTCGGTCATCATCGGCAAATTCCGGCACAATACAAAAGATCACGGAAAAAGAAAAAAAATGGATAGGGACATTAAAAAACTGTAAAAAGGACCAAAAGTTTAATTTTTTAAATGACTCAAACCAATTTAAAGAGAAATAAATAAGTTTTATGACTTCACTCGAGATAACTTTGAATTTTCAACACAAAGAAAGAAAATTCAACAAATATTTCAGTTTTTAACTTCGGAAAATGTATTTTCCTCTTTATTCTATATAAACCATTCCAATAATTTTTAAGTTAAAGAAGGACCAAAAGTTTCTTTTACGAAATTTTTCAAACTAAGTTCACCTGAAAGAGAATAATTCGAATTTTCTTACCTAACTTGAGATAATTTTCAAATCTGAAAATTGATGAAGTTATGAGCGTTTCATAATTCTATATAAAAAAAATATAGGAAAAATTGGCCGATATCGATTTTTCCATGTCCGCGACAGTTGGCTATGACTCCAGGAAAGGCATGGACAGGAGCACTGGCCGCCGCGATATAACCGAAATTATGTTGAAAACCGCGTTAAACAACTCTCTCTCCCTCGTGTATCTTACGAACAAAGTCGTAACAAAGAAACAAATGAACAAATGCATGGCTGAAATACAAAGCACCTCTGGCGGGATTCGAACCCACGGCGGACAAGATCCTCGTTTTTCGAGGTTTAAAAGACCAAATACCATAACCACTGAGCTAAAGATATATCTCCCTAACACAGCTGTTAGGCATTGTATTTAAATCGGGACGAAGCAATGCATGAAGGAGTGGTCTCCCGTAACATGTGATTAATGTTAAAATGCATTTAACATTAATCACACCATTTAAAAGTATGGAATTACTGTGAAGATGACAGTGTGCTATTGTGTGGTCAGTCCAAGTGTTAGTCGCTGGCAGAAAAATGAGTTTGAAAATGAGGCAAAAAGTAAACAAAAGATAGAGTGATCTGGCAACTTCTAGCAACCTAGTTTTGAAATTAATTTCTTTGTCAGCGACTAACACTTGGACCTACCGTACATTAAGAGATTGTCATCTTCACAGTAAATTTCATACTTTTCAACGGTATGATTCAAGTTTAAATGCATTTTAACTCCCGTTTTGTTTACTTTCGGCAGCTATTGTTACTTTAATAATCAGTTGCTTTCAGTCACTGGTCCAGTTCAGTAATATCTTCATGTTTGGCCAGTTAGTTTCTGGAGCTATGCATTGGTGTAACCTTTGGTCGCGAAAACAGTTATCAGTTTGCAGACAGTTCATGATACCATCATAGATCAATATACGCAGTATCCTACAGAAGGGTCATATAAATATAAGCCATGCTGTAGCAAAGGGGGGGTTAATGCATCTCCATGATGCAATGTACAAAGCAGGTCATCCCATAATTATGGATCTATAAAATCCATTTTGTATAACAACCGATTGAATCATGAGGTAGACTGGTCCTTTGACAAACAGAAAACTTATCATTAGCAATAAGTTTCGACCAGGTCAGTCTATGCGGACAGCGTGGGCTGACATAAGTCTATACTTTTTGCAGATATGTACATTAAACCCCCTTTTCACAGAGCAAGGACTCATACATAAATGATCTATGTTGAAAAAGCAGACTTCCTAAAAAAGGCCTAATAGACATGTACAGCGAGAGTCGAAAGTCGAGAACGAAAGCCGAAAACGGAAAAACTCCAGGGGTCGTATAAAATGCGCTCCACTGAATGAAGTTTGTAAAGCTGATTCAAATAGCGTAAGCTTTTTTCGCGCATTATTCAGTTTCAGAGGATAGGACCTATTTCTATCTTACAACATACTTTTTTCACCATAGATATAAACTGTTTTGGACATATATCTCTTTGCTTTCCTCCAAATACCGCTGATGGCCATACATATTTTGGGGATCCTACATGGCTCAGTGGTAAAGTGTTGGACTCGTGACGTAGAGACCTCGGGCTCGAGTCTCACTGGATCCATTGGATTTTTCATGGGAGTGTCGTTAGGCAAGTCTTTTCAGAGCCCTGACTTAGTACTGGTGAAACCCAGGAAATACATGTATATGCGAGCTGTCGCCATGATATGACTGAAATAATATTGAAAGCGGCGTAAAACACCATTCAATAAATCATTTGTATACTTTGATTGTGAAGGTGTACGTTTTGAAAGTGGTGGTTGTGTAAGGTCAGTTTAGCATGTTAATAAAATCTGCAAAGAAAATTAACGACTGTTTGCCAACGCCTTGCACGAGTTATTTTAGGCTAGTTGCACAGCTCTATACATATACATTCGGTTTTGGAAACAGCTTCAATACGGATTTTTAAGGAAATATTTATTTTGATTTTGAAAGTATATGTTTTTAAAGTGGTGATTGCGTATGGTCATTGCTTATCGTGCTTATTAAATTCTTATAATCCGTTTCGAAAACAGAATGTACACAATCATCATTTTTAAAACGTTTACTGTCACTACCAAAATATATATATTCTTGTGAAATTAATACTCACAGACGCCAATACCTTATTGAGGCAATACTTTGTGCCAACTGCCACCCGATTTCGTACATTATCGTAAATATGCATCGGCTTTACGGGACATTATGTGCCATTTACCGCCAATTCCATTTCTTGATATTCGCAACAGATTGCATTATGATGATGACAGTATTCTGAGAGAAATGTTTTTTCGAATGATATGTTGTCAACAATACGATTTTTTTCAAGCAACGGGTGGGACCCAAAACATTTCTTCAATTAGTCAATATGATAGAATTACCCGAGTTCCCAAATATTTCGTCGAAACGCAATAGAGTTCTCTTATCAAGTATGTGGTTACGAACATATTCGATATATAGAATGCTTTCAACACTTTTCAAGGTGAGTTTAGCATTTACTGTTGAAAATGAGACACAGACGGCTATTCCAGTATTTTATACGTGTTTACAGGTTATATTCGCTGGCCATCATTAGATGAGTGGCGAAATATGGAGGGCACATGGCATAAATTGAGGCAACTTTAGGTGCCATTGATGTGACTAGTCGCGAAATTTATCGTCAAAACAAACATTAAGAACATTGCTCCTCTGGACATTGTCATTACCATTGTTTAAATACTTAAATCACGGTTGATTGCTCAGGTACTATCGGCTATATTGAGTCTGGCTTTCTCGGCCACTAGAATGACACACAGCAGTTGCGTTTAATGCGCCAAATTGGAGATTTGCCTTTTTTGTCTTTTTTTTTTTTCAGTAATTGTGCGTTATTAGGCAATGCAATTTATCCTAACAGTCTTCCAGTGAAAACACCATTCATTGCAGCAAAACTATTAAAAGTTCGAGATGCACGCCCTTACAGGAAGTGCAACCGCTAGATCATAAACGATACCGTGTAGCTGTTGAGCATGCCAGTGCACGAATTAAAGTTTACAAGGCCATCAGCAGTGTTTGGAGATACCAAAGCAGATATATGACCGAAACAGTTTATAACTGTGGTGCACTGGTATGCCGTAGGAAAAACATATACCTGTCTTATCCTCTGTTATCCTCTGAGCCTGCAATATTGTTCGGAAAAGTTAATGCTATTTGAATCAGGTTAACATACATCATTGGAGCACATAAACGACCCCTTGAGTTTTTCTCTTTCCGGCTTCCGTTCTCGACTTTCGACCATCGCTGTACATATCCAATTTGAATCAGTTTTCCATACTCCATAATTGTCGTTGATAATGTTGAAACGACCCCTAGTGTTTCTCCGCTTTCGACTTTCGTTCTCGACTTTCGACTCTCGCTGTACATGTCCAATACAAGACGCCATTCCAGCCTGTGGAAGCAATACTGCTATGATGTTGATTTGGTTGTATGGTGTTTAACGCCGTTTTCAACATTATTTCAGTTATATCGCGGCGGCCAGTGCACCTATCCATGCTTTCCTGGAGTTTCTGTTACCAGTACTCGGCACAATATTCTTTCCAAGCCACTGGCTGCTTTTCCACATAACCATCGTCGAAACAACGATCAGCGGTGAGACAGGAATGAATCCTGTCGCAATGACTATTATCAATCCTCGGAAAGAAACTGGCCGAGCCCGGGATCGAACTCACGACCCCCTGTTCTCAAGTCCTGTACGCTACCGACTGAGCTACCGGGGCTCGGCTATGATGTTGAGCAAATGACAACAAGGAAAAGGAAGCAGAACAAAAATGGTGAAAAAGAAAAGAGAACAAAGTAAGCCGTTGTTGCAAGCAATGCAATAAGATCATTTCTACAACATTAAGGTCATCCGTTTCCGTCAGTTTTGTAATCTGTAGGTAATGGATTCAATCCTCGCTGGTGGCATAGGTCGCCTTGTGCAAGACGCTGCAGAGCTCAAGCCTCGTTCTGGTGAAACCAATTAAACATACTTGTAAATGAGCTTTCGCCATGATATATCAATTATACCCATTTTTCGGCGAGGCTGAATGCGCTGGTTTTTCACCTACTTTTTGGTATTATATTCGAACAAGTTGGCTTCTTTACAAAAGAAGCCAGGAGAGGTCAGCATCCCTGTTTTCAAATAGTTTATTAGCTTTTAATTTCAATATATTTTGGTACATGTAAACAAACAAGTAAGAGCCGCCGCATAGAAACCTCTTATGCTTTATATGACGGTCATTTGACCTTCTTTCCGCGTTTTCAAGTCGCATGATCTTGTCCAGCGGTCTTCTTTCTCTTATTTAACGAAATTCTTCTTATTTTTCTTCTGCTTAGATTTATTTGCTTAATGAAAAAAATACAATTATTTGAGAGGTCATTTGCAACCATGGCAAATTAATATAACAAATTTTTTCTGAAATTCGTCATATAAAAATAAACCACGTCTATTTCCTGTTTCGGTTTTTTGATTTCGCTTTATTTACAAAACCATGACGAAACAGACTGTGTATCAGAACAATTTCGCAAGAAAAATGGATTTAGACAGCAAATTATGTGGCAGTCTGCATTTTAAACTCACCACTGTTGGAGAGGTGTGATGACCTCTCCAATGAATAAAAAGAAAGTTGCGATTGGTCAAAAAAAAAGGAAAGTTTATTCTGTGGGGACCTCCAGACATATTTGCAAGTAAATTTACGCCGTCTGTCTTCTTTTAAAGACATTTCTTGTCTATAAAAGTTGTTGAATTAGAACATTGCATACTGAACACTATGTTTTTATGATTTTAAGTTACTATTATTTCATGCAGATCATATGCATAAAAGATTACTTTTGATGTTCCACTTCCATAGGTATCATCTCTTTTTCTTCAGCAGGAACATTTACTTCCATTGGAGAAGGTTTCAGATTACCGATTAGTAGAACAGTAAGGATATAAAGGACGACCCAGATCGCACTTTGTCCAACAAGGAGGTATAAGAACCACATGGATGAAAACCGTTCCATCATATATCCGAACAGAAGCGGAAATAGCATGACACCTAGAGCAGCGGATGTCAGAAACATTGCGGATATTCTGCCTGATACCGTTACGATCTTTTCATTGGTCCACGTAAATATGGCAGGAAACATAACCGACATCGAAAATCCCGAACAGCCTATGAATATCCAGATTAGTGCAGTAATGTTAAATAAGGACGAAATAAGTAAACATGAAAATGAAAGTACCATGAGTGTCGAAAATATGAAGAGAAGTTTTGTAGTTGGTATGAAACGCACAAAATAAATGGCACCAAGGCGGGTAAAACCGAAACATATCCAATGTACGGAGGTAGCAAACGAGCCTGACGACTTCGACCATTTCAACTGTGAGATACAGAATGTCATTAAGAATCCTGCAAAGGTATCTTCGGTTCCACAGTAGAGAAACATCAAAGAAGAAAGTAAAAGCAAAATCAAGAGCTTTAGAGACTTCGTAACTCTTTTGAAGTCCGTCGGATCCCGATTTTCCTCCTCCTGTCTTACCCTTTGTTTCTTATCTCTTGATTTCAAATATGTTATCAGAAATGGTATCGACGTCATTGCAGTTAAGATGGCCGTTATCAAGTATGCATAATGGACGTTCGTTTTCAAGGCATCTTTTTCTGGATAGAACTGTGCCGTATTATTGTTGGGCGTAAGCTCACTCTTGTCTTTTGGCGAAACACTAGAGGAACTTACAACATACTTGCTGACGTTCCTATCAGTTGTCCGTGTTTCGTTACTCGAGACGATATTCTTGTCGGCTAGAAACGGCTCTGCTACCAGAGGTGATATCATTCCGCCTAATGCAAAACAGAAGTGTAGAGCTTGCATGTACGTTCCTACATCTTTACCCCATAGTTGTACTATCTCAGAATTACCGCCTGTAAATGGACGGGTTCATTCTTTACCAGACGACAAAGTTTTAGACTGGTCCAAAATTAAAAGGATTTGCAGACAACAAATTAAATTTTATACAAGGGACTGTAAAAGTAATTGATTTCTACATGTTATTTCTGTACCAAATAATTCCGAGGTTTCGTGCAGTCTGATCTTGATCTACACTGGCTGCAAAGGCAACCGTAGTTGTGAAAGAAGCTTTAAGGGTTAATAGTATATCCCCGGTAGCGCAGCCGGCAGAGTACAGGACTTGAGAACAGTGTGTCGCTGGTTCCAATCCTAAGCTCGGCAAATTTCTTTCCGATTGCGATAAGAATAATTCCTCTGTCACCACTAATCATTGTTTTGACGATGTTTATATCGGAAAGCAGCCAGTGGCTTGGGAAGATTATTGTCAGAAGTACTGGTAACAAAAGGTCTAGGTGAGCATGGATTGGTGCACTGACCGCCGCGATACAAAGTGAAATAATGTTGAAAACGTCGTTAAACACTATAAAATCAATCAATCAATCAATCGTTGTAAGCTTGAAAGCAAAGAGAGTGACATACCAGTATCCAGACTTGCCGACATCGATCCATACAAAAACCTCACAAATAACATCAAGGAGAACTGTGTACACCATGGAACAGCCGCCGAGGCGCCAGCAGCCCCCAGTATGGACACCACGAGCAGCAAGACCTTGTTGTACTTCTCGTAAAGGAGCCCAGTGAGAACGGAGCCCAAAAGGAACCCAGCGGGTGTTGCCGTAAATAACCAAGAAGCGGTCTCTAACTTTTCGTCGATTATGGCTCGTAAATCTGGGAATGTTGGGCCAAACATTCCTTCTACCCAGCCCTGAAAGAGAAGTAAATTGCAGTTATGCCTGTGTTCATTAGATTAAGTAACTATCTGTATTATATAACCATCATCTAGAACCCTTAGGCTGCTAAGCTCTATTCAAGGACATTTTGCGGACAGTGTAGATCAAGATCAGACTGCACAGACCGTGCAGTCTGATCTTGGAGCTGCACTGTCCGATAAGGAGATATTTTCCCCCAAAAACAACTTTGAAATAGCAACATTTGGGTTTTGACTATCGGCCTGAAAGTTTCATTTCCCTTTTTTAGCTGGTTAAAGGTTAAAATATAAGAGTCCCGTCTAAAATACCACTTTGATAAGGCAAGGGCTGTTTTGCCCCTTTATCTGGTTACAATAGACAAGCTTCAGGGTAACTGTATTATCTGAGCCATGCTCTGACAAAAGGGGGTTTAATGCATCTTCTTGATTCGTTATAGCAAGCACCTCATCACATGATTATGGATCTTTAACGACGTATATGACAAATGTTCGCGCGCATCCTACTGCGCATGTATTTTTGTTGTGGATATTGAACCAAAGGTGCACCTATATATTTTTTGCACATAATGGTAATACTATTGGTGCACTGAAACAAGTACACTTTCTTCGGGTAGTATTGGTGAAGAGAAAAAAATGGATCTTTGAACTGTCACCGTGAAATAATTAAAATGCTGCTGACACGGCGTCACACACCAAACAAGGAAACAAAGGCAGGAAATTTAAAGCTGTGGAAGTATATCTGTTTCCACTTTGAAAATTATTGTTGGAAAAGAAGAAATCGCTCCTATTGAGCAATTTCTCATTTTCCCACCATGTCTGCTGAGCTTTTAGCCTATTTTTTCCTTAAAGTCTCACTAGCGTCCAACTGAATAAACAACCTGTTTATAAAATAAAAGTAAATTTCATTTTTACCATGTAAAAATATGGCGATTATTATGACTTTCACGATATGTAAAGGTACAGTTCGCAAAAGTTCCAGTCAGTGGCAGAAAAAAGAATTTCGAAACTAGAACTAATCCTACCATGCCGCATTATCTGTTTGTTTACATCGATGATCGCCGACGATTAGCCGACTTTTCGTCGTAAATATCCGCAGTGACGTGTTAGTGACGTAAACACCACGTGATCATTCAAAGCGTCGAAACAAACCCTTCATTCACTTGATCGTTTTGTCCCCATTCCAGGCTTGAAAAACGTAAGTTTATCGACATCGTAAACAGAAACAACGACACAGGCTGATCATCGCTTATTCATTTATCATCAATACAGGAAGAGTTTACTACATCTAAATAAGAAAACAGGTTCAGAATGAGCAATCTTACTCTCCGATGACATAATGTTGGAATTGTAAACAATAGTCTTGTCTACTACGTCATAGCACTAATGAGATGCAACGTTATCACGTGACGTTCTCGAAGACCTAGTTCGAATATACACGAACGATAACGAAGGTTATCTCGATCAATGGCGTTCGTAAAATCGACGGGCTTCTCCATGCATTTTCGCTCACGTATATTATGGCAACCAATGCAGTAACTGACACGTCCGAGTTTTTTCCGATCTTATATATGTGTGTTGTGATGGGTTATCCAAGATATTTTCGAGTTATAAACGGTGAAAATTACCTATTTTTGGCTTTACAGGGGCTTTAAAAAAATAACTTCCACAGTGACCTTCAACCTTGTTTTCTGACGAAATAAGCACGGATAGTTGCTATTTTTATTTTTTCTTATTGTTTACAATTATAAATTCTATAATTGTGGAAAGTTTAAAAAAAATCTGTCCGTCAGAAAGTATGTATTTTTTTAAGATTAACCCTTAATTCGATCAAATTATCTCCCTTTTTAACTCAATGGTCTATACATAACATGCATATTTGTACATTTACCATGCTCAAAACCAGGCTTTTATATATTTTTTGTGCAAAAATATATGAATTATCATTAAAGTGATGTACATTTGTATATTTTTCTTGTAATTTTCCTGTTTAACTGACTGTTAAAGAAAGGCGCTTTAAATCCAATGTAAGCTGAACTTTGGAACTGTATATACCTTTTTCAAAGGCAAATTTCTCAGAAACGAGCACGGTGACCCACATCTTTTTTTACTGTAATCTCTTAGAGACATGATGAGCTTTGTATGTGCGAAGTTTAAAAAAAATCTGTCCGTTAGAAAAATTTGTTATATACGTCGTTAAAATACATTTGTCTAAACACCAAATTGAGTTACTATGTAAACTGGTCCTTTGACGCGCGGAAAATTCACATATAGCAAAAAATTTTCGACCCAGGTCAGCCTGCGCAGACGGTACAGAATGACCTGGGTCGATAGTTTTTGCAGATACAAAAAAAACTCTTTTCACAGAGCATAACTCATTTGTTTGATGACTTATAGTCCTGTTACAACAAACTCGTTCCAACGACGTTCGAAAAAAATCTATCTGAACGAGCTCAAGCTATGTGTAAACAGAATGGACGTAAGCCCCTGTCACACCAAACTAGATCTTAAAACGTTTTACCCGATCTTAACAAAACCGTATAACGGGTTGCTTTCCGAGCAGAACGTGTAATTTCGGTCGTTTTGCAATCATTGTGCAAACTGATGCCCGACTGCACCACGTGGTAACACGTCCCTTACGGGATCGAAGTACGGCAGTTCCGTTTGCAGTACGTCCATCTCGTTTTAAGAAGGTTGTCACTCGGTCTAATTAAAGGACGGGATGGGCGGCAAAAAATTTTGAGCAGGCTCAAAGTTCTGAAGCATCTTTCCCGTCCTAGCCCGTCCACAAAGTTCGTAAACAGATCGTAAAACGTTGTCACTACGTCTGCTACGTTCGAACACAGTTTGAGTCCGTTTGGCAATAATTTTCGGAACGTAGTAAGAACGAGTTCGGTGTGACGGTGGTATAAAAGTAACGTTTTAACGTCTCATTGCGGACTAAAGCCCCCGTCACACCAAACTAGTTCTTAGAACGTTTTACCCCGTCCTGACATTATCGGAAAACGAATTGCAGTCGGAGTAGAACATGTAATTTTGGCCTAATAATGCCTGAAGCGTCTGTCTCACAAAACCTGTACCTAGAAAGTCTTACCCCGGTCAACAAAATTGAAAAACGGGCTGCGGTCGGGATAGGACGTGTAATTTCGGTCGATAAAATGCAAACGCACTGGCAATTGATGCCCGACTGCACCGCGTCTTTATTAGGATAGAAGTACGACAGTTCCCTTTGTAGTACGTCTATTTTGTTTTAAGTACGCTGTCTCTCCGTCTAACTACAGGACGGGATGGACGGCAAAAAATTTTGAGCAGGCTCAAACTTCTGGAGCACTCTTCCCGTCCTAATCTGTCCATTAAGTTCGTAAACAGATCGTAAAAGGTTGCTAATACGTCCACTTCGTCCAAACACAGTTTAAGTCCGTTTGGCAAAAATGGTCAGAACGGAGTGAGAACGAGTTTGGTGTGACGGGGATGTAAGTGTGTTACACCAAACTCCTTCTCAAAACGTCCAACACCGTTCAAAATATATGTTTGAAAGGGTTGCAAACTCCTTTAAATGAGTAGCTTTTAGCTGAATAATGCTCATGCCTTTTATCGATCCGAGGTCCTCCATTACATCCCCGTCACGCAGAACTCGTTCATACTACGTTTTGCAAAATTTTTGCTAAAACCGACTCAAACTGTGCTTGAATAGATTGGACGTAGTGGCAACCTTGTACGATCTGGTTACGAACTTCATTGACTTAGATTGTGCGGTCAGTCAACCAGTCTTTTAGTATGTTAGATCCTGGGTGAAAACACATTAATTTGAGGACGATTTTTCCATCTTGCAAAAGGCACCCCGTTGGGGAATAGAGCGGCTTAAAAGAGTTTCCTTTGGACCAGCATTTTCTCCTTTTTAAACAATGTTTCCAAAAGCCGTATTTCTCAGTGACGTTTAAACACAGGACTGTTTGGTGAACGGTCCACACAAGTGTTGGCTCACAGGGGCATAGCTGCCTGTCAGAAAAAAGCGCAGTTGCGTACACTTTGAAAACACCTACACCTACATTCCCCGCCCACACACACACACACACCACACACGCGCGTACGCACACATATTTTTGCCAAAGAAACGTCACCAGAGGCCACATAATCGCTTCTATAATTAAAAAATTTTCGAGATCTCCAGATTTCCACCCCCCCCCGGGAAATCTCTCTCGGCACTTCGCACCTCGGGTAAAACCTTCGGTATTACTTTTTGGTACCGCACATTTTCATGCCAACGTTTATATAAAGTGATATCTTTTGTCACAATGTTTTTGTTTTTTCATTTTCCTTATACCTATATCAAATATCAATTGTAATGTGTATATAAGTGAGGTTTGTGTATAGTTTTATGTGTCGATGTATATGTGTTAATTGAGTGATGTCAATTCTTTTTCTCCCAAATCTACAAACTGCAGAAGTAAACACTGTTATATTTTAGCAGCAATGTTACATATAAGGTTGAAAGTACTATGTTTCTTTGCCAACCTTTTAACCCCTAGGCTGCTAAGCGCGACTCACTGACCTTTGGCGGGCTGTGTGGATTAGGATCAGACTGCACAGAACGTGCGGTCTGATCTCGGATCTACACTGTCCGATCGAAGGGATATTTCTCTACATAACATAAGTTTGAAATATCATTGGTTGGGTTTTTACAATCGGCTCGAAAGTTTCATTTGAGTTATTTGGCAGGATAAGGGTTAAGAATCTATCTTTCGTCAGAATGTTTCCAAAAGGTTAAGACGAACGTAGTTTTGATATTCCTTTTTTGTGTTAACCTTTCAAATAACAAAGTTCTGTCACAATGTTTTCAAAGCTATCAACTAGCTGAGTGTTACAGTCATACTGAAATAGTAAAGGGTTTATCAAACTTGTTGGCAGACATTGTGTATTTCTTTTTAATGCTAACGTTTGGTTGTATTAGAATCTTCTGTCACAATGTTTTAAAGTCTTCAACTATCTGAGTATTGTAAATATGCTCACATATTAATTGGATTAAGAACATTGTCAGTAGATATTATGTTTTTTTTTTCAATGATAAACTGTGGGTGTATTACAACCGCATGTCATAATTTTCTCAAGAGTTTTAACTGCAGGAGCTTAAAAATTGAGAAGTTGCTAATTGCTGTACAGATAAAGATTGTTAATTGTTATTACGCTTAATTGTAGCCTTATGTTGCAATGTTATCTTCAGACACAATATTTTCAAAAGTTGTAACTTAGAGAAACACAAATGTGGTTTTGAAGCCCTAATTGTCACAGTGTTTTCAAATACGTTTGTATGTGGTAGCATGAAAAGTAGTAATGCCCAGCAGTGTGTTAAGAAATAGATATTGTTATTTTAATCATGTTTTCTTGGTAATCTTAGATTGAGTCTTTTCATATATCACAATGTTTTCAACACTGATACGGTACTGGTCTTAGAAATAAACTCATTCAGATGTTATGTTTTCTTTGCAAACCACCTTGATGTAACGCCACTGTCTGCTACATAAGTTTTAAATCAAAGGAGCATGCAGTAAATGCATTATTCTCGCGGCCATGAGTTCATGAACAAATATTATTGATAGTAATATTTTTATATTATGCTTTGGACGTGATGGTTTTCTTCTCTTTTTTTCTTTTCCTCTGATCAAAAGCATTAGATGTTATATGTTTACCTTAACCTCTATTGCGATTTTTCATGGAGTAAAATTCTCATTGACGGTTTGAACAGACCTAGATAAGACTGCATATCCGTGTGTTTTGGTCTAGATCTGTTCCAACCGTCAGTCATGTTAAAATTATGCTACAAACACCTACTCAAACACACAATGGACGATAAGCAAAAAAAAAGTAAACTAAACTTTAGTTTCATTTATTATAAATATGTCACTCATTGTACAAAAATTGTATATTTTGTAAGTGTATATGGGCCAGAGGCCTAAATACTTGAATAAAGATATTAAAATATATTGAAATTGGTACTCTTTATTTTGGACTAGCTATGCCCCTGCCTTACAGAGGACTCATCGTCTCTCCTGTTTGTATATAGCTTGTCGGCTACATCATGATGCCTACCGTTATTATTCAGGTTGTTACAGAGCAAACTGCCCCGCCCGGGTGGCTCAGTGGTGAGCGTGTCGGACTCATGACCTGGTGGTTGTGAGCTCGATACCCGGTTGAGGCGAACTTTCTTTCCGGCGTATTTTCGCCTCTCACCTCTGCTGAAGCATGTGAGAAAAGTAGTCGGTGGCTTTGGAAAGGAAGTTGTGTTAGTACTGGTGTGAGAAAGCCAGGAAACACATGTGCGTCACCGACCGCCATGATATGACCTTAGGTGTTAAAGTGGCGTTAAACCCCAATACAACCAATACAACCATACAGAGCAAACTAAATTATCTTCTCACACAAAAGCCGAATTAATTCCATTTGATTCATGCTGTTGAAAAGGAGGTTAACTCTTTACCACACAATCCCGACTTTTAACGACCCTGAGAAAGTAGCCTTTTGAAAACATTGTGGGAAAAGGAGAAAATGCTGGTAACCACAATGTTTTCTACACTTCCCGAACCAGATTTCAATTTTTCAGTCACATTTTTTTTGTCGTCTGCAAATGCTTTCAATTTGGACCAGTCTATAATTTTGTCGTTTGGTAAATTAATGCATCCCCGTAATCTATCGTACCAAGCACATCATCAAATGATTATGGACACATAAAATTCATTCAGTCTAACAATCGACTGCATTTGGAGGTATTTGTGATCCTTTGACATGCAGAAAATTTACAAAATAGCAAAAAAAGTTTCGACCCATGTCAGCTTGCGTGAACTGCGCAGGCTGACATGGGTCGATTCTTTTTTGCAGTTGCATTAAGCTCCCATTTCCAAGAGTATGGCTCGCGATTAATTAACGATGTCACGTGATATGTTGCACACTTGTGAATACAAATGGACTTAGTTAAATCAACGGACCATTCTATCATGGCTTATTTCGAGCACTTAGAGTCTTCATGGAGAAAATTACGAAATCACGTGAAAGACCGGAAGGAGTGGTGTATAGCACATTCGGATAATTTCGTCCAAATGCAGTGTTCTCCTTTTCACCAGTGTTTCAAAAGTTCTCCCTATTAGACTCTTGAAAACTTGAGGCTGTTTGGTAAAGGGTCACTCCCCCGCCCCTCCCACCACTGACAACTTTTTGCATCTTGCTGCAGACAAGATTTGAAAATACTGTGGTAAAAGAAGAATTTGTCGTGATGAGCGATTTCTGCCATTAATACATATGTTTCAAATCTATTTCCGGAAAACACAGGTTATTTTGAGTATCCATCTGAATTTGGGTCCTGCGTGGCTCGGTTGTAAAGTGTGGGACTCGTAACCTGGAGGCCCTGGGTTCGAGCAGCA
Organism: Hippopus hippopus; assembly: GCA_946811185.2. Taxonomy (NCBI): domain Eukaryota; kingdom Metazoa; phylum Mollusca; class Bivalvia; order Cardiida; family Cardiidae; genus Hippopus; species Hippopus hippopus. Next base: position 42,573,145 of record OX328108.1, on the reverse strand, counting down.
CCGGATCCACTGGGTTTTCGTGGGAGTGTCTTTGGGCAAGAAACTCCGGAGCCCCCAGCCTAGTACCGGCAAAAACCAATGAAAAGATGAATAAGTGAGACGCCGCCGTAATATGACTGAAGTAATGTTGAAAGCGGCGTAAAACACTATTCAATCAGTCAATTTTACAAGAATGATATCAAAGTTATCTCCTTTTCAAAAGTTTGTTTCAGACCATACTGAGATAAGTGTATATATGTACATGTATAAAGTTCACAAGTGTTTCAACACAAACAAGGGGAGAAATTTATACACTAACTATGATAACAAAATTCCTACCAGCATGGTGAACGCACAGCAAATCCATATCGTGTGGAAAAACTTCCGTCTGTATACGGGAAAGTGAAGTCTTGCAAAGAAAGGAATTTCCGATCCTTCCATGGATTTATGGACTCCTGTTTGCAGCATAGGATCCGCATCATCAACTCTGCTTTTGTCCATGTTTATGTGAGGTGTCGGTCTCCATTATCCGTTATCAGTCATCCCTTTACAAAAAGAAAAATCCAAGGCTTTTGAAAACAGTGTGGGAAAGGAGAAAAATTATGGCATTTTTTCCCTACCATGCTCTCTCTCTCTCTCTCTCTCTCTCTCTCTCGGAGCTCAACTTTCTGCCAGTTATAAGGATTGCATGCATGCTAAAATTCCAACATTTTTATTCACAATTTACAAAACAACCTTACGGGCTGTTTCTTTTAAAAGTAGACAGAGGTTCTTTATATGTCAGCTGTGTTTTAAATATAATAAATTTCTCGCTTTACTTAAGGCTGTCTTTATTTGTTGTAGCAAATTGATTGAATTGAATTACCATTTAGGTAGACTTACATACATTTGTCTGTCTCTGAAACCAAACAAACACATAAATTCCGTTTTAAAAATAAGATATAAAAGTATTTTATCCCCTCATCTATATATAGAATCAAAACGCTCAGCCCTGGAAATCTGCATTGGTTATGTTAATAAACGTAGCCCGGGGGTACTAACAGTTTATACTATCAAGACAAGGGAATTGACATTATGCTTAACTGATATCGAATATACAAAACCTTCTTCTAGCATCTATTTCTTTAAATCAATCAACCATCTATCCATTCTTTTATCCGCTCCGCTATCTTATCATTTTGTCTTTAAATATGATCGACAATTTACCACTTAAAAGCTCTCTTTTTCTTTGTCTTTCTGTCTGTCCGTCCGTCAGTCAGTCCGTCTATCTGTCTGTCCATCTGTCTGTCTGACTCTCTGTTCGTCTCTAATGTCAGACAAGGTCCAGGATGTTATACAAAATATTAGTGAAGAGAAACTACAGTATAGGTGCATTGGTCGCCTCGACGTTACAGATATCATGTTCAAAACGGCATTAACCAGCAAAAAGATTCTTCTTCAGGGTTGTTAAAACTCGGGACTAGGTGAAAAGGGTTAATATGCATAAGATCATTACCATTGAGAAACAAAGAAAAAGAGTAACAAAAGAAAATCACTTTTACACGTATATTTCTTGTTTTCCAAGTGTGCTGCATTTAATTTATCTAGCTCTGAAAAAATGCAACTGAACGAAAAGATTTATGCTCGAATAAACATGCAGACGCTATCTATCCAAGTTTAGACTACAAGTTCTGTGCTGTCTTATCTTGATCTATGCCGTCTACAAAAAACACTTGTTAACCTTTACCACACAATCGTGAGTTTGAACGACCTAAAGAAAAAGGCATATGGGGGAAAAAAAGTGGGAAAAGGAGAAAATGCTGGTAACCAACATTTCTGTGTTTCCCCACACAGTTTTCCTGCCTTCCAAAGACATATTCCGATTTTGAGTCACGTTTAATTTAACGTCTGCAAAATCTGTCAATGTGGACCCTTCTAAAACATTTTGTTTGGTAAAGAATTGATTAGTGTTTTATGTCACTTTCATTATTATTTCAGTCATATCAAAGCAACAAATTACATATCCATTTGACAATTCTTTTAGAACGGACCATTTAAAAAGCATGATTGAATGAATTGGTAGAGCACACAAGGGCATATCACCCATAACTCATTACACGCAAATGCAGAAAAGAACTTTGACATTGCACCATTTGCTCTTTTACCATTTTTGACTGAAATAATAGAACACACAAAGGTGTGGCGCTCATAATGCTTAATACGCAAGTGCGTAACAGTACTTTGACAATGCGCTCTTTGAGCTTTATCGTGATTGACTGAAACAGGAGAAAATGCAAGGGCGCAATGCCCTTACTTGTGTCACTGGAGGAACAAAACATTTGGGTCATGGCCGTGAACAGTTTCTTTTTTCTTTTAGAGGACAAATTCTAGGGTGCCTGTGTTTGTTGGGATTTAGCGAAAAACGCAATCACTTGACATGCTGCTTTTAATGTATTTTTTGAATGACTATGGACGTACTTTTGAAAGCAAGAGCACGGATAAGCCAAAGGTTTGCCATTAAGCAATCTTTGAAGCTTCAAAAATGGTCGATTCCTCTCTATTTTCAATATGGCAACACCATATATACATGTATATACCTCCCATTGCTCATGCAAAGAAAAATGGCACCTAAAAAAACGATCGAAAAAATTGTTGAAAACGGTGAAAAGTGAATTAAGGTCTACTTTAAAGGGTGATATGTAATCCTTGGCAGACCATCACGTGTTCACAATCAATACATGCAAAGAAAATACCGACAATTTGCAACCAATCTCGTGGCACCAAGCAATCGCTCTCATCTCCAAAAAAATAAAAAGCTTCCACATTTTCCGGATCGCCATGCGCTGACGTCTAACAATTCATTATGACGCAGCGAATTATAACTCACGTGAAGTTTTTGACCAATGAACGGTAAAAACGCATTTGAAAATATGCGAAATGGGAGATGAAAATCGTGATTCTGGGTTAGATGAAAAGATAAATTATATCAGACCAAATGTTAATTTTATAATTTCATCAATACAACAACAAAAAAATTTGATCTGAAAAATAAAAATGTTTAATTATTATTTGCTGCAGGAATTATAAATCGTATGACGTCAACTTTAACGGACATGCCTTATCAGCAGTCTCGCACCGACCAGCCCACATAGCTCAATAGGTAGAGCGTAGGACTCGTGAACGTGATGTTTCGAGTCACTTGAGGGTGTGGGTTCGATCCCCACGGCTGGCCATCTAAAATTACTAATAGTTTTTCGGATGATACGTTAAACCGAGGTCCCGTGTGACGGTGCTATACACCGAGCACGTAAAAGAACCAGGCGAAACTTAGGATGGGTTTCGTCCTGTATCTGCACTATCCCCCGTAACAATACTAACAGCCTCCTGGGGGCGTCGCCCATACGGGCAACCGGTGGCGACGATAAATAAACGCAAATTCAATCAACCAGTCTCGCATATGAACAAATAGATGCAAGTAATCAATATCATACGTAAAGGTTCGGGAGTTTACGGAGTTTTGCGAACTTGAGCAGTGTATACTAGTAGTCGATATTCGATGGCCCGCAGCTATAAAAGATAAGAGAAAGGTAACATTCCATAACAGTAGCCTGCTTCAAATTTACAAGCCTTGCCTAGACTGTATATCTGCCCTGGCGGTTTTTTTTTTTTTTTCAGTCTTCAGTGTACCCCTTGAAGATCAGTATCAGAATGCACAGAATGAGCATCCTTATCGCACTGGACAGAATATTGGATCTACGTTGGTCATCAGATACAGCGAGATTATTCTTAGGAAAAGACCATTGAAATTGTTATATTTGCGCTTTGTTTCTCGATTTATAATTAATTCATTACTCAGTTTAAGGTTAAAGTTTAGATTCTCTGAAACATTAACTTTTTTTTTTAAGCTTTATTGTCCACGTCTAAATGGTACATGAGGGTCGTGGCCATCCCTCAATGCACCTTACAGTTCGTTATTAGTAATCTGTGTTAGTAAGTGAAATACAAACAAAAATTGTAAGTACAGATTCTAGATTTTTTACAGCTATTATTGTACTCCTATATTGATATGGCTACTAAAATATAAAGATTTTAACACTAATTTTTTCTTAAATATGTGGACAAAAAAGCTTATTTTTGTATATAATTGTGCAAAAAATATATTGTGTGAGAGTTGTGTGAGTGTGCAAGTGACTGTGTTGATAAAGTGCTACTTTGATCTTGGTTCAATGTACAGTACTGAAACGTCAAAAGCAAAAATGAAACGTAACATAAAGTAGGTATTCTTTTGAGGCTTCAGCATTGTTCCTGTGCATGGAAAAAGAAATGCTTTTGGTTATGGGAGGTTTTGACTGATGTATTCTACAATTGTCGTAAGCCTTCGTTCATTTTCATAATTTTTTGAGCTTCTAATGATGCTAAGACTATACAAGAGACTATTTTTCAGGCCTAATAAAGATGGTTTAATATCTTTGTTTTTAAATTTGTAGAAATATTTTTTTGTTTCAAGAAGTAATCTGTCTAGCTTCAGATTTGTTTCATTTGAACCCAAAAGCGCATTTTGTTTGCTTATTGACATTGACTGATCTAAATTATTAACAAGCATTGAAATGCGCTCCCAAATAGGTTTAATATTTTGACATTCATAAAATAAATGTGCTATAGTTTCTTCACATCTGTTACAGAAAGAACACGTATTTGTTTCGACCAAGTTCATTTCAAAAGAAGCGAGTTTGTTGGAAGAATCCTGTGTATTATTCTTGTTTGAAACCATTGGGAGTATCTGTCACTTGAATATTTAAAAACATTGCTATGTATAACATTCCAATTGATATTAGAGTTTGGAAAAGTGCTATTCCACTTACGGTGGCATGACGGTTTTTCGTTATTCTTTATCAGAATGTTATATGTGATTTTGTTACTACAAGACTTAATGATTATTTGATAAAAATAGCAGTTTATATTTGGGTTATGGAAACCTCGTAATGACTTATTCTTGTTATTGATGTTGTGTTCTGCAAACAGCGCTTTAATAGCGCTGATAATGCTATAAAAATCTAAAAAGTTGATTCCGTTACTAATGGTATTTTTCATGTCGTTCCACGTTTTAAAGCTACCATCTTCATTTAGCATATCTTTGACCATTGAAATTGTTATATTTGCGCTTTGTTTCTCGGCTTATAATTAATTCATTCCTCGGTCTAAGGTTAAAGTTTAGATTCTCTGAAACATTAACTGATCCCTGCTGTTCGGCCCCTAAACTGCTCTTTGCTACTGAGTGCATTTTGTGCTGACAATGTAGTCAAATAATTTATAAACTGCACAAAAAAGCAGTATGATCTTGAAATCTAATCCGTCCAAATGCACTTTTGCTGACATTTTTGTAGATTTATTACAAGCTGCATGAAATAAGCCGTCTGATCTTGGACCTAACTTCGATTCTATACGTCGAAATTCTTTTGGTTGAAAAAAAAAGCCTTGATATTGCAATATTAACAAGTTGCTGAATTCAGCAGAACATTCGGCATTTTGGGAGTTCCGGTTTAACAATAAAGTTATCATACACTCCCGTGTCAAACGGACCTGAAAGAAAAGATTTTAGAAAACTTTGTGGGAACGGGAGAAAATCATGGTAACCAGCATTTTCTCTTGTTCTTACAATGTTTTATACTTTTTCAAAGACAGACATTATAAATTGAGTTGCCTTTAATTTGTTGTCTGCAAATGCTTTTAATTTGGTTGTGTCCAAAATTTCGTCATTTGGTAACGAGTTTAACCATTGATGGGAAAATTTGCTTTATGTGGCAGTTACATACCAATCCTATGGTTTTACGACCCTGAGAATGAAAGCTTTCGAAAACACACGGAAAGGAGAAAATGCTTGTAATCGGCAATTTCTCATTTTTCCACAACTTTTTCTACCCTTTCAAAAGCAAGTTTCATTATGTGCCACAGTTGTCGTCTGCAAATGCTTTCGACTAGAAAAAACTAGAATTTGTCATTTAGTAAATAGCTATCCTGATGGGGTAATTAAGTCACAATTTAAAAATTGTATTTTGTGTGTGTGGTTTGATTGTTTTGATCTTTATCATTTCCACTTCCTATGATTAAGCAAAAAAAAAAGTGGGGAAGAAGGAGAAATAAAACCATTTATAGCACATATATTCATTTCGAATACTGCTAAAAACCTTTAGAGTAAATGTACATGGTTTTATGCACACGAAAACTTACAGATTCAGCATTTGAGAAAGCACCCATTTAAAGTTGGTTTTGATCGAACAAAAAAGAGAAAATGATTTGTTGCAAATACTCCAGTGCTTAATGAGCGATGTCGCTTTTCTCACAATGTCTACTACTATCAAGAGTTCTATCTAGATGTTTCCATTTTGAGCGACTTCAAAAGCTGCATACTTCGTTTTAGGAACAACAGGGGGAACATTTGAAAGAAGGGAGAAAATGTTTGATTGATGTAAGAACAAGTTGTTTGGAAAAGTTCGAGATCAAATGCATGGTCGTCAGAAGTCGTATTTTGTACAACAATGGGTTAAATTTGTTATTTAACGCTTTACCAAACGACAACATGTTAGACTTGTCCAAATTTAGATTATTTTCGTGATTCAAATGATGAAATTTGTCTCTAAAAGGATTAAGAACAGTGCGAGAAACGGAGTAAATGCAGGTTACCAGCATTTTTACCTTTTCTCACAATGTTTTCAAAACCCTTCTACATCAGGATTGTTAACTCTCGGGACTTTGTGGTAAGGGTTAAGTATTACTTTTCCCCACAGAGCAATTTCAAAACGCTGCCATTTCTCCGGGATATTTGATGTATCTACTGGGGCTTACCCGTAAATGATAATATTATGCAGCAGCTAAATTTTTAAAGTAACAATAAAGGCCAAATGTAAACAAAGCGGGAACTTAAATGCATTTGAATTTGTATCACACCATTTAAAAGTATGGAAAGTATTGTGAAGATGACAATCTGTCATTGTCGGTCCATGTGTTAGTCGCTGACAGAGAAATTATTTTCGTTAGATGTCGTATTTATACAGTAACAGGTTAAATTTGTTATTTAAATCTTTACCAAAAGACAAATTTTCAGATTTGTTCAAACTGAAGTCATTTTCAAATAACAAACAAAACAATCAAACGATGGAATTTGTCTTTTATAGAGCTAAAAACATTGCGAGAAAATGTTGGTAACCAGTGTTTGAACCTTTTTCTTCAGTGCTTTCAAAGGCTTTCTATATGATGTGACAGGTCAAGAACCGGTTTGAAAATGGCAAGGAAACATGAATTTGTGAGCTGTCAACAAAAATACTTTTGATACGGCATTAATATCTAAAAGTTGAAGAGTGAAAAAAGTAGCAAACGTACATTTTCTTATTTCAAGTCATAATCTTAATGATTGTAAATCCATGGAAATAATCTCATAGATAGGCCTATATTAGATCTATAAGATACATAATAAAATATCTTAGGGATACTGTCATAATCAAACAACCCGGGTATAAATTCCAGTCCATAATCATGTGGATACATGTATATCATAAACATAGCAGGGGTCCGTTTGTCAATTTAACATTACGTATGTAAATTCTTCATTCTTTAACCTACCTTTCTGTTGTCACATTTTATTTATGCTTGTGTTATTCACGTTATTTGTCTATAATGCTATTGTGCTCATGTATTTACATTTTGTGAATTTGAGCCATTAAAAGATTATGTCTGTCTGTCGTAACACAGTAAAGATACCCGGGTGGCTTATCTAACAGTGAGCCTCGGCCATCATCGGCAAATTCCGGCACAATACGAACGATCACGGAAAAAGAAAAAGAAGGGAAAAAATGGATAGAGACATTAAAAAACTGTAAAAAGGACCAAAGTTTAATTTTTTTAATGATTCAAACTTATACCAATTTAAAGAGCAATGAATAAGTTTTATGATTTCACTCGAGATAATTTTGACTTTTCAACAACAAAGAAAGAAAATTCAACATATATTTCAATTTTTAACTTCGGAAAATGTATTTTTCCTCTATATTCTATATAAACCATTCCAATAATTTTAAAGTTAAAACAGGACCAAAAGTTTCTTTTACGAAATTTTTCAAAGTAAGTTCACTTGAAAGAGAATAATTTGAATTTTCTTACCCAACTTGAGATAATTTTCAATTCTGAAGGTTGATGAAGGTATAAGCGTTTATTTACTAAGGCTCTTCATAATTCTATATCAAAAATATACGTAAAATTGGCTGATACTGATTTTTCAATGTCCGCGAAAGTTGGCTATGACTCCAGGAAAGGCATGGATAGGAGCACTGGCCGCCGCGATATAACCGAAATTATGTTGAAAACTCTCTCTCTCTCTCTCTCTACCTCTCTCTCTCTCTCTCTCTCTCTCTCCCTCTCTCCCTCTCCCTCTCTCCTCTCTCTGTCCTCTCTCTGTCCTCTCTCTCTCTCCTCTCTCTCTCTCTCCTCTCTCTCTCTCTCTCTCTTCTCTCTCTCTCTTCTCTCTTCTCTCTCTCTCTTCTCTCTCTCTCTCTCTTCTCCCTCTCTCTCTCTCTCGCTCTCTCTCGAGGGAGCGAGGAAAGGGGTGGGGCCATTGGTCAAAAAGGAAATAAGCACACATAGGGAGGGAGGAAAGGGGCGGGGCCATTGGTCAAAAAAGGAAAGGAGCACACACTTTGTGGAGCTCAATTTTCTGCCAACTGTAAGGCTTGCATGTACGCTAGAAATGCAGGATTCATTTACAATTTACAAAACTTCCCTACGGGTTTGTCTGTTTTGAAAATGAGACAGGGGTTCATCCATAACTCAGCAGTGTTTTAAATATAATAAATTTTTCACTTCACTGAAGGCTGTCTTTATTCGTTGTAGCAAATTCATTGAATTAAACGACCATTTAGAAAAAGTTACATACCCTCGTCTGTCTCTGAACCAAATAAACACTTAAATTCTGATTTAAAAATGAAACGTAAAACTATTTTTCCCCTCGTCTATATTTAGTATCAAAACGTTAAGCTCTGGAAGCCTGTAGTGGTATGTTGATGAACGTAGCTCAAGGGCACTAACTGTTTAAGCTATCAAAACAAAAGAATGACCATTATACTTACCTGATATCGAATATAAAAATCTACTTCAAGCAGCTTTTTTCTTCAAATCATTCATCTATTTTTCCATTCTTTTATCTGCTCCGCTATCTTACCATTTTGTCTTTATTCAATAGTTTACCCCTTAAAAGCCCCCTCTCTTTCTCTATCTCTCTCTCTCTCTCTCTCTTTCTGCGTCTGCTTCTGTCTGTGTTTGTTTCTGTCTATCTCTCTCTCTATCTCTCTCTTCCCCAGGCTCTAATATTAGACAGGGTGTAGTGCATTGAAAGAATCTTTTGCGACCCAGACTCTAATGTCAGACATTATCTAGTGCCTTTGAAAGGAACTTATGCAAAATATTGGTGAAGAGAAACTACAGGATAAGTGCATTGATCGCCTCGCTGTTACAGGAATTAAAACGGCATTAACCAGCATTTTCTCCTTTTTCCACGATGTTTTCCATCCTATCAAAGACAGAAAGTATCCTCTGAGCTACATTATTTTGTCTTCTGTACACGCTTACCGTTTGGTAAAGAGTTAACACGTCCATTTGACTCTTTACCAAACGACAAAGTGTTATGATAAAATCATTGTCCAAATTCAAAGTATTTACAACAAGTAACAATTTTTTTTCCCTTTTCCCACAATGTTTCCTTTCTTCCAAAGACATATTTCAGTTTTTGAGTCATCAGTCTTATATTTGCCGTTTGGTAAAGGGTTAAAAGGTGTTTTACGATACTTTCATTACTATTTCAGTCATATTCGCGTATACTCTTGGTTTCACCACTAGGCTAAGGCTTAGAAGTGTCTTGCCCAAGGACACTTGCACTCCTCGCATGCTGACATAGGTCGAAACTTTTTAATATTTGTGAATGTTATACATGTCAAAAGACCAGTCTACCTTATAAATCAGTCAGTTTTAGGGCAAAATAAATGTTATGGAACCATAATTATGTGATGACTTGCTTAGTAAAATGGATCACGGAGATAAATGATTATTTAACCTCCTTTTGCCAAAACATGGCTCAAAAGTTTGTTCTTAACATTGTGGAAATAAAAAGAGGAAACAGCTCGCAACAATCAGTATCTACCTTTCCACATTAGGTTTTCAGGGGCCTGAGCAGGCTTGAAAAATCTTGACGCACTCTGAATGAAGACTTCTATTTAACAAAATTATAGACATGTCATGTTGAAAGCATCTGAAGAGGATGACCACGACTTAGTTCCTCTGTTTGGCTTATGCAACAGGTGCCTGTTGCTTCTGAAAGAGTTGTCTGCCTGCTATATTCAATTATGACATTATTCTCTTTGGATATTACATTGTCAAGTGATCATCTTAACATACTCGAAGTATCAAGGTGCAGCACGGAAGCAACTAGAAAGGCAAATCGAATCAAAGGAAGTCACTTAGGTCGTGTTTTCGAAAACAAGTTCACAACATTAGCCTTCTGTCAATCTGTTCTCTCAAATTTTGCAAATTGTCGGTATTTTTTTGCATGTATCGATTGGGAACGCGTGCTAGTTTGCCAAGGATTACATGTCACCCTTTGAAGTAGACCTTAGTTCACTTTTCACCGTTTTCAACAATTTTTTCGATCGTTTTTTTAGGTGCCATTTTTCTTTGCATGAGCAACGCGGGGGGGGGGGGGATATATACATGTATATATGGTATTGTCAAATTGAAAATAGAGAGGAATCGACCATTTTTGAAGCTTCAAAGATTGCTTAATGGCAAACCTTTGGCTTATCCGTCTCTTGCTTTCAAAAGTATGTCCATAGACATTCAAAAAATACATTAAAAACAAACAAGTCAAGTGATTGCGTTTTTCGCTAAATCCCAACAAACACAGGCACCCTAGAATTTGTCCTTCTGAAAAAAAAAAAACCTGTTCATGGCCATGACCCAATTTTTCTGTTCCTCCAGTTACACAAGTAAGGGTATTGCGCCCTTGCATTTTCTCCTGTTTTAATCAATCACGATAAAGCTCAAAGAGCGCATTGTCAAAGTACTGTTACGCACTTGCATATTACGCACTATGGACGCCACACCTTTCTGTGTTCTATTATTTCAGTCAAAAATGGTAAAAGAGCAATTGGTGCAATGTCAAAGTTCTTTTTTGCATTTGCGTATAGTGAGTTACGGGTGATATGCCCTTGTGTGCTCTACCAATTCATTCAATCATGCTTTTTAAATGGTCCATTCTAAAAAAAACTGTCAAATGGATATGTAAGTTGTTGCTTTGATATGACTGAAATAATAATGAAAGTGGCATAAAACACTAATCAACGCTTTACCAAACAAAATTTTTTAGAAGGGTCCACATTGACAGATTTTGCAGACGTTAAATCAAACGTGACTCAAAATCGGAATATGTCTTTGGAAGGCAGAAAAACTGTGTGGGGAAACTCAGAAATGTTGGTTACCAGCATTTTCTCCTTTTCCCAACTTTTTCTTTTTTCCACATGCCTTTTTTTCTTTAGGTCGTTCAAACTAATGATTGTGTGGTAAAGGTTAACAAGTGTTTTTTGTAGACGGCATAGATCAAGACAAGACAGCGCACAACTTGTAGTCTAAACTTGGATAGACAGCGTCTGCATGTTTATCCGAGCCTAAATCTTTTCATTCAATTGCATTTTTCCAGAGCTAGATAAATTAAATGCAGCACACTTGGAAAACAAGAAACATACGTGTAAAAGTGATTTCCTTTTGTTACTCTTTTTCTTTGTTTCTCAATGGTAATGATCTTATGCATATTAACCCTTTTCACCTAGTCCCGAGTTTTAACAACCCTGAAGAAGAGTCTTTTTGAAAATCTGGTAAAAACAAAGAAAATGCTGACCAGCATTCATTTCCTCCTTTTCCTACTATGTTTACCACCCTTTTAAATTTTTTTTTTTTTTTTTTTTCTTTGAGACACAGACTTTTGTTCGTCTGCAAATACTTTCAATTTGAACAATGATTTTATCGTAACACTTTGTCGTTTGGTAAAGAGTGAAAGAGACGTGTTACTTCTTTATAAAACGGTAACATTTAGGATTCGACTAGATTGAAAGCATGTGCAGACGACAACATCAATGTAGCTCATAGGATCATTTCTGTCTTTGATAGGATGGAAAACATTGTTGAAAAAGGAGAAAATGCTGGTTAAAGCCGTTTTAAACATGATATCTGTAACGTCGGGGCGACCAATGCACCTATACTGTAGTTTCTCTTCACTAAAAGTTTGCATAATTCCTTTCAAAGTCACTGGACCTTGTCTGACATTAGAGACAGGTGAAGAGGGAGAGAGAGACGGACAGAGAGTCAGACAGACAGACTGACAGACAGATAGACGGACAGACAGACAGACAAAGAAAAAGAGAGCTTTTAAGTGGTAAACTATTGATCATATTTGAAGACAAAATGATAAGATAGCGGAGCGGATAAAAGAATGGATAGACGGATGATTGATTTGAAGAAATAGATGCTAGAAGAAGGTCTTGTATATTCGATATCAGTTAAGCACAAGACAAATTTATGATGCATAGCATCATAGAAGCCGCAATCTTTTGGTGGACAGTTTCAGAAATATTGACTCTCTTGAGAAATTGTGATTACATTTTTTGTGTCTGTTTTCACCCCCGCCCCCCCACCAGCGGAAAATCATGACAAATGGTACTAAAATGCAAGGAAAAAAGAAACAGAAAATAATATGTACATGTATTCTAATTCTTAAAAGAAATTTAGAGAGGAATCTTAAATAATTTTGTTGATATATTATTATTATAAAGTGATGTTTATTTGGCAAAAAAAAAAAAAAAAACGTAAAAGCATCGGAATTTTTAAATTTCTACTCGAAATTTGAAAATGGAGAAATTGCGCATTCAAATACAGCATTTTCCATTTATTTAATGATTTTAGAAAGGAAACTTCTATAGCGGCATTAAAGGCAATACTACAGAATTATTTAAGTTACCAATTATTCAAAGTGATATTAAGATCATTATTCACATATGATGTTTACATGTATTTACAATTCTTATCAGTGATCTCTTCTTTGTGCTTCTTTTTTTTTTTACAACAAAAAAGAAAAAAAGGAAAGAAAAAAAAAAAAAAAAAGAAAATATTCAACAACTTTTTTCTAAAAGATGATCTTCTTGCTTGTCAAAAAGTATCTTAGCATGCTTGTAACACAGTGAATCTTTACATTTCTACTCTAGAAACAAAAACTTTTGCATGGCATCTCTCAAAATCATTATGATCATAGCCTGCACAGTTGGCACAAATCACGTTTCTTTTATACCTGAAATGGCAGCCACACACACACACACACACACACACAAACATTTTTTAAGTCTTTAAAGATCTGGATCTATTCAACCACAACATAATAAATATTACTATACATATTTCGTTTGATAAACAGTAGTTTGAACCATTTTCTGCATAGGCCTTGTACAAACCTAGTGTAAAACTTCTAATGTAAATTTCAAGAGCTATTCTAAACCTTTGACCAGCAGCGACGTAAAAAGTTGTATATTCACAGTAATAGGTTCTGTAATAAATTTAACCCTTCGACTACACAACGAAATAAATACACTGAGTAAGGAAAACAAACAAGATTTTCTTTTATGTTTACGAAATATCTTACAGAATATTAAAAAGATATTACACGGGCTATGTGCTGTCTGATCTTCATCTATTTCCGTCATTTTCGAGCAGCTTCAACTCTTTGAGCACCAGGCACCACCATGATAATTACTGTAGTCAATGTACATCACGATCCATACGTCATGTTTCAAGCAGGCCTGGTTTCAAGGGTTTTGTAAATCAGGACCATACTATACAGCACGTACAGTCTTATCACAACAGCTTCGACACACAATACAGTAAATGCTAAATTTCACAGGTCTCATAAGGTAGATGTTCCGTGTAGCAAAAATCCATTGGGCTAATGTGTCGACGAAGGGAATAAAAAGGGTTAACTTTTCGCAAGTATTCTATAAATAGCTGATGTAGACGCCTCTTGTGTAGGAAGGTAACCAGTCTATACCTTGATCAAAGGTTAACCGCCGTTTTATCCTTTACAAATTAAGATTGGACGAAAAACTTGTACATAAAATTGCTTCTGATTATCATATTCTAAGATGCTCTCTATATCATAATCATCATTATTTTGTTTTGTAAAAAAATAGACAAATGCGAAAACCATTGAGAGGTGTGAAAGCTTGTGATAAACCGAAAGCATAACGACTTCGTTTGGGAAAATAGAAGGAATCCTATATGTTTGAAAACTTCGGGGGACTAGCCAATTAAAGGATGTTTATCTTCCTGTATTTTTTATTGTTATTTGGGAATGAACTATATATTGCAAGAAAACCAGGTTTGAATTTCATGTAGGTCTGTTGGAATACTTAAGAAAGAGTCATGTGGAGTAATTCTGTCACAACAACACAACATTATTAGAAATTTTACAAAAATTATCACCTATCGAATAATTACTGATCATCTACATGCTAAATAGTTTAGGTACATTCCTACTGGAAGCCGCTTTCGAGCGGCTTCCAATAACGTCCATTCCTTTGTCTTGATAGTTTAAACTGTTAGTACCCCCGGGCTACGTTCATTAACATACCAATGCAGGTTTCCAGGGCTGAGTATTTTGATTCTATATATAGATAAGGGGATAAGATACTTTTATATTTTATTTTTAAAACGGAATTTATGTGTTTGTTTGGTTTCAGTGACAGACAAACGAATGTAAGTCTACCTAAATGGTAATTCAATTCAATCAATTTGCTACAACAAATAAAGACAGCCTTAAGTAAGGCTAGAAATTTATTATATATAAAACACTGCTGACATATCAAGAACCTCTGTCTACTTTTCAAAAGGAACAGCTCGTAGGGTTGTTTTGTAAATTTTGAATAAAAATGTTGGAATTGTAGCATGTATGCAATCCTTACAATTGGCAGAAAGTTGAGCTCCACAAAATGTGTGCTCCTTTCCTCTTTGACAAATGGCCCCTGCCCCCTCCCCTCCCAGCCCCCCCTCCCCTTCCAGCCCCCCTCCCCAGAGAGATAGACAGAAGAGAGGGAGGAGAGGGAAGAGAGAGAAGAGAGAGAAGAGAGGGAGGAGAGGGAGGAGAGAGAAGAGAGAGAAGAGAGAGAGAAAAAGACCCCGTCCCATTTCAGAGATAATATTTAACAGAAAATAGAAAAATAAACCTAATTACCGATGCAGATGGGTTTTCTTTTTTGCCCTGACCCTCAAAAGTTCCAAACGGCTCTTGCCACCAAGCAATAGCTCTCAACTAAAAAAAAAAATAAATAAATAAAAAGCTTCCACATTTTCCGGATCGCCATGCGCTGACGTCTAACAATTCATTACGACGCAGCGAATTATAACTCACGTGAGTTTGCTATCAAAAGATACGCCAAAGTTTTTGACCAATGAACGGTAAAAACGCATTTGAAAATATGCGAAATGGGAGATGAAAATCGTGATTCTGGGTTACATGAAACGATAAATTATATCAGACCAAATGTTAATTTTATAATTTCATCAATACACCAACAAAAAATTTTCGATCTGAAAAGAAGTTTTTTTTAATTATTATTTGCTGCAGGATTATAGATCGTATGACGTCAGGGCATAGCCAACTTTCATGGACATGCCTTATCAGCAGTTTCGCATATCAACAAATAGATGCAAGTAATCGATATCACACGTAAAGGTTCGGGAGTTTACGGAGTTTTGCGAACTTGAACAGTGTATACTAGTAGTCGATATTCGATAGCCCGCAGCTATAAAAGATAAGAGAAAGGTAACATTCCGTAACAGTAGCCTGCTTCAAATTTACAAGCCTTGCCTAGACTGTATATCTGATCTGGTGGTTTTTTTTTTTTTTTGTCAATCTTAACCCTTTGTCTGCTAAAGGACAGTGTATCCCTTGAAGATCAGTATCAGACGCAAAGAATGAGCACCGTTATCAGACTGCACAGAATATTGGATCTACTTTGGTCATCAGATACAGCGAGATTATTCTTGGGAAAAGACCATTGAAATTGTTATGTTTGCGCTTTGTTTCTCGGTTTACAATTATTTTATTCCTCGGTCTAAGGTTAAAGTTTAGATTCTCTGAAACATTAACTGATCCCTGCTGTTCGGCCCCTAAACTGCTCTTTGCGACTGAGTGCCCTTTTTGCTGACAATGTAGTCCAATAATTAATAAAGTACACAAAAATGCAGTATGATCTTGAAATCTAATCCGTCCAAATGCACTTTTGCTGACATTGTAGATTTATAACAAGCTGCATGAAATAAGCCGTCTGATCTTGGACCTAATCGATTCTATACGTCGAAATTCTTTTGGTTAAAAAAAGTCTTGATAGTGCAATATTAACAAGTTACTGAATTCAGCAGAAAATTCGGCATTTTGGGAGTTCCGGTTTAACAATAAAGTTATCATACACTCCCGTGTCAAATGGACCTGAAAGAAAAGGTTTTAGAAAACTTTGTGGGAAGGGAGAAAATCATGGTAACCAGCATTTTCTCTTGTTCCCACAATGTTTTATACTTTTTCAAAGACAGACATTATAAATTGAGTTGCCTTTAATTTGTTGTCTGCAAATGCTTTTAATTTGGTTGTGTCCAAAATTTCGTCATTTGGTAACGAGTTTAACTATTGACGAGAAAATTTGCTTTATGTGGCAGTTACATACCAATCCTATGGTTTTACGACCCTGAGTACGAAAGCTTTCGAAAACACACGGAAAGGAGAAAATGCTTGTAATCGGCAATTTCTCATTTTTCAACAACGTTATCTACCCTTTCAAAGGCAAGTTTCATTATGTGCTACATCTGTCGTGTGCAAATGCTTTCCACTTGAAAAAACCTAGAATTTTTTCATTTAGTAAATAGCTAATGGTTCTATCCTGATGGGGTAATTAAGTCACAATTTAAAAATTGTATTTTGTGTGTGTGGTTTGATTGTTTTGATCTTTATAATTTTCACTTCCTATGATTAAGAAAAAAAAAAAAAGTGGGGAAGAAGGAGAAATAAAACCATTTATAGCACATATATTAATTTCTAATACTGCTCAAAACCTTTAGAGTAAATGTACATGGTTTTATGCACACGAAAAGTTACAGATTCAGCATTTGAGAAAGCATCCATTTAAAGTTGGTTTTGATCGAACAAAAAATAGAAAATGATTTGTTCCGAATACTCCAGTGCTTAATGAGCGATGTCGCTTTTATCACAATGTCTACTACTATCAATAGTTCTATCAAGATGTTTCCATTTTGAGCGAGTTTAAAAGCTGCATACTTCGTTTTAGAAACAACTTAGGTCTATCTATGCATTAAACTATATTTTTATACATAAAAGTGAGTTCAAGCTATCATTATCACACAAGTTAAAAAACTGCCAACGCATAATATGTGCTTAATATTTCTTTCATTGCGTCCAACATGAAAAAAAAATGTGCTCGAGATTCGACAGTCAACTATTCATCATCAAATAGGCCATGCGAGAAAAAAGGCTTTATTGTTCATGTTGAAAGCATCATACCCGATCAGCACAAACTAATCCGAAGCGACACTCTAGCGCCGTCTACAGGCATGGTAAAGATAAACAAGTAAGTATTTCTTCCTCAAAAAAAAGTTATGTGTGACGCAGACAGTGTCATTTTGGCTAATTATCCGTAGATTTCACTAGCAGGCTGTGTTCAAACCGGTTTCAAACTACGATAGACTTTTTGCCGCAAAAGTTTATCCACTTTTATACTGTTCTAAGCATGTTTCTTCAAATTCTAAAGCTCAGCACTAGCCATAATGTGTTAGACTGAGCTGTTTTGGTGACTAGCTTTGAAATTCAGATTTTACTAGAACGGTTTTAGCCTGGTCATTATGTATTATAAAATATTCATCATTCGTAATGCTAGGTTGTTTAAACACAATCTCTTGAAAGTAACTAATAAAATATAATTATGCAGCAGCTAACTTTTCAAGTCACTGGTAAAGGAGAAGTAGTTTGTATTATTCCCTTTTCCGCCAACATGCATAGTTTATGTCAATTTTAATCTACTATTCACTCTTTGCAGTCATGCTTTTTGCAGGTTGCCTCGTCTTTAATATGGAAGAATCAACAATTAACCCCTCACTGTTTAGGCTAATTCTTACCAATCAACAATTAAAATATTAAAGTTGTTAAAGGGGGAACATTTGAAAGAAGGGAGAAAATGTTTGATTGATGTAAGAACAAGTTGTTTGGAAAAGTTCGAGATCAACTGCATGGTCGTCAGAAGTCGTATTTTGTACAACAATGGGTTAAATTTGTTATTTAACGCTTTACCAAACGACAACATGTTAGACTTGTCCAAATTTAGATTATTTTCGTGACTCAAACGATGAAATTTGTCTCTAAAAGGATTAAGAACAGTGCGAGAAACGGAGTAAATGCAGGTTACCAGCATTTTTACCTTTTCTCACAATGTTTTCAAAACCCTTCTACCTCAGGATTGTTAACTCTCGGGACTTTGTGGTAAGGGTTAAGTATTACTTTTCCCCACAGAGCAATTTCAAAACGCTGCCATTTCTCCGGGATATTTGATGTATCTACTGGGGCTTACCCGTAAATGATAATATTATGCAGCAGCTAAATCTTTAAAGTAACAATAAAGGCCAAATGTAAACAAAGCGGGAACTTAAATGCATTTGAATTTGTATCACACCATTTAAAAGTATGGAAAGTATTGTGAAGATGACAATCTGTCATTGTCGGTCCATGTGTTAGTCGCTGACAGAGAAATTATTTTCGTTAGATGTCGTATTTATACAGTAACAGGTTAAATTTGTTATTTAAATCTTTACCAAAAGACAAATTTTCAGATTTGTTCAAATTGAAGTCATTTTCAAATAACAAACAAAATCAAACGATGGAATTTGTCTTTTATAGAGCTAAAAACATTGCGAGAAAATGAGAAAATGTTGGTAACCAGTGTTTGAACCTTTTTCTTCAGTGCTTTCAAAGGCTATATGATGTGACAGGTCAAGAACCGGTTTGAAAATGGCAAGGAAACATGAATTTGTGAGCTGTCAACAGAAATACTTTTGATACGGCATTAATATCTAAAAGTTGAAGAGTGAAAAAGGTAGCAAACGTACATTTTCTTATTTCAAGTCATAATCTTAATGATTGTAAATCCATGGAAATAATCTCATAGATAGGCCTATGTTAGATCTATAAGATACATAATAAAATATCTTAGGGATACTGTCATAATCAAACAACCCGGGTATAAATTCCAGTCCATAATCATGTGGATACATGTATATCATAAACATAGCAGGGGTCCGTTTGTCAATTTAACATTACGTATGTTAATTCTTCATTCTTTAACCTACCTTTCTGTTGTCACATTTTATTTATGCTTGTGTTATTCACGTTATTTGTCTATAATGCTATTGTGCTCATGTATTTACATTTTGTGAATTTGAGCCATTAAAAGATTATGTCTGTCTGTCGTAACACAGTAAAGATACCCGGGTGGCTTATCTAACAGTGAGCTCGGCCATCATCGGCAAATTCCGGCACAATACGAACGATCACGGAAAAAGAAAAAGAAGGGGAAAAAAATGGATAGGGACATTAAAAAACTGTAAAAAGGACCAAAGTTTAATTTTTTAATGATTCAAACTTATACCAATTTAAAGAGCAATGAATAAGTTTTATGACTTCACTCGAGATAATTTTGACTTTTCAACACAAAGAAAGAAAATTCAACATATATTTCAATTTTTAACTTCGGAAAATGTATTTTTCCTCTATATTCTATATAAACCATTCCAATAATTTTAAAGTTAAAACAGGACCAAAAGTTTCTTTTACGAAATTTTTCAAAGTAAGTTCACTTGAAAGAGAATAAATTGAATTTTCTTACCTAACTTGAGATAATTTTCAATTC